>OX456986.1:47735090-48335090 GCA_949752695.1 Melanostoma scalare
GAAGACAGCCAGGAGGGATAATGATGGACGGTTTGTGGTCAATATTCCCATCAAGGATAGTGTGAAGAGTATCGGATGCTCTAAGGCAATAGCGCTAAGAAGATTTCTTTATCTTGAAAGAAGATTGGCTAGGGAGCCAGCGATAAGGAGTCAATACGTGGAGTTTATGCGAGAGTATGAAGAGCTAGGGCATATGAAAAGGGTCGACAGTTCTATAGGAGAAAACAGCATGCTATATTACATACCGCATCATTGCGTAACCAAGAAGTTCAGGGTAGTGTTTGACTGTAGTTGTCGAACTGATAAAGGGATGTCACTGAATGAAGTGCAGCAGTTAGGAGAAAAGTTGCAGCGAGACCTGTTTGAGATAGTTATGCGATTTAGACGGCACAAGATAGCGTTTAGTGCTGACATCAAAATG
Organism: Melanostoma scalare; assembly: GCA_949752695.1. Taxonomy (NCBI): domain Eukaryota; kingdom Metazoa; phylum Arthropoda; class Insecta; order Diptera; family Syrphidae; genus Melanostoma; species Melanostoma scalare. The sequence continues at coordinate 47,735,512 of OX456986.1, forward strand.
ATGTTCAGGCAAGTGCGAATAGCGCCCCATCAATGGGATTTGCAAAGAATCTTCTGGAGGGAATCGCCACGAGAGAAGCTACAAGAGTATTGGCTGACGGTAGTTACATATGGCATGACATCATCGGCATATAATGCGGTTCGGTCGCTAATACAATGTGCAAGGGATGCAAGTGAAACGTTCCCTGAAGTGGAGAGAGTGGTCTTGAACGACTTCTACATGGATGACTGTGTATCTGGATGCGATAGTGAGAAGGAAGCGATAGCCTTAGCAAGGGACCTGGATAAGGTGCTAAAGACAGCTGGTTTTGAATTGAGGAAATGGAAGTCAAACAGCAAGTGGTTGACAAGTCAATTGGATAGTGAAAGGGACCAGTTGATGGTCTTTGACAAAAGTGAGCAAGCAAAGGTTTTGGGACTGCAATGGTTAGTAGAAGTAGATCAATTCACATTTGTAGTCAAGACGCCAGAGGTGATAGGGAAGTTGACAAAGCGGAGTTTACTAAGTTGTATGGCACAACTGTATGATCCCAATGGTTATATCGCACCTGTGGTGATATTGGGGAAAATCTTGATACAAGATATATGGCGGACAGGGATTGCTTGGGATGATGAGGTAGCAAGGGAGATAGAAGACAAGTGGCGTATATTATGGAAGGGCATTAAAGCATTGGAAATGTTCAGAATCGACAGATGGATAGGGACATCACGAGGGTCACGGATGCAAGTGCATGGCTTTTCGGATGCATCGACAACAGCGTATGGCGCAGTTATTTATTTGCGAGTGGAACATCATGGCGGAAGGGTAACGAGCAAGCTAATCGTAGCAAAGACTAGAGTGGCACCTTTAAAAACGATAACCATTCCGAGGTTAGAGCTGGCAGCAGCTGAGCTACTGGGGAGGTTATTGATAGAACTTTGCAAGGCGATGGATTGGGAAAGGACGAACTATATTCTCTGGACAGACTCGATGGTGGTTCTGCATTGGTTGCGTAAAATCCCTCGGGATATGAAGACGTATGTTGGAAATCGAGTGTCTTCCATACAAACTAACACGGATATCAAAGCATGGCGTCATGTTGGGACTAAGGAGAACCCAGCAGATCTACTGAGCAGGGGACTATATCCTGAAGAGCTAGTGAGCAATAAGCTATGGCAGCAAGGGCCATCGTGGTTAACTTCAGGTGAGAATGAGTGGCCAGTCAATCACATCGAGAATGAAGCGCCGCCAGCAGTAGAAGGCGAGATGAACGTGCGCATAGTGCTAGTCGTTACACAGGGATTAGGAATTTGGTCAGCAAAGGAGCAAGTGACGGTTCCCATAGAGGAATATGCGTGGAAATTGGAGAGGGCAATAAACATTCTGGCATATGTTGTGAGATTTATAGAGCAGGCAAGGTACAAGGTAAAGGAAGGTAGAACACGTAAAGGGAGAGGCAACATGAGGAGGGAAATGAACATTTTTACAAGAGCACCAACAGCCAGTGAGAAAGCTAGGGCCATGAAATACTTAATACATAGGGCACAGCAAGCGGCATATGGCAAGGACATGGCGCACCTGCGCAAGGATGGCCAGCTAACAGAACAAAGTAAGATAGAATCGCTTAAGCCAGTGTTTGATAACGAGAACACGCTACGAGTAGGAGGAAGGCTTCATCACGCCGAGGGAGGCTATGAAGCTAGACATCCAGCCATCATACCGCAAGGATCCAGGTTAGCATGGTTGCTCATAGATCATGCACATCGCATTACGAAGCATGGTGCAAGCCAGGTGATGATGCAGTACTTAAGGCAACAGTACTGGATTCCGAGATTGAGAAGTGAGTTGCGGAATTACATACACAAATGCATCATTTGTGCGCGCTACAACTTTCGTCTAGAGCAACAGTTGATGGCAGAACTGCCAGCGGACAGGGTGCGTGCAGGAAAACCATTTCTTCACACAGGGGTTGATTATGCGGGGCCTTTTACCGTCAAGATCCTAGATAAGGATGGACGACGTCTCAGCTTCAGTAAAGCATGGGTAGCAGTATTCATATGCTTAAAGACGAGGGCAATACACATTGAAGTCATACGGGATTTATCGACAGTCTCATTTCTTGCGGGTTACGAAAGATTCATCAGTCGAAGAGGGTACTGCCAGCGAATCTATAGCGATAACGGCACGTCATTTGTTGGTGCAGCAAGAATCTTAAGGCAAGCGTTGAAGCGATGGCAAGAGGATGATCTTTTTAGCCAGCTGAGTGTTAAGGGTACTGAATGGACATTTATGGTGCCAGCAGCACCGCACCAGGGCGGCATTTATGAAGCAGCGGTGAAGTCAATGAAATATCATCTGAAGCGCATAGTGGGACAGCGGACGCTAGAGTATGAGCAATTTGTGACATTATTAATCGAGATAGAAGGTATCTTAAATTCACGGCCGATTCATCCATTGAGCGATGATCCCACGGATATGCAAGCACTGACGCCAGGGCACTTCCTGATAGGAGAAGCTATAAACGGGCCGTTGCCTTTATCATTAGTAGAAGAGGGCAATTCGAGAGGTGTAAAGCTCTATAACGAAAGGAAAGCGATAGTGGAGCATTTTTGGCAAAGGTGGAGAGAAGAATATCTTGTAACATTACAAGAACGAAAGAAGTGGCGGAGGGAAAGGGAGCCTGTGCAAGTTGGCCAGCTGGTTATAATTAAAAGTGAAAATTTCCCACCAGCACAATGGTTGATGGGTCGAATTAAGGAGTTAATCAAGAGCAAGGATGGAATAGTGCGATCAGTAGTCCTGCAAACTGAAACCGGCCAGCTCAAGAGACCAGTCCAAAAGATATGTATCTTACCTGTTGAGCAACAGATCTAGAGTAGGTAGGGGTTACTTAGGCAGGGTAGGGGTAGGTAGGTCTTGGCAAGTTATCGAAAGGGCAAGGAGATGAATAGTTGGCGAGCGAGCGAAAGTGCTAATCTTAATCGAAAGCTGCTGGCAACGGCAATCTTATTTCTTTACAGAGTAACGAAAGAACGGACAGTGAATCGAGGCTAGGTGACGATAGAAGTGAACCATGCGATGATAGATGATAGCGATGCGATGAGGGACGTCGAACGAGAATAGCTGCCAGCAACATCAGTACATCCTGAAGAGAAAAAACAGATGTTTTTTGTTGGGACTGTATCGTACAAAGTACGAGTAGTCAATACCATGAAATTAACCTAACTAATACATTGTAATATTCTTTAATATATATGTAAATGTAATGAGAAGAGAGAACTACTTGGGGAGAAGTAGTTAGTTGTAAACCAGAGCGCTTGGCCAGCGGACGTGTCACAATAAATTGGGTTTTTTGCCATGATGGCTTTTTCCCAAAGAAAAAATTCTCTTGTGTTTTATTTCTAGAAACAAAGTGTCGGTTCATTCTTTTTCTCATTCAATTTTTATTTATTTTAATTAGCCATGTTATACACAATTATTCATTTATTACTCGACTTTCAACTGGAGTTTTGTTTATTTTTTCGTTCTTTTTCCATGTGTAATAAACCGGGGGCCATTGGCAAAACCACAACATTTAATTTGAAAATGCTTCTCGTCTGTTCTATAATAGGAACACATTCCTACGAGGCATGTAGCTTAAGTGTTTCCTTTTCCGGTGGAGGGAGCGACCATAGTAATCGGGAGCGTTTGAGTTTGCACTCCACAACTGGATTAGTATGAAAAGTAGATAAATGGCTTTGAATTATGTCACAAATAACCATAAACGGTAGGTTCAAAAAAGGAGAAATAATCTGCGCTGAGAGTTACGAGGGTTATCCTTAGATCCAACGAGAATCTTGTGCTCAAAAAAGACAATTGTCACACATTCCGACAGTCGTTTGTTTAAAATATCCGAGGGCAAAAGATTTATTACGTGTTGATAGTAAATTATATCTGATTATATCATATATATATACTAAATAAATAAATAAATAAATAGGGTGGCAGTGCGAGGAACCCCAGACTACAGCGCTTTTCTCCCAACCATGCCTTGTGAAGGAGTGGAGGGACCTACAATTTTCTTCAACGGCTAATCGAGAAAGCGCTTTTCATGGCAATGAATTTACTAACAGAGGATTTGCCTATTCCTCGCGAAAGGCGATACCCGTGGAGAAACATTTTTGCCTCTGTTGGAATTCGAACCACGAACCTTTTGGTTAACAGGCGGACATGCTAACCATCACACCACGGGTAACACAATACAATATACCGCTATATGTGTATATATATTCTACTGATTTTATTACCACTTCGGAAACAACTCGGAAATCAAACTAAGATCGGGTTTAAGTAATAGTTTGGGGTTTTGTTTTGCATCAATTCGACTTTGTGCATCTCTTGTACCTCAAGTTTTGCAGGGTTTTTTTTATGAAAAACTTGAAAATGAGGTACAGGGCTTGTAAAAAATATTGTCCAATGTTAAAAGTGTCCAAGCGAGTCTTTATAGAACGACAGTACTTCGACGTATCTGTTTCACACTTGTGATTCACCCGGTAAGGTAAACCACCTTCGTCGTCGTTGGGCTGCTTAGAGAAAGAATAAATGTTTCCAACTCTTACAGAATGGAAGCACAGCAACCAAATAGCTGACATTAAAAATGGTGCCTATCACTTCGAGCAAGAATTAAATAGGGGAAAGGAGAGTTGGTGATTTGAGTTCCTGTAGATCAATTATGAATCTTATGCTGATGAAAAGCGTTATCTATACATGGTTTGCAATTGCAAATATAAGGGTGTTACCAAATGTTTACACGAACCGCACTTTAAAATAATGACTGAAATATTGGAAATCTATTCCGAATATTTCAAAACACTGACCGCGAGAAATACTAAAACTACACTTGGACCGAAACACAATCCGGAAAGAGATAGATTCAAGAAAAACTAGATTGGGATGTAAGCAATCCCCTTTTGTGCGCTATTTAATTATGAAAACGAAATGTCAAAACGAAAGACAACACAGGTTCGAGTCCCGGCAACCAACAACACATTCGAAGGTTTTAGAAGAACAGGTCTTCGGCCGATAGACCAGGTTTTGACTCAATTTTTCTACTACCTTTGAATGGCTCTGAATAAAGTAGATTAGAAGGAGATTGACTGCGAATAGAACTTGTTGTTCTAAATTTTACCGCCACAAGAAAAGTTATTTAGACGTGTTATTTTAAAGAAGAAATAAAACGCATATAATTTAATGTTAAGGCCAAAAATCGAGCTTTATTATACAGCCCCATTCTTATTCCTTTTTCCCTTCTCTCTTATTCTAATCGAAAACTCTCCCGGGGAAAACAGGACGCATCCCAAACGTGAAAAGGGGAAAAAGAAAATTCATTTGGCTAGAGAGTTTACAAGATAATGAACGACAAATATACAAAGGGAGTAAAGAAGAAGTTTCAGTGTTTTCGCATACCGCTGAAAATGAATTGCATTCCTCGGGCCCAAGCACCAAAACCATACAATAGCCGTTTTGCACATTTGGATCCAGTGTGGACATATCTTCTCCTCAAAGACTTCCTGAACTTCGGCTAGCACCTTACTAAAACTTGATTGAGCCAAACCAACACTGCACTCGTTTCCAATTCTCGTTTGGTATCCTCCTTCGGCAAAGAAACGTTAACATGCACTCAACTTTACTATCGTTGGAATTCCAAAGCACTTCGTATTTGGTTGACATGACCCCAGAAGGACATCCAATAAATATTAACAACAAACTTTATTTACTCATTAATACTTTTGAACAAAAGCGACGAAAAAGAAAAGGCAGGCCAAAACACTCCTGGTACAAGCAAATGCAAAAACAGCAGCATTTGGTTGGCCTCAGACATGGAACAATCCAAAACCGGGAGGCTTGCCGACGCTTTCTGAGGTCAACGCGGCGTACCCCACAGGCGGATCACTAGTGTGAAGCAGAAAAGTGGGAGAGTTGTGATCGCTTCAAGATAATACTGAATATGTTTTCAAATTTATTTTCTAATAAAACAACTGTAAATGTAAGTTGTTATTTTTCCTACAATTTATTAGAAGTGTCAAACGCCGCGAAACAGCTGTTTCGAACATTCAAAAATCTCTTTCCCGCTTTCGAAGGGAAAAATGTCCTCCCGGGAAATTCAGAATAGAGGAATCTTGCTCCCGGGAGAATACGTTTCCCGGAGAGTTGTTTTCCCTGGGAATATTCAGAATTGGGCTGAAAGATTATGTTTTTGGAATCATATCGGACACTTGGCTTGAATAAATTTTATGACCGTATGTCAGCAATAACGCGCCGGATATTTTCTTCTAAGGCGTTTATCGTCTCGGGCTTATCTACGTAGACAATTGACTTCACATAACCCCACAAAAAATAGTCCAGCGATGTTAAATTGCCCGATCTTCAAGGTAACGCACAGATTTAAAGCTCGTAATTATGTTAAAACCGTCATCTTCGTCAGCGATTTCGTTTCGAGACAATTTGCCGAACGTATAAAGTGCCCAGTGGTCGAGCGGACCGAACTGAGCACAAATCAAGTGATAGCTGTCAAAAAGACCAACTCCGAAACAAATATTGTCCCTTATTTAAATTATTTATATTATATTGCCCTTTATTCATATTTTTCGTTTAAAGTCCTTTGATTGCATATTACGTTTTGATATCACCGCAAGGGGGAAATAAACCCACCAATTAGCATTTATTTCGTAGCATGTAAATATTTGTACTCAGCTCACAAGAGGTATTTCGTGAAATTGATACAATTTTTTGCCCATATTCGATAAATGCTCAATTAGTCTATCATTTTGCATTTTTAATGCCGAAATAGCCTTTGGCAAACAGTTTTTACAAAAATACTATAGTGAATAGTTTATTTTAATGACGCTAACGGCTATTTTGTATAAACCACCAAAAAGCTTCCGCTCAAAGCTTTGACTGAGTCCTAATTTTCTTTCATAAAAACTGCTTTTGAATGCTCATTATGTAATTTCTGATTACGTTATGAACTTTTTTTTGTGTATTTAATTAGCGCTCAGTTGATTGACGATGAAAATAAAGATTTTTCCCCACTAAATACGTGAAATTCTATCGACCATACCTTTCGTGTTTATTTTGCAGTAATTAGTTTTTATGTGAAACATAATTTTTTCGCATTATTGCTTTCCAAATTAAGCAAATGCATTTATTAATTGAAATAAACCGCTTTGAAAAGCGTAATCGACCAGAAAGAATCAATTGAATAAATAAAAAAAGACATTTAATTATAAAAAATATGTCATTTATAAGAGTTGAGGAATTAGTTGATCTTTAATTGAATGGAACTACATATTTCAACTTCTTTCAAGGCAACTCGCATTCTAGTTTGTTGCTTTTTATCAAGTTGTATGCACTCTTCTCTTTTAATTTTTTTTAAATAAATGATATGTATGTGTGTTATTAATATTTCAATTGAAAACTTTTGAATTTGATCCCGTATGAGATTAAAGATTATGACGAATCTTTTTTTTTTTATAATTAACGCGCACATCAAGGGGCTTTGACTACCCTTATAATGTTATAGAACAAAGTGCGAGCATTTAGGAAAATAGGAGAGGATTTGAAAGGTGAAACCGATGCGCGTTGCTTTTGAAATTTTGTAAATGACAATGTAGGGGAAAACAGGGTCAGGTAGAGCATTCCACATTCGGATGGTGCGGCTAAGATATGAATCGATAAACTTGACTGTACGTCCGAAGTTGGGCTCAAGGTAAAACTGATAACCATTCCTAACGAGACGGGTGATGCGGTTAAAATGTTTCAGGGGAGGAAAGCAACTGGCTACTTCACTAGAGCACTGTTTGTGAAAAAGCGATAAGAGAGAGTGAGACAAGGAACGTTTCGACGATGTCCAAGAGAATCGATCGATTCTACGATTAAACTATCACCTATCAATTTGAACACTCTATTTTGTACCCTATCAAGTCGCAAAGATGTTTGAGGAACACCTGACTAGATATGGGAGTTATGCTCCAGTTTTGGGCGGATGAAGGCCTTATAAATTGTAGCCAGATCAGAAGAGGTGAAAAACTTCCTGCATCGTCTCAAGAAGCCTAAGCATTTAGCAGCGTTCATGACGACTTAAAATATGTGGTCATTTCAACGAAGATCATCGTTTGCACACATACCAAGTACTGACAGCTTTTCGATTTCTTGGATGTAGGTACAGCTTCATCGACAAGAGACAGCATTGAGTTTTCGAAGCATTGAATTCTACTCGGTTCATAAGACCCCATGAAACAAGGCTGTCAAAGTCAGAATTCAATGAGCTTATCACACGCAACCGTTTCAGTTCCACATCCGAAGAGCAGGGACGTGAATTTGGAAACGAATATGAAAAGCTGAGAGTCGAGTCGAGTTTCAGACAAGAGATCGTTTATGAAAATGAGGAAGAGAGTCGGAGACAAAATGGAACCCTGGGGCACACCAGCATTTATGAAGTGGGTATCAGACTTGAAGCCATCCAACACAACTTGTATTGAACGGTCTGAAAGGTAATTTCTAATCCAACGAAGAAGAGACTCATCGATACCAAAAGCACGCATTTTCGATAAGGAAGCCTGATGCCAAACTCTGTCAAATGCTTTAGAAATATCAAGCGCAATAATCTTATTTTCTCCAAAACATTGTAAAGATTGGTTCCACTTTTCGGTGAGATATGTCATCAAATCTTCAGTGGACCGTTTGCTACGAAAGTCGTACTGACGGTCATTAAGAAGCTTTCGTTCTTCAAGATATTTCATAAGTTGACGATTTATCAACGTTTCCATGACCTTGGAAAGAAGGGACGTTAGTGCAATTGGACGGTAATTGGAAGGGGAGGAAGATTCGCCTTTTTTAGGGACGGGCTGGACAAATGCAGTTTTCCATCTGCTCGGAAAAATCGCAGCAGAATAGGAAAGATGGAAAAGTTTACGCAGTGGTTTTGCCAGCGTAGAAGAACACCTCTTCAGAATAACGGCGGGGATACCATCTGGGCTAGCGGTGGAGCCAATATGCTATGAGGAAGTGTTGGCTGCAAATTGAGCTGCTAGCAAATTGGCTCTATCGATGGACATGACATACGGAGAGTCTTGAAAACGAGCGTTTGGACCGATGACGTGGTCGAGTTTTTAATGTTCTTCACAAAAGACCAAAAGTTTTTGCTGCCTTTTAGACACAACAATGGTCTGATTTGCCTAAAGGAGATGATACTATAACCCTGTATTTTTTATGATGAGAACTGAGAAATAAGTCAAGAGTGTTGGCCGCATGGCCTTCAATATCTGGAACCCGAGTGGGCTCATCAACAAGTTGAGTTAATTGGTTAAACTAAGCGAAGATCTCAATATATTTTCCTGCGGGTGTTGTCTGGCCAGAATGTCGAAGCCAACCAGAGTTGTATACATTGAAATTGCACGCAATTGCGATTTCAGTGTGAGGATATTGGGAAACAATTCTTGAGATGGAGTCAGATCGAACATCAATTTCGTTAGAAGTTGAATTGCTATCTAAATTGGTGCTTTTATAAATAAAACAATAATTAATGATTTGCTTACGGACTTTGAATTTCAACCACATGAAATTGAAGTTCGTATTAGAACAGAGATGGTTAGTTTTTGGTTTTATTTTTTTGTGGAAGGAATTGAGCAGATAAAATCTTTACGGACACTAGCGGAGCACATGTTATCGCGTTTGATAGCAGATCGGCACTGTTTCTCTCATCTTCTATATTCCACTTCGAGGAGAGCCTTTTTTCTTAATTTTGAGAACACAGCTGGTTAGTGTTACGTTGAAGTTCGAGTCACGAATCCGAGAAACATCAAATCACACTGGTATCGTCAGTCGTGACAAATTGCAAACCCTCCAAGAGTAACTGGACTGCCATGAAAAGCGATTGATTTATTTAACCATTCCTCAAAAGGTATTCGTTGAGAGAAATGCGCCAGGCTTCCGGGCTCCAAGTTGTGCTCCTCTGTTGTGCCTTATCGCTATTTTATTTCAAGCTTCATCATTCCACCACCAATTTTTCCGTGATAGGAATAAGCTTTTTCTTAGCAAGTTCGTTCGTTTAATGAAGTATCATGTAATTTGTGCTGTGATACCTCCATTTTAAGTTGTGTTGCTAGACAGATAACTTTGCATGTTGGAAATGACTTCCTATGTAAAAATTTACCTACTGAATTCTCCTAGTAGCCCGTGCTTAGTTTCCTTCTCTGCCTTCTTAAAATATTCTGTCAGTAGAAAACAATGCTGCTGTTAAACAGCTTCATCCGTCAACACCTAACCGCTCGTCACCTTTTGCTACAAAGTAATGTAATCAGTTTGGGTTACATTTCTACCAACGCTGTAAGGGGCAAGGTATCGCTCTCATTTGATGAACAACAGGTGACTTGCACATGCTTAGGATACCTTTATAAAATGTTTTTCTGATAGTCCTCATTTTCTTTGTTTGTCTTCCCAATATGTCCGTTAAAATCTCCGCCCACAAACAGAAACTCCTCTTTAGGGGTATTTAAAAGAAGATTGTGAAAATCTGATCAAAATGTCCCTTTTTTCACATGCTCGAATCCAATGCACTGACAATACTCCACACCTTTCCTTACATTTCCATTTTAAGAGGCATCAAAGAGTCAGTCGACTCCGTGGGGATCAACATGCTGCGAAGCAGCTCATCCCCATAATTCAGAAATCCGTAGTTTCCACATTTGGGAGAGTTCTTCTTTAAAAGAATCATGGGATCTTATAAATATACCCATTTTCTTCATCGTTTTCATCGAGGTACTTCATCGCATTCTTATGTGGTATCACAATGAACCCATTATTGTTCTAAGTGCGTCGAATGTTTTTTTTTCTCACAGCCACCTTTAACCTCATAAAACTTAGCCTCTCATAAGATTTCCACTTTCCGTCTACATTCGCTAATGTCCCAAATTCAACTTTAAATCTTAAGCCGCTCTCTGACCTAACCATTTTCAATTCTGCTTTTCATGCGATGCACGACTGCCATTTCATAATTACAAAAGTCCCAACCTTTAATCAGTAATATCATGAAATTCTCATCTAACCTTTTGTACTCCATCTAAAATATAAATAAATTCTGCACCCTCACTCAAATAAATTCAAGAAACTGGGCACATAGCTGCAATAATGTTAACTTTCCGACCCCAATTATTAATAATACCTAATAACTTCTTTGACCGAGATTTTGATTGAAATAAATTACCAGTTGACCCAAGCGAGACCCTTTGCTTTTAATTCTCAATTACTGCTGAGCAATAAAAAAAAAAATTTGCATAGAAATACACTCGTTAATGAAAACGTCAGTTTGTTAAAAGTAATTCTACCTTTTTCTTATGGGTCTTGTTTCTTGTTTCATTTCACGGAATTATTGATTAAATATAAAGACGATGATCCTTGAAACAGAAACCGAGGAATGGATGTGATAAGACCTTACGTAGACAGACCCAAGTATGTCCATTACTTAAAGCCTTTTCACTTAAAACCAATGCAGTCAGGCGGAGAAATTTATGAAAGGCCAGAGAAACTTTTCTAATAACCTTGTCCTTTTTTATTAAAAGCCTTAATGCTTCTCATCTTTGGTTGTATGGAACTTTAAAATTACACCTTTCGGACAGAGTACATATACATGTCTTTATGTGTTGTCGGCGTTCGTCGGTCGTTGTTCATTGATAATTTTTTTAACTTTAATACTTTGTGTTGGGGAAATGGATGGTAAATCTAGGTATGGAGGTGTTGGGCTTGTTAAGTTGGTGAAAGTTTAACTCATGTTAACCTTTTCATTAGGGTGAAAAGTATTTAAAAGCATTAAGCATGTAGGTAAGGTCACAGTTCACAGACCAAAGGGCAGACAGCGGCTCCCTTAATGTAATGTCATATAAGATATTGAAGCCCTATTCAATAGGGGTTAAATATCCATAAAAACATATCGGTGATAGGCTGTTGATATTCCTTACTTGCTGTCAAATCATGAAACAGTAACTTTTTATGTAGTACGAACGAAAAGTAAAGTAATTTTTGATGAGAACAAATCAATGGTGAAATCAAATGTCATAATGTTTGCCATTTACGATAACAGATCACTCTGCAATCGAGTAACGCTTTAAAATTATTAAATTTTACTACAAGAGTGGTGATTCAAACGTAGCCACTTTTCGCGCATTACGCTATGATGACACTAGCTTTTCACTAAAAATAAATGATTGTCGGTTTTTTCCCATTTCCGGCGCTCAATCTCAAGTCCAATTCACCCTTATTGCGATAGGTGTTTTCCTAAAACGCCTAAAAATGACAGAGCTCCAGCCGCCATACTTTTTGTTTTCATTAAAATATAAATTCAGTCTTCATTGCTCTTACCATTCCCTCAAAAGTTATTTTATTTAAACGACAATTGTGGCACCTAGAGATAAGTCATCTTATTGGCGTTTTATTAAAACGCCATTCGTAATAAGGTTGAATCACTAGATTATCTCTAAACGCCAAGGTCAAATTCAAAAATATTTGGTAGACAGATTAGGCTGAACGTAAGTTGTTATTTGGTACTAGTCTAATAGGTAGGTATACGCCCTGGGCCAAGGCTCCATAGAAAAATGAGCCATCTCCTTTGTCATGTACCCAATATTTTCAGTGGGGGCTTCCTATTTTTTGTTTAAAATTTTGGGTATCCAGTGAAAATATTGGCTACGTCATACATTATTGCAATCATTTATTTCTAGGCCCAGGGTTATGATCGTCATAACCGACCGACGAATAAGATGTGCAAGGGCTCCAGGCCTAAGAATACTTCCGTTGCTGCAGTTGGACAGCTCTTCGTTCCCTAAATATGCAACATCTTTGTAAGTCTCTGGAATCTTTCTAGGGCTTTTATGGCGGTTACCAGATGGGTTCATGTCCGTCAAGTTAGCACTACCACTTCAAAATTTTCATAGTTTGTTAATTGGATTAATTGTCGTAAATTTGTCTTGAAAACAAAAAATTTGTCGCTCCTCGTTAAAAAAAAAACCGTGTGTAGTGCTAACTTGACGGTCAAAAAAAAAAAAAACTGAGTACGCCATTAATTGTCGTAAATTTGTCGTTCACAAGATATCCGAAAAGATATTTTGTCGCGACCCCCCTTTCGAAGTGCCCCCCATATAAATGATTTTCAAGCAACGAAAAACACCAAAGTTCAATACTTCAAAAAATCTATCTAAATATAAATAAAAATCTAAATATCCTCTTATGAGATATGTAAACAGATAATTTGTCGCGCCCCCCTTTCGGATAGTATTTTAAAAAGAGTAGTGTCTTCTAGCTTCTAACTGCTTTTTTCACGAACGTTTGCTATCAAGACAAAATCCTTGATACCTGGCCTCCATTGTTGATTTTTAGCTATCTCCAAGAGTCCTCTTCTAGTAAACGGGTTTGTGGTAAGAGTTGACGTTCAGTTTTACTGATACGCAGTATTTTTTTGTAATTGCCAAACCATTTTATGTTACATCGCATGGGGTTTCTTCGATAATTTTCCACAAGTTAATAGCATTGTTCTCTTTATCTTTCTATGCAATATTTCATCAGCATAAATTTTGTATTTTTTCGCATGCCTGTACCCTGGGGTTTTATCCGAATTCTGAAATGAGACGTTCAAACGAAAGAATGAGTTTTGTGTCAGCTGTTCAAACAACAAAATTCCTCGAATGGTTTTTTTAAAAAAAGAAATAAATGCTCAAATTGTTTAGTTGTTTCAAGAATAGTGGGAATCTAAATGAAACTTTTTGTAGTGATTAGTGATAGAAGAAATTGGGGTGAAAACTGTGAAGGAAATGGAAAAGCATCTGAATGGCAAACGAAAAATTGCGAGAACTAACCGAAGAAAAGTTTTGTCCAGCAATTTTAACGTCTAAACACGGATGGCAGTAGAAGACTGAACACATAATTTTCCAAAACTAAATGCAAAGATTTCAGATAGAAAATCGGAAGCAACATCTTCAGCCTGACCCATCGGGTTCAGCACGCTCCAGCGATGTCACTGTCATCAATGTTTTTTTTCAATTCCATGAACAGTTCATGGAAAATATAACTGTGTGGAATAAAATTCAACGATTGCAAAACGTGGTGCATGTGGTGTAATGGTTAGCGTGGCGACTTATTAAGTGGGAGGTTCTTGTATCGAAGGGGCCAAGAAGGGGTCACGCCTATCGCGAAAATAGCCATTTCATTGCCATTTTATTGCCATTTCTTTGCCATTAAAAGGGCTTTCTCGATAGGCCGTTTGGAATTCGCAGAAAATTGTAAAATCCCTACATTTTTCATAAGACGTAAATAACTTAATAAGTAGGGTGGCGCAACAGATCGAAGAGCCCCAGAGCCTAGCGCATTTCTCTCATCCATGCCTTGTGAGAGAATGGAGGGTCCTTCAATTGTCTTATTTTGTTCCAAAATCGAGATAGAGATTTTCATAAGACATGGTTGTGAGAAATGAGTTAGTCCCCGGCCCTCCGCGTTCTGTTGCGCCACCTCACAAACAAAATAAATTTACTGATAATCGGTTATCGCGATGGTCCCAAAGAGACGCAACAAAATTTTGTCAGCAAAAGGAAGGAGGTAAGTTGGATCACTATCTCCATTAGAGCGAGAACAACTTCCCTTAGAAAATTATGAAGATTAGGCATTATATTCTTCATGACCAAAGAAAGTTAGAGCCACAAATTTCTACTTGTAATTTACAATTACAAGTTTGTTCTCCAGTTTTTATTTTCGCCAAATACAAGTTTAAAATGCACAAACTTGTGATAAGAGGAAACAAAACTTTTGAGAAGAGTATTGTAGATCACAAGTGTTCGAAATTTCTGTTGCAAAAATTTATAAAAAATGTCTTTTCACAAAATTGTTGAAAGTTGTGCTGAAAACATCAATGTAATAGAATATTGTTGAACATTGTCATTAATTGATATCTTTTGCTTCTGCTACGTATTGCCATGTCTTCGTCTACAAAAAATTTTTCTAAAAAAGTGAATATGAAACAAACTAGTATGAATAATTCTACACGTTAAAGTTCACATGTAGAATACGTTTCCAAACTGAAAAAATTTAGTAAATCTATTTTCTATGATGAATTAAAAATTTACAGCTAAAAAACAAATAAATAAATAGGGTGGCGCAACAGAGCGAGAAGCCTCTGGCCCTATCGCATTTCTCACAACCATACCTTGTGAGGGAATGGAGGAAATTTACAACTAGTTCCTTTTTTACAAGTTTGTTACTTGTAATTTACAGTTTTCGTCAAACAAACTTGCAACAATTCAGAACTGTTAGGTTTGACGGTGCATTCTGAGTTCAATGCGGCGTACTCCACTAGTGAATCAGTCGTGTGAAGCAGTTAAGAGTGAGAATTATGATATCTTCGAGATCGCGATGCTCGTGAAACCGGATGAAGAAGAAGTAAAAACAGAGAATAAAATTTTTAACAAATTTCCCTTTCTAAAAGACAACTTCAAACTTGTAAAGAGAAACGTTTGGTCAAACAAATTCAAACACGTCAGAAGTGAATCTTCAAGGGAGACAAGACTACTACGAAAGCTGAACGAAAGAAGAAATAATACGCACCAGAGGCCTCTAATACAAACCTACAAATCTACAAGTCGATTGCCACTGGTAGGACTATGTACATTACACTTGTAGAAGAGCAAGAAAACTTGTGCCTGTGTTCTTCAGAACTTTTTTTACACTTGTCATAATTTACTTGTATTAGACGTTCTTTTTCATTGCACATGCAATTTATTCAGCTCTTTCTCTAACTCTAACAACTGCAGCGATAAATGTTTTCAGATAGAAAATGTAAACGGGTGTAAATTTCTAGGACTAACAATTGATTCCAGTTTGAGTTTTTGTAACACACTGATAAGATTTCAGAAAGTATCTTTGCTCCACATTTGTTGGGGAGGATCCTATAAAAATAAAATCTATCCTCTATTAATAATACAAAAACACATATTTAAAAACATTTTTAGAAAGTTTCGGCACTCTCCTAGTTTTCCTCTATTTAAGGATTTGAACATTCTTCCAGTTCTACATCTGTACTGCTATAAAATTTTAATGGTTTTCTTGATAAGATCGGGAAATCTTTATTTTAGACAAATTGCTACCCATAGCTTGCGGGTAAATCTTTTGAACCAAGTTCCTATACCGGCTTTTCGGACAACAGCTTTCCGTAACTTTTATAATGTTGTTTCATGTCATTTTTTCAATGAACTTCCACCCTCCATCAGAGCCCAAGTATCTTATTTTAAGTTTTTTAGGATTTTTAAGAACATGGTTTTTTTTCTGTCGATATAGTGAATATTGAAGCATTGTTAGAGACCGAGAGTATAAAATAACGTGTATTGTGTTCTTATTATCTTATAATTTATTTTATACTCTCGCTGGCTTTATCCTTTACATGTTTTGTTTATTTCTTTATCGTAACGCATTTTCGTTTCATCGAGCTTCAAATCAAAAATACACATGATATCCTTACAAATCGCAGCTTGAAGCGGATCCTACCCAGTCAAAACTCTTCACTATAGCACGGGTCACAAAAGGCTGCTTGGCAGCCGCTTTCTTGCCAGCGACTGGCAGTTGCAGAAGCATGCAGCTGCTGTAAGTCCGTTCACAATATCGGCTATTACTCGCCAGCTTCTCTCAGCAAACAGTTACAGAAAACCATACAAAAATTGATTTTCAACTTTGTTTCTAATTTTTAAACTTATTCATGACATTTGACACAAATTTTGAATTAAAAATTTACTTAATAGAACGTGTAGCAGTCTTTTTTTATTTTAGCAGCCGCTGCTAGCAGCCAAAAGTTGAACATCTTCAAATTTGCCAGCCGCTAGTCACACAAAGTTAATCAGCGGCTGGCAGTAGCGGCTAGTCGATTCGCCGCTGGCAAGCAGCAGTGTCCAGTGTGTGACCCGTGCTTAAGATGAAAATAAATCACAAACATAAAAGTGTCAAGTATTGAAGGATCTCCTCAAATCGAAGATGGCGAATTATGCTTTTTATGTTTATATTCAATTATTCATACTCACCCCCCTACAGAGAGATGGTTGACAGCGGCCTTGTCACTCGAAAGCATCGATTCCGTAATTAAGTAGAGTTGAGCGCTGCTAGTTGTTAAATGGGAAGACCGTCTGTACGCACAACCGCGTGGTGTTTTCGTTTGTGAGTTGTTCTGTGGTGTCACTATAAATCCATTCCCATTTCCTCTCGTTGTAACCCAGTTCAGCTTTGAGTCACCATGCCCCTTTCGGGGTATAATATAAGTATAAAAGGCAAAGAGCATCATTTGTTGAAATACGCTAAGCTAACAAGTAGTTCACTTTTATTTGTTTGCTGTACTAATGAATTTTCTATCTAATAAATTTTTTTTTATTTTATTTCATCTGTTAACTGCAAAGTCAGTTTTTATTCCCAGTTTCCCTCGGTTATACTTGTTGGTAATTGGTTTTCCTGGTAAAATTCTTTGATTTTATTCATACGTTTCTGCCATTAGTATTTCAAAACAAAAAACTCGAAAAATATTTCACAGAAATTAATTTAAATGAAGAAAGAAAACATACTCTGTATACTTAAACACACTTATGAGGGAGGAGGAGCTGTGGTTAGAAAACAAGCGGCTGTTTTTTTTTTTTTTTATTTTCTTAATGCAAAAATCTAATAAACTCAAATTTAGAAGAGTCTACTCATGCGAATAAGAAGATCATTCCACGTGTAATTGGATTTGTGTTGGAGGACATATGGAGTTATTCCAAATAACACAGGTGCTAGGAGCCTACACGGTGATTAAAATCAGAAAATACTTCAGGTGCATCATTTCATTCTGCAGAAAAGTTTGTGAAGAGGAAGGAACTTCATCGTTATTTTTATTTTCCTCATCGAATAGAGTTACATTTGGGAAAGTTGAAGGGAGTACTCCCAGTGTGAAGATGGAGAGACGGTTATTAGAGTCAATTTGTTGAAGTCTTTAAAAGCAAATTTGTTTGAGAGTATGGACTCCATTTATTGAAAAACATGATTGGAAGTTCGGAATATAATTAAACTTGGGTAGAAAATGTAATTTAAAGTTTCAAAAAGTTAGTTCGGAACGTATGCACCTTAAAGTCTAGTCAAATGCGTCATTTTACTTGTGCGTGTGAGTTAAATTTAGTTTGATGTAAATTTTATGGTGGGTTAATACCACCATCAAAGCGTTCTCACGTCGTTTTCCCTACCACATATCTGCCCTTGGTGGTCGCCATATTGAATCTTCTTATTTGGATAATAATAACATTTTCAGTAGATTTTTAGTTTTTTAAAACGGCTCAAAAACTGTTGTTTTTTTGATTTTATAATCAGTTTATCTTTTTAAGACCCACAACTAGTGTAACCATTTAAAGCGTGATTGGTCTGCCCAACAACCGACTTCTAAATTTGTTAAAAGAAAACTCCTTCATCAGAGACTGTTTTAAGGTATCTATGTTTGAGGATATGGAGGGGTTTTTGACTGTGGATTAGATCCATGAGTATGATTCGAGGTAGCTGCAGCTTCTATAATCGAGTTGTTGAGCTAATCAAAACAACACAAACACTTAATAATTATGTCTATCTCAAGGTTGCCAGAGACTATCATCAGATTCTTTTGGAAGGTGGTTGTGGCTATTAACCTAAGCGGTGTACGTTCGATCTTCAGTGGTGGATCATGGAAAAATATTTGCCATACAATAATATAGGCAAGGACTTGCAAGAGACTCTGATGATAAGCTTAGCAACCTTAAAATGGCTATAATTTCTGTCGCAAACTGTTTGTTTTGTATGTTGTGCTATCGAGATTAGCTGGACAAACTCGTTAACGTTTTTAGTCCAACAAATTGAACATTCAACGACTTATGAACATAATCCAGTGCTAAAGGGGTGTCCCATTTTCTGAATTGAATAAGACTTTTCCTGTGCCTGAATTAAAAACAGAACTGTATGCTTGTTAGATTAAAAGTTGTTCCTGAAGCCAAGCAATTCAAGAATTGCGGTAAAAAAGTTTTTATAAAGAGGCAACCATCTTGAAAATAGCCGCTCATAGAAGAAGAATTGCTCATGAGACGCGTTCGCCGAAGTTCGTTATTGATGCTTAAAAACAGCTGCTTCTTATTGATGACGCCCGAATTCTGTGGTGAATTTATAGTGAAATCCCTTATGAACCAACAGTTTCTCCGACTGCACTACCTTGAACCAAACTCAACTGAAATACCCGACATCACAGTCGAAGAAGTTAGTGAGGTAGTTGAGTACTGGATCAGACGAGCTTTGGAATATGATGGGAGGCATCGGGCTTAGATGGCTCTAGATTCTTATTTAGCTCAAAGGAGGTGATAGTCTGTCTAAGCAATAGAGGGAAAGCTATATTCTACCAACGCTCAAATCAAAAAGTCTAGTTCAAGGTAGATTAACCAAACGAAAGCACAATGAGCCTCTTTACACGAAGCAACACGAACTACACGTTGTGCTTTTTACTCCTTAAATTACTCGAATGAGGCAATTTTACTCAAACCAACACGACAAATACGATAGGTGCATATCCACACTTCTTTTAGAGCAGCTAAGTCATTATTTATTTACAGGATGATGTCACTTGAATTTGTGAAGCCTCGGGTGATGGATGAGTTCAAGAAACGAAAAGTTAGAGCATCTTCTAGTTATACTGAGCCCATAGCAATGGATCTTAAAAGCAAAAAGAAGCAACTAGTGTGTTGAGGATGTAGTGAAATTGGACACATCAAGACCAAATGTTTGGCCAAACAAAAAAAGAGGTAAATAAAAGAAATTTTTCAAAACAGAATAGCTCATCAATGTGTGAAATTGAGGATTAGGGATATGAACATGCAGCGCAAATGATAAGCGTATGCTGTAGAGAAATTGTACGAATTCGATTTTGTTTGTTAAGCAGATATATAAAATATACAAGTTAAATAATATAATCTTACAAACTAAAGAATTTTAATAAATAAAAAAAAGGAGAGAAAATACGAGTAATAAAGAGAAAAGAAAATAAAAGTACATATTTGTGACTAGTGAAAACTAAAAACTTAAACTTAAACCACCAGTTTAAGGTTTTATAAGACTCAAAATGTTTTTTTAAAAAGGAAAGAGCATTACCGAAAAATATTGACGACGGTCATACAACGACTGAAGGCCAAGAAGTTGACATCTCGTGTTATAGTAAGGAATAGCGATATTCCTGTTTAATCGGTACACAGCTGCTCGAGTGAATTTCTTTTTTCAAAAGAATGAATTTGATAATGAGGATCACAGATCACACAACAATATTCCAACGAAGATCTAACATATGTGTACGGATCTTTAATCTCTTTAGAGTTCCTAAGTATGACACCTAGCATTGAACTAGCTTCAGCAACCACGAAGTCAATATGTGACTTAAAACTGAATTTATTATTAGCAAAGACAACCCCACGGCGGGCGCACAGTGGGCCCAAATGGCATTTATCGTCTAAAAAATGATTTTTTCAAAGTAATGTGGGAGCTAAAATTTTTATGCAAATTAACCAAGCAAAGATCAAATTTCGTAGTGCAAAAAAAATTTAATGGATTAAGCTGCATACTTTTAGGATATGGCTATCTAAAGTGGTCGCTTCATATAGCCTCATTTCGAATGACGAAATAAAGAACGATTTTAATAGACTTTTCTTTGGCATTTTACTATGTGATTACACAAAAGTTATATATCGTTGGAAAGCTTGTAATTTAAGCTTTAAATATCAGTAAACTCAATTTCAAAAAATATATTTTTTCTATATATTAATCAATTTTAATTAACATGCTATTTTTTTTTTTTTTATATATTAATCTTTGATAAAGGTTTTAAATGGTTGCGCTAATAACTTAATACATTAGTAAAAAGGCACAAAAAAAATGTTTTGCCCAAATCTGCCCCTTTTTCGAATAATG
This sequence comes from Melanostoma scalare, assembly GCA_949752695.1. Taxonomy (NCBI): domain Eukaryota; kingdom Metazoa; phylum Arthropoda; class Insecta; order Diptera; family Syrphidae; genus Melanostoma; species Melanostoma scalare. Next base: position 47,756,482 of record OX456986.1, read on the forward strand.
ACAACACGACCACATAAAGTACTAGAAATAAAACTCTGAATATCTTCAGAACGGCTCACTCTATGAAAAAAATTATTTTGAGCTTTTTTGTAGAGCGTTCAATTTTCTACTTAAATAATTTGTCAGTTTATTTCTACAATGCTCAAATATCAGACTATAAAAATAAGAAAAAAATTAAATTTTTTTTTCATGTTATTTGTATGGAAAATTAAAATTTAAAAACAGGGACCTCTAAATGTTAATATTAGGAGCTCAAATTTTCAGAGGCTTCGTTTTATACTTTCCTGAAAGTATTAAGCCTGTTTTATAGTTGAAAAAAAAAAGTTGCCCAAAAATGACACACCCCAGTGCACATTGATGCTCAAAAATTTGATAAATATGCATTTTATACAGCTCGCATTTACGTTGAAAAATATAAATGGTAATACATGCCATCTTCAGTCCATAAAATACTAATTCACGGTGAAGCTATAGTTCAACATTTTGGAGTCCTACCAATCGGTCAGCTTTCTGAAGATGCACAAGAAGCACGTAACAAAGATTACAAAAAAATAAGGATGACGTATTCAAGAAAATGTTCAAGAACAGCAACGAATGAGGTTGTCTTTCATCGGTTGTTTTTGACATCAGATCCTCTTATATAAAGTATATGAAAACAAAATACAGCTGAAACTCAGAGTTTTTTTAGGAAGTCATTCAGCTACTAAAGAACCAATTTTTGTTTACATTTTTGTATATTATATATTGCTATCGTTGTCTCATATTGGGATGTATTTTTAATGTACATATAATTTATTGATATTATATTTTCTCAACATGTGTATCCCAAGCATAAATAATAAATAAAAGCAAAATTTATACTGAAAATTCACATTTAGATTCGTCAATATTGTAATTTTTGAACTTTTAATAAACTTTAAATACCAAAACACTAAATAGATCTTAAAAACTTTTAAATTTTATGATTCTCTATATATTGAAGATAATATATTCCAAATTTCACTTAATTACTCCAATAGACAAAAAAGTTACAGATTTTTGAGACGTGAAACTGCATTTGGGCCCACTGTGCGGCGACCCCACAGGCGGATCACTAGTGTGAAGCAGAAAAGTGGGAGAGTTGTGATCGCTTCAAGATCACTACTCGTAACGCCAGAAATGGAAGAAGAAGAAGAAGTTGATTATTTCGTTGCTAAACAAACTTAGATTAGTAGATTTTGACCGACCAGCTATGAATTCATGTTGATATGGTCATATAATTACCTTTAGATTAATGGAAAGCTTTTACGTAAACAATTTTTTCAAACATTTTTGGAATGGTTGATAATTTACTTATTGGGCGATAATTCGAAATTTCTTGTTTAGAACCGAATTTATGATATGGTACATAAGATTGATTATACATAAAAGATACTTTACAGTTATCAAGGAAAATTCCCTTATCAAGAGATTCATTAAGGTATACCATCAGGTCCCGGTTGCTTATAGATGATTTAAACCTGTTAAGGCAATTCCAACATCTTTGTTGCTTAAAACTAAGCTACCGATATTGATTGGAGTTGAGCAATAATTTAGAATTCGAAATTCAAAAGAATTCTAAGATCCGTTCAATTTTCATAATTTTCTTGGTATCTGAGCTGAGCTGAAGCAAAATTTCCTACATTTTTCCCTACATTTATGACAGATACATTTGAACATCTGACTTAAAAAGTTAGTGTGTCTTCAAATGGGTAAGGACACAGAGTTAACGTTATATCTAATTTCTGCGAACCATGAGTTTTAGAAAAACAATCACGCACTTCATTTGCAAAGAACAAATACATAAGGTCCAAAAGTCGAAAGTGAAGTAATGCAATCCCTATGCCAGTTATTGTATATGATGGATCAAACAATTCTACAAGTCTAAGGCTAATCAGTTAAGGTATACCGTTCCGTACAATTTAAATGAAGAGTTAAGAATATTTAATCAATAAAATTATTTCTTGTCATTTCTTGAAATTGAAGATATTGTGGAGCCCTGGGGCATAGCGGATTGCTCACAACCATACCTTGTCTGGAATGGAAAGGACCTACAATTTTCGGCCGATACCGAGTAAACTCTTTTCATTGCAATGAATTTACTATCGGAAAACTTGCCAATTCCTCGTGAAAGGTGATACTCACTGTTGTTCTTCAAACTTCGAACCTACAGCATAACAGGCAGACATATATGGTTACCATTATGACACGGGCGTTCTGATATACTATGAATTGACTTCTCAGAAATAACGTGCTGTTTTTGTGAGATGCAGATGCAGCTCCCAAAATTCAAGTTTCAAATGAGCCTCGTCAAAACTGTTGTGCAATTCTGCCTGCTCTAAGTCCCAAACTGTAAAGCAACAACGAAGCCGATGCACGTGCCCCTTCAATTGCTAAATGCATTGGATCTTGTAACGAATTGCCCGTGATATTTGTGGAGCATTGTTTTCAGTCTAGTGCCTGAGTTGTTGAGCTGTTGAGATCGATGGCGAGTTAATATTCCTGAATTGAATCTCACACTCTCGGGTACAGCAGCCTCATTCTCGTCTTCGCGCACCGTATAAAACGAGGACTATGAGTTCTGTCCACCAGCATGACAGTCTCATGTTTTTTTTCAGACCGTTGCTCTTTTTCAGGCAAAACTTCTTTTTAAAACCCGCACTTTTCGGCCTACAGAGCCGACAGTTAGTAAGTTTACAGTATTTCTCAACGTTGTTTCAAGCATATACCGACTTTCAGTCCAGATTTTGAGCGGGAAACAGCTGTCAGTGTCAAAAGAAACCACTAGATGTCCTACCCTAAGTGTCATTTGATTTGTTTTACCTTACCTTTGCCATGTTGCTTTTCTGAAGACTGATTTAAAAGGACAAAATCTAGTCCTTTTTAAGAGTTAATTACTTTAAATTTAAAAACTAGCATGAGAAATGCAAAAATCGCAGTATTCACTTTAACAGCAGTTCTACCAACTTTCCTCAGTATGTAAAAACACATTTCGTGTTTTGATACTCTCTCTCTCTCTCTCTCTCTCTCTCTCTCTCTCTCTCTCTCTCTCTCTCTCTCTCTTTACTTTTCGATAGGTGGTAGAGATGCCCTACAGCTGGTTCAGAATTTATCCTCCTAGTCGAAGTTTAAACGAAATTAGCACATGGCCTAACTGATTAATAACTCAGCAACCAAAGATGTTGTAACAGCTAATCTACATACCCATAAAAATGGGAAACCATTTACATTTACGTCGTTTAGTTTACGTCGAGTATTCAAATATCAACTTCCTCCTTTCAACACAAAGCACCTACGTACATAATCAGATGATTTTATTCAACATCCTTATCCCACCCCGATGCCGATCTATCCAGCAAACAATATATGCAATATGCAAACATTTGCCAATATTGTACTTTAGCACACAACGCCAACGTGTGCGGATATGCTTCCTCAAATTTACAAAAAAGTTTCCGCCTTCATTTTTATTTAACAAGTCGATATATATATAAAACCTTTTAATATTCCCGTAAGGCTTAAGCATATTCTTAGTTGGTCTACCGCTGACTTCTTGTTCTTCTTTATATTGAAAGACAGCCCATGTTATATTTACACAATTTATTCAAAACTACTTGTTATGTGCGGCGCGGCACGGCAAGAGATTACGTGACGAATGGTGAGATGGCGCTGGCTCTGAACGACAATGGTTAAGGTTTTATTAGGTTATGTTGAGCACAGATTTTTCTGTTTTGAAGTCAGATCGGAGAGCAAATCAGAAGGCGAAAGCAATAAACTAGCTTAAAAAAACATTTATTGATTTCAGAGAAGTAAAGAAACAAATGATATCGAATACATTAATAAAAAATGCCCATCCGACACTTCCTCATCAGAGAGAAGAAGTTTGTTTCTTTTCTTGTGTGTGGAAGATTGTTTCTATCAAAGAAAAGTTTTTACTTAAGTGGTTTAACATCATGGAAAAAGAAAAAAAAAAAAAACGAATAATGTTAGTTGACCTACATAAATTCATAAACAAGGAATTAATTATATTTACTGACAACCAAATCTCGTTTCATTCTCAAGAGTCTTTCAGTTCAAAGTGCGTGATATTCAGAGAAGAAAATATCAAAAGAAGATGGAGAAACACATCAAATGGAAGTGAACGTCTGAAACATATGATTTGACAGTGATTTAAGCCTTGCAAGGGCAAAATTAAACTGTTCAAAGTAATTTAATTAGGAAGTTTCCCATAAGATGTAACGAAAACCCTTCTCGTATTCGGATACTTGGAGCCTTTTATTTTCGCATTCGTCTTTGCAGGAATGTGTTTCATTTTTTTTCCTTGTTTTTGTTCTCGTTGAACGCCCCCCACCCTGGCAGAGGCCTTCTTAATTTGTGTATTCATTTCAATTTCAAAAAATTTATTTTGCTAGAACAGCCGTCTTTCTTTTTTTTAACAAAGGAATTGCTAACCCAGAAGTTCAGATTTGGTGTCTTCATTTATTTGTCGTTGAATTGATGGAAAGACCTTTCTGTGGTTGGGAACAATGCGGAAGAAGAAAAAACTAATTATAATTAAAATTAAAATTCATAGAGGGGGAAATGATTAAATGACTGATTTTTTAAGTTTTTCTTCTTGTTTTTTGGAATTTTTCTCCTCAAATTGTATTCTTCACTAAACACAAGCGTGCGTTGGTACAGAATATTAATTAAAAAACTTTGAAGTACAAAGGAAACAAAGAGGATTTTGTAATTCCCTTGCAAATTGTTCGAAGTAAATTGATACTCATCATGCGTACGACAGGCGACAGCAATAATTTCCTTTAGACATTTCGTCTCTCATCAAAGACGCACTGATAACAAGTTTAGTATATACGACGTCACAAGTCTTAATTTAATCCTTTTTCCTCGTTTGCATATACCTGAAAGGAAAATTTACCGAGAAGAGAACGTATAGGTGCGGCAAATTGAAATTCTTTTGCTACGCCACACTCAATTTTAATACTCATAATTTGAATATATAATTTTTGAACTTTATTCTCAAAGAAATGTTGATGAAATTTTCATAAACGCCTCACGTTCACGTTCGAATAGGAATCATTAGTGTCCTTCTGCTTGGAAAAATAATTTTATTACTCTTTTGTTTAAATGAGCTTAAATGACGAGCTGTAAATTGAGAATCGTTTGGAAATATAAAAGATTTGTATTGAATCGAGATATCTCCATTCTGTCGACAATTTTGATCTATGTTATTTGAGGTGAGAACTTTTAAGTTCTCAATTTCAAAATCACAACAAATATAATATACAGTTAAGTACTAAAAGGCAACTTTTTCAATCTACCGCTTGACCGATTTTCTTCAAAACTTGCAGTTAGGGTCTGTGGGCCAGCCTATACTGACGTGTTTTTGGAACTGGGTGACCTAAGGTCTGGAAATAACTGTACCTACCATACAACATATATTATGATAATAAGAGGAAAGCTTAATAAGTTAGTCGGCCCTATCGAGGTAACTGTCGGAGCGGAATTCTCTCCGATCGGAGAAATTGTGCTTCGTGGTAGTTCTCCGATCGGACGATCCGACGTTCTCCGATAAGTTTTTGTTGCGGAGTTTTTAGTTTTGGGAATGCCATGATGCATTGCCGCATTTGTGAAAAATTTCTTACGACGATAACTGCTTCGAAGCAAAATCGAATCTCCGAAAAAAGATGCTTACTTACTTACTTAAGGTGGCGCTACAGTCCGGGTCGGACTAGGGCCTCAACCAACATGCTTCTCCAGCCAGCTCGGTCCCTAGCTAGCTGCCTCCAGTTTTGCACGCCAAGTTGGTTGAGGTCCTCTCCTACTTGCGTGCGCCACCTGAGTCGCGGTCTTCCTCTACTGCGCCGTCCCTCGGGATTGGATTCGAAGACTTTCCGGGCCGGAGCGTTGGTGTCCATTCGCTCTACATGACCCAGCCATCTAAGCCGCTGGACCTTGACTCGTTTGACAAGGTCAGTGTCGCTGTACAGCCCGTACAGTTCGTCATTAAATCTTCTTCTCCACTCTCCATCTATGCAGACGGGACCAAAAATCACCCGAAGAATTTTTCTCTCGAAGCATCCTAAAGCGTTCTCGTCTGCCTTTGACAAGGTCCATGCCTCTGCGCCATATATAAGAACCGGGATGATAAGTGTCTTATACAGGGACACTTTAGTTGCTCGAGAGAGGACTTTACTACTCAATTGCCTTCTTAGTCCGAAGAAACAGCGATTGGCAAGAGTTATTCTTCGTTTGATTTCAGCGCTGGTGTCGTTGTCTGAATTAATAGCGGCGCCTACGTAGACAAAGTCCTTAACTACCTCAAAGTTATAGCTGTCAATCGTGACGTTTTGTCCAAGACGTCGGTGTTGGGTGTCCTTTCTTGATGACAGCATATACTTGGTCTTGCCCTCATTTACCACTAAACCCATCTTCTTCGCTTCCGTCTCAATGCTCATAAACGCGCCTTTGACATCACGCTGCGTTCTTCCAATTATGTCAATATCGTCGGCATATCCGAGCAATTGAACGGATCTTTGAAAGATTGTGCCTCTTGTGTTGACGTGGGAGTTTTGCACTATTCTTTCAAGAACTATGTTGAAGAAGTCGCATGACAGTGCATCGCCTTGCCTAAAACCTTTTTTGACATCGAATGTATCGGTGAGATCTTTTCCGACCCTGATGGAGCAGCGTGCGTTCTCAATCGTCATCCTACACAATCGGACAAGTTTGGTAGGGATGCCAAAACTAGACATGGCTCTATATAACTCCTCTCTAAAGATGCTGTCATATGCGGCCTTAAAATCGATTAAAAAGTTGGTAAGTATCGATTTGAAGCTCCTGGGTTTTTTCCAAGATCTGCCGTAGTGTGAAAATTTGGTCTATGGTGGACTTTCCTGGTCTAAGGCCGCACTGATAAGGACCTATCAGGTTGTTGACGAATGGCTTCAGACGCTCACACAATACGGCAGAGAGGATCTTATATGCGATGTTAAGAAGACTGATACCTCTGTAGTTGGCGCAGTTCAGAGGGTCTCCGTTCTTGAGGACCGGGGAAACAATACTGAGGTTCCATTCATCGGGCATGCTTTCTTCCGACCATATTTTGCGAATGAGCTGGTGCATACTCCTGACCAGGTCATCGCCTGCCGCTTTAAATTCGACAGTGAGGCCATCAGTTCCAGCAGCTTTGTTGGACTTTAGCTTGGATACTACTGTCTTCACTTCGTTCAGATCGGGTTGGCGGAATTGTTGGTCTACGTCGCCTAAATCGAATGGTTCTATCTCTGTAACAGCGGAATTGGGTTCATCATCGCCGTTATAGAGCTTGGAGAAGTGGTCTTTCCATATCCTCAGCATTGACTGCGGTTCCACCACGATGTTTCCTTGATCGTCTTTGCAGGCTTCGGCTCGGGGCTTATAGCCCGAGGCTGTTGTTTTTACCTTTTGGTAAAACTTCCGAACCTCATTCCTGCTGTTTCACCCTTCTATCTCCTCGATCACGCGCTTCTCATGCTCTCTCTTTTTCCGTCTGAGAAGCCGGTGTTCGTCTCTCCTCTTCTGCTTGTAGAGCTCATAAGCTCTACAAGTCTTTTTGTGCAGCGCCGCTTTGTATGCTTCCTGTTTAGCTGCATGTGCTTGCCGGCATTCGTCGTCAAAACAGGGGTTTCGTTGTGGTGGCCGTGTGAAACCCAGCACTTCAGAGGCGGCATCTCTGATGGCTGATTGGCAGTGCTGCCACTGGTTCTCTATACTTGATGCTGGCGGCATAGGACTCCTTAAGAGGTTGTAAGAGACTCGATCGGAAAAGGACTTGGCGATCTCTTGCGATTGTAGTCGTCCAACGTCGATCAATTTTCTCACAGTATTTCCTTGTGTTGGCTTGGATCGGGATATCTGCAGTCATACCTTGGCAACAACAAGGTAGTGGTCCGAGGCAATGTTGGCCCCTCGGAATGTTCGGAGACATCCTCTATACTGGAGAAGTGTCGTGCGCCGATCGCAATGTGGTCAATCTGGTTGACGGTTGATTGATCAGGAGATTTCCATGTCCCTTTGTGGATATTGAGGTGCTGGAACCGCGTACTAGCTACCAGAACATCTCGCCCCGCAGCGAAGTCGATCAGCCTGAATCCGTTATCGGAGGTGTTGTCGTGCAGGTTGTATCTTCCGATTATTCCACCAAAGATATCCTCTCTTCCTAGCTTGGCATTAAAATCTCCTAGAACAATCTTAATGTCATAGCCAGGGCACTGCTCATATGTTTTGTCCAGGAGCTCGTAGAATACGTCTTTGGTGTCTTCATCCTTTTCCTCTGTGGGGGCGTGTGCGCAAATGAGGCTTATGTTGACGAATTTAGCCTTGATGCGGATTGTTGCTATGCGCTCGTTCACATAGTTGAAACTCAAGACTTTTTGCCTGAGTCTAGTTCCAACAACAAATCCACATCCAAACAATCGCTGCTTTTGCTCTCGGTAGCAATCGCCGTAGTAGATATCGCAGTCTTTTAATTTGCTTCTACCTGGTCCATCCCATCGCATTTCTTGGATAGCTGTAATATCTGCTTTGTAGCAGTTTAGGGCTTCCGCTAGTTGTTCGGCTGCACGTGGTCTATTAAGGGACCTAACATTCCACGTACAGATCCGAAGTTCGTTGTCCGTTTTTCGTTTGCTTGGTTCGTCATCAGTAAATCCGTCCGTATCCGAGGCTTGTTGGTGCTTCGCAACTAACAATTTCTTTACGTGGCCGGGAAGTCACCCCGACAGCACGACCCCCAACCTGGAGGGCCAGATCCTTGTATAACTCCAAAGATGGGGAGCCGGATAAACCGTTCCTTATAGGCCTGAGCTCCAAATATGTTGTAGTAGCCCTATAAGGTGTTCACTAAGTAGTTCAACCTGACTGGAACTGTAGATGCCACCGTTGATTCCATCTAGGGAATTCCTCCGCTGCCGTCTGGATGAAAGAAGAGGTGCCTTAGTGGGAACACCTCTCCTCCCCTCTCTCGTTTGCTGCCACCAACAACCTTCCACTGGGGTTGAGACCCAATCTCCAGTTGAGGTACTAGGCACCCGATGTTCACCACGTGGAGGTGAGAATTGGAGTTGATAGACAGAGGTGGGTTTTAAGAAAAACCTCTGAACGCTAGGGTCCTCTTGGGTGCACGTGTCTACCATTTAAACAAAAAAGATGCGTTGCGGAGAAAACTCCGCTCTGACGGTTACATCTATAGTGCCGAGTGTTTGATTTAAAAAAGTATTTTCTCAAATAACAATTTAATTTTTAAAAATAATCTCCTTTTAGCTCAATGGATTGAGTACAGCGTTTTTAAATTTTTTTTATTCTTTCCAAATGATTGGTTCTTTCAATATCCTTAAAATATGCATTTGTTTCAGTGATGACAAAATTCGACCCAAAATTCCAATCAAGCAGCCAGTTTTTTATGATTTGGAAACATGCAAATTTAAGACTAAATCTTGAGAATATTCTGGATGAGTAGCAGTTTGTAGCCCAATTTATGGATTTTTGTCATGATGACCACACACGTATGCACCCGTGAATTGTCTTCATGCAACAGGGCTTTTCCTTCGTTAGCTGCGGTTGTAGTACCCGTGGCGTCATGGTTAGCATGTTGCCTGTTATCCGGAAGGTTCGTTGTTCGAATCATAACAGAATCCGAAAATTTATTTCCATGAAAATTGCGTTCTCAATTAGTCTTTCGTAATCGGCAGAAAATTGTAGTTCATTTCCATCTCCTCACAAGACATAGTTGTGAGTTGATGGTTAGCATGTCTGCACTTAACCCAGATGTTCGTGGTTCGAATTTCAACAGAGGCAAATATGTTTTTTCGCGGGTATCGCTTTTCGCGAGGAACTGGGAAGTCCTTCGTTAGTTAATTCATTGCCATGAAAAGCACTTTCTCGATTAGCTTTTCGGAATCGGTAGAAAATTGTAGGTCCCCTCCATTCCAGGCAAGGCATGATTGTGAGAAATGTGCTTGGGCCTGCGGCTCCTCGCTCTGTTGCGCCACCCTATTTGTTCATTTATCTATTTTTCTTTTGTGCTCGTTCACCCGGAAAAAACCACTGTTTTAACTGTTCCTAGGTCTTTGGAATTTTGTGATGAATCCAGACTCCGTCCACGCTAACAAACCGGAGCAAAAATTTATTCCAGTTTCGGCTGAGTATCACCATACACTCCTTTGAAGCAGTCACGCGGTTCCGATTATGATCGAGAGTGAGCAATCGCCTTTTATATCCAAATATTCGTGTAAAATGTTTTGTACCCGTTCAGTTAAGATCATCAGTCTGAGCTAGTTAACCGTGGAAACAAATTGTGCACAGACCCCATAGTACTTTTGAAGTCGAAAAATGAAATATTAGATTCGGAAATATCAACTAGTGAAATACATTCTATTCTTCGAAAAGCCAGAGAGGGAAAAGCACCAGGTGAAGACGGAATCCCCTACGAATTCTACAAGAATGCATCATCTGCCTTCTACAACCACTTACTTTCCTTATTTAACAAGATATTTGAAAGTGCTGAAGTTCCACCTTCCTTTAAAAAATCTATAATTTTCCCAATCCATAAGAAAGGTGATTTAAATGAAGTCGAAAATTATAGAGGAATTTCGTTTATGAATGTCATTGCGAAGATTTTTTGTGGAGTTCTTAATGAAAGACTTGAAAAGTGGGCGGATATTAACAATATTCTCACTGAACTACAAGCCGGATTTAGAAAGAATTATTCGACAGCTGATCACATTTTTACTCTAACATCAATAGTTAAAGCATTCCAAGCCAGAAACAAAAAAGTATACACTATGTTTGTCGATTTTAAATCGGCGTTCGATTTAGTAAATCGAAATGCTCTTTTCTATAAACTTTCTCAAATCGGAGTGTCATCAAAATTCATAAAAATAGTTCAATGTTTGTACGAAGACTCTGAAGCAGCAGTTTGGGATGGTAAAACATTTTCAAAACCATTACCGGAGTTAAACAAGGATGTCTTCTGAGCGCTCTTCTGTTTGCTCTCTTTATAAATGATATCGCAACGTGCAACCCAGGAGGAGTTCGAATTGCAGGCATCACAATAATTAATGTTTTACTCTATGCTGATGACCTCCTCTTATTATCTGAATCAGCAGAAACTCTGCAACTAAACTAATAAACCGTCTTGTAGACTTTTGCAATAAATGGGGTTTGCTAATCAACACTGACAAAACGAAAATCATGGTCTTCTCATGTTCAACTCGAGGTGAAGGGAGTAACACTTGGACTCTGGATGGATGTCATTTAGAAGTATCTAAAGAATACAAATATTTAGGAGTACTGCTAAACCCAACCCTGGATTTCAGAAAACACCTTGCGGAAAAAGCGAAATCTTCACAAAGTCTGATTAATCTCACATGGAAAAAAATTTTCTCTAACGACCACATAAGCCTTTCAACAAAATATAAAATTTTCAATGCAGTCATAAAATCTACGCTTTGCTACGGTGCACAAATATGGGGAATGCAAGAATACGACGACATTGAAAAGCTTCAGAGAAATTTCATTAAGAAAATCTTTAACATCCCATTAACCGCACCAAACTATGCAATGTATCTAGAAACAGGACTTCCAAAAATATTTACTTCAACTTTAAAGTTACAAGCTGACTATATAATAAAAGTACTTGGGCTTCGAAACTATCGTTTGTGCAAAATAATGTTACTTTACGAATCTCGAAACAAGGACTGGTGGTTGAGGGCATGGGATAACATCGCTGCTGCCTGTGGGGAACAAATGCCGTTGGATTATAGCAACACTAACGAGGTCAAACTAAAACTATACAAAATAATACAAAAAGTCGAAGACACTGATCGAGAGCAGATGATCGAAAAAGCAAATAATTCACAAAGCAGAATTCTATATAGCCAACTAAATTTCAACTTGTGCGACAAAAATTATTTTCAAGATTGTTTCAGCTACAAAGATACGCTTATTTTTAAAGTGAGATGCGAACTCATCTATTTAAATGGAACACCATTTAACGGAAGCTTTGTCCAGTTTTGTAATTTGTGTAACTTAAAAGCCAAGTAAGATTGTTTCCATTTCTTAAGTGTATGTCCGATTTTTAGAAGTCAACGAGAGTCACATTTTGGTAGAGCAACACTTTGCAAGAGACAATTGAAATCTTAAATGGATCAGATTGGGTGAGACTTGTAAATTTTGTCAGAGTTTGCTACCGATACAGAATGCTTTTTATGTCAGAATATTCCTAACACATCATACCAAATAACTATAAGTTAATTTACAAAACTACTAAGTATTTTATTTTACCTACATTCATTTGTTCAATTTTTATTAGTTCAAAACTCTAAAGTTACCAGTCGAGCTGACGGCAGCGGCATAGCCAACGCTTTAAATTCATAAATACTCATATATGTACATGTACATGTAATTAAAAATCTGCAATAAATGAATCTTTGAATTGAATTGAATTGAATACTTTTGAAGTCTTTCCTTTGTTTCGGTAACGGTTTTTTACCCAAAAAATTATGCTTGATCCCATGGGCGTAGAAAAAAGGGTTTCAGGGGCCCTGTACAGCTCGTCTCTGTAAATACTGTCATATGCGGCCTTGAAATCGATAAAAATATGGTGTATATCGATATTATATTCTCGGGTTTTTTCCAAGACCAGCCGTAATGTAAAATTTTGCTCTATAAAAGACTTTTCAGGTCTAAAACCGGATTATTAAGGACCTATCACGATGTTGACGTCGGGTTTCAGACGTACGCTTATTACAACAGAGAAGATCTTACACGGGATTTCAAGGAGGTTTTTTGCTCAGAATTTGGCGCTGTTTTAATGGTCTCCCTTTTTTGGGACCGGGCATACGATATACTGGGGCACCATTCATCATGCGCTATCCTCCGATAATATGATGCAGATCAGCTGGTGCATGCTCCTTTTCAAATGATCTGCTGCCGCCCTTGAAAGTTTGGCATCAAGGCCATCTGCACCTGCAGTCTTATTTGATTTAAGTTTGCATATGGCAAGCTTAACTTCTTCATGCTCAGAAAGACGGCATTCTTGATCATCGCCCAAGTTGAATGGGGCATTCTGCCTGACAGCGGAGTTAGTGTCTTCACCGCTGTTAAGCAGCTTGCAGATCTCTCCAGATCCTTAGTAGCGACTGCGTCTCTGTTAACATGATTCTCTGCTAGTTTCTACGGACTTGAGTTCGAGCTTTGCCAACCTGGCCAGATCTTTTACTCATTCTGACAAGGCGCTGTGAAGCTAGTAGCCCTGTCTAATACGTCACAGCGTCATTTATGAGGTGGAGACGTGGTTGAATCTCTTACACACACAGTCCTCTAGTAAATATAATTTCCCTTTACCCACAAACACTCCCTTTTATGTTTTTTTTTGGAAAGTCGCGAACTACTCTTAAGAAACGTATAGTTCAGTTTGCCTCCTTATCTTACTTAATTAACAGTTAACTTTCTTCGAAATAGAACGCGTTTTTTTCAGTAAAAGTTGCCATGACAGCATTTGTATGGAATCTGTACAAACATTCAGAGATACACACCCGTATATTGGCTACAAAGGTTAAAAAAAATCAGCTCAATTTGACTTCAATCACAGCTTTCTTTCTTCTTTAAATTCGAAATTTGTTAATCAAAACCCAGGGCGAATAGCTGAGAAGGAAGAGTTTACTTGGAGTCACTTCTGGGTGATCCAAGTAAATCCATCAACATAAATAAAATAAAAATAATTTAACAAAGGCCTCGACTCCAAATTAAAGTGGTGAACTCACAAAGTCACAACCTAACATAATAATTCTGGCAAAATATCGAATTGCACGTTAACTGTAGGCCTATGTACCACTGCGTGATCATGATTTTCCTAAGAAGGCGAGGAAAGGATTCGTGCAAGACTTACACAAGAAATAAATAAGAAGGACTAGCCAAAAAAAATTTACTGATTTATAAAAATGACTCACGTGCTAACAGGCACATCATTAAGACTTCAAGAACGTATACCCTTTTTCGCTTCCAGCTGTTGGCAATTTATCACCTAATGTCTTATTAGTATTTTCGTTTTGGGTTCTTCTCGTGTTATTTTTGTTCCCTAAACGAATTTTCCAACGTCTTCTGATGAGTACCAGCTGAGGCTTTCAAACCAATTTTTGTATTTTTTGAAGCACTTCATTGACGATATTTCCTCCACACGAACAAATCACTCACATGTGATGACTATGACTATATGAGTAAAAGATTCTTTCTCTTTTTTTTTTAGCTGCCATTCATTTTGGCTCATAAAGAAAAAAACCATACAAATATTTTTATATTTTCAGTTACAGGCTTTAACTGTGTTTTCAGCCCGGAAGTAGATGTAGGCTATGGCGTTTGTTTTATTCAGGGTGGTTTGCCTTTAAAATCATTTAAAAGTAACAAGGAATGGGATCTATCCTTCTCCGTTTGGATTTGGGTGAACCGAGTGGCTCTTTGAAGTATATGACATCCATTAAAGTTGACACACTTCAATCTCCCAACAGAGAAAAGAGCCTGGATTCGGAACTAACACTCTTCTTGATGAAAGGAGGTGAGATGAGTTGGTGACCACACTAAACTGAGTCAGCCTCAACTCGTAATGGAGGTTTTATACCTTCTGCTTTAGAAAAACTTTCTCCTCACTTCTAGGTCATATAAAGTGAAATAGTGAACCATCTGTTTTTTTGCAGTTTCGAAGTAACCTCTAACTCAGTTTCTTTCCCACACCGTAGTCGAATAAACTATGCACAACCACAAACTCACTTTTACTACTCGGAGATGGAAAAAGTAGTTTATATATTTTTTAGTGTCATTGTTTACGTTGTTTTAGATTGAATCCGAACAGGTGTAAACTAGAAAGTAAAACTTCAACCGCTACTTCGTTTGGAAAAATTCGATTTTGAGATTTCTGTTCCAAGTTGAGTGGTCTCATAAAAATCTCATGTATTGTTCTACAAAAGAAGATCAAAACATCAGAAAACTTTGAAAGGAGTGGGTAAAAATGGGATAGGACAAGTTTTGCTATCCTCGATTTACTATCCCTGATCTTTTGAGACTAGAAAATGACGAGAGCTTTATATTTTATAGCCAGAAAGACGATGTAGTGAATACAAAATGAGATGGACACAGTTGGCTGCTAACAGCCCAAAGTAGACAAGTTAAAGTGAAATACATCGTTCGAAAGAACTGGAATTTCACATTCCTAACAAAATGGCCTTATGACCACTACGAATGTAGGGATTGTAGAGATTCCTCTTGTAGGAGAGAGTTCTTTGTCTTATAATTACTAAAGATACCTATTCCGCATCAAGGTACCTTTTGTTTGGCCAGCAACACAACGATAGCAAAAAGCAATAAATTACAAAATTCTTGGGGCAGAAAAAAATATTCATCTCTTTTCTTGTAGCTTTGACTTTTTGGCAAATATATCCAATGGATTGTGTTTTTGTGTTGTTTTTTTTTGTTCTGCCCAGCTCACAAAATTTGCTTTAGGATTTTGACTTTGAGTTGACCCTTACATTGACCGTCTGGAGTAAGACAACCGAAGTATATTCGTATTTATATAAAATGCGAACATTATTCATGAGTTATGAATATAGTTGGATCAGCGCAAGGCTTTCAATGTAAAGTTCAGAAAAATGTCATCGATTTTGCAATTATATTTTAAATTAAATTTATTTTTAGGAGAGAGGACTTTTGATGTTTTTTGAAGATCAGAAAGCTTTTAAAGGGGTAAAGTTAAAAATATTTACAGTTCAATGATTCACAGAAGATGAATGTAAAGGAGTATAGCCATGAAAAAAGGTTCAAACAATGCCAAAGTAAACTCATGTAAGGAAGCATTTGGGAGTATAATGACTTTATTATTCATTAAGAGTTATTCCATACGAAATCAACAAATTTGAATTGAAAATTGTATCACATCATTTTTACTACTTCGCCCTTTCTTGTTGCACTTTTCCAACGAGCAATTACTCCCATCTGTGGTCTGGTCACTTGGACTTTATGGTCGGTTTAGAATGTTATCTTGTGATGATGCTGTGGTAAAAAGTTGGGATGATTAGCAATATTTCTCTATCTATGTTCTATGTATCTGAAGAGGTGGCCAAACCATTGCACAAGCTTTTCTATCTATCCTATTCAGCTTTTCATCTGCTCGGGAAGAGCCCAGAACTCTTCCCGAGCAGATGGAAAGCTTAATTTGTGAAGCCCGTTCATAAAAAAGCTAATCTTCATTAACTTCTTATTACCTTTTAATTGCACTAGCGTCCCTTCTTTCCAATGTCATGGAAACGTTGGTACACCGTCAACTGATGAAATATCTTGAAGAACGAAAGCTTCTTAAGAGATTAAGGGTAGGAAAAAGTCCACTGGTGATTTGATGGCATATCTCACCGAAAAGTGGGGCCAATCTTTACACTGTTTTGGAGAAAGTAAGATTATTGCACTTCATATTTCTAAGGCATTTGAAAGAATTTGGCATCGAGTTCTCTGATCGAAAGTGAGTTATTTTGGTGTCGATGAGTCTTCTTTGTTGGATTAGGAACTACCTTTCCGAACGTTCTACACAATTTAATGGTTTTAAGTCTGATACTATCCTTATAAATGCTGGTGTGCCCCAGGGCTCTGTTTTGTCTCCGACTATCTTCCTCATTTTCATTAACAATCTCTTGTCTGAAACTTCTAATCCTCTTTATTATTTTGCTGACGCCTCAACCCTCAGCTTTTCATATTCGTTTCCAAGCTCACGTCCCTGCTCTCCGAATTTGGAACTGGATCGGATGCGTATGATTAGCTCAATGAATTCTAACCTTGTTAACATTGTTACATGAGGTAATAAAAGCGAGTTGAGTTGAATTCAATGCTCCGAAAAGTCAATGTTGTCATTTATTGTTAAAGCTAATAATTCCCCCATTACAATTATCCATGACCTGGCGCCGAAGTACCGCACACGTGATACGTTAGATTTAATTATGTGTTTTTTCTCACGTTATTGAACACTTAAGTACTACAATTCAATATTGTTTCATCATTGTTTGAGCGAGTTGACGCCGATAAATGAATAGGCAAGCTGATGTTGTGTAAGAACAGCAAACGAATTTTGAAAGAAAAGAAGTACTCACTCACTCGGTCTCTGATGCGGTAATTCGATCCCTGCATCCAAGAAACCGAAACGCTTTAAGTACTTGGTACGTGTGTAAACGACCTTTGTTGAAATGACCACATATTTGAAAGTACCAAAAATGCTGGCAAGTACTTAGGTTTCGTAAGAAGAATTTTTCACCCCTTCGATCGGGCTGCTATTTATAAGGCCTACATCCGCCCAAAACTAGAGTATAAATCTCATATCTCGTAAGGTGCTCCTCAAACACCTTTGTGCCTACTTGACAAAATATACAAAACAGTATAAAGGGCGGCCATGGTGCAGTGGTAGAGTGTTCAGTAGATAGGCCGTGGGTTCGAATCCCGCTCTGGGCATCTACTTTTCTTTTAGCCTCCCAGTTTCATATGGACGCCGCCCTTGAGGTTAAATGTGAAATTACTAACACCTTATTTCCAACTGCTGCAACACAAAAAAAAAGGAAGGTTGCTACCCTGGTAGTACAATGGACCGGAAATTTGGTCTGAGTTCTCCAGATTAGCATATATGCCTCCTCTTTTTATAAAAAGTTAAATTCATTGTCATGAAAAGTGCTTTCTCGATGAGCCATTCAGCATCAGCAGAAAACTGAAGTTCCTTTTCATTCATTCATAAGACATATTTGTTGGAAATGCGTTAGGCCCCGGGGTTCACCGCTCTGTTGTGACACCCTTTGGATGTACATATGTACCCGCCAACGTCAATTTAACCTTGAATCCGACTTTGGACGTACATTTAATATAAATTCATATTTTAGTCGCACTACCCGAATGTGGAATGCTATACCAGACTCTCTCCTTTCTATTACGATTAAAAAAAAATCAAAGGCAATGTGCATTAGTAGCCGTGTTTTTTTATCACAATGATCCAATCCGGATCGGATCTTGATAATAAAACAGCTTTAGATCATCATATTTTTTATTATTTTCAGTTGGAAGCTTTGAGAAACTCGCTCTCTAAACTGACATTTCAAAGGAGTTGCAGAATTGCCCTACGAACTCTTTTTTCAATGGTTAATTTTTTGTTCTTTTTTTTTGGGAAAAATGATACTCATGCACTTTGTCAAATATACATTTTTTTACACTAATTCTTATTAATTTCACGAATATATGTTTTGTTTTGTAAAACTTTTTCATTATGTCATGTATTATACAAAAATGAATAGATGTGAAGTTTCTCGCTATCTATCTAAAATATATTTCATTTCACACAGCTAAAAATGTTCATGTGGCAATGCTGTTGTTATTAGAAATATTGGAAATGATACCAACGTTTTCAATGGAAAGTCTCCTCTTGTGTGAAATAGAAGAACTAATTTTTAGATCACAAAAATAGATCCAACTGAAAAGCAGGATTTCGCTTTGTTGTTGTAACGCTAATAAACCCATGATCTGATCCGGATCAGATCAATAATAAAACACGGCTATTATTACATTTTAATTTGTTTTATTAACTGCTCTCTCTCTTTCCAATTGCCATGGCAATGAATTTAGTAACCAACTGCGAATTCCTCTCCGAAGGCGATACTTGTTGAAAAACATTTTTGCCTCTGTTGGGATTCGAACCGTGAACCTCTGGGTTGACAAGCGGACATGCTAACCATCACACCACGCGGGTACCACCAAACGTTTGAGTCCAATTTAATACTGGATATCAGTACATTGACATAGCAAATGGAATAAAATAACCTCTGATTATTGAATTGTAACATAGAAGAAGTTGAAAGCTAAGAATTATGGTACTAAATTTAAATAGCAAATTGGCCTACAATCTTAAAAAAGGTCTGAATAATTAGATTTGAATACTAAAGTATTGTTTTTTTATCGTGTTGATTACATTTTTATCGGGTTTGTGTCACAAATTGTAAGCCTAATACAGAAATATTAAAATGTAATACAAAATTTAAGACCTTTTATTTTTTTATTTGGGAAATATTAAAAACTAATTTTGACTGTATTGCATATACAGCTGTAATACAAGGGCTGTATTAAAAAGTATATCAAAATTTTTAACCGTGTAGACGTGTATCAAAATGCTATCTTCACCTACTTTTCATGTACACGTGTTAGTAAAAATACACATTTATATTTGCAGAAAATTTGATAACAGTTTAAACTGTTGAGGATGAAACTAAGCGCGACAGCCTACCTAACTCCCTCGCCAACTGCCAACCCTCACCATTTCTTGCGTACTGAAATATCTCACTTCCATCCATCCATTTCTCTTTTAGATTCTTTCTCAGTTTTCCTTTCCCTCCTTTTCTCTCATCCTCACCATCTACCTAGTGAGTTTCCTACCTTCACACTATCCTTATTCTTCACCAATCTATCCTTCCTTCCTTATTCTTTGCTGCATATAAGAGTAAAGAATAAGGATTCATATTTTAGACGCACCA
This sequence comes from Melanostoma scalare, assembly GCA_949752695.1. Taxonomy (NCBI): domain Eukaryota; kingdom Metazoa; phylum Arthropoda; class Insecta; order Diptera; family Syrphidae; genus Melanostoma; species Melanostoma scalare. Next base: position 47,776,077 of record OX456986.1, read on the forward strand.
TCCGAATGAGGAATGCTTTGCTAGACTCTGTTTTCCCCCAAATTATGATTCACAGTAATTCAAAAACAATGTACATCGGTGTCTCTTATTAAATCCTCTCCGATTTTGTACTGTGTTTTTTAACATTATAAAAGTACATATTCATAACCCCTTGACGTGCGCGCTAATCATAAAAAAAAATCCGCTTGGATCAAAGGGAGAATTACTCTTGCTACTACTTTGGGTTTAGAAGTCAATTAAGAAATAAAACCTTCTAACGAAAAGCCAAAGTAAACCAAGGTTTTATATAGGACAGTGATCATTTCAACCCTTGTTAAATGCGAAGAAAAGTACATCAAGTGATCTTTGGTTCCGTTCATGACGATGATCTCTGTAGAAGAAGATTCATAAATGAGCTGTACCCCGACATCGGCATAATTAGAAGAAGAGTACTACGATGACTTGAACATTTAGAACTCCGACTTGGCGGGTCTTAGAAACTGGGTATATCGCGAAATGGAATGGACCTCAGCCGACTTAGCGTACAAAACTGGATAGAGCTCACTGAGATGGTTGGAGATAGTTGTAAGTTACCCCAAACTGTAATGCTCACCTTAGTAAGAAATCCAATCCCAAAATCTTCACTGTAGGAGGACCAAAATTCTTTTGAAACTAAATTTAAAGAAAACGATTTAACTCCTTTATTAGTTCTTGTACGTACTGTAGACAAAGCTGATAGACAGACAGGGACTCACTTTCTTTGTTTTCTTTACCACTGGAATACCTTTTTTTTCTGCACGCGTGTTTATTTTGCCTTATAATTGTTTCAATCGCGAGGCAAGAAGAAAGCTTAAAATAAAAATCTGAAATATAAAGACTTTGTTCAATTACACTGCGTTACAAATTAAAAAAAAATTTGAGTACCCGCTTTGAAATGTCATGATTTTTTATTTATACGCATCGTTTAATAAACATACATACACATTTTCTTTCCATCACGTCTCATTTGCATGTGCCCAAAGATTGGCTTTTTTCATAGCTTACAAATAAGCTTGTTTTTAATCAGCTGTAACTTCAGTGTACATGCGAATAACAAAACGAAATTTTCAGGACTTAAAGTTGAAGAATAGACCTTTAAATCCTGTCTACTCCCATTTTGATATTTGGTAGTCAACATTCCCAAAAACGTGCCCAAAGATTGGCTTTTTTCAAAAACTTAAAATTTTAAAGGAATGCACATAAAATTTTTTTTTTTTAATTAACTTTGGATTGTTCATTTTGTACTTATTGTAAGGTTTAATTAGGGAAATTTTTAGGAACTTACTATTGAAAATTTAGGCACAGGACTACTTCAAAATGGCAAAAATGTATATAAAATGTGTTGATTTCAAAAAGATCAGGTTTCTAAAGCATTTCAAATACCTTAAACCTTTTAATTGATTTAAAAAGAATGCTTAAAAAATGCTCAGCTTTAAAATGACACCTTAATCGTCCTAATCGCTTGAATACAGACAGTTTTAGGGTGCAAAGTCTGAAACCCCTACAATCACTATGTTCGGTTCTTTGAGTAAGGCTGGAGGATAGAAGAAAATTACAAAAAAAAAATTCTTTGACTATTTTGTATTTCGATAGCAAAGGAACATTTCTACAAAGTTTGAGCAAAATCGGGGGTATATCAACATTACGGATTGACCGTTCTCATATGGAATGGCGACACTTTATTTTCAGCTTTCAAAACCAGTTTGAATTGAAATCCGAAAATAAAGTGGTGTTAGTAAACTCACTGACACAACTTTATATTCAGCTTGATGCGTGTATCACAGATGTATCTCGTGTTACAAAAACAACAATGTAAGCAAATGGAAGTTGCGGAGCAAGAGAGGTAATAGTTTTCCCTCTTGTTGTTTATTCCTCTAAGAAGTGAAGGTAGTAGAAAATATAGTTGACATGTACCTCGAAAACTAGACGTGATGGATACCACATATGTTTGGAACATTTAATTTATGACTCATTTCCTATTCAATCCAGCTAACAGTTAAGAGGGTACCAAAATCGTGTAACGCAGTGTTATTTTTTAAAAGTTGCAAGTTCTCAGGTCTCAGGTTTCTGAAATTTAGCACAATGAAGTTACCTATTTTTGGCATATTTTGGGCGTTTTTTTTCACATGTCTGTACATATTCATTTTCTTCCCTTCCCAATTTGTCTCCACAAACAATTTAAAGTACAAATCAACGACACAACATACACAAAACTTTGTCGTCAAGGCGTTCCTCTTAAACGAAATTGCTTGTCGCATTCCATTTTAAATTGGGACTTCGGTTTAAAGTTTCCCTAGCAAAATTTATTCCCCTCTCCCGCATTATTCTGATTTCAATAAGTCGACTTTTGGTAATTTATTTACTTCTTGACAGTCTGCATAAAGTTTCTGTTGGTAAGTTCAAAGTTCCCACCACAAACTACGTCTTCGATTCTGATAAAGGTATTTCTTTTGGGACGGAAAGCATTGTCAAATGCCCCGAAATACCACCGCATTAAGAATATTTTACTTGGAAATTATCAACTCTATCCCTAGATAAGTTAGTACGTACCTACATGTGTGCAAAATATTTCGAATATATTTTCATTAAATATCTGAAAGGAAGTCCTAGTAGAATACGACGAAAAGAAAACCTACCCCCTTTGTAAGGAAACCTGTGTCAGTGGTGTTGTGGAAGTGTACCTACCTACATCCTGCTGACAAACAATTATTGATGTATTTTCCAAATCGTTTTTCTTTTTTATGCAAATATTTTGTAAGAATAGAAAGAAAAAACTTTAGGGAGAACTCTAATTTGATGTATGAAAAGGAAACATTTATCTTGCTCGTTTTAGCTTATTTTTATTATGAATATGGATTATTCATGGAAAGTTCTTCAGGACACGTAAGCGATATGGGAAAACAAATTTAAGGGCATTATGCTAAAGAAGTTAATAAAAACGGCAATATAACCACTGGCCAGCATCATATATCTACATGCAAAAGCATGTTCGGTTCTGATAAATCAAACCATGTTATGCTCTCCATACTCGCCGTAAAAAGAAATAAAAAGGAACTTCCCCAGTATCTCGGAAGAACAAAACGGCAACGGTTGTGCAAATGTGTAATTTTTGCATAATCGTATGTTCTTTTTATTTGGTTTTGGAAGTAATGTAAATGTAAATTTTTCATATCATATCGCTTAACAAGGACCAGAAATCCGAAACTTATACGTACGAGAAACAGCTAAACGACAAATAGGACATCTCCCTATGGCATGGGTGAAGCAAACTACTCTATTGCTGCCGTAGAAAATAAGTTTCTCGTTGGAGCAATGTTTAGCAGACAATTTTTATTTGCACGGTTGCTTTGTTTAGTACTCACGTTACAGGGGTGGGTTTGTTTTTATTAGTTTGGCAATTTGGAGAATATTCATAAAAAAAAAAAGAAAAGAAAAAATTATTCTGATGGAACGTGTCTGAGCGTCAAAGAGATCAATTCGTTTTCATATTTTATAGGTTTCATCTTTTGTTGTTTGGTTCTGGTGATACGATGATAAGATTACTGACTTGGCCTTCTCAGAAGACTGTAAATGGTCGCAGTGTGCAATTCGAAGCCGTTCTAAGGCGAGTCCCAAAGTTTTTATTTTGAGCAATAAAAACGGTTAGATAAGTTGTTTAAAGGTCCTTGATTTTTTCTATTCCTCAATTTTTCGCAGACAGCCTATGACCAAGGGGTAGTTTTCACTCAAAGGCTTCGCAAACAAAAAGAGTAAATAAAATAAAACCAATCTAGTGACCTACAACACTATGGTTGAAACATTTTACCGGCTATGTGGAACTGGATTATCGTGATGAATTCATTCCGCACACAGACTATTGGTGGTGCATTGTCGATTGTCAAGTGTGTAACGAAGTTACAAATACACACCCTACCGCCAGCCAATATGCATACCATGGCAAGACGAAGTTACAAATACACACCCTACCGCCAGCCAATATGCATACCATGGTTTTCATATGATATTTTTCATTCACACCATAGAGCTCACACTCACTGATTGCAGAAAACTTTATAAGGCACCCTGGAAAAATACGAGAAGCCAGAAGCCAGCCCGTGTTGAAAAGTACCAATCTCTTGTACAGGCTACTTCCACTAGAGGAAAACCAGGGGTACGTAGTGTGCCCAGACCCCAGAGATTCCCAATTTTACGCAAGGTCTCCTTGGAGTTCCTAGCATAAATCCCCCCACTAGCCTCTTAAGGACTTTTGGGTTTTATTTTGCCGGCTATAAGCCGTTGATGCCAGACTTTGTCTGTTGATGCCAGTATATTACTGTTGATGCCAGGATCTTCCTGTTGATGCCAGACTTTGTCTGTTGATGCCAGTATTTTACTGTTGATGCCAGGATATTCCTGTTGATGCCAGTATATTACTGTTGAGGCCAGGATCTTCCTGTTGATGCCAGACTTTGTCTGTTGATGCCAGTATTTTACTGTTGATGCCAGGATATTCCTGTTGATGCCAGACTTTGTCTGTTGATGCCAGTATATTACTGTTGATGGCAGGATCTTCCTGTTGATGCCAGACTTTGTCTGTTGATGCCAGTATTTCAGTATTTTACTGTTGATGCCAGGATATTCCTGTTGATGCCAGACTTTGTCTGTTGATGCCAGTATATTACTGTTGATGCCAGGATCTTCCTGTTGATGCCAGACTTTGTCTGTTGATGCCAGTATTTTACTGTTGATGCCAGGATATTCCTGTTGATGCCAGACTTTGTCTGTTGATGCCAGTATTTTACTGTTGATGCCAGGATATTCCTGTTGATGCCAGACTTTGTCTGTTGATGCCAGTATCTTACCGTGATTTTCCTGTCGATTGAGGACCCATGCTTGATGACCGTGGTGCCAACATAGGAGTAAGGATCTACCAGCGTTGGAACCACCACCAGAATTAGTAATAAGATTTAATGAATATTATATTAGCATTAAAACCAATAAAAGGATTGGACCTTCTTCATAAACCGAAGTTTTACGTGTTTTCTTTGGTCTACCCTGGACCCGACGAGCATACCCCAGCTCTAGAGAAAAAAGCACATCACAAGTGTTGCAAGCGAAATTAGTGTGTTTTCATTCAATGAGACGTATCAAAACAAATGCAATTACATAGGGTGGCGCAACAGAATGGGGAGCTAATTTCGCACAACCGTGACTTGGGAAGGGATGGGGGACCTACAATTTTCTGCCGGCTCCGAACGGCTTATCGAGAAAGCGCTCTTCATGTCAATGAATTTACTATCGGATGACTTGCCAATTCCTCACGAACAGTGATACTAGTGGAAAAGCAGTTATGGTTTCTGTTGGGGTTTGAACCAAGAAGCTCCCGCGTAACAGCGGATATGCTAACCATAACGTCACGGGCACCACAAAAAAAAATGCAGTTGAAACGTGAAAGAATAGTCTTATTGCTGCTATAGAAAGGTCATCAAAATAAAAAGGCCGAATGAATTCATCAAAATCAAAAGGAGTACATTGAGATTGCAGATAAAATATATTATTATGCAATATAAAAAGATGGATTTTGAAATATAATGAAGATGGCGAAAAATTACTGCGCGAAGTTATTGGCAATCTAGATTTTGAATTTGTTAAGCTTATGAAACTTTCAAGGAGAATGGAGGAATGGTATTGACGAGTGAATGGAAATACAGCAGAAATGCTTTTGTATCGAAATAGTACGAAATCTCGGATAGTAAAAAGTTTGAATTGTGACACCCGCCGTCAGCTCAATACCTCCATCAAATAGTAAATTTTTGTCGTATAATCTTTCCCTGTAATAAATGGAACGAGGACTTCGACAACTTGACAATGTGATTATGAATATTGGAAATAAAAGTATATTATTAATTAAAAACTTAAATGCTAGAGTCACTTAATCTACAAGTGGCAGCAGGCTGCAGTAAAGAAAATATAGCTATAAAATCAGCCTTAGAGTATCAATGCATGAAGTATGCAATCGAAATGGAAAAATTTTATGGAACTTATGCTGATGTGATTCTGAAGGCAGGTTTACTTCTCTTGGAGGACAAGCAAAATCAGTCATCGACAACTGTAGGGCGAATAATGACTGGAAAGATCTAGTGATGAAATTCGAAGGTCAAAGTAAAATCTTTTCTGATTACATGCCAATAAATGTGGAACTTGTTGGCGAATAAACGGCTAATAACCTCAAACTGCTACTGCGGCTGAAGTGGAAGCAGAAAAATGTTTATTCCTTGCAGCAGAAATTGGAAGAAATCAAAGCAAAATGGTTTGACAATGAATGTACGCTCCCCGGAAAATAGCGTGCAGGGGAATAAGTCCACAGGTACTAAGTCCACTGAGGGTCTAAGTCCTCACTAAATGGGAACGAAATCCACTTTACTAAAGTGGCCTTTTATCTCATTGAGTAAGAACCAGCTCCACTTCCTTATGGGAAATAAGTACACAATGGGAAGCATAAAGTGAGAATGAATTCCCAACAACAAAAATTAAAGAAAGAAACTACTGTTAGTTCTTAGACCTTTTCTTATGTTTTCTTGAACTTATCTTGATAAGTACGAATATGTTACGGTCGATATTCAATACACGACGGAATTTCTAAATTTAAAACTCAAAAACTGAATTTCAAGAAGTAAACTTATGCTTTTTGATTCAATTTTCAGAAACTGAATTTTTTAAATAAACTAAACAGATGCCTACTTCAAGAGTATTACCTTTAATTCGAAATTTTAACAATTTTATTAATTAAATTTAGTATCTCAATAGAAGTAATATTTTTTATATTAATAAAATTTAAAAATACTTGAAGAACTACTTTTTTCCTGGCTAAACATAAGAACTTATTTCACATTCAGAGAGAACTAAAACCCACTGTTTTTTGTAACGAATTTCCCACTGTACATGGGAACCAAGGCCACTTTAGTAAGTGGATTTCGTTCCCATTAAGTGAGAACTTAGACTCTCAGTACAAATGAGAATTAAGTCCCTCAGTGGACTTAGTACCTGGGGACTTATTTCCCTGCACCAAAAATAGTCGTTCGATTTTTGAAATGCACTAAGAAACTGGTATTCCCAAACACATATACATAACTATGCAGTGTTCAAGAAACTGTGTTGCAAGAAAAAAAACTAATTTAAAAATAATCAAGCCTATACACTAGGGCAAGTTTAAAACTCATAGGTACTTAGGAAGACAGATTAATTGTAAAAACTTTTGAATTATTGGAAGATGAGTTTTGATCGTGATGACTTGTCTAATTAAATTATTTGTACGTTCAATCTAATGTAAAATTACCATCGTCATTCTTCAACAATGTAGAAAATCATCAGGGCGTCTCCTTTTTTCCCTATTAAATTTTATTTCCACTTTATGTTCATAGATATAGCATTTTTATTAATCATTTTATTTTATTTTAACACGGCATTTGCGGCGGGTAAATGCATCGAAAACTCCCCCCTCTTTGCATACAATAGGCCTTCCGGGTATGTTTGCTTTTCCAAATGTATTGGCTCAAGCCATGCATTTTTGGACAAGCAAATATTGCTTGTTGGTACTATTCAGATTGCAAAAATATATTGCTTTACCTACAGGTTATTAGAATGTCGCATTCCGAAGCTCTCGAAATTCTTTGAGAAACTTCTTATGATTTTCAATAATAGTCTTACCTATTTTTCTTCATTTTAATCTCCATCTAGTTCTGTCGATATTTCAACTTTAACTGATGATTTGAAGACTATGATCATTGCCAAACCCCAAACACTAGCAAACCTTCAATCACAGTCGACTTCTTCAACTACCAGTTCGGGCTTAGCTTTATCCAAAAACTGAAAAGGAAATCGCGATGGTTCAGTAGCTATTTAAGTCTCTTGTCCTTCTCCAAATCGTAAAACACTGAGGAGCAAGGCGAACAAAGGTCAATGGAATGGATTTACTCGTTTTTTCTAAGGAAATTCCTTGGGAAATATTTTTCGCAAAAAATGTTTCCCTTCCTGGGAACGAGTTCCTACTATCGGGGATTCCCCACGGATTTTTTTTTCCCATGGGAACATGTTTTCGGCAAGGAAAAACACAATATTTCCCATAATAAATGAGTTCCCGATAAATATTTTTCCCTAAGAACTTTTATTCCCAATTTCGAAAAGAAGTTCCCGATACCAATTTTTCGAATCTGAGAAAAAATCCATGGAAAAAAAAAAGTTCCCGATAACCCTAAATGTTTAGCAATCCTGTCTCTGATGTCACAACTGAGTTCACATTGTCAATGATCGGAAACTCGGTTTCTATGGATACGCAGGCTGAACCAATATTCTTCTCAGAATGAATGTCCTTAAGGAAGCGGTTTCTAAACTTAGATACCTTTTTGGACCAGAAATCACGTCGGGTGATGTTTTGCGGCATTTTGTTGACATATAGAGTATCCCTCTATATGTCAAAAGAGGGATATTTTAGGTCAATCAAATCTAATGAAACCAGCGAAAACTATAGTTCTCTTTCTTCATTTCAGTTAGTTGTTCGTTCTTCCCTCTCTAATACATTGTCGAATAGTTACTGTTGGCCTGATAATATACAATCATAACAAAGCTTACATTACTCAAGAAAAGAATTGTTTGAACTGAACCTGTCGTAAAAAATAAATAGAATTACCCTTTTCTACCAAAATATAGGAAGGCTTCGTGCAAAAATTACGAATCTTTGCCTTTACTGTCATGTCTTCTCGCATAACCGAAACCTAGTTCAATCCAATTTATTTGGACACTGAGCTCTTTAGTCAGAAGTTACAAGTATATCGTAAAAACCGTCATAACGACAAGCCAGAAGATTATTATTTTCACTGTAAACCAAATGGTTCATTGAAAAGAATTCGGGACAACGACTCTTCGGGCCTGAAGAGGTTAGCGAGATCGATGTTATTACCAAGCGATTAGTAAAGCATTCTGTTAAACGAGCCATCAAGTTATTTATCTCAAACTTAAAGCCCTTGATTTCCAGCCATTAATTATCGAATGATTCAAATTATATCCCTAGAACCGCGTGTGCATAGGGTTGTTTTTGAAAAATCTGTTTCTGATCCAATTTTTACATCTTCTGGCGTTCCCCAAGGCAACCTCAATGACCTCAAAGTCAAAATTTCGATCGACGAAGAAAATTTGTACACCATTTTAAACCTGGCAACCCTAAATCCATATCATTCCTATTCAAATATAGTTTTAAAGATTAGTCTTTCTACTAAAAATGAAGTTAAAAATCACAAAATTACCATCAGTACTGACAGAGGAGTCAAACGTAACGAGCGAGGGTCAGGTTGGACTAAAGTAAACCTTTTTTTAAATCGTCAACAAGTGATGTCAAAGTTGAAAAGCGGAATTTACTGTTTGACAATTTTTTTCTTAGAATATGACCAAGAATCACATCCCAAAGCATGTCACATGAATTACGGGGCACCCTGTATATTGCTAATTTATATTTAAATATTGTTATAAACTTATTGTTTCATGGTTTTAAGGAGGTTTTTTTCAAATCTTTGAAACTACACTTCATACTCCTTATAAATATGAACTGAACTGTTGGTGGTCGCCATTTAACAAATAAAACAACAAGCCTTTCGTTTTTATCCATTACGTTGAGGGAGTGTATTACATACAAGGCTAGAGCTCGTTTGTGTTGAGTTAATTTCTTCTCAGAGAAATTGGATTAGGCTTTGACATGCGAAACAGGCGAAGATGTTCACTGCAACGTTATCAAATTTGAGTCCCTACTAATCACTTCACTAAGTTTATGAAGACAACAGTCCTTGTTACTCTAACACTTAGAAGTTCTCAGAGGATTTCTAAATAGGCATTAAATAAACCAGCTCAGTAAAACTGCAACTATAGCTAGAAGTCCTTTGTCTAGTTGTCAGTCGCCAGGGAAAAACTAACCAACTATTTGTCGACAAAGAAGAGAAGTGTAAATGTCATGGATAAAACCCGAGCCATTGCAGTCGGATAATTTCAACACTACATAACGCAGACCATTGCGGAGTTCAAATACTATAAGATGTTGAGAAAAAATTAAAAGAACAAAGGTTTTCAGTAGTCCTTGTAATCCTTCCTAATGAGATGATAGAATAATGCTCCGTTAGTTAAACCAATTACAAAAAAGAAAGCAACAAAGTTTGCATTTTGTAACAGCTGCGTGGTGTTAAATGCTGCTCTCAGAATATTATGCTGCTCATCGTTTGATCTCTTCCTTAAAAAAATTAAATCTCTAAAGCCATCATTTCAATACAAGAGAAGTGACATCAGTTCTAAATTATGGACAATGTGAGGGCAGTAAAGCAAAGAAAAAACCTGGGAACAAGGTCAAAAAAGAGTGGGCGAGAATGGGCGAGAGTTGATAATGTTTACATCCCAGGACTATGGTGCTTCATTTTTTGCAAGATGTTAACGACGACATATCGGAGAGAGTCAAACATTTTTATGATTAATGATCTAAGTTAGTGAAAAGTGTGCTAAGAAAGTAGCTGTTTATCCGTCGCTATATCTAGGATGACTACCTATATAGTCCCTAATACATCAACACGATGACAAGGACATATTTCCAACTTCCAGCAAATTGATAACTGCGTCAACACAAAAAAAAAGTGAAACTAATATAAATTTTCAATCTATTGGTCAGCAAATTCTATTGCCGAAAGATGTAAGCACAACAATGAAAAGAAAACAGGTTTAAGAGAAAAACTAAGAGACAAAAACCAAAATCATCAAGAAATAAAAGTGTATCTGTCAAACAACAACAAAAAGAGTGTATGCTCGATGTTTGTTCATTAAAACATGGTATAGTCGGATAATGCTTCGATTTGCAAGAATTCTTAAATACGAAATAAAATACAAGTTATTGCAATTTACGTTGGGGATAAAAGAAAAACAAAAAAAAAAATTAAGGATTTGAAAGATCCAAAAGGGAAAATGACATCAGCATAAATATTTTCGAAATAAATATTTTGGATTGTGAACAAAAAAAAACTCCACACTTTCTCAGACATTTGTTTTCATGATTTCCAAACAACAGAAGACATTTACATTTTTTATTGGAGTAGAACTGAGATTATACGGCAACATATGTTTTATAGGCCACATTGATTATTCAAACAGCTTCAGACGTATAAATATTTGGTTGTTGTTCCTGATTCCAGACCGTCTGTTCAGTATGTATGTGTTTATTAACGTTGCCAGATGTGTTTTGTGACAATTGAAGTGAAACATATTTCTATACTTTATTATTTGAAACTCGATGAAACGAAAATGCGTCACGATCACTTTTAAAGAATAAACACATAAGTGTATAGAATTTAGCTGGCGAGAGAATGAGATAGAATAAGTTGTGCATTATTTTACATATATTCTCGAAGACACTGCAAAAGTCAGGCAGCTTCATTGATGTTCATAGGAGGATAGTTTGAGAACCGTCCGTTTTGGAACCGCCTGTGAAGACTGAGACATGATTTGCTTTCACAATGGACCTCATATTGGTCTAAGTGTACAGTAGCTTTCCTAAAAGTCCTATAAACCCAATCCTATTTTCCTCCGAGCATTCTGTTGTTGACTGTTAACACACCTTTATTGAAATCAGTATGCGGGGGTTATTAAACTTATATCTCAAGAAACTACCCAAAATGGGCATTAAGTTTCTACTCAATTTATTTAATGGATGCCTTAATTTAGGCTTTTTTCCTAAGGAATGGAAAAAAGGAAAAATTATTCCTATTCCAAAGCCAGGGAAAGATGCATCTTCGCCGAGTAATTATAGGCCAATAAGCTTGCTAAGCTCAGTGAGCAAATGCTTGGGAAAAGTAGTTAAAAACAGGATCCAAAATCACTTGAGTTTACATAACATCTTACCGGTAGAGCAATTTGGATTTAGACCCAACCGCAGTACTATCCATCAGATTCACAGGATAACAAAAGATGTTAAAAATAACTTCGCAGTAGGTAAAAGCACAGGATTAGTCCTACTTGATGTGGAAAAGGCGTTTGACACAGTTTGGCACAATGGACTGATTCACAAATTAAAAATTTTGAACTTTCCCCCCATCATTGTTAAAATAATTTTTTCTTTTCTAACTGGACGTACATTGAGGTTTTTTGTTAATGGTGAATTATCCGAATCTAAGGAAATTTTTGCGGGTGTACCCCTAGGATCTGTTCTGGGCCCCTTTTTATACAATATTTACACATCTGACTTTCCGAAACTTAGGAACTGCGAAACTGCCATATTCGCAGATGACACATGCATTTATTCAGCGGATTCAAATGGTTTAGTTATCGAAACCAATTTGCAATCTGCCTTGAATGACGTACAAAGCTACTCCCATAAATGGAAGATCAAAATTAATGCTGGTAAAACCCAAGCTGTCTTTCTCACAAGAAAAAGAAACGCTTGTTTTTTACCTAGTGGAAGATTAATAGTTAATGGATTGGAAACAGATTGGAAATCCAGTGTCAAATACTTAGGCGTTCATCTTGACAAAACCCTAACTTTCGGTTTACATATCCAACAAACAATAAATATAGTCAATGCAACGATTAGAATGCTTTATACGTTTATCAACAGGAAATCCAATCTAAGTAAAGAAAATAAGCTAATTTTATACAAGGCAATTTTTCAAAGCATCATACTATACGGCTCACCTGTGTGGGGAAAATGTGCAAAAAGACATCTGCTTAGACTTCAAACTATGCAAAATAAAATTTTGAAAATGATGCTGAATTTGCCATGGCATTATTCGACAGAAGATTTACATAAAATCACAAACATTGAAAAATTCCGTCTAGAATCGAAAAATTACGTAACAGATATGAGATATCCTGTAGCTCATCTGATAACCACCTCATTTCAAATTTGACAAAAAAAAAAAAAAATTTAAAAATTGCAATACACATTCTTAAAAAGACTTATTTCTTCTCTCACTGTGATATAACTGTTTGTTTGTTTACTCAAAAGAAATTAAACTATTTACTTAACTGCTGTTTTGTTTATTCACAAATTTGTTATTTATTTTTATTTATTCATCTATTTGATTACTTATTTATTTATTTATTTATTTATTTATTTATTTATCTATTTATTTTCCAATTTATCTAATACCTTATTTGACTGTTTGTTAATGTATATATATAAATATATGTAATGTAATTATTAATTTCTCCCGTGCAGTGTCGGGTTAGAATAGCACTGCAGCGCCTCCCCGCTTGTCGTAAAAGGCGACTAAAGGAGCAATCATATCTGGACGACTAACATCAAAGTGAGTCTAGCGGCACACATACCACCTAAAAACTCTCCCCAAGTATGCATGCAGATCCCGGGGTTAACACGACTGGAGATTACCGGTGTAGTAAAAGGGAAATCAAACTCATTAAATGGAGCATGCATGTGTCGAAAAGGATGAATGGAAAATTTTTGAAAAATTTTGAGCATTATGGAAGTACTTGCAAACATAAGAAGCACTACCCCGCCAGGCAGTTCCATTGCTATGCATGGAGCTGATCCTGGACCGAGCAGCAATGTTCGGGTCAGAGCTATACGGATTCCGGGGGCTAGCAAAGTAATGCGACGAGTTGGACGAAAATTTAGAGTCGCGAGTTGGAACGTTGGAAGTATGACTGGTAGAAGTCTTGAACTCGAAGAGATGATGAGAAGGAGGCGAGTGGACATCTTGTGTGTTGAGGAAACGAAATGGCGAAACACAGCAAACAAAGCCCGTTTCTTAGATGTAAAAACCAAGGCTTACAAGATGTTCTACTATGGAACAGAACAAGGTAGGAACGGAGTCGGTATCATCCTTGACCAAAGTTTATATAACAGCGTGTTGACCATTTTGAAGTCCAGTGACCGTTTGATGTCTCTTAAATTGGTGATGGAAGGAAAGGTCTGGATTATAATCAGTGCATATGCTCCCCAAATAGGGTGTGAGCAGGAGGAAAAAGATGCATTCTGGCTTGATTTTCATAACCTACTTAAGAACATCCCAAAAGAAGAGTATTTGTTTGTTGGAGGAGATTTGAATGGACATGTCGGGAAGACAAACGAGGATTATGAAGACTGCCATGGAGGTTTGGGATCCGGCACCAGGAACACTCCTGGTGAAGATATTCTAAATATGTGCAAGTTATACGGTCTAATCGTACTAAATACCATGTTCATCAAACAAGACCGACACCTTATCACTTACAGCAGTGGAGGAAATGAAACCCAGATTGATTACCATTTGGTAACCAATTACATGAAATCTCGGGTGAAAGACTGCAAAGTGATACTAGGAGAAGCTGCCGCTCAACAACACCGTCTTCTTTTAACAGAATTTTTTACGGATGCGGTGAAGGAAGTCAAACAAACAAAGGCTCCTAGGAGAATCAAGTGGTACAATCTGGAGAAAACCAAAGGACAGCAATTCATTTCGTATATGCGAAGTCAGCTGTGTAATACCATCGACGCAGTTTCAAATGCAATCACGGCACAAAATATGTGGGATCGCCTACAACGAACCTGCTTAGAGAGAGCCAAATCACTGCTAGGAGTCTCAAAAGGACACTACCAACAAGCTAAAGAAACCTGGTGGTGGGATGATGAAGCTAAAGCAGTGATTAGAAAGAAGAAAGCAGCTTTCCAAGCTTGGTCGAAGTGCCCCTCAAGAAATACAAATGAAAAAGCGCGTCTCAAAATGGAATACAAGAGCTGCAGAAAAGAAGCGAAGAAAAAGTGCGCCCAACTTCAAGCAAAAAGCACGGAGGGCCTGTATCGAGAGCTGGAAGAGATTTCTGCCCCAGCTGCTGAAGCAAATCAGGCAATCCAAGAGCTAAGACAAAGCAACTTGAATAAGGGAGCAACCATTTTCAAAATAGCCGCTCAGAGAAGGAGAAATGCGCAGGAGATTCGTTCGCCAAAGTTCATAAATGATGCTCAAGGACTGCTACTTGTGGATGACGACAAAATTCTTCACAGGTGGCGACAGTATTGTGATGATCTTTTGAATGAACAGTTTCCTCGGCGCCACTTTCCAACAGCTGCACCTAACTTTACGGAAGTATCCGACGTCACAGTCGAAGAAGTTAGGGAGGCAGTTAAGAACTCTAAAAAAGGCAAAGCGATTGGGCCAGACGAGGTACCATATGAGTTTTGGAAAAATATGGGAGACATCGGGTTGAGATGGCTCACGATTCTCATCTCCAAACTTATAAGAGGTGACAGTTTGCCTAATCAATGGAGGGAAAGTTTTCTTCTTCCAATGTACAAGGGAAAGGGAGATACCAGAAGCTGTGACAACTATCGTTCGATCAAGTTGATGTCCCACACTATGAAGATCGTTGAGCGGGTCTTGGATAGCCGACTGCGGAAAATAATAAGGCTTTCTGATGACCAATGCGGGTTTGTCGCGGGTAAGTCAACTACAGACGCAATCCAAAGTATAAGGATAATTATGGAAAAACACCGAGATGCCTTAGAGGATTTGCATATTGTGTTGGTTGACTTCGAAAAAGCATTCGATCGACAACCACGAGATCTGATATGGGTGGCCCTCAGACACCGAGGAGTTCCTGAAGCCTATGTGCGAATAATTATGGACATGTACGAGGGAGCAGTTACAAAAGTGAGATGCCCAGCTGGAGTCACCGAAGAATTCCAAATAACAGTAGGTGTACATCAGGGAAGTGTCTTGAGTCCACTGCTCTTTATTGCTGTTCTGGATTATTTGCTCGAAGGAAAAGTAACGGACAATAAAGTACAACAATTATTCTTTGCTGACGATGGAGCCATCATAACCAAGGATCCTACATCCCTGCAACGAGCACTTGACGTTTGGATTGATGTTCTGGAAGGAAATGGGTATCGTATTAGCGCTAAAAAGACTGAATACATGTGTTGCCCTTTTTCTGATCCAGACAAGCCTATTCCAGACATTTATTTGAATGGAAATGTGCTTCCCAAGTGTGAAAAGTTTAAATATCTGGGATCTATGATCAATAGTGAAGCAACTTGTGATGACGACATCAATCATCGAGTAAGCGTAGGGTGGATGAAGTGGCGAGAAAACTCCGCTATCTTCTGTGATCGAAAAATGCCCCCTAAGCTGAAGGGAAGGCTCTACACAGCAGTTGTCCGTCCAGCTCTGACATACGGTTCACAATGTTGGACAATGACAGCAGGAGTAACAAAGCTTGATCGAATTAGAAGTACTAAGATCCGTGGAAGCCTTCATGTCAAAAGTACCATCTTGGACAAAATTCAGCACGACCGGCTCAGTTGGTATTGTCATGTTCAAAGGAGAGATCCGCAGAACCCCGTCCAAAAGGCAATATCGTACAACGTTTCAACAAATTCGCGACGAAAAAGAAAAGGCAGGTCAAAACACTCCTGGTACAAGCAAATGCAAAAACAGCAGCATTTGGTTGGCCTCAGACATGGAACAATCCAAAACCGGGAGGCTTGCCGACGCTTTCTGAGGTCAACGCGGCGTACCCCACAGGCGGATCACTAGTGTGAAGCAGAAAAGTGGGAGAGTTGTGATCGCTTCAAGATCACTACTCGTAACGCCGGAAATGGAAAGAAGAAGAAGAAGAAGAATGTAATTATTAATTTATTTATCCATTTGATGGTTCATTATTTTGTTATTTATTTCTTACTTAATATACAAATGTTTGTATATTCTTTGAAAACAGATTGTAAGATGTCTATAATTTGTCTGAGGTGATTCTCAGATATTTCCTCCTCTTCTCTCCATCTCAAATATTCAATGAAGGTTTTTCTTGTAGCTTTTCCTTCTATCAATTAACTCAACTATTAAAATATTATAAAACCATTATTATAAATTTTTCAGTAGTAAGGTAGCTTTATACCAAATCTCTGTCAATTGTGCAATATAGGTCTAATTAAAAGAAAATGTATAAATTACTCAGCTACAATAAAATATATATAATCATAATCAAGTATGCGGGGGATGTAGTCTCTTTGAATGACTATGTCAGTGTGGTTCATAAACTTTCTGTGGACTGATATGCCTGTTTTCCAATTATTAATCCAAATTATTCTTGTTAGGAGGATGAAGTCGATCCAACAGCGCTGGCTCGTTATAGCATAGGCTGGAAGGCCTCTTCTTTATCGAGGAATGCTGCCAACTTGTATTCTTTGTATTCTTTGTATGTTTGACTGCTCAATGGTTCCGACTACTTCATGAAGCGCAGTTGCTACTGATTTGCCCATTACCTCTGCATATTGGGCTGTAGAGATCACACTGTTGTTCAGTTTTCTTTGGATATGCGTTCTTGTAAGTCTTTTAAAAGTTTGGAGAAGAATGGAGGTTAGGTGTATTGGTTTGAAGTCTTTTGGTTCAGTGTTTGATGGCTTACCGGTTTTGAGAATGAAAATAATTTTAACTTCTCTCCATTTTGTACGAATAAAGGTGAGGTTTAGGTAAGGTTAGGTTGCAAGGATCCATTGTGCTCCCCGGGAAAAACAGAAAGTGAGGAGGTGGGAGGATTGGAGAGGTAGAGGGTTGGATTGGTGATTGGTTTATTGGGGTAGGGAACCCCCACTGAACCATTTGGAGCCCTGAGTAAATTTCAGGACGTTGCTCAATGGGAGATTAGAGATGTCGCCTAGTTCGTGGTTTTTTTCCTAGTGTGGGCCAAACTAGGACACTCACAGAGGAAGTTTGATGATCCTTCCTCTGCCTCCTCATCTTGACATCCTCTACATAAGTCGGATGTGGTAATGCCCATTCTCATCATGTGGGTACCCTACGAGCTGTGGCCCATGAGAATGCCAATTAACAGAGAGAGCCGAGGTCTGCTTAGCTGGAGTAGAAATTCTGTTTTTTTTCTTGGAAATATCTGGCCAAAGGTTTCTGGAGACTGTTTCTAAAGATGACCAATGTCATTGGCAGTTTTTAGAAAATTATGTTTGGTTCTGTTTTTTTCTTGCTCTAGTGGCCTTAGAACTGAGGTGTTTGTTTCGGTGGATTCGTATGCTGACCCAATTTTAGCCAGCTTATCCGACATTTCATTACCGATTATGTCACGATGTCCTGGAACCCATGTTAAACTTACTGTGGTGAGGCGTAAACAGCAGCTTAATATTTCCATTAGGATCAGCACAACCAAGACTGTAGGGCTTTGAAGCATCGTTGAAATAATGCCGCCAGGGCCTGCAGATTTGTATGCTGAGAATGAGTCGATAGGCCAAAAAAGCTTCCTTCTATACATATACTATGTATTTAGAGCTCTCAACGCGTTCAATTAAAAAAAAAAACTCTCATTTCAACTTACTTGACTGTTAAATATGTGCTATTCCTTTTCCTAAGAAACTAGGGGTATTTTGGACCGTGGATATGACTTTTCTTGGCCTGACGGTGTCATTGGTGCACTCGGTAGCAGAAATCGTAAGATATTCACCTTCTTTGGCCCCTGGTTGCTTTGTGTAAGGGGCCCCGCAACCCACAAACTTTTTATCGACCGATAGTTTGGTCGGGCTTATATTCCGTATGAAGATGAATGCAAGTCCGCATACTACAACGATTTGGTATAGGCCGATAAATAAGTTTGATGGGCTTTTCAAATGCGTTCAAACTAAACTATCGGTCGATTGCTATATCGGTATGGAGCTCCTTCCAATCGCGCACACTGACAGATTGTTTATTCGGTCGATGGTTCATTTCGCTCCGGGTTTTGGCACCGGATGGTCTTACATTTTTATTTTATTATGGCGCTGCCCAATTCTACTGAATCGCTGGCTGTAGAAACGTCAATCGTCGACCGACTGTTGTCTAGTCTGCGCACTAACAGTGTGCGCGCTAACAGCCAAACCCGACCAAACTATCGGCCGATAGAAGGTTTGTTGTTTTGCGGGGCCTAAAGGTTTTTGGCCACGGTGACCTCCACGACAAAGTCGTCAGAACTGGCGAATGAATGAAAGTCATTTCTTCCGCGGATACGGTGTTCCTCTTTTGACGTTTCTAACGCACCAATTCCACCAGCTCCATCATTGGAGTCAAGGAATTCCATGAGGTTCTCTGAGAGGCCCTCATCGATCTCTAAGTCTTCGGTGCTGCAGCCAGGAATATTTTCTTCTGGTTTGTCTATCTTTATATTTCTTATCACTGGCTACTTAGCTTCTTTCGCAGCCAAGCCATCGCCGATAGCCCTGAATACGGCCTACTTTTGAGCGGATATCGGCGCTCGAATTTTCTGTTTATTTACATTTACATTTACATGAAACCTACTTCACACATAAATTTGCGGAGTAGGGAGGGTTGCAGCCGGGCCACAAAGACCATTTGGCTGATACACCACAACACTAACTACACAAATACTACATACCAGTGGCGTGGCGTGGATATTTTCAAATGGTTAGTCGAGAAAAATGAATCACCTACGAGCCATTCCATATGAAAACGGTCAATCCGAAATGTTGCTATACCTCCGATTTTGCTCAAACTTTGTAGAAATGTTCCTTTGCTATCAAAATACTTTTTTTTTATAATTTTCCTCTCCCGTCCAGCCATACTCAAAGAACCGAACATAGTGATTTTACGGGCTTCAGACTTTGCACTCTTAAATTGTCTGTATTCAAGCGATTAGGACGATTAAGGTGTCATTTTAAAGCTGATAAAGCATTCTTTTCAAATCAATCAAAAGGTTTAAGATATTTGAGTTGCTTTAGAAACCTGATCCTTTTGAAATCAACACATTTTATATACATTTTTGCCATGTTTGAAGTTGTCCTGTGCCTAAAATATCAATAGAAAATCCCTAATTAAACCTTACAATAAGTACAAAATAAAAAATTAAAAGTTGATCAAAAAACAAATTTTTTTATGTGCTTTACATCCTTTTCAAACTTTGAGCTTTTGAAAAAGCCAATCTTTGGGAACATTTTTGGGAATGTTGACTACCAGATATCAAAATGAAAGTAGGTAGAATTTGAAGGTCTATTCTTCAACTATAAGTCCTGAAAATTTAATTTTGTTATTCGCATGCACACTGATTAAAAACAAGCTTACAAAAAAAAAATTAAAAAATTTTTGGATAGAACGATATTAAAAAAAGTCTTTTAAACTAAGAATTGTGAATAAGCTTTTTTTTAATCAGGGAAATTTTTAGGGACTTACTATTGATATTTTAGGCACAGGACTACTTCAAAAATGGCAAAAATGTATATAAAATGTGTTGATTTCAAAAGGATCAGGTTTCTAAAGCAACTCAAATATCTTAAACCTTTTGATTGATTTGAAAAGAATGCTTTATCAGCTTTAAAATGACACCTTAATCGTCCTAATCGCTTGAATACAGACAATTTAAGAGTGCAAAGTCTGAAGCCCGTAAAATCACTATGTTCGGTTCTTTGAGTATGGCTGGACGGGAGAGGAAAATTATAAAAAAAAAAAATCCTTTGATTATTTCGTATTTCGATAGCAAAGAAACATTTCTACAAAGTTTGAGCAAAATCGGAGGTATAGCAACATTTCGGTTTGACCATTTTCATATGGGATGGCTCCTACACAAATTAGTAAGGAATAAATAGAAAGTACCTTAAATTCCAAACGTGGATTAATCGAAGCCAATTTTTCTATACTTTAAGTCATTTAGGTTAAAATTCACTTTAAGCTTGCAAATAATTAAAACAATGATCAGTAGAACAAAAAAAAAAAACAGTACAACAAAACCGAATTCGCCGTACATTACTCTAAGGCGAAAACTGTATTATTTTTTCCAAGCAGACTTACTTGCACTATTGCAGTAAGACGAAAATTATCGTCTTACTTTTTTCAATAAGAGAACGTGTATTGAAAAGGGAGGCACCGGGATGGAAGTATATCGTAGGAAAGACAGGGACAGACACAGAATATGTTCTGCGCGGCAATTTTCAATGCTTTGTGACTTTGTGTATGCTTTGTGTATTGTGTGTGTATCTCGCAAATTTAAAAGTGCTTGAAGAACATTGTGTGTATGGATAAAGATAGGCTGTTGACTGCTTAGTTGTCACAAATTTTAAAAGGTAAGACGATAGGAATCGTGTTATATGGACGCCACGCCACTGCTACATACAACAAATAACACATGACAACAGCACGCAGTAGTTACGGACGGTCCCCCCATCTTGTCACTAACAGCGCTCATTCCGACTTGATTACGGTGTTCTAATGGGAACCGACTCTTTCCGGTTGACAAGGCCGTTGTCGATTTTCTGTTCATTATTTTCTATTTCCCTTACTTTTTTGGATAAGCATCTCTGTGTTGAGGTTTTCTTGGTTGTTTGACATTGCAAACCTTGTCGCGGTGAAACTTTTGGGAGATAAAAAATAGTAGGTACTACAGAAAAAACTGAGTTTGAGGTTGTTTAAAGAACTCCTTAAAATTTGAACCGGTGTACCTCATGGAAGTGTCCTAGGGCCAACCCTGTTTCTGTTACATACAAGGGATATCACAATGGATACTAACGCTATCATGGCCATCTTTGCGGATGATGCCGTCACAATATTGGTGCCCGATTTATCCTGATATGTAAACACACAAAATGATTGATGTTTTAAGTTTGAATGCTTTATTACTACTGGAATATCTTAATAATATTATATATAATATTACACATTGAATATTCCCACACTCATTGAGTGTGGTTTCGAATGACGGGCAAATAAGCTGCTCGTGGACAGACTTAGCAGAACGTGCGTGGTGTCAATCGAACAGCTTAGTTGCCCGTGGGATTGGAATGTGGGAATACGACAATCCGTCACACAAGAACTTTTAAGTGCTCTGCATAAAATTAGGACGAAAATGGCGTATCGAGTTAAACGAAACGAAATCAGCGCTTCTGAATTTTAGTAACAAAAACATAAGCAGATAGTACCTTTGCCCAAGAGTGTCAAATACCTTGGAAAAGCTTTGGATGAAAAGCTCAAATTAAAAAGGGCATATCGAAAATAAAAGAGAAGAAGTATGCTTGAAGTACAGAAAAATGTACCACTCTGACGTACTCCTCAGAATAAACTAATGTTTTATAAGCACGCATCCAACTATGGGTCTTTCAAAAGAAAACAGATGCTGAACAAATGCGAAAGATCCAAAGCATAGTCTTATAATTATAAAAGCAATAAAAACTTTTCTAAAAACTCAGTCGATACAGAGTTTGTTACTAAAAACAACTTTCGCTAAATTTCGTTGATAACTTTTGTGATGAAAGCTAAGAATTCTGAAATAGGGTAGTAAAATTTGGTTCAATTGGTGGGTACTACCCAAACCTGTTCTTGAATATCAACCGTTTCAGTATGTCTTTAGTTCAAAGTTCAAAAACACATAGTCTCTTTAATTACAGTGGTTTAATGCAAACGCTTTGAAATACAGCTTCCGAAAATCAGACGCAAGTGTTTTGTGTTCCCATATAAATACCTATAATGATGATAAAGGTACTGACACGAGTGCTTAAATATGATGAAAATGTTCACCCATCCGCTTTAACGCCTGCCCGCCTATGAACTCTTATTATGGAAGACATTTTTAACTACAGCACTCTAAATTTAAACGAGGTACTTAATCTGCTGTGCATATGTCATACTGTTGCCATCACACTTTGTCTGTGTATGTAAAAGACGTTTAAATGCATTTTTGTAGACATGATTTCTTTTAAGGAATAATAAAAATGTTTTAT
Source organism: Melanostoma scalare (assembly GCA_949752695.1). Taxonomy (NCBI): domain Eukaryota; kingdom Metazoa; phylum Arthropoda; class Insecta; order Diptera; family Syrphidae; genus Melanostoma; species Melanostoma scalare. The sequence goes on from OX456986.1 coordinate 47,798,794, forward strand.
TATTCTTCTTTTTATTCCTTTTTCTTTGGGTAGAATTTATATCCTATTGTTACACGTTCAAAGGAAGCAGTTGACATTAAAAATTGCCACGCAGGTAATATCGAAAATCTTTTTTTTAACAAAAATGTGTTCTTTAAAAGGAGCATCAGTTCTTTTGTTGATATTTCAATATGCGGTTTGAAGAGGAGTATTTATACTATAGTGTTCTAAGGAGTTTAGTTTTGAACACCTCACTCCCGTCTTGTGTGCGAGATCTCAAATTCTTTTAAAATCATTCCTCATTCCAGCCAAACATTGGCGCGTTGATCTTTAATAGTTTATGTAATAATTTTTTTTTTTTTACTAAAAAGGCGGTAACTCCTTTGCGTTCTCCGTAAGAAAGAGGCTGAAGAGGTGATTTTTTTTTTTAGATAGAAGACATGTACACTTTCCTTCAAACTCACGGTCTTTCAGAGCGCGAGTTTTCAGAGGGCCGTGAGTGTGAGTGGAGGTCAACTGTCATGAAGGAAGCTCGGTCCCAAAATTTGCAGTCGTTTTCACAGCTGAGGTATCGTGCTAGGAATAGAGAGAGATGGAAGGATCTGGTTGCCGCCCTATGCTCCAGTAGGAGTTAAAGTGTTGCTGTCAACAGCTTCCGGACACTAAGAAGAAGAAGAAGAAGTGAGTGTGAGTGTGAGTTTTTTATACTAACTCTTGCGGAATCCTCCTTTTTAATTTGGATGCGAAATAATTTGTTCACGAATTTCTATTTTATTTTCGCTGTTGTGACGTGTTTTTGTTTTCCCAGCCGAGGTAATGCTCACGGCTAGCCAAGGTTTAGTGAATAAAAACACCAAAACTTCACAAATGTCAAGAAATTCTCTTTTATTTGAACTCTCTATATTTATTATTATAATGAACAAAGATTAAGTGGAAGTGGTTAGATATTAGCTGCGCTATTTGGCAGGTTTATCAGCTTCTGGGTTGCGTTCGGGGGTCTTAACAGCTTCTATGTTTTCCGGTAGGAAACGAAGGCTGCGGTCGGCGTGCTCCTGGACTCGTAACGGCTAGGGGAATAAAAAGGATTAAATATTATCGATATAGGTAGTTAATGCCTTTAGCGGCACGATCCCTTGCGGCACATTCACCCTATAGGTAGCCCCTGGTAAGTCGAAGCGCGTAGGCGTCCGAAGACCCTAGCAGGTGGAAACGGCAAGCTTCCGAAGACCCTGGTATGTGTAAACGGCAGGCGTCCGAAGACCCTGGTAGGTGGAAACGGCAGGCGTCCGAAGACCCTGGTAGGTGAAAACGGCAGGCGTCCGAAGACCCTGGTAGGTGAAAACGGCAGGCGTCCGAAGACTCTGGCAGTTGGAAACGGCAGTCGTCCGAAGATCCTGGTATGTGAAAACGGCAGGCGTCCGAAGGCCCTGGTAGGTGGAAACGGCAGGCGTCCGAAGACCCTGGTAGGTGGAAACGGCAGGCGTCCGAAGACCCTGATAGGTGGAAACGGCAAGTGTCCGAAGACCCTGGTAGGTGGAAACGGCAAGCCTCCGAAGACCCTGGTAGGTAAGGCTCGACAGGCAATAGCTCTGGGGGATACACAGGCACTAGTCTTTGCCCCTGGTGGCACAATACTTAAGAAATGTAATATAATATGTTTAACCAAACTTACTCGAACAACTGCTGGCCACTTATTGGGGCATTGCCTTTGCCACTTTTTTTCCTTATTTCCTTCGAGGGAACTACACAATTTGGCCGGTGCCGGCGAACTGATTTTTCCTGTGTCGAGCTGCTTCTTTTATATCCGCAGCTCGGCATGAAATCATATGCGAATCCATATGAACAATGGGATATTTCCACTCCCATGCATATCTTACCATATCTCCTTATGGTTTATCTGTACCTCACCATTATGTTTGGCTATACGCCATATCCCTACCATACACGATATCTACTATCGAGCAATCATGTATGGCTATACGCCATATCCCTACCATACACGATATCCACCATCGAGCTCTACTGATGGTCATGTTGCTCACTGCTTGTGCTTGGGGAGTTTGGTATTTTGGTGGTGCGTATTGTACTTTTCGATATGCACCATTAAGAGTACTGGGATGGACTTTCCGCACGCATGGTAGAATACGATCTATTGTTAACTCTCCCCCAGTATTAATTATTGGGTGCCTTAGCTGCGCAAATATTTTCCGGTTGGTGCATTGGGTAAGCGAGTGAATAACTTCCGGTTAGTGCATTGAGTAAGCACTACCTTTGGCCGCTAGATGGCGGCGACAGTGTGTTGGGGAAGATAAATAGCAAAGCATGCCACGAACTTTTATGCTTCGTTACACTGTTTCACAAATCTTTTTTTAAACAGAGGAATAGAGAAAAACGACAATACATTTTATGAATTCTGGATACGTTTGACTTTTTTTTTCTTTTTTTGAAGTTCCTATCGTTGTTTTCTCGAATAGATCACACCTCTCCCACTTATCTGCTTCACAGTTCACACTTGTTGTCGCCCGTGAAGCACGCCAATATACGATAGCCCAAGCGGTTACACTTCACAGAAATTTGAAATCAGCTTAATCAAAGTTTGGTGCATACTGTAATGATATAGTGAAATCTCCCTTGAGCTGTCCAGCCATGGTCCAGAAATTTTTGTCCGCCTAAGGGAGTTGTCCGTTTAAGAGAAATCAAACAAGTAGATCAGCAACTTTGGTTTTTCCTATTTTAAGTTCTGTTGCTAGTTCCCGTGGCGTGATGGTTAGCATGTCCACCTGCTAACCCAGAGGTTCGAGGTTCGAATCCCAGCAGAGACATAAATGTCTTTTCCCGGGTATCGCCTTTCGTGAGGAATTGGCAAGTCCTCCGTTAGTAAATTCATTGCCATGAAAAACGCTTTCTCAATTAGCCGTTCGGAACAGGCATAAAATTGTAGGTCCCCTCCATTCCCTCCCAAGGCATCGTTGTGAGAAATGCGCTAGGCCCAGGAGCTCCTCGCTCTGTTGCGCCACCCTATTTATTTATTTTATGCTAGTTCCCGTATGATTTTTTATGTTTTTGGCTAAAGCTTATTATGTACGTCTACCTTTTCCCTTAAAGTCAAAGTTCTCATTTTTGTTGGCATCCTGAAAACATGTTTCTATAAAATCTGGTGTACGTCTAACGGAAAATATTTCGTCTTTCATACGTGAAATTTCTGTCCGCGTCCGTCCAAGGGAGTGTCCGTCCAAAGGAAACTAAAAACAATGAAACTTTTATGAAGGAATTTCCGTGCAAAAAATGTGTCCGTCTAAGGAGGTGTCCGCAAAGGGAGATTTCACTCACACAGAACTTCTCGCTGCTAGGTTCTTCTCAAACTAAACTAAGTATTCGTTAGAATTATAGACCTGTTTCTTTAAGTCCTGGGGTTGCCCTGTGGTCGCCAAAAGGGTTTTTTTTTTTTTGAAAAACTTAAACTTACGCTATATGTCGAACTGAGTGTTTCTTGAGCCCTGGATTTGCCCTCAACTCGCCTTGAAGTATGTGGAACTATGTTTTTGCTGTGGTGATTTCAGGTATTAAACAGGGCTGTCAAATGGCATGTATTTTTCTGCAATGGACAAGGACGTATGATTTTTTGTGGTTTAGCAATTTTTTTGGACAATTGAAATCCAATTTTTCTTTTTACTACTCATAGGGTCGTCAAGGAAACCTTAGTCAACCCTGGGTAAAGTTCTACGACCTAACCTTAACGATTGATTGAAAGTTTTGCGAAATAAAGTGGTCCATATATCTTATAAACACTCTAATTGATTGCAAAAAAGAGTATCAGGAAGATAAGATTGAAAATATATCAAAGGAAAGGACAATTATCCTTTCTTTTGAATTACAAATTTAACATCATATTTATGCGGGATGTGTCGGTGCAATCCGACCAAGGTAACGACAGCATTTTGATTGATGATCCCATTGTCGTTCCTACACGAGTTGAAGTCACTTGATCTGTTGGTGGTGTTTCTTATTTGTTGATTTGAATTTGAGGAGAATAATTTTTTTGGTAAGCAAGACAACTGTCAACGCATAAGCCAACGCGCTACGCGCTGTCTCCAAATACCTACCTCATATTTGGGTAATATGCTGCGAATTACAGGAACATTAGTCTAAATCATCGCAGTGTGACCGCGAAAGAGCATGACAAAGGTCTATTCGGTTCATGAAAGCTTGTTGTAAAGAGAATATTTGCACGGCTATGGTTTTCAGTTAATCAAATACAGGTACGCTGACTCTCTCAAACTAATAGAATGCCGCAAAAGAGCGAAGAGTTCCGAAGTCTAGCATATTTTTCACAGCCATACCTTGTGAGGAATAATAGTGACTTATCGGGAAGGCGCTTTTGATGACTATGAAAGTAATCGTACTTTCAGAGCACTTGCTTGTTCCTCGCGGCGAGTGATGGATGTAGAAAAACATTTTTGTTTTTCTGTTTTGATTCAAGCTTCCGACCTCCCTAGTTACAGGCTGACATGCTAACCATTACACCAAGAGCACCACAACAAGAGTGAGCTAGGGCTGTTCGCAGAGTGGCGTTCTGATTCCTTTGCTGTTGTTCATGCTGATCGACTCGGTACTTGAAATGTTCCTTAGTATATGCCGAGGAAGTGCAGTCGGTTAAATCCTGCTTCCGAGGTGTCCAGAGCACCAGCTACGCTAAATTTGATTGACACGTGATGTGTTAGAAGCGGTCTATCCGTCAATCCTCAACCGTAGTAGTTCCATTTACGAGACGCAGAAATCTTCACGGATTGTTCCAAAGCCAATGATGGATCTGGCGCTAATGCCTTTGAGGTGTCCGATTGCACGCCTTATTTGACTCCTAAAAGTCTGTTTGTCAAACGAAGACGCATGGTATCGAAATAGCTTTCAGCTATACTACGAAGAATGGCTGGACGGGAAGAAGTATGCGTGTCTCCAGTGGCTACCAAGCATTGCTTTAGGCTATACAAAACCCTCTAACTATTACGAAAGTGATGCAACGATGACAGACCTCTGTGAATGCGGCCATTAGACTAGATTTCTTGAGTGTCGTTGGCCATCACGGCAACGTGGAAGCGAGATCGCCGATGAACTCTCAGGCAGCTTCTCAGGACCTAAACCAGCGCCAGCGCTTGGTCTGATGCCGAATTTTTCAGTGTGGGCTTCAATCAACGCTTTGATCTGTCGAGAACACAACTCTAGATGGCATTTTTTTCGGAGCTTTTAATATTCTAACAGGAGCACTCAGACCTACATCCCAATTCATTGTATTGCCAGATAGCAACTTTATTTTTTTTTAGCGTACCAGATTTTCGTAAAACAGCCAGAAGACGCTGCTATGCTAAGGAACCTAGGTTGCCGACTCTCGACATATCTGCGCCGAATTTTTATATCCTGATTCGAGAAAATGCAAAACATTCACAGAGGAAGTGCTCCGCGGAGTCGTCATCATCTCTACAAGTTTCACAGAGCGTGGTATGACGTTTCTACAGTCTTTTCTGCTACGGTATAGCAGATATAAAAGTTTAAGTTTTCTTACTGGCCTTCGGGAGCATACGTTTAGTCTGTCTGCATCCAATGGAGACATCCCATCTAGGCTTTGTACTTCTGTTCCTCTAGCTCTATCTCTTTTTCTACCTATTTATTTCTTTCTCGATTTCTATTTTTATTTTCGTCTCTTATACCAATATTTTTATTTAAAGGCCACCATTTGACCAATGTCCATATATTTCCACTGAAAATACATTTTCCTACTCATGCATCAGTAAAGTGGAAAAGCGCAAAGCGTATTACAAAGACAAACAATTTTTCGAAATCGGATCTGTTTCTGAAAATTCATTTATTTATTTGTTCCATACAAAAAAAAAGGAATCATTTAAATATTTTGCAGTTTACCGAGAAACTGCAGATACCTGTCAGTTCTCGCTCTTTTTTTCCTGGAAGTATCAACACAGATTTTCATTTACGCGTATTCAAATATAAAATTTACCTGAAGGATGATTAAATTAATCAAATAATCAATTCGTGTTCATGCTCTGTTCATTCCTTTTCTTTGTTGCTGGCAATCACAGTTGAATAATTTCTTTTTCAATGTCAAACAATAATAAGTTAATGAGATTCACGTACAAATGCGGACTCACCACTTAAGCGGTAAATAAATATTGCCAATTGAAACGCAATTAAAGCATTTCCACAACAACACACATAAAAAAGAAAAATCAAACCAAATCAATACGTGACAGGCAGAACAGGATGATGGAAACCTATCCAGCTAACTCATTTCTTATTGAAGCCATCGGCTTTGGGAGCAATTTAATTTAGCATATCACATCCATATTCGTATTTATTCGCACACACTATCAATTTATGTTGATTTACTGCACACTGAGCGTTCAGTAATCTCTTATAAAACGTGTAGTTGAGATGAGGAAAATGAATTATAACTGGCGCGTGTAGTTTAAATTAATTTGAATTATTTGGCGATATAAATATACCTGGCGTTGAGATCTTGATGAATGTGGATTTAATTTCGATAAAATCATTTTTTGACATGATGGAAAAATGTCAAAGGAGAGGTTGTAAGGATAATAGCAAGGCATTTGTGACATTGGTGTGTGAGGGCTGAAGAATCGCAGGGGGTAGTTTTTAATCCCCATCACTTTAATATCAGTTTCGATCCATTAAAGACTTTTGTTTTCCTTTTTAGTATCCTTAGATGAAAGAACTCCCGGGCTTGAACCTTTGAAATGAAATAAAGTAATAAATTTACAAAAAGTTTTCTGCTTTAGTTCCTTATGTCCGCAAGTTGGTTTTACTCAAAGTTTGTTAATGGGATTAACTGTTGCTAATTTGTCGTGAAGGCAATGAAAAACGAACCAACAAGGCCGGCTTCCGGAAAATGTTTGAAAAACATATATGGACGTTTTTCCAATTGCTCATTGGGCACTATTGAAAAATGAGTTTTTGATTTAGGTATAACTGACCATGCCATGACTGGTGTTTTGATGAGTTCTCCCAGTAATAATGTAACCGAAACTCCTCCTTCAAGTTTTGAAATAACTAAAATTGATTACGTTACACTGAAACGAAAACTTTTTTTTGAAGATTGGCAGTCGGTTTACCTGGAAAGCAATGTCTCTAAGGCTTTTAATATCTTTTTGGATATACTCAAAAAAAATTATTACCCAATGCAGTAATGTTGTCAAAAAGAAAAGTAAAGAGATTAGACTCAAGCCATGGATAAACAGTTATATTCTAAAAAAAATCAATCTTAAGAACAAATTAAGAATCAAGTGTGCTAAACATCCGCTTAATCACAATTTAAATACGCGTTACAAAGATATGTGCTCTCAACTTAAAAGAGAAATCTCTTTGTGTAAAGATAGATACTATGGTAACCAATTTGTGCAGGTTAAGGGGAATATTAAAAATGAATGGAAATTAGTAAATAGTCATCTGAATAAACATAGTTGTAATAAAAAGGATATCTATCTAAATATAAATGGAGATGTAGTTTCTGATGATAATACTGTTGCTAATGAATTCATTAATTACTTTGCAAATGTTTCTGATTCCTTACAGTCTTCTTTCCGTTCCTCGTGTGCATCTTGTAGTTATTCAATTATTCGTGGTGATTCTTTGAATCAAAACACCTTCTTTTTTGAACCCGTAACGGCATTCGAAGTTTTGAAAAGTATTGGGTCTCTAAAAAATTCAAACATTTGTGGAGCTGATGGTGTCTCAAATAATTTACTAAAAAATTTGTCTATTTTCTTGGTTGATGTTCTGGCGCATTTATTTAACCAAAGCATTTTCTCAGGAAAATTTCCGGATGCTTTGAAGTGTGCCGATATTGTTCCTATTTTTAAAAAAGGATCAGCGAATGAAAAAAGCAATTATAGACCTATTTCTATCCTCTCGTCAATTAGTAAAATTTTTGAAAAAAGTATTAAAATAAGACTATTGCAATTTTTAAATAAAAACAACTTTTTTAGCTCTCTACAATTTGGGTTTCGGAAAGGTAAATCCACTGAAGACGCTCTCCTGAAATTTTGCTCCGACACTTTTAATTGTCTTGACAATAAAAAGTGTACAGCATGTCTCTTTGTTGATATCACTAAGGTATTTGATATGGTAAACCACGAAATCCTGTTTTCTAAACTGGAAAATGCTGGTATAAGGAGTTTTATGAGTAACTGGTTCAGATCCTACCTTGAAAATAGATCATTGCGTGTAAAAATTAATAATATTAGAAGTGACATCAAATTTCTGAATATAGGAGTACCTCAAAGCTCAGTACTTGGTCCTATACTTTTCTTATTTTATATTAAATCTTTGTTTAAATTACCATTCAAGTCTAAAATTACTGCCTTTGCAGATGATGTTGGTTGTGCGTTTGGTGCTGATAGTCCCCTTGATCTAGTGGCTGATATTAATTGGGATTTGAATCTCTTTAGGTCGTGGTTCGCAGAACATAACTTAGTCATTAGCTCTAAGACCAAAATTATGTTTTTTAGTCTTTCTTCTCCGAACGCTTTTGAACCAGATATCTTTTTCCATGAACCAATGTGCAAGAAATATAAACTTTTAAGTTGCTTTTGTGCTTCTGAGTCGAGTGCGATCACTTTCCTTGACCACCAAATCTGTAGTGAGTCTTGTTTCCAAATTGAAAAAGTGGATGTTTTTCAGTATCTGGGACTCTTAATCGACTCAAAGATGACTTTTAGCAATCAAACCGAGAGTCTAAAAAAATATTTTCGTTCTACACTGCGGCACTTCTTCTATCTCCAAAAAGTTTACTCCAATGATCTTCTTAAAAAAAATTTTTATGGAATTTTCCATTCCAAATTGCAATATGGAATAGCATGTTGGGGTGGAACGCACTTTAACAAAGTGAGACCTATATTAACTTTACAAAAATATGTAATTAGGATAATTAGTAGGAAGGGAAGACTACATCATAGTTTTCCATTATTTGTAAGATTGAAAATTCTACCAGTTCGACATTTATATTGTTTCAAGGTCCTTAAAACTTTCTTTTTGCGCTCAGGAAATCTGAATTTCAGAATCCTAGATAATCATAATCTACGAAACAACTTGCAATATCTTGTACCTGTTCCCAGCTTTCGGACGACTACTTTTCGTAATTTTTACACAGTAATGTCTTGTAGATTATTTAATAAACTTCCTACTGCGTGAAGGTCACTTATATTACCAAATCTTTTTCAGGTACATTTAAAATCGTGGCAGCTCTGGTTACCATAGTGTTGGTTGTGTGTCATAATACTCCTTGAGTTTTCTTTGTTTTTTTCAATTTCTGCTGTGATTTATATGTGTCTCATAGTTTATCTGTTTCTTTTAAGTCCATATTCTTAGTTGACATCATTGTACAGTGAAATTGTGTTAAATATCTAAACTTTTGCCAATTAATTGTGTTTAGCTTTGGTAAGCGGTGTAATTCTCTTGTTCAAAAAAAAAATCCGTAACCTTAATTGAGTGATAATTCAAGTGCAAGTCTCTTGAGCACTTTACGTTGCTTGAATTATCATAATTACTGCATGAAAGCTTTTTTTGTGTTTTATAATCATAATTTTTAAGCTTTAAATTATTTTTTTTGTAGTGCAAATTTTAAATTGCTCCACGGCGTAGTTGGTTAGAGCGAAGATAGTTAGGCCGAAAGGCATTAGAAATAAGTTATTTTATAATTTAGAGTACCCGCCTAGGGTCAGTAAGTTAATTAAGGTATTATGTAAGCTAGTTTAAACATTTTTCTTAGCATGTAAGTAGTTATAAGTGATACACAATAAAAATGAATTTAAAACTAAGAGCGAAGATAGTTGTGTCAAGCATCTCAGGTTCAAATCTCGTACTATCCAAGCAAACGTTTTTTTTTCTTTTTTTTTTCTTTAAAAAAAACTAAACTTTTATTCTCAATCTTTCCGTTTTTCTTTTTCTTTCTTTACTTTTTTTTTTTAATTCTTTAATTAAAATGGAATGCTCAGCGGTGAAATGTCTGGACTCTTCCCCTAATGGATGCCTTTTTGCATGTTACGGCCCTTGTGGGAAGTTTTACCATGCTAAATGCGTTGGGTCAACCACCTTATTTATAGAAAAGGTTGACGCATCAAAAATGGCAGTTTGGTTCTGTCCTGATTGCAGGAAAATCTCTCTATCCCAACTTGCATTTAAAATGTCGTCATTCAAGATTGATATAACCAAAATCAAGAAAGGATTAGATGAACTCTGTAATAATTTTAATGATGCGGTTTCAAACCTTAATAACTTTTCAGCCCCCAAGTTTTCGGTTGACATATCAACCTCAACTGATGATTTAGAAGAGCCGCATACTCCTCTGCCTAATGTCTCATCAAAAACAATCGACTTATTAGTGCAGTCTACTTCAGATATTTCTAAACCTAATAAGTCTAAAAAGAAAAAGCAAGATACTCACTCTTCAGAAAAACGTTTATGTCTCAGGAGCTGTGTTGGTCCTACAAATAATAACAATGAAGCGACAACTGTCGATTTAGCTGTTGTTTCTAGTAGGCCTTCTAGTGTTGATAATCAAATTACCGAACTACCTCATATCCCCAAACAAGTCGAATCAGTTCCCGAAACCATTAATGTGAATTATCCTCGTATTGAACCATTTCCAATTCCCAAACAAGTAGAATCAGTTACCAAGCCTTAACAAATTTTTGTATCCCGCCTTAAGCCTGATTTAACATCCAATGATATTATATCCCATCTAACTTTGAACCACAACATATCTTATGACTTAATTATTAGATGTACCAAAATAAGTAAACCTAACAGTTTTGTTTCGTCCTTTAAAATGTTTGTCCCTCCGTCACAGTTTGATTATCTTTGCAGCCCGAATCTCTGGCCTTCAGGCACTCTTTTAAAAGAATTTGTTGGTTCTTCCAAGAAGAAACGTGTTGAAAATAGTACCGTCAATAATGTTTCAAAAAACTAATAAGACTTTCCCTATTTTACCAGAATGTAAGGGGGCTTCGTAGTAAAACTACTGATTTTTTTATTAATTCTCAAGCTTTTGCCCATGATATTTTTGTTCTTACAGAAACCTGGCTTCATTCAGGCATTCTGGATACAGAACTTTTTAACTCAGAATTTCAAGTATTTAGAAAGGACCGCCATTCTCATGTAGACGCAGACGTAGGAGGTGGTGTTCTCATAGCTTGTCGCAATAGCTTTTTGTCGTCTTATATCACTTTTCCTTTTACTTCAACAATAGATCTAATTTGCATTGAAGTTACCTTTGAGTCTAATACAGTCTATGTAATTGGCACGTACATTCCCCCAAAAAGTTCTGCCCCTGCCTACAATTTAAACAATCTTTCTTCTTTAGATATATATATTTTACTGCTGGGTGACTTTAATCTATCTTATATAGATTGGTCTCCATCAATTGACTGTTCATTTCAGAAAGCTACCTTGGAATCCTCTCAACAAGAGCTTATCTTATTGGATTATCTAATTTCTACTGACTTACAACAAGCGAGTTATATTAAAAACTCTTTAAATCGAAATCTCGATTTAGTCTTTACCTCTGACGCTGTTAGTACTGTCATTCTTAAATCTAATTCCGGCATTACTAATGTAGATGACTATCACCCTCCTCTAGACATTTTCCTTGACCTAAGCGGTCACATTCATAGTTATAGTAATTCATATGACTGCTCGCATATATATGACTATCAAAAGACTAACTTTCAAATGCTTTCTGATGAACTAAGTAGATCTAATATTAATAATATATCAGCTTTGAATAATATTGACGAAGCAGTTAGTTACTTTTATTTTATTCTTAACGACTGTATGAACAAAGCTATACCCCTCAAAATTTCAAAGAATGTCACCCATGGTACACTAAGGAACTAAAAAAGCTTCGCAACAAAAGAAATAGTGCTTGGCGGACTTACATTAAGACGCGTTCTGAATCTGATCAGTGATCACCTTTCTTTCATCTGTTTTTTTGATGAATTTAAATCACTATCAAAAACTCTGTACTCAAGAGAACTCACAGAATGGGCAACTCATTAAGGGATGATCCAAAAAGTTTCTGGAATTTTGTCAATTCAAAGAAAGATTCGGATGGATACCCAGATAACTTTACATATGGTAATGACACATTGACAAAAACATCCGACATTTGCAACGCTTTTGCTCATCATTTTTGTAATTCCTTCTCTGATTCTACTGTTCGTATAGATCGTAGTTACTTCGAGTTTCTACGTAAATGTCCTAAAGTTAATTTTAATAATGTCCCAATTATCCTAGAAAGAGTCCTTAACAATATTTCATCTTTGAACGATGATTACTCTGCCGGCCCTGATGGCATCCCTCCAATAATTTTAAAAAAGTGTAAGTCCCAAATTGCATTTCCCCTTCATTATTTGTTTTCATTATCGTTAGATTCTGGTCGATTCCCTTTACTGTGGAAAAGATCTTTTATTACACCTGCATTTAAAAAAGGTATTAAATCAGATATCCTTAACTACAGACCCATATCTAAGCTTTCGTGTATTCCCAAATTATTTGAACAGCTTGTTTGTGAAAGCTTAACTTTCGATATTAAAAATATAATTTTCAAACAGCAGCATGGTTTTGTACAGAAAAGATCAACAGTAACAAACCTTGTATATTTCCTTCATAAATGTTCAAACGCGCTTGAAAGCGGGCAAGAGTTAGATTGTATATATACTGACTTTTCAAAGGCTTTCGATAAACTATCTCACGATATTATATTGTTTAAACTAAATGCATATGGATTCCCTTCAACCTTCGTTGATTGAATCAGATCGTACCTTACTGATAGATCATATGTGGTAAAATTTAGAAGCATTCTTTCAGACTCCTTTAAGTCGCACTCAGGAGTACCACAGGGTAGTCACCTTGGCCCTATCCTTTTTATACTAGCCATTAATGATGTTACTTTTAGCTTGTCATCGAGCGAAATTTTGATCTTCGCGGATGATATGAAAATTTTCAAGAAAATAGACTGCGCAGTCGATCGTCTTATTTTACAATCTGATGTTGAAAATTTTGCCACATGGTGCGATAAAAATGGATTGATTCTCAATCCAAGCAAATGTCAAAGTATAACTTTTTCGAAGAAACGTACACCGGCTTTGCATAATTACTCGATTTCTCATCAAATATTATGCAAGGTGTCCAGTATTAAGGACCTCGGCGTTTACTTTAGCTCCAATTTAGAATTTACATCTCATATCAATTACATTGTTAGTAAAGGAAATTCAATGCTTGGCTTTATTAAAAGATGGGCTAAGGAGTTTACGGACCCCTACGTCACTCTTTCGCTGTATAACTGTCATGTTCGACCCCATCTAGAATATGCTTCTCAAGTATGGTCTCCTTATTATGCAGTCCACAATTCAAGAATAGAAAGTATACAGCGAAGATTTATTAGATTTGCTCTCAAAGGACTTCCTTGGACTGATCCTTATGACCTTCCACCGTATGAGCATCGTATTCAACTTTTGCAGATGCAACTGCTTTCGCATCGCCGAATAAATAATGATTTAGTCTTTATTCACCAGCTCATAACAGGACAAATTGATGCTCCTGACTTGCTCGCATGCATAGGTCTTAACTACCGGGGAGGCTCATACCAACTGCGCAACTTGGAGTTACTTCACTGTCTTATCATAGAACTAATTATGGACTAATTTTCAAGTTAGCAGAGTTAGTTTGCCTCGTCCCCCACAAAAGGGTGCGATCGATATCAAACGAAAAACTGATTATGCATTTAGCTGTCGTTATTTTGAAGTCAATTTGTTATGAAAAAGTAAAATTACCGTTCATTTTTTAAAATATTCAACAATTTTGCTTCTCTAACTAGATACACTGCAAAAACTCATAAGAGTGAATTTGTACACCTATCTCTGATTTGCACTCTTAAGTTTAATTTTAAATGTGTTCGAATGATTCTTATCAAATAGTCCAGCAATTTAACACCGCTGGACTATTTTTTGTGCGGTTTAGTAAAGTTGCTTGTCTACGTAGATGAACCCGAGACTATTGACTCCTTGGAAGAGAATATTCGGGGCGTTATTGTGGTTGAAAATTTAGTCTCTCGGCTGGAATTTATTCAAGGCAGCCTCGACCACTTGCCTTAAAAAATATCCTTTTACTGAGCATAAATCAAGTGACAGGTGTCAAATTGACTAACTCCGAGTAAAGTTGTAACGAAACCACTGGTCTTAACCTCACCTGCCCTTACTACCATTACAACCACCGAATACAGGTTCCAGTAGCTGATCCTGGCAGCAGGAGAGAAGGGGTGTCCCGGCCACGGTAGCTTATTGGCATACTTGCTTTTAGCTAAACCTAGCACGTCGACGAGGGGGTTCTTGCTACCGCAACTCAGGACGGGGTTACGACTTCATGCCAATAGTAAACCAAAAAAAAAAAAAAAAAATGTGGCGACCCAACTGTCCACGTACGAGTTCCATAACGGGGGAGGGTCTTCGATGTTGTTGATCCTCGGAGATTTTGCCGACCCATTGTATCCCACGGATACCACCATGGCTACAGCAAAGTATTGCCAGATTGAAAATCAATGTCTAAAAAAAAACACCCATTATATGATTATATTGTTGCTTTGTTTATATGATGAGAACACTCACAACTCCCACCTCGCTAGGAATGCTCATCAGTTTTACCTTGAGTCCAACTTTGGACGCATAGTTAAGTATAGAGATTCATATTTTAGTCGCACCACCCGCATGTGGAATGCTCTACCTGACCCGGTTTTTCCCCCTACATTACGATTCACAAAAGTTCAAAAGCGACGTACATCGGTGTCTCCTTTCAAATCCTCGTCTATTTTCCTAAGTACTCGCACTGTGTTCTAAAGGGTGATTTCTTAAGAGCTTGAGAACTTTTTTTAAAAAAAAAACGCATAAAATTTGCAAAATCTGATCGGTTCTTTATTTGAAACGTTAGATTGGTCCATGACATTTACTTTTTGAAGATAATTTCATTTAAATGTTGACCGCAGCTGCGTCTTAGGTGGTCCATTCGTAAAGTCCAATTTTGGGCAACTTCTTCGAGCATTTCGGCCGGAATAGCCCGAATTTCTTCGGAAATGTTGTCTTCCAAAGCTGGAATAGTTGCTGGCTTATCTCTGTAGACTTTAGACTTGACGTAGCCCCACAAAAAATAGTCTAAAGGCGTCAAATCGCATGATCTTGGTGGCCAACTTACCGGTCCATTTCTTGAGATGAATTGTTCTCCGAAGTTTTCCCTCAAAATGGCCATAGAACCGCGAGCTGTGTGGCATGTAGCGCCATCTTGTTGAAACCACATGTCAACCAAGTTCAGTTCTTCCATTTTTGGCAACAAAAAGTTTGTTAGCATCGAACGATAGCGATCGCCATTAACCGTAACGTTGCGTCCAACAGCATCTTTGAAAAAATACGGTCCAATAATTCCACCAGCGTAGAAACCACACCAAACAGTGCATTTTTCGGGATGCATGGGCAGTTCTTGAACGGCTTCTGGTTGCTCTTCACTCCAAATGCGGCAATTTTGCTTATTTACGTAGCCATTCAACCAGAAATGAGCCTCATCGCTGAACAAAATTTGTCGATAAAAAAGCGGATTTTCTGCCAACTTTTCTAGGGCCCATTCACTGAAAATTCGACGTTGTGGCAGATCGTTTGGCATGTTTGGATGAAATGTCAAAGCATACTGAGCATCTTTCTCTTTGACACCATGTCTGAAATCCCGCGTGATCTGTCAAATACTAATGCATGAAAATCCTAACCTCAAAAAAATCACCCTTTATAACATTATAAGAGTAGTCATAACCCCTTGATGTGCGCGTTAATTATAAAAAAAAATGTGATGGTTCTTCGAAATTTGCGCTGCCTATTTTTTAATTACTAACTCAATAACCGATTCTTGCAATAAAAATCCATCCCTTTTGATTTCCTTTAAACCCTCTGTAGAAATAGCTTAATGAAATTGGAACGTTTTTTAGTTGAGATACTCTTCTTTAGTGTATGCACTCATTAATCAGGATAAACCCCAACCTACATCTTTTTTGGAAGTAGAGAAATGAGGTCTTAAAGTTTTTGAGCATACACTTCGTTAATTTATAGAGCTTCTCTGTTCACAAAAGAAAATGTCTGTCGACAGACAAGTCAACTGTCGATTCTCATTCAAGCAAATCAATACATTGACGTTCAAATTCGAATACCTACCTCAACGTCAGTTCTCTAACTAAGATTGATACACAAGACGGACTGCAGATGAATCAATAGATTGATGCCACAAGATCGTAAAAGAATACCAATACTTACATCAGACAAACCCCCGTCATCGTCAAACTATGTTAAGGACTGTCAATTTTGTTCACGCTAACGAGAGAAATAGAAGCCATAAAAAGGTACGCTTTGCTCTTGAACATTGCGAGCATTTGCATTGTCAATTACTATTTTTCATGGTCATCACTAACCTTATTCAAATTTTTTATCAATCAAAGAAAATTGTAAATTTATGCTTAATACCTTTGTAGGTCTCAACCGTTGAATGTTTAAAACAATTTTTTTCAAAGCTTTCCATTCTGTTTGTTTTGTTTGTAATCTCAGCTTTGATTCTGCTTCTTTACGTTAAGAGTATCATGTTATTTAAATGGTTTTTTTTTTAATCTCTTATCAAGCTTCATGCACCTACGATGTGAGTCCTGCTGGGCTGTGCAACATGACCTCCATCATTGAGATCGTGGATGCTTATAGGACGCTTACCAAAATTTTGAATGGCTCACTTTTGAAATATTGTTTTTTACGCTGAAATTACGGTCTTTTCTGATGAAAAGTTTTCCTATTGGTCAATCTAAAACGAGCTTATTGTTTGAAATGAAAATCTTGTGATGGACACCATTATTTTTTTGAATGCAAAATCTATGTGGTACCCGTAGCGTGATGGTAAGCATGTTTTCCTGTTACGCGGTAGATTCGTAGTTTGAATCCTAACAGAAGCCAATTATGTTTTTCCGAGGATGAATTGTAAAGTCCTCCGATCATTGCCATGACGAACGCTTTCTCCATTACTCGTTAGGAATCGTCAGAAAATTGTACATCCTCCCTCCATTCTCTCACAAGGCATGGTTTTGAGATATGCGCTAGGCCCCTGTTGTTATTTAAGTTTTATGATTAAATCCTTAAATTATTTTGATTTTGCTTCACGAAGCTAATAATAGCACGTGATTTAAATTCAAAGACGAAAGGTTGACTTAACAAAAACTTTATTTTTAACTCTCAACTTATTCTAGGTTTACAGAAGTCATGTTATTTATGAGGCTCACGATTTTGGACTGCTTCGAAATTCGTATTCAATGTTCTTTATAGTATGATGATAATGCCGGGTCTGCTTCCCTGGATCTCTAACGTGCTCAATTTATTGCCAATCCAACACTCGTGTTGGGTTTCGTCATATTAACAGACGCCAACGTTGTCTTTTTGCTAACTGCAGCAGTAGTTGGTTTCCTGAACTTGATATAATCTACTAATTTTATTTTTATTAGTATTAGTAGCTTCAAATTCCTTAAAAATCTACTTACTTTCGCAATAACACAAAAAAGTATTATCTGACATCACTTCATGATCAGAAAAGACAGTCATTTTGTTTTACAAAAACTAACACAAGGTTTTGTTGTTGAAAGTGTTTTAAGTGTTCCATTCAGCTCTAATGGACGTTCTTGTAATTTACGTCTCCTTAAACTATTACATTTATATCTTATCGTTATTCAAATGTCATGAGTCCACATAAATGTAAAATAATAAACTTTCCTTTGTTACTACTTAGCCATCAAATGACTCGAATGTCTTTTTAAATTACTGGGTAGCTAACTTTCGCAATTCTCATTTATAAGTACTTTTTTTCATCAGGTTTCAACCCAAACGACTTAAATGACTTCGTTTCAGATTGACCAATAGTAAACAAATCTAACTTTTTATCAGAAATGGCACAGTGGTTTCATTTTAAAAGAACCAACATCAGTAACACGATGTGTTTTCACCTTAAAAACGTTCGTGTTAAACGAACGAACACAAACTACACCATTCTTTTTTTTCTCAAATGTTTCGTTTAAGCTCGTGTTGGGGGCATATAGAGACATCCACAGAAGTATACTTTTATATTTTATTTAATGTTTTCAAGACATTCTTTGAGTTTTCTAAAATTTACACGAAATTTTTCAAAAAAGGTCCTTTAGTCTGTTGCTTCTTTTTTGTGAATTAAATTAAAGGAACTTTATTGTTAGCAAAATATCTAAATATTCACTTGCATCTTATTCATTTTTTACTTGCGATTATAGGTACTATAAGGCAAGTCTTGCAATCGTGCAGAAAAAAAATTTTGAGATAACAATCAAACATGACATTACGATGATAGAGAATACGAAAAAAGTGGGTCCTGCAATTCTGTCTGTCTGTCTGTCTGTCTGTCTGTCTGTCTGTCTGTATATGGATCTACAGCCTGAACCAATGGACCGATTTTCTTAAAAATTTGCAGTTAGGGTCTGTGGAGCATCCTACAGAGGGATTTTTGGAATTGGGTCTCTAGGTCTTGAAATAACGGTACCTGCCATACAACCGATATGATAATACTTATTTTTCTCGAAAACGGCTCCAACGATTTCGATGAAATTTCGTGTGAAGGATTAATTTAGGATTGTTTTTCTTATGATGTAAAAAAAATTTTTGGAAAAGGCCTAAAAACGGTACCTCCCATAGTACCGTTTTTTTTAAAACCGACTTTCTCGTTAATGGCTGACACGATCTTGACGAAATTTTGGATTTAAGAAGTCGTAAACTGTTAAAGAAAGACTGCATATCAATATTTAAAAAAACTTAGTTTTGGAAATTTTTATAAATTTTTTTAAAAAATTTTGATTTTTGAAAGTAACTTCGAAAATATAACTTTTATTTTTTTCAAATTTTTTGTCAAAATAACTCCTGTTAAGATCTAGAACTTTGCATACTCGACTTTTAAAAAACAGTTTTTAAAAAAAAGTGAAAAATAAAAAACCGTTTTTTGGGAAAACTGCTCCAACGATTTTGATTAAATTTTCATCATTCATGTGTATTAGCGATTGCAAAAGAATGGCGTTTTTTGATTTTTGCTTGAAACCTTTGGAATATTTAATTTAATTTTTTCATTATTTTGCGTGATTTAATTTAATTTCCATAATTAATGTGTAGTTGGCAACCCTGTGACACAAAATATATTATGAAGAGCTAATACCAAAACCTTTAACTCAGTCTTTAGATTTTGATATCGTATTTAGAACACAATCGCAAGTTCGTGCGACCCAGTCGTGCCCATTTTTCTTATTCGATATTGCAACTAATTCCAATTAGCTACTTCTTTGGTTTCTATTCAATTCACACTACATGTTTCTTTTTTCTCTTTTTCCAGGTAAACTTTCTTATTTGATCTGCTATCGCCATTAACAACAATTATAACGATGTAAAGGTAAATATTAGTAAAACTAATTTGATTTCATTCTGATAAAAGCAAAAAAATAGATATAAAAACAGAGCGTTGCGTCAAATCTACCTATCAGTTATCGAGCAATCCGTGACTGAATTGTGTATGTTTGGCATTACTGAATATTATAGATCTTTAAATTTAGATTTCCTCATAGTTATCGAGCAAATTTTCTCTTGCCAGGTGGACTGTTCATTTATGGTTGCCAAAGTGTAAAAATAAGAAATTTTATGTAATTTATATTATTTCTTACTCTTTTGAGCTGAATTTGTCTATTCTTTTGGTAATTTTTTTTTTAAATCTGTTCAAAATCTACAAAATCTCCCATTTTCAAGTCACCCATAAAATTTTACCTTAATTTTGCCCTTTATTTAACCAAATGATTATACATAACCCATGATCACATATGACTGTCTTTCGGAAGAGGTCCGAAGACTTATGTTCAAATGATATGTCACAAGGAGCTTTGACTTCCATTTGGGTAGATGTTTAAGAAGGAGGAGTTTCTCTGATCTAGAAACGCCTATTACAGTTATTTAGTTGGAAATATGCTTCCCAACTTGTGATGGCGCCATCCCCATCAGTCATCAAAATTATGAGTAGTGTTTGTGATATGGCGGAAAAACTCCGCTATTTCTTTTTGTACTTCCGGCATTACAATCGTGATGTACTGATCTCAAAGGGAACACTGTTCTCCTACTTAACTGCTTCACACTAGTGATTCGCTCGTTCGGTGCGCCAAAAAATGCCCCGGATCTAAACTCATATACGGTTTACAATGATGGAGAGTGTATACAGATGAAATGAAGCAAAATGTAGAGCACAACCGGGCTACTTGGTATTGTCACGTTCAACGGATGATCCGAACAAAAGGGATAGAATTGCGAAGATTGAAAAAGAAATCAAAAGAAGCGATGTCGCATTTTTTTTGGCATGGATTGGAAAATTTGTCGACTATTGCTGAGGTCAGCACGAAGCGGCTCACAAATAAATGAGGGGCTTATGATGCCTTCAAAATGACGACGCTAGTGACGCCGTAAAATATAAAATAATAAGAATACGAAGAAGACAAAGACATAGAAGCAAAAGGAGACGAAGAAGACGAAAAAGACAAAGAAGATAAAAAAAACGAAAAGGAAGAAAAGAAGTAGAAAAAGGAAACCACAAATTAGAAAAAGGTCGCAATACATTTAATGAACAAAGCCCTGTTTACCAAAGCAAATCGGCTCGATTAGCATGCGTCGTGATTCACGTTAATCAATGAAAAATGTGCTGCCAACAAGGAGTAAAAAGTGAATACCCTTCGCTCTGATACAATTATACGAAAAAGTTCCCGAAATGAATTAAAAGCTATATCTCAATTACATGGTAATAGCCAGAGAACTGCACGAGTGCAATCACTTACGCTTTCGAATCATCCCCCAAAAAACAAGTCGTACATAGTCTCACGCTCACAATGATGAAACAAGTGTGATGCTTGTAGAAAAAGTACACAGCACTCGCGAATACGAGCCTTCGCATTGCTTGTGCCCATGAATGTTGAATGAATGGACCATTCAAGCTCAAACAGGTACACCATTCGCTGGCATTCGAAAAAAAGCGAATGTTCACGAATGATGAGGGATGACAACGAATATTTTTTCATCTTCATAGATGAAA
Source organism: Melanostoma scalare (assembly GCA_949752695.1). Taxonomy (NCBI): domain Eukaryota; kingdom Metazoa; phylum Arthropoda; class Insecta; order Diptera; family Syrphidae; genus Melanostoma; species Melanostoma scalare. The sequence goes on from OX456986.1 coordinate 47,819,989, forward strand.
CTATTTTGTTTTTGCGAGATCGCACAGAAAGGTTTGAATACACATTTTGTGACCTGACTTGGGCGTTATTTTTATTTTTTTTTGGTTTTTTTTTATTGTTGTTGTTGTGTTCGTCATCACAGTATTGCACTGTGAAGTATTCGTTGCCTCATGAAGTATTCGTTGCACTGTAGATGATTCGTTGCTTTAGACACTATTCGCACAAGTTCATACGCATACAGATATTGTCATTGCCTGCCATTGTTTCAGAAGTGAGTGGGAGTGAGAACCTGTCTTGTTGACTAAGAGAGACTGCAGTGTGTGTATTGCTTTGGATTAAGATGAATGGTGTCTCAGTAGTGAGTACGGCAATGAATAAGTGAATGCATTTACAAAACGAGACATTCACTTCAGTTCCCTGGATTCCATACCATATATTCTCTGGCGGTATGAAGAGGATTCTTAAACCTAAATCCAACCTTTCAATAATTTTTCTTAAGCTGCATCCTGCATGGATATTGTGTCTGCACTACAGATGCAAGTCTGTCCGTTCCTGCAAAACATGGAACGTTTCAATAATTTTCGTGTTAGTTCAGAACGACGAACGTTGCGAAAGATCACTTTTCATGGTAGGAAAACTCTCGTAGGTTTTTTCAAGACCGGAGTGATTTTCAAAGTTAACGTTTAAGATCGTACTCTAATCCGAGCCGCGACCTCTTCCCACGTAACAATTCCACTGTCATATGGGCAAATTTCATTTTATCAAAAATTTACGTTTCACGTTCTCCAACTTATTTGTCTAGAAAAAAAAAAAATGTTTGTTTGATAGATATATAGTTTGAGAATTACATAACATCACAAATTGGGCAATGAAGTAGATTTCCTGAACGTAAATATAACTTATCTGTGTAACAAACATGCACCCCTTAAATCTTAAATATATACTCCTAAAAATAATACCTGGTTCACCTACCGTATTCGTGAGCTCATACTTCAACGAGATCAAGCTTATAGTTTTTGGAAGCGCTTCCGTTTGGTAGAACTTCGTCAGATATACTGTTCGCTTCGTAATAAGGTCGTGATGGAAGTACGTCGTGTATAAAAGCTAGGTATTCCAATATTTTCAATCCTTCCTCCAGTGGAAAAATGCTTTGGAGAAACCTGCGTTCAATTGGAGTTGGTAAAGTCAATGCCAATATGTTAGAAACTGTTGACTTAAATCAGCTTAGTAAAAAATTCATTTCTTATCAAACGTCTTATGCTGTGAATGATACTGAAAATCGGTCTTCCAATTGTCCAGCTACGGCAACTGCAGTAAGCTTCGGTTTTACAACAGTAGATTGTGCTGGAAATAATCCTCTCAGAAAAATCAAACGCTGCTGGACTTGATGACCTTCATCCAATATTTATAAAAATTATACTTCCTGTCATATTGCCATATATCACACATACTTTCAATACCATTTTAATGACTGGCGTGTTTCCTTCTCAGTGGAAATTTGTTAAGGTCATACCTGTTCCTAAAAATTCAAAGGGTGATGAGTTTCGCCCCATCTCTATTCTTCCTTTTCTATCCAAAGTTTTCGAAAAACTTCTTCAGAGACAAATATGCCGATACCTTGATGTAAATGATTTTCTGACTCCTTTTCAATCTGGTTTTCGGTCAAAGCATAGTTGCATCACAGCGCTGCTTAATGTTACAGAAGATATACGGCATTCAATAGATAGTATCGAAGTAACATTTTTGGTATTGCTCGACTTCTCGAAAGCATTCGATACAGTCAATCACTCTATTCTATGTAAAAAGCTATCAGGATCATATAAGTTCGCATATTCTGCTGTAAATCTTATATCATCATATCTGACTGGTAGATATCAAGCTGTGGCATCTAAGAAAGACCTTTCTGACTTTTTGCCTATTGCATGTGGCGTACCACAGGGGTCTGTTTTGGGACCTTTGTTGTTTTCATTATACATTATTGAACTGCCATCGATTATACGCCATAATAAACATACATTTGTAGCTGACGATGTACAGCTTTACAAAAGTTTCCCATTAGGTTTAATTGAGCCTGCTACAAGTTGTGTAAACGAAGACCCTTCTGCAATGCAATAGCCATATGGTCACGTGAAAATAGTCTTCTGTTAAACCCTTTGAAGTCAAAATGTCTTGTCATCTCGAAAAAATCGCTAGATTTATCCTACTTCCCAAGTATTTACCTTGATGACGCCACGCCCAAATCGAATTCGTTGAGTCTGCTAGAAATCTTGGCGTTACCTTCAATAGGAATCCAACCTGGGATAACCATATCAATTGTGTTGTTGGTAAATCTTACGGTTTACTTCGTGTACTCTGGACCACACAATCGTTCGTACCACTAAATGTTCGAATTCTACTAGCAAAAACCTTAATTCTACCAGTGCGTGCGTAGACGTATGGCTGTGAGATTTATTCAAAATGCAGCTATGATAGCAAACGTAAGCTAAATGTTGTTTTTAATCACATAGTTCGCTATACTTTTGGGTTAAGGAGGTATGACAGAATCGGAAATTTCTCTTCTCTTCTCCTTAACATATCTTTTGACAAGTTTCTACAGTTTCGTACTCTCAGTCTTTTTTCAGATATTCTTCTTACTCGTAAACCAGTGTACCTTTACCAAAGAATTCAAACTCCTTCTTCAAGCAGGTCTGGACAGTTGGTTTATCCACGTCACACATCATTGGTTTCTGAAAGACAATTTTTTTTAAACTCTATTCGACTTTGGAATACTTTGCCCCGTTGGATAAAAAGAATTGAAAACGTTGCACAGTTCAAAAAAGAACTAAATAAACTTTTTTCTTTGTAAATACAAAATTAATTTTTTACTCTATATATCATGAAGTTGTAATACATTTAATAATTAACATTTACTTACATTTGAAATAAATATAATAATATAAATATATGTATACGCCTTAAGCTCTCATATTGAACCAAACTAAAATTAACAATAATTTATAAGACAATAATGTAAGACATGACATTGTATAAGAATTCAATGAAATAAATAAACTAAACTAATAAACTAAACACGAAGTCTTGCTAGTGAAGGATATTGGAGTATTGAAGGATTTAAGCACCCCTAATGTGGAAGATTCTCTTTCGCATAAGCAACAGCAATTGTAAATATAGTTTTTGAAGTTTCCAACACGTTAAAAAATGTAATCTACATCTTACAGATGACATCGGCTGACCCGAAAATCATTACGTTTTGCCAGCTCAGATTTTGTGAAGGAACTTACACTGCAAATTGTCTTTTTATTCTTTTCATGTCTGGAATTGTTCCTTAGAACATAAAAAGTATATACTGTAAATACCGGTTTCCACATAACTTAATTCCAAAAAATGTATCATGACACGTTGAGAATGTTTGTATGTTTTTGAAAAAAGCGTCAGTAGGTACTAAATTTCTCTGGGTAAGAACTTAAACCTTAAAATTAACTCAATTAAATATTTGAAAATGGGAGGCTTTTGTTTTCGAACGGTTTTTTTTCCCGCCCCAGTGGTGGAAAACTTTACCCAGTTGAACACAAAATTTTCATTCCTATGGTAAACTAATTGTGTTCAAAAATTTCATATAAAGTTTTGGCAAAGTTCATGCAAAGCATGTGAACACATTTTGCATGACTAAGTTGTTATGATCATAAGACTGTTTTTTATTTTTTGCAAAGTCTTATAATAATGAACTGCCAACTTTTCAAATTCTACTGTAATTTTTCAAAGGTAGTTTAAGTTTAATAAGATAAAATGAGTGCTTTTGCATTTTAGTTGCTAAGAAGGACTTATTGTTGGGAGAAATTTGAAATGCAGTGAGGTGTTCTAATATAAGCTCTTTTACTTACATTCTTTTGTGAAGTTTTTCATTTGTTCTTTTTTTTTTTAAATAAGCGTGCCATCATCGTTTTTTAAATAAAACTCCTTGATTAGAAAACTTGTTTTGAAATTTGAAATTTGGTTCGGAAGTTGAAAGTAGTGGCGAACGACAAAAACTTTCACTGGAATGTTTTGCTACATTCCTCTCACAAATTTTGTGTTGAAACTTTTCGAAACTAACCGCGTTGTAACTCAATGGTTTTCAATAGCACTTCTTTTCGTCGGGACTTAAATATTTTACTCGTGGTCTGGGAAATACACTGACGATGATGTTGTTTTTTTTTTTTTTTGTTTTATGGTTCTTGGACTGTAGATGCGGATGTGTGTGTGTTGAACCCCTTTTCAGTAGCGCTATATATGCGTCTTTGCTCAGCATATTTGTGTTTACTACGTCGATTATCTCCTTACTTCTGTTCGTTAGGTTTAACCTGACGACTTTTGGATCTCATGTTGTAAATAGTTTGAAATATGGGGGTCACTCTTAAGAATTTTTATGAATCGTTTGGAATTTAATCAAAGAGGATGTATAGATTTTCTTATTTTTTAAGTGAACAAATGTTTTTCCATGGGTAACGCTTTTCGCGAGGAATTGGCAAGTCCTCCGTAAGTAAATTCATTGCCATGCAGTGCGCTTTCTCGAATAGTCGTTCGCAATAACTCAAATTATGTCAATACTTAAGTTTCGTCATTTTTTTCGAAGCTTAAATACTTTCATTCAAGGTCCTTGGACCAAAGTGATTGACGTTTCTTTTGGACCACCATGATTTTTAACCGCGGTGGTTTTATACCTTTCGGCTACTGTCCATGGACCGATTTCTTAAGTCTGTTGAGTTTTAAATCCGTATTTATTCAACAGCTTTCCGGTTGGTGTACATTAGAAATCCTCGAAAACCCTCGAATCCTTCTTCTTTTTGACTCGGTTAGGGTTTTGCAGAAGATGGGGTAACTTTGGCTTCGAGAGACTTCCTGAAAAAGTGGGTAAACCCTCGTGGAACCTATTCCTTTTCGAAACTTCCGCCAAAAGGCTGCAGTTTGACTCAGTATCTTCGGTCACCTTGGTGATCCGAGGATTCACTGCTCGTCTTCTTTCCAATCGTTTCCTGATGCTTGGACAGTTGTTCCTTAAAAGTCGCTAGGGCTGGATACGAATCCTTTTATTCACCTTTATTTAATCCTGTGGCAATACCACTATGATCATCAGCCGAACTGAGATGAGAGCTTAGCACCGAACGTGAAACGTCTTCGTCCTTCAGCCTTACCCATGAAGAGACCTACAGTAGCCTTCGGTTGCGGTGCTTTCGAATCGCTACACCCACCTGAAAGGAGGAACTAGTATATTAGATTAGGCATCCAGAATTCGTGGGCGTGTTGCAGTCGAAATAGCTACAAATGGATTCTCGCTTTGACCATTACGATCTGGAGAGTAAAAACCCTTTGGTGAGCCATAGAACTTTTTTTTCTTGCTCACTGATTTCGTCATTTTTTTCTTTGTCTTCGGAAGTAAAAGTAAGCTACGTCAGCCCCCTCTCCTTTCAACAACAACAAGGAAGATGACAAACCCCCTACAACTACATGGTAGATGATCGTTGAGGGAGAATCTTTGGTTTTATCTAAAATCTTCTGAGGTTGAACTTTTGGAAATATGTTCATCTTCACTGTTCACAACAATAGAGGTAGCCACGCGTCAGCAGCTGCAGTAGAGGCTGTGTCAGGTTGCAGACTAATGTCAAAAAAGTTAAGAGGTTTCATTTAGATGTCAACCACAAAATTTTACCCAGTCGTTGGAGTAATGGCATAAAGTATATCCAAAAATGTTTAACTTCCGTTTCCCTTATTTTCCAAAGGTCATCAAAGGAATTCAAAGCGCGACCTGTATCTGATTTTGTAGAGCATCGCTATTTTGCAATAATAAAACTGCGCAATCAAAGCAACTAGAATTGAAATCCCACATCTTCCTCGCTCATTTTATACTTTCACCACTGAAATTTAGAATGTATAACGCAACAACAAATAAAATACTGAGTACACGTCCATCCCATGGACTAAACTATGTTGTATTTCACACATTTTACTACACACCAAAGGTCAAACAAAAGGAAACAAAACCACCAAAATCAAATAGTTTCCCCCGAACAACACAGATAAAATTTGCCTAATCCTCACCAGGCGCAGTTGCCAATCTAATCAGAATGACAAATCGAGTGCCATCAAAATTAATATGGAAACTTAAATTTGCTTTAGCAGGCAAAACACGAGAGCGTTGTAAATTGCGCCTCGTTTTACCACACATAACCTAAATTTGAAAAGTTATTCCCTCTTATTTGCATCTGTTATGTGATTAATTACTGTCAGTTTTATTTCATGGAAATTATTATGAAAGGTGCGATTTGATGGCTAATAAGCATCCTTATTGGCACTCCCATAATCTGATGAATTTGATCGAATTTATTTATGGACGAATGGTACAGTAGATTTTATTATTATTGAATTGACATTGATAACTTTTTGTAAATATCTTTCAGAATTTATTATTGTTGCCAATTTTTTACCATTCTCGCTGACACCAGGATTAATTATTCTACACACTGCTTATACGTCCCGAACAGTTATTTTATTTGTTGTGGCAGCAAATTTAATTTTTCTGACGAGAAACTCAGTTGAAAAAATAATTTAGCCTTGAGGTGAATCAATACATTGATGGTAGAGAGCATGAAGTGGTTGTGTTGGGAGCTGGGAAGAATATCCATTTTCACTACTTAACCTATCAATCAATCAAAGACTTGTAGCAAAAAGGATTTCTTCGATCGAGTATATTTCAGAATAATGCTCAAGGCTAGGTTCTTATGCGTTACGATATAATCCGTATTACAAAGGGAAAGGGTTCTCTTTTTCTTTTTGTTACTTTCAAACGAAATGAATCCTTTGATAGTGGGCACAACAGTTCTGTTCATCATATTTATAGAAACAACAAAAATTATAGAAAAGGCCAAAGGCTAGAATAGAGATGCTCGACTGTAATTGGTATTCCATCAGAGTTTCGGAAGAGCTACAGGCCCGTAGGCTTTCATGCTTTTGAGGCTCTCATCAAGTGCCATTCGCATGAAAACGTTTCTGCTGTAAACTTTGGTGGTTATTTTTAGCCTTGAATCAAGTTTATGAAGAAGGTTAACGTAGTGGCGATTTAGCAGGAACAAATTCCACGAAATAACCCAGGCAAATGAGAATTGGATCTTCAACAATTTCGACATAGGTGAAATTTTGTATAGCACTTTATTCTCATGTCGTTGGCATAACCAGAAACCTTCCCATTTGAGCATTACTTCAATCGTGTATTTAAACTTTAGGAATAACAAGGATTTTTTCGTGACTGGAGTTGCTTAAACGGTGGCCACTGGGGGTACCTTTGAAACCTTCGATTCATCAAACCCAATTTTTATAACTTGGACACAAAATGTGATTGAAACGGCTGCTATCTCACGGAGCTTGTTATATCTTTATATTGGTAACTAGCAACACAGCAATGAAATATGTTTTCTAGGTACAAACATTCCACCTGAATGCAAACAGCTGTAAAGAAATTATTCTTATTCAGTTTTTCGTTTTATTCAAAATTATTCTGAAAAGAAAATAATCTAAAACGATGATCAATGTTCCTTGAAGCACATGACAGTTTTAATTTGGCAAACAACACATATTCTGTTCGTTGACGAAGTCATTTAACGAAATATTATCTTCATCACTGAAGAGAATTTTGCACCCTTAATAATGCCGTCTCTGACTCTGGGAACTCGAAAATTTAAAAAATTAAACAAAACCTTATTGAACGGAGATTCCCTCCGCTATGCTATAGGGATTATGTGCGAATCGGTGTGTCATGCGTGATTTAACAGGCTCATGCTCATTATTATTGAGCCTTAAGTTAGAACTCTGCCCCTCTGATACTTCCCTGCAGTGTGCTTTAAAAACCCGTTGATGCAGAGTGTTGATGTCCATTCGATCTACATGTCCCAGCCATCAAAGTCTTCAGATCCGTGCTTCTAGCAATGCCCATGTCACGGTACGCTTCATACAGAATATGCGAGACCAAAGCTCTTGCGGAGTATTTTTCACACAACAGACCACGGTTTTCGTCATTCGGTTAAGCTAATGTCCGTGCTTCTGCGCGCGGCATATATCTTCTTTAGAGTCTAAAAAAGAGCTACCCCGTGCAGTGTCGGGTTAGAATAGCACTGCAGCGCCTCCCCGCTTGTCGTAAAAGGCGACTAAAGGAGCAATCATATCTAGACGACTAACATCAAAGTGAGTCTAGCGACACACATACCACCTAAAATCTCTCCCCAAGTATGCATGCAGATTCCGAGGTTTACACGACTGGAGATCACCGGTGTAGTAAAAAGGAAATCAAACTCATTAAATGGAGCATGCATGTGTCGAAAAGGATGAAAGGAAAATTTTTGAAAAATTTTGAGCATTATGGAAGTACTTGCAAACATAAGAAGCACTACCCCGCCAGGCAGTTCCATTGCTATGCATGGAGCTGATCCTGGACCGAGCAGCAATGTTCGGGTCAGAGCTATACGGATTCCGGGGGCTAGCAAAGTAATGCGACGAGTTGGACGAAAATTTAGAGTCGCGAGTTGGAACGTTGGAAGTATGACTGGTAGAAGTCTCGAACTCGAAGAGATGATGAGAAGGAGGCGAGTGGACATCTTGTGTGTTCAGGAAACGAAATGGCGAAACACAGCAAACAAAGCCCGTTTCTTAGATGTAAAAACCAAGGCTTACAAGATGTTCTACTATGGAACAGAACAAGGTAGGAACGGAGTCGGTATCATCCTTTACCAAAGTTTATATAACAGCGTGTTGACCATTTTGAAGTCCAGTGACCGTTTGATGTCTCTTAAATTGGTGATGGAAGGAAAGGTCTGGATTATAATCAGTGCATATGCTCCCCAAATAGGGTGTGAGCAGGAGGAAAAAGATGCATTCTGGCTTGATTTTCATAACCTACTTAAGAACATCCCAAAAGAAGAGTATTTGTTTGTTGGAGGAGATTTGAATGGACATGTCGGGAAGACAAACGAGGATTATGAAGACTACCATGGAGGTTTGGGATTCAGCACCAGGAACACTCCTGGTGAAGATATTCTAAATATGTGCAAGTCATACGGTCTAATCGTACTAAATACCATGTTCATCAAACAAGACCGACACCTTATCACTTACAGCAGTAGAGGAAATGAAACCCAGATTGATTACCATTTGGTAACCAATTACATGAAATCTCGTGTGAAAGACTGCAAAGTGATACTAGGAGAAGCTGCCGCTCAACAACACCGTCTTCTTTTAACAGAATTTTTTACGGATGCGGTGAAGGAAGTCAAACAAACAAAGGCTCCTAGGAGAATCAAGTGGTACAATCTGGAGAAAACCAAAGGACAGCAGTTCATTTCGTATATGCAAAGTCAGCTGTGTAATACCATCGACGCAGTTTCAAATGCAATCACGGCACAAAATATGTGGGATCGCCTACAACGAACCTGCTTAGAGAGAGCCAAATCACTGTTAGGAGTCTCAAAAGGACACCACCAACAAGCTAAAGAAACCTGGTGGTGGAATGATGAAGCTAAAGCAGCGATTAGAAAGAAGAAATCAGCTTTCCAAGTTTGGTCGAAGTGCCCCTCAAGAAATACAAATGAAAAAGCGCGTCTCAAAATGGAATACAAGAGCTGCAGAAAAGAAGCGAAGAAAAAGTGCGCCCAACTTCAAGCAAAAAGCACGGAGGGCCTGTATCGAGAGCTGGAAGAGATTTCTGCCCCAGCTGCTGAAGCAAACCAGGCAATCCAAGAGCTAAGACAAAGCAACTTGAATAAGGGAGCAACCATTTTCAAAATAGCCGCTCAGAGAAGGAGAAATGCGCAGGAGATTCGTTCGCCAAAGTTCATAAATGATGCTCAAGGACTGCTACTTGTGGATGACGATAAAATTCTTCACAGGTGGCGACAGTATTGTGATGATCTTTTGAATGAACAGTTTCCTCGGCGCCACTTTCCAACAGCTGCACCTAACTTTACGGAAGTATCCGACGTCACAGTCGAAGAAGTTAGGATGGCAGTTAAGAACTCCAAAAAAGGCAAAGCGATTGGGCCAGACGAGGTACCATATGAGTTTTGGAAAAATATGGGTGTTTTTGTGGCAGACGAGAATTCCCAAAATCCACCATTAAATGTCGAGACTGTCCTTGTTTCTTTAAGTTTTCCTTTATTTAGTAGTTTTTCTTCTTTTCTTTAAGTTTTAATTACATGGCAATATACCTTCTAGGTATTTTAAAGTGTACTTGAAAAATAAAAAAGTATATATATACGCGGGGAAGCCGCCAAAGAAAAAATTCGCAGAGCTCAAAATTTTACATATGTCGAGATTGAATGCCAATAAGTAAGTGAGCGAACCACATGTCATGGATGATGTTTTGGCAGACCGGCAGTGTTCACACCATCGCGAAGTTAGGTGCGGTTGAGTATGTATCACTCACTCCAGCACCAGAGATGTGCAAGGAGGAGTGGTACATACTAGTGAACCGTAGATGGCGTGAACATTACCGGCCCCCTTGGCATATAGTGCCAAAAGAAATTTATATGTACTTCTAATAATTATACAATTTTAAGATATAATAATAATTAATTAATCAATTCAATGGTTATCAAATACAAAATGGTTGTAGAACAATGATCTGATTTCATTTGATTTCTTATTATGTTCTCAGTTATGTTCTCAGTTGTGTGCTGTTTTAGAGGTCAAAAAACAAAGTTAAAATTGAGTTTATAGATACTTCATCTAAAAAATATATAAGTTTATAGATACTTCATCTAAAATATGAATGTATTGAATTACGACAATTCATTTGTTCCTTGGTTCAATCATTTATAGGCAAACGACAAAGTTTGACTATTGGGCGAGTAAATTCACCAAATCGCGTTTTTATTGTTGCCACCCGCACTCTACCATCTGGACCAGGAAATACTTTAATGATACGACCCATACACCAATCAGTGGATGGAAGGTTTTCCTTTTTAATCAAAACAAAGTCACCGATTTTAAAATCTTCAGTAGAGTAATGCCATTTTGTTCGTTTATGAAGCTCTTTGATATATTCTTCCTTCCAACGTTTGCTGAATTCATACTGAATTGATTTGAGCTTTTCCCAGCGGTTTATGAGTGAAAGAGATTTTTCTTCGGGCAACAGTTCAGGAAAAGTTAGAAGTGGAGTTCCGGTCAGGAAATGACCTGGGGTTAACGCTAATAGGTCGGTAGGTGCATTCGACATAGGACATAAAGGTCGCGAGTTTAAGCACGCCTCTATGCGAGCTAATAGTGTAGCGAATTCTTCGAAAGAAAAATGAGTATGAAGTCCGATTTTACGAAAGTGGGTTTTGAAACTCTTTACCCCGGCTTCCCAGAGCCCACCCATATGGGGAGCACCTGGGGGAATGAAATTCCAGTTCAAGCCTTGAATCCCATATTTGGCTAAAGTTAATTCTGGAAATGATGAATGAAGCTTTTTAAACTCATTTTTTAACGCCGTGTCGGCACCAACGAAATTGGTTCCATGGTCTGAATATACAGAATGCGGAAGACCCCGCCTTGCAACAAACCGAGCAAAGGCAGCTAGGAAAACTGCCGATGACAAATCGCTGGCGGCTTCCAGATGTATGGCTTTCGTTGAAAAGCATACGAAGAGGCATGCATAGCCCTTTGTCAAACGACAATTTCTACCTGTGAAGCTTTTGATTGTGAAAGGTCCCGCGAAATCTATTCCGGTATGAGTAAAGGGAGGAGAGTAATTACAACGTTCATCAGGAAGAGCTGCCATCAATTGTTGACCTAACTGTTTTCTGTGGATCGCACAGGTTTTACACTTATAAATATGAGATTTTACAAGAATTTTTACTTTCGGTATCCAATAAGCTTGACGAATCATCCGTATCATTAAGGCGTTTCCACCATGAAGTGTAAGTTCATGAATGAAATCAACTAAGAGTTGGGTAAATTTTGCTCCGTAAGGCAAGATGATAGGATGGCGTTCACTGTAAGATAGATTTGCATTTGATAATCGTCCGTGAACTCGTAGAATTTGGTTGGAATCCAAAGTAGGATTCAAAGATAAAATTGGGCTTTTTGAACTGATACTGCGATTTGTAGACAGAGCTTTGAATTCTTCGAAGAAAAAGGATTGCTGACATTGACTTATTAGACGTTGTTGAACGAATTGAATTTCTGGTTGAGTAATACGAATAGAATCAAACGAAATTGGTTTGAATTTCTTCGGAAATTTTATGCGAATGTAACGATAAACATATGAGAGAACTCTCAATGCTCGTGGTAACGACGAAATTCTCGACAAGATATCGATATCACTAAAGGCAGTAAACGTCAAAATTGTTTGCGGAGGAAGAGAGATGAGGCGATGCTGAACGAATTGAATTTCAGGAAGAGTGATACTGCATGAATTATAAGAAATTGGTTCAAATTTCTTTGGAAACTTTTTACGAAGAAAGCGATAAACATAAGATAGGATTCTTAAGGTACGTGGTAAACACGGAATCCTGGAAAAAATATCGTTAGAAGTGATTAAAGTAGCAAACGTCAGGACTGGTTTCGCCTCCAAGACCTCGCTTTTCGGTTCAAGGGGAAGGCTTGCCGGCCATTGCGATTGAGGCTCGCTTATCCAGGAAGGGCCTTTCCACCATAGATCACTATCTTTTAAAACCGATGGAGTGAGACCCCGAGTAGCGAGATCTGCAGGATTATCGCCAGATCTAACATGATTCCAGTTCCTGTTGCCAACATTTTCGATGATTTCGCTTGTTCGATTTGCAATGAAAGTTTTCCAAGTTCCTGGATGTTTTCTGAGCCATGCTAGGACCACAGAAGAGTCGGACCAGAGAAATATTTGATAAGATTCGACTGGTATTTGCGGAAGATAGGTTTTAACAAGTCTTGAAAGAAGAAGAGCCCCACAGAGTTCTAATCGAGGTAGTGAAATAGATTTTACTGGCGCGACTTTGGACTTTGCGCAAACTAGATGTGAACGTATGCTTCCATCATTGTGCTGAACTCGTACGTAAAGACAAGCAGCATATGCTTGCTCCGAAGAATCGCAAAACCCATGGAACTGAACATCTCCAGAAGGAGTGTATTCCGTCCATCTTGGTATTTGAATCAACTGGATTTCACTGAACGACTCTACAAAGGCTTTCCACTTGAGAAAAGTGTTGGACTTTAGGAGCTCATCCCATTCAGTTTCTTCGATCCAGATTTGCTGCATAAGAATTTTTGCGGTGACTATAATCGGGGCTAACCAGCCCGCAGGATCAAAAAGCTTGGAAATCTCGGAAAAAACTTCACGTTTGGTAGGAGTCGTAGAAAATCTGATAGGCTGAGTGGTGAAGTAGAAAAGTCGTCTTTAGCGTTCCAACGAATCCCTAAGGTTTTCGTGGTGCTGTCAGAGTCAATTTTTAAAAAGTTTTCGTTTAGAACGTGATCAGAAGGGAGATGATCTAATAGAAAAGATGAATTCGAAGTCCACTTACGAAGTGGGAAGCCAGCAGAGTTGAGTGCTTCAATAACTTCGAGTTGGATACTTTTCGCCGTTTGAAGATCATGCCCACCAGAAAGCAGATCATCAACGTAAAAGTCGGATTCAATGACTTTTGCTGCAAGTGGATATTTAAGCTGAACATCCTTTGAAAGTTGCTTGAGTGTTCTGATAGCTATGGAGCACAATTCACCCCAAAGGTTACAGTAAGAAGCTCGTAATCTACAATATTTTCTACTGGTGAAGCTCTATATAAAATTCGTTGAAATTTTGTTTGATCGGGGTGTACCAAAATCTGCCGGTACATCTTTTCGATGTCGGCGTTGAAGGCATATTTGAAAAATCTCCATTTGAGTATTAGTGAAGGTAAATCACTTTGGAGCGTAGGTCCTGCATAAAGACAGTCATTGAGACTCTTACCAGTAGACGTGGAGCTAGAAGCGTTAAACACTACTCTTACCTTGGTGGAGTGGCTCTCGGGCTTGAGCACTGCGTGGTGTGGCAGATAATAGGGGTGTGCATTACTGCTATTATGCTTTTCATGAAACGTTAATTTGCGCATATGATTGAGCGTTAGGTATTCGGTAAGCACCTGAGAATATTTATTTTGAAGATTGCGTTCTGTGCGACAGAATTGTTGAAATGCAATATTTCTCGAGTTTCCTAGTTGAAACGGTTCAAAATCAGGCTTAAAAGGTAAGCTGACCACATATCTTCCATCGGGAAGTCTAAACGTAGTGTTTTCATAAAGGTGTTCACAGTATTTATCGGATTCCGAAGCAAAATGTTTTCCTTCAGAAAGCTCTTCCCCCTCAAAAAACTTTTTGATGCTTTCAGTAAGAGATTCATTCTCCTTTAGACTCGTAGAAAAACTTTGGACTGTGGTAGGAATTGGTCCGGAAAGGATCCAACCGAAAACGGTTTTTTGAGCTAAAAGTGACTTCGAAATCTGTTTAACACCATCGCGTATAATGCTTGGATAAAGATCTGCTCCGATAAGCAAATTAACTTGAGAAGAATAATTGAAGTTTGGATCTGCTAAACAAATTCCTTCTAAATCAAGAGAATCAATTAAAGAAAATGATGTACTAGGTAAATTATTTGTAAGTTTCTTAAGAATAAGTGCATTTGTTGTTATTATTTCGCTTGGATCTTCACTATTAATTATTGAAATGAGGCATTTTTTACTAGATTTGGCTGTCTGAGCACCACTAACTCCTAAAATCGAAATGTCCGAATCTTTAGTTGGCAAGTTTAGACGCTGTTGAGTTGCTTCCGTGATAATAGAAGACTCAGAACCGGGGTCAATTAAGGCTCTTATTCGATGAATACCATCTTGCCCGCGGATATCAACTAAAGCCGTCGCAAGTAAAACTCTTCGATGAGCTTTGACAAAAAAATTTTGTTGTTTTTCTTGTGGGGTATCGGAAGATGAAATGGACTGTATTTGTGGAGGTGAATTATGATCGGAGGTATTTGCGACGTCAGCATTACGAACCAAATTAAGGAAATGAGAGTGCGAGGTACTTGACGAGTCATTGTGAGGTATGAAAGGTTGCGAATTTTTGTTCAAATTACTTGAATCGGCCTGAGAATTGTTTGTTATGTGAAGTAAGGAGTGGTGTCGTCGATTACATGTATTGCAGGTATATTTGCTAGCACAATGATTGAGAACGTGATTTAATGACAGGCAGTTGATACACATTTTGTTTTTTCTTATAAGTTCAATTCTCTCTAGCACTGGCAATTTTAAGAATTGTGGACATTGACGGATATAATGCTTCCTAGAGCACGCTTTGCATACAAATTCTTGTGCCTTTGTGTGAAAAAGATTAACATGTTTCTGATTTTGAGAATAGGACTTAGTTGGTGCATGACTATGTTGTCTGGATGCCATTCTAGATTTGGTGGATGAAGTTTGCGATAAGGTGGTATCAGAAATAGATTCCAAAACTTGAAAACGGTTGCTCAAAAACTTATCCATTTCTTCCCATTTAGGAATTTCTGTAGGATTGGAAAGTGACTGTTCCCATAAAGCGAGTGTGGTGGGGGGCAGTCGATTAGCGCAAGCAAAGATAAGAATTGGATCCCAATTTTTAGTGCATACATCTTGTGCATGAAGTTCTGACCTACAATCATTCACACTTCTTTGAAGAGTCTTAATGGCAGAAGAAACTTCATCCTTAAAACTAGGAAGGTTGAATAAAATTTTTATTTGGTTATTAACCAAAATTCTCTTGTTTTCGTACTGTGTCCGAAGTGCTTCCCAAGCTAGCTCAAAACTTGCATTGGTTAAGGGAAATTTACTAACGATGTCATGAGCTTCATCACTTGTCTTCGCTCTCAAATGGAATAATTTTTCGACTGCACTCAACTTTGGGTGATCATAGTATACGGCTTTAAACATGTCACGGAACGACGGCCATGAAACATAACCTCCTTTGAATACCTGTGTATCACAGGGAGGTAACTTTAAATAGTGCGAAAAGGACGACTTTTCCACTAATGAAGCATTAGAATTACTCGAAGATGTCAAAGGTGTTTTGAACTCTTCCTTCTGTAGATTTACTTGGATTTCCAGAAACAGACCTAAGCATGATATATACGTTTCATTAGAGCTTGAGTATTTCCTTTCAAGCGTTTCTATATCTGCTCTATCCTCTGATGGAGAGCGAAGGCATTTGGTATAGTTTAACTTTGTCTCAGACCACAGACTTTTTAGCTCCTCTTTACGAGCTTCAATTGTAGCTAGGGTATGGTTTTTTACTGGGATCTCCTTTGCATTAGAAAAATATTTGACAAACTGGTCAGCGGAAAGAATAAAATCGTCTAATAAAGACATTTTTAAATCGAAGTTATAAACTATTACCAAGCGATTTATTGAAAATGCGTTCTGCAAAGGCAGTAAATTGAAAAAAAAAAATTATTTCAAATTAATTTCCCAAAAAAAAAACCTTGGAATAGCTTTAAAAAACCAAACCACAAAAAGGCAACGAATTAAATAATTTCCTTCCCCAGGACGAATGGCAGTGGCAACACTTTTTTCATGAACAAAGTTCCAAACCAATTAAGACGAAATAAAATTGAACCAGCGAAAAAATGACACTATGGATGTGTAAGCAGGGTTGTGCAACATAGGCACCAATGCAAATTTTTTTTTTTTTTTTTTTTTTTTTTTTTTTTAAATACCAAAAGCACACACAACTGTATAATCGAATAAAGATAATTGATATAAGATATGTATATGGTTACGAAAGAACTTTAAAAATATGAAATTCGAAATCAATGAAAAAAAAATCAAAGTTCTTACCCCTTTAAATATTCTCAATTTCTCTCGTTTATTATAAATTTGTTCCAAAAAGCTATGTATCAGTAAATTATACTGATGGTGGTGGTGATGAATGCTGATGACGACGGTGCGGTGACGGCGATGGATGCTGTATGCTGATGACGACGCGACGGTACGGTGCGGCGATGTATGTATGTGTGATGATGACGACGGCGACGGTGCGGTGGCGATGAGTGTATGTATGTTGACTTGATACTGACGACGACGATGGCGGCGTTGACAGTGGTTTCCTTTAGCGATCGTAGAACCGCTGTAAACTCGTCATCTATGGTGACGATGACGACGGAAATGGTGGAGGTTTGTGACGATGATGATGGAGCCAAAAAAATCGATGATTAACGGTGGCTCGATGTGGGCAACGCAATTGTCCAAAATGGCGGTCGTCAATGGGACGACGCGACGATGGTGACGTGTGACGATGACGACGGTATGTCGAATGTATTTTCCCTTTTTAGCGGCCAAAAGAAAACTTGGGCACGCACTTTCCAACGACGATGACGACGTAGATCGTCAAGACGACGACGATGGAGCAAAAAAAAACTCGATGATTATTTTGCTCGATGCGGGCAACGCAATTGTCCAAAATGGCGGTCGATGAGCAAAAAAAAAAACTCGCTGAATGTTGCAATCATCCGGCTCGAAGGACCAAATGTTTTTGTGGCAGACGAGAATTCCCAAAATCCACCATTAAATGTCGAGACTGTCCTTGTTTCTTTAAGTTTTCCTTTATTTAGTAGTTTTTCTTCTTTTCTTTAAGTTTTAATTACATGGCAATATACCTTCTAGGTATTTTAAAGTGTACTTGAAAAATAAAAAAGTATATATATACGCGGGGAAGCCGCCAAAGAAAAAATTCGCAGAGCTCAAAATTTTACATATGTCGAGATTGAATGCCAATAAGTAAGTGAGCGAACCACATGTCATGGATGACGTTTTGGCAGACCGGCAGTGTTCACACCATCGCGAAGTTAGGTGCGGTTGAGTATGTATCACTCACTCCAGCACCAGAGATGTGCAAGGAGGAGTGGTACATACTAGTGAACCGTAGATGGCGTGAACAATGGGAGACATCGGGTTGAGATGGCTCACGATTCTCATCTCCAAAATTATAAGAGGTGACAGTTTGCCTGATCAATGGAGGGAAAGTTTTCTTCTTCCAATGTACAAGGGAAAGGGAGATACTAGAAGCTGTGATAACTATCGTTCGATCAAGTTGATGTCCCACACTATGAAGATCGTTGAGCGGGTTTTGGATAGCCGACTGCGGAAAATAATAAGGCTGTCTGATGACCAATGCGGGTTTGTCGCGGGTAAGTCAACTACAGACGCAATCCAAAGTATAAGGATCATTATGGAAAAACACCGAGATGCCTTAGAGGATTTGCATATTGTGTTGGTTGACTTCGAAAAAGCATTCGATCGAAAACCACGAGATCTGATATGGGTGGCCCTCAGACACCGAGGAGTTCCTGAAGCCTATGTGCGAAAAATTATGGACATGTACGAGGGAGCAGTTACAAAAGTGAGATGCCCAGCTGGAGTCACCGAAGAATTCCAAATAACAGTAGGTGTACGAAAGTACAATGTTTATGAGAAATGTTTAAATTGAATTAGTAATTATTAATTTGTAAATCGAACAATACTTTAATTAAATAGAATCCACAAACAGTTAACGTCAAAACAAAATGTAAATAAAAACATAGAATTTTTGTCACTTATGACCTCTACAGAATTGTATACATAATGTAAGTAAATACAACCGATTTATAAAGAGTTTGAAGTGGACGTGTTTCTTTTACTTGGAAAGTTTTATAGAGTATTTTTTTTTTCCTAGTTTTTTTTATGTGTTAAATAAAACCTAGTCAGGAACAGTAGGTGTACATCAGGGAAGTGTCTTGAGTCCACTGCTCTTTATTACTGTTCTGGATTATTTGCTCGAAGGAAAAGTAACGGACAATAAAGTACAACAATTATTCTTTGCTGACGATGGAGCCATCATAAGCGAGGATCCTACATCCCTGCAACGAGCACTTGACGTTTGGATTGATGTTCTGGAAGGAAATGGGTACCGTATTAGCGCTAAAAAGACTGAATACCTGTGCTGCCCTTTTTCTGATCCAGACAAGCCTATTCCAGACATTTATTTGAATGGAAATGTGCTTCCCAAGTGTGAAGAGTTTAAATATCTGGGATCTATGATCAATAGTGAAGCAACTTGTGATGACGACATCAATCATCGAGTAAGCGTAGGGTGGATGAAGTGGCGAGAAAACTCCGCTATCTTCTGTGATCGAAAAATGCCCCCTAAGCTGAAGGGAAGACTCTACACAGCAGTTGTCCGTCCAGCTCTGACATACGGTTCACAATGTTGGACAATGTAAAAAAAGTATGAGAGCAAATTGACGGCAGCCGAAATGAAGATGCTTCGGATGACAGCAGGAGTAACAAAGCTTGATCGAATTAGAAGTACTAAGATCCGTGGAAGCCTTCATGTCAAAAGTACCATCTTGGACAAAATTCAACACGACCTTCTCAGTTCTCAGTTGGTATTGTCATGTTCAAAGGAGAGATCCGCAGAACCCCGTCCAAAAGGCAATATCGTACAACGTTTCAACAAATTCGCGACGAAAAAGAAAAGGCAGGTCAAAACACTCCTGGTACAAGCAAATGCAAAAACAGCAGCATTTGGTTGGCCTCAGACATGGAACAATCCAAAACCGGGAGGCTTGCCGACGCTTTCTGAGGTCAACGCGGCGTACCCCACAGGCGGATCACTAGTGTGAAGCAGAAAAGTGGGAGAGTTGTGATCGCTTCAAGATCACTACTCGTAACGCCGGAAATGAAAAGAAGAAGAGTCTAAAAAAGAGCTATTTTTTCTAGAGAGCGTTTTGTTCCTCAACTTCCTTCTCAACCCAAACTAGCAGCGATTGGCGAGAGGAATTCATTCCTCACTGTTGGTATTTTTCTTGCCTTTAGCGGATTCTTGGTGGACGAAGTCTTGTATTACTTCGAAGTTATGTCTGTCTATTGTGAAATTTTGTTCAATTTGTCGATGTTCGCTGTTCTTATTATGGCGACAGCATACAGCATATTCTTTGTTTTGCTCTCATTAACCAGCTTCTTTGTAATCACTCTTGATTCCCATTCCTTTAATATCGTCTGCGTAAGCTAGTAATTGTACAGACTTCTGAAAGAGTCTGACTCTGGTGTTGACGTTTGAGTTTTACATAATCTTTTCAAGATGATGCTAGGAAAAATCGTTTTACAGTGTGTTGACTTGTAGAAAGCCTTTTTCGACATCAAAGGCCTCGATGAGTTCCTTACCGAACTTCACTGGTCAGTGTGAGTTCTCCGAAGCTACTAAACGATATTGTGTGAGTTTAGCATCAGGATTGAAAACTGGATATTGAATTTATTCCAAGATCTGCCGTAAGGTAAAAATTTTTTATCATAAAAGCGTATTTAAAAGGATTTTCAAATTATTGAAGTAGGTTTTCAGATGATCACATATTAACGCGAACCAAACCTTATATGGCACGTTACGGAGACTAATAAATTATTATCTATATTAGGTCTCCCTTTAAGAATTGGACATACGATGCTGAAACTCGATTCGAAGGGCACGTTTTCCTCCGACCAGGTCACGCAGATCAGCTTCTATATGCTCCTTTCCAGCCTTCAGCTGCCTTGAAAATCTCGTCGTCTAGGACATCGGTACCGGCAGTCTTACTTAATTAAAGTTTGCATATGGCAAGCTTTAATTTTTCTAGGTTGGAAGAGTGACCTCAATGCTGTCATAACATCTCTCAATTTCCTCAAACAAGCGCTTCTCATGTTGTTTTTTTATCCGGTGTTCTTCCCTTCTTTTCTCTTTGTAAATCTCATTAAACTGGTCGAAAGCAGCCCTTGTTCTCTTTTGCACCAGCATTTATCGTGCTCTTTGTTTGGTTGCATTTGCCTGCCTGCGTTCTCCATCGAACCATATGTTTCGTTTTGGGGGCCGAGTGAAACCATGAACTTCAGTGGTATCGGTTCTGATAGCCTTTTAGCAATGCTGTCACTGGTGGTCGTGTCTAGGGCACTGCTCATATGTTTCTTCGAGGAGCTCGTAGAAACAATCTTTGGAATTGTCGTCTTTCTTTTTGTGGTTGCGTGGCGCATATTAGGCTAATGTTGGCGAATTTAGCCCTGATGCGAATGGTCACTATACGCTCATTAATTGGATTTTGGCTGATAACCGTATCTCTGATTCTACCTCAAATTACGACAAATCCACACCCAAAGGAGCGTTGTTTCTGTTGTCTGTAGCAGTCGCCATAATAGATACCTATCGCAGTTTTTCATCTTCTTTATGCCCGGCCCATTCCATCGCACTTCTTGGATGGCGGTTATCTCTGCTTCGAAACTGTCTTGGGCGTCTGGTGATTTTCCAGCTGCACGCAATCCGTCAACGGATTTTACGTTCCACGCGCAAATCTGAATGCCTTTGTCTCTTTTTCTTCTGCTTTTCTTCATTCGAGGCTGTTGGACGTCTAAGAACTGTATAGTTTTTACTTGTTTGCATAGTTGAACCCGTGCATAAGCCAAACCTTGAGTGGCTATTTCTTTTGAGGTCCCATTTTATACAAGGGGCTGTATAATTCGATGTCTGCTGATATGTTGCCTGGAGCTTATCCAGCAAAATCGCTACTTCTGTTCTAGGATTTAAAGACCTTGAACGTCTTAAGCCAAGTATGTTGGAGTAGCTCATTCAGGGTTTTCAGCTCTGTGACTGCTCAAATCCACCGTTGATTCTGTCATTCGAATTCATCCGCTGGAACATTTCCGAATAGCTCTTTTAGACCACTGTAAGTTGAAATCAGACGCTGTGATATTCCTCATAAGCACTATCAGCCTGCCTCGAGCAGTCTGTCATTACTCGCAAATCATTATAGTGTTGCTCTTTGTCTTTAATCAACATTCGCAATGTGGTTATCATTCAGAGGTAAGGTAGGCACTGTTGAGGGGAACTATCAGTTGCTGCATTTGTGTGTTACCAAGTTGACACCAATCAGAAGCTCGAGGGAATTCATTATTTTAAAGTTTCGCTATTAAGAGCTTTAAACTATTGATTGTCACCATTCATCTAAGAAGAGTAATCCTTGCTACGTCGTAGTGTTTGCAAGGGTGCATAATCAATGAGTTGTGTTGCCCGTAAAGGTGCGTCCACACTATGCCGAGTGGCATCAATCGGCACATGCCGATCGGCAATACCGACTTAGTGTGGACGCCCCGATCGACCTTCCTCCTTACCGAAAGCCGAACCGAATGAAATGGATCCGTATGCCGGTCGGCATAGTGTGGACGCACCTTAACGCAATGGTTAGCATTTCATCCCGTATTTGAGACTCGAAAACCAGAAACATCGAACTGTGTTTCTACTCGTATCACTTTTCGTGAGGAATCGGCAATACCTCAAGGAATAAAACTGCCATAAAAATAGTTTTTTGTTAATTAGCCGTTCAAAATCGAAATGAAACTCTAGCTTCGTTGCGCTACCTCATTTACTTTTATGTATTTATAAGCCATTAATACCATAAAATCATTACTCCTTTAGATGATAAAACACATACTTAAATAAATCAGGTCCTTTGAAATTTGAAACTAGTTCGCCCCTAGCTTTAGCCCAAATTTCACAATTGAACACAAAAAGGTTATTTTTGATCACTTCTCTGTATGGTTAATTGTTGAAGGCTATACGTGCGGAGTTCCAGGTCTGAAAAAGCGGATTTTTTTTAATCAATCCCTAGCGGTCCTTATCATTGCAGCAAACAGCTTAAAGAATGCAATAGATTCATTCGTTTGCCTCTCATAGTTGACAGCAGATAGCGCCGTGGTTATGAGTGCTTCTATCCTTGTTTTCATATTTTTCTTAGCTGTCTCTCAAGTACTTTCTCGGTACTCTTTAGAATTTACATAATCATTTGTAATTTATATTCATGAGAACTTACTCTGCAGATTTTAATTTCAAATTTCGCACAGGACATTAATTAGGACTAACTTTCTCCCAACTTCAATTAGTTTGGTTTCCTAATCCTTGTCACTCCTCTTTTAGCATTCTTCAATACAAACAAAAACTAAAGTGGCCCCACTTGACATTTAATTAATTGACTACAAGCTTACTACTTGCACCCGAAAACCACAGGGATATCATGTTATACTCTAATGCATTTCCAACAAGCAGAGAAGTATGTAGTGTACGAAAAATTACTTTTCCCAAGTGGAATAGGTTCATGGATAAGAGTGTTGTTAAGCGTGTACACAGCGGCATTCATGGGTATCTAATAGTTTTAGTTTGACAACATAAACGAATTGACTTTGTTTACTCAGAATATGAAATATCCTACCTTGGATGACTCGACTCATCGTCCCTTTCCTGCTTCTATAAGAATAAACGGATAGGAGACCTACAAGGACGGATGATACACACTTAAACTATAAACATTATTCTGAGTAGAACTTTACAAGACAAACTTGAGCAGTGCTTGAAACAACGAAGGATGATTCACTTAACGGGGAAAACTTTACTCATCAAGAAGAGTGAATTTGATGTTCGAGTGTACGGCTATTCAGGGCTAGGCGAAGATGCATTCATCAAATAATGGACTTGAGTTGAGTTTTTCAGTCATATCAATGTTCAGTTGAATTATGAAAAACAAAACGATTTGTTCGGTCCACAGTGGACAGTGTGAATAATGCAAAGCCCTAAGAGGTAAGTGTTTTGAGAGCAGAAAATAAATTGAAAAGGTATGTTCGTAGAGTTTGACGAGGCAAACTAACTTCAAATTAACTCAAGAGTTATGTTCAAGGATCAGTGAAACAGAATCTCTCGTCGGGTGGTTGCCATTGGAAAAAGGACGATGTTGTTGTGAAGCTATGACTTCAATCAAAACCTGTAAAATCGGCTGAGGACGCACAGTCGTAAATGATGAAAATGGGTTTGTTCCATCAACAGACTTTCAGAAGCAAGAGTAGTAAAGCTACATTCATCTGTCTTAAGTGCCCGTGGCTTAATGGCTAGCATGTCTGTCTTTTACGAGGAAGTTTGATGCTCCAATCCTAGAAGCATTAAATTGTTTCTCAAAGTTATCATTTTTTGCACGGAGTTGACAACTCCTCCGTGAACCGAGAGTAAGAATTATATTCTATCTACCGTGGAAAGCACTTTCTGACTTAGAAAATCGGAATCGACCCGCAATTTGTACGTCTTTGCGTAAGGCTCGAAGTTTCCATAGCTTTGTTGCTTCACACTATTTTTTTTCTCTTTGGCCAACAACGACACACCCAAGATAAAGAAGAAAAATTTCTATAAGATGAATCAAATGCATTCTGCGATAGTATGGTTCGTTTGATTCATGACTAGTTAAGTCATTGAATCCAAATAGTTGGTGTAAAAAATTATTATTGTTCGCTTTCCACCAAATCACTTGCTGGTGTCCCTTAGGGTTTCGTACTAAGTCCTTTTTTCTTCTGTAAGTCTATAAATGACTTGCCACTTGTTTTGTGATGCTTCTTTTTCAAAGGCTGGGGTATGACTCAGGGTGTCCAGGGTCTACCCAAGGAAGCTTCGTAAGACTTGGGTTTCGGCGGTCCAGCTTCTCAGAAATGAATACCAAGAACGGCAGGTTTAAGTTTAATTAACTATAACTTTATTATAATATATACTCTCAGGATCAGGATTACAATTTTAACAAATTTTATTTTTAGTTTTACAAAAGCAAGTTTTAACGATTTCTTGAATAAGGTTTGTTTTTGGTGCTGGTCCACGGAACGGCTGATATCGATCCTCACTGGTAGTAGTGTCGATAATTTCTTTGGGGATACGGTTGTATACCACGGCTGCTGTTTCCTCTGTTTGGCGGCGGTGAACTCTTATCTGGCTCTGCGTTAGGCAGGGCACTCTATCGGCAGCAGCGGATTTCGTAGCAACGGTCTGCGTTGCGTGAAAGGCAGAACTATTTACGGGCAGCGGCGGACTACCTAGGAAGTACCTGCGTTGTATCAAGCGGCAGAGCAATCTATCGGCGTTAGCGGACTTCGTAGAAAGTACATGCGTTTACTTAGAGGCAAAATACTCTGTCGGCGGCGGCGGCGGACTTCGTAGAAAAAGGTCTGCGGTTGCGTACGGTGATGAAAACTCCCTGAGTGGAGACGCAATGCCTAGCTAGGGAAAATGTAATCGCCCGGCTCAACAAGCCACAACGAATAAACTCTCTACAAGGACTTTAGATTGACGAGGTGTCAAAGGAAAACCTCTTCAAGGAGAATTCACACGCCCGCCTCAACAAGCCACAACAATGAAATTTCCTTCACGGACTCACAATGTCTACAAGTAAAGAGGATCTAAACGCCCGGCTCATCAAGCCACAATGACTAAACCTGCTTTACGAAGGCTAAACGGTAAGGAGAATTCGCACGTCCGGCTCAACAAGCCACAACAAATGAATTTCCTATGAGGAGACTATCAAAGTAAAAAAAGGGTAAAGAAGATACGAACGCCCTGCTCAACAAGCCACAACGATCAAATCTCTTTAGGGAGGGAGGAGAAAAAGTATCAGGTAAATTCTTATTTGTCCGGCTCAACAAGCCACAACAAGTAGAAACCTATATTAATCTTTTTCTGGATTATGGTGAATAAACCACCTCTATTCATTGACTTTTCTACTGAAACTAGATGTGAACTGTATCAGCTCAGTGACGATTTTGAAATGGAAAAGTAAACAATGTTTGACCTTGAAGTAGGCATTTACTTTGTAATATAATTAAGTGTGGGGGATTTTAATAGAAATAATTACTGCACTGTTTTGGTGCAGCATTTTGGGATGAGGTAGGAGAAAGAAATTGTGACGCTTCGTCACAGTTTGCAAAACTGTTTCTTTACATCTCTGGCTGATGACATTCGAATTTAACTTTGTCGATTAATCTTACAGAATAAACGTCGCTAAATAACACCGTTATGGTAAATCGAGCTTTCTTTCAACTAAGCGAAGGAGAAAAGTTATTGCATACACCATCATCGTATCAAATAAGTCGACTGAAGAACTTTTGCGTCCTGTATAAAGCCTACAGAAATGGAAGTTTTGTTCATTAAGAGTTTAACAGCACAGCCACAGCCTTTATCAGCTATAGACCAATGCCTCGGAGATCAATCTCATACATTATTCTGGCTTCAAAACCGAAAAGTTCTGAAGGAAGGATCTCTCCCTGCAATAAGCGAAGTTAACGTATGCACCATCCAAATAGGGATAATACCTTCAATATTATCGGAGTTTACTTCGAGCTATCCAACTTGGGAAACATCAAAAGTGGCCCAATCGTTAAATCATTCCATATATGATATGCTGGTGAATTTAATGCACGCCAATACTCTTACCTAGACAGGAAATTCTTCACTCCTTCTGATCTGGCTGCAATTTATAAGGCCTTCAACCGTCCAAAATTGGAGTATTACTCCCATACCTGGTCAAGTGCTCAAACACCTTTGCACTTACTTGATAGGGTACAAAACAGAGCGTTAAAACTGGTTCAGTAGTAGGATCGATCGATTCTCTCGAACATCATCGAAACGTTGCCTGTCTCACTCTCTTTTATCGCTTTTTTCGCAAACAGTGCTCTAGTGGAATAGCCAGTTGCATTCCTCCCATGAAGCAGTCTAGCCCGTAACATCCGCCTCGTTAGTTATGCTCATCAGTTTTACCTTGAGCTCAAGTTCGGTCGTACAATTAAGTATAGAGATTAATTTTTTAGTCGCACTATCCGTATGTGGAATGCTTTACCTGACTCTGTTTTTTGCCTGCATTACGACTCACAAAAATTTTAAAACAGTGTGCAACGGTATCTCCCAGTTAATCCTCTCCTGTTTCCTTAAATGCTCGTACTGTGTTTTATAACATTATAAGGGTAGTCATATCCCCTTGATTTGCGTGTTGATTATTAGAAAAAACTGCAAGTTAAAGTAGTTATTTCATCTTGACTGCGTATCTGTCTTCCATAGACTCGCGCTAGCAAGGTCTCAAGGTTCTGTTTTATCTCCTACTCACTTTCTTTTTTTCATAGACGATCTCTTGTCTGAACTTCTAGTCCTCTTCAGCTAAACTTGCCCCACTACCGTTGTCCATGAATGGTACCTGCCTCAATGAAACCGAAAAGCTGTCAATGATCACATTTTTGAAGTCGTCAAAAATGCAACATGGATAGAGAAAATTATTTCCCCTTGTGATCTGACTCTCCGACTTTCATCTCACTTTTCTTTTATCGTTCTTTCCACAGGCAGGACTTTAGGCAAATAGCCGCTCGAAATCTAAACTAAAAATCAGTATCATATCTTGGTGACTTGAAATAAATTGCTTTGCGTTTGCACCCTCCGCTGTACGAAAGTTTGTTCTTGAGACTGGCCTCGTTGTGAAGTGTGTACAGGTGAGAATGTGGCTACTGTAGCCGGGTACCTGAGACTTAATTCACGAACAGGAGCCAAATCACCGCACACGTTATCGAATTATTCGTGTAGGAATTATGTGAATTTGGTATTTTCGCTCAAGTTATCGTGTAATCTAGTACCGCAATTTGGCATTCACTCCTCAGTAATCGAACGGAATTTCATTCGACGCATGAAGTGCTCACTGGTTATTCTTGCAATGAAAATATAAGAAACTTTGTGATCGTTTTTCCTTGTATTCGAGTAAAAGTAAATTTATTAATAAGAAAGTGAAAGTGCATCGGAGGGCAATCACAACCGTCCAGGCAGCAATTTTCAAGAATTCTTTTAAGGGGGTATTCTAGTCTAGAAATTTGAAAAAATCGAATTTTTTTTTATAATACTCGTAGTTTGATAGTTTAGATACTCAAAAATATCTCCCTAAAAGGTTTTTTCAAAATTCAAATTATTTCAGAAGCTATAGCCGTCTATTGACGTGCAAACTGATTAGAAGTTCACTTAACGCGAAACTTTAAATGCGTTTTTCTCAGAACATACTTTTTCAATATGATACCCAAGATTCCACGAGTTCTACTGGACCGATTCATTTGAAATTTTGAGACCCCCTCTCGGCGATCCTCAAATTTCAATTTTAACTATTTTTAAAAAATTCGAGAAACTCAAAAAAAGGTAAAAAAAAAGGTTATTTTTTTCAAACAGTCTGGCGACGATAAGTGTTTTCTCAAATACACCGAAAACGATTTTTTGAAACATCATAGAACGCGTCGGTCACCAAAGAGAATTGATGAAAATGCTGAAACTGCTTTTGTTTTTGATCTAGAAACATTTTATAGAAAAGAGTTCAAAATGGTTCTTCAAACTTTTATTTCGCACGTTAAAGATAATTTAACAGATAATTTTACCATTTTTAAACCTTTTTTAACATTGTTTTAAAATACCCGCTTCCAGAGCAAATGCCACCATAGAATTAGTCAAATCTATTATAGAATTAGATCGGTTTTTTTTTAAAAGAAGATGTGGACTGCTACTTATCGGAACTGCAAATTCTTGTTTTTACTTTTTAGAAATGCTCAAATTTCGACGATGTTGTCAAAGAGGTATTCAAATTAAGAGATGTGATTCTGTTAGCCTTCAAACTAGTTTGCTACATGTTAAGTGCTCCTTTGTCGTCGGCTTCTTGTGAGCGGTCTTTTAGTAAACTTAAAATAGTTCTTAATTATTTGCGTACGACTACGACGATGTGTTGTGATAGGCTAAATTCATTAATGCTTATTTATTCCTCAAAGGATATTGTTGATAATATTCAACCTAGTGAAGTCATCGACAAATGGGTATTATTAAAACACCAGAGAGTTGGAGTTTAAATTCCAATTGATGAACTTTTTTTTAACTAATAATAAAATTTTGAAAGGCAAAAATCAATGAATGTGTGCTCTTTCTCATACCAAATACTATATTATAATATTATTTCTTATAAATACTTTTAATTTTGTTGTTTTGTTGTTATATCGTTATATTGCAATTATAAATTGATTTTTTGTTAATAAATGAATTTCTGTGAAATGAACACTTTCACGTTTTTAATTAGTTTTATTTATTTACTAGCCCGGTGTTGCTCGAGTCTGTAGTTTTAAGGTTCCCTTTCTCGTTCCTCCGCTTCCGTGGGAATATGGGGATGAAATATATTTTTTTTTACTGTATGATTATGTGACATCCCAATGGCCAAAGAATTTTTGAAATCTGTCCAGTAGTTTCTAGGTTTCCGCTCCCAACCTCGAACCCCGTTCCTGTGGGAATATGGAGATCAAACCTTGACAGGAATCATCTCTGGTTTAAACTATGTCTACCCTGAAAATTTCATAAGAATCCGTTGGGTGGTTTAGGAGTCTATAACGGACATACATCCTATTTTATATATATAGATTTATTTTTTGATGCAGTCGGCAAATTCTAAAGACTAGTCGGCATTTCATAAAAATTCACCCCCCCCATGGCTTGGACCCTCGCTACGCTCCTGACCCACTTCGTCACATACTAGAGTTCAAAGTTCTTAGCTTTTTTAAAAAAAAATTTTTTCTGTATTCTTTTAACATTAATAAACAACTGACAAAAAAATGAATGGTAAAAATTTGTTACTTTAAGATTGCTTAAAATTCATGTCTCTAGACTATAATACCCCCTTAACAACACCACTCGAGTGCATTGAATGTTTTTGTTTTCTGAAATACTCACTAAAACCTGACTTTTTTCAAGGAAGGAATGAATTTCCCTAACCAAAAAAATGGAATTAGTCTAAAGAGACATCAGCGACATCTGTGAGTTAATAGAAATCCTAATATGATCACTACACTCACTCGATCACTGAAGCCACTCACTCACTCGATAACGTTAGCTGTAATTCGGCCAGAGTTTTCAACGACTCAGCCATGTCAACCAACTTTTTTTTACTTAAATTGATGGTATGTATTCGGACAGCCTCTGGTTTATGTAAAATGGCGTGCCATGCCACGCAGCCCATGTCGCAATTGATCTGTCGTCGTTTTGGCGAGAGCAATTGGCCAATTCGGTGATTCGATTTGTCTTCTATGTAAATTTTTTTTTTGTGAAGAACCGTGAGGCACGGATGTTGTGCCAACAATGTGGAAACGATCAAAGCACTAAAGGCACGATATCATCAACGTAATCTGTGATCTAAAGAGGATCTTAACATTGACCTGTTAGATAAAAGAAACTGTGATGTGACTCGATTTATTAACGATATAAGGTCGCTACGATTAGCCCCTGTTAACCTTTAAACACCAACCCATTTTAGCTGCACGAACTCCACACTTTTAGATCTATTCCTAATCACTGATACAAATCGTGTTCTTTTCTATGGCCAGCTTGATGCTCCAGGTTTTTCAAAGCATGACCTTATTGTGACTTTCCTTGATTTTCAACGTGTGGAGTCCACGCAAAGTAATCAAATAACGTATAGAGACTTCAAAGCAATAGACAAAAACTCCCTGTTTCGTGACACCTTAGCAATGGACTGGCAGGAACTTCGTCAAATGTCTTCCATTGAAGAACAAGTTAACCATTTTACACAAAAAATAAATAATCTCTTTGAACAGTATGTTCCATTAAAGTCTTTTGCCTTCCTAATAAGAATTGTGAATGGATGACTTCAAGGATCCCACAATTGCTTAGGCAAGGACATAGCGCGTTTAAGAGATGGAAACGATTTAAAATTCCAGAATTGTTTGATGCCTACAAGTCTGCAAGGAATAATGCAAAACGGGAAATCAGAAATTCAAAGATCCGGTTTTACAATTGCAAGTTCAGTCCTAATATAAATATTACAAAAACTTGGAAAAATATCAAAGCATTGGGAAATTGCAATAAAAATAGGTTTGATGAAGATCTGTGAAATGAATCCAGATGATTTAAACAGAGACTTTGCTTCCATTTCGAATGTCCTATATGAACGAAACCATATAGATCACAGATCGTATGCTGTAGAGGAATCGCTTATACCAACAATATGTAGGAGTTTTAGCTTTCAAAGAGTTACCGAATACGAAGTTTTTAGTGCAGTTTCTGCAATAAAGTCAAACGCGACTGGATTAGATGGAATGCAGTCAAAGTTCTTGAGAATGATTATTAATGGGGTGCTCTCCGAAATTACTTACATTTTTCATAACATTTTAACCTACTCCATATAGGTACCCGTCTTCCTAGAAAATTTCCAAAATCATCCCCGTCCTTAAAAATGCGGGGTCCGGGAATAAATCATATCGTCTTATATCTATTCTTCCTATCATCTCCAAGGTTTTTGAAAAACTTATGAGCAAACAAATACATTCTTTTCTCAATGAGTTTAACCTTCTATCACCAAGGCAATCCGGTTTTAGACCAAAGCACAGTTGCAATGCCGCGCTCTTGAACTTGGTAGATGACATTCGAATGGAATTGAATGAAGATAATGTCACTTCACTCGTTCTACTCGATTTCTCAAAAGCATTCGATACAGTTCCTCATGACATTCTCATTCTAAAACTGAATAACTACTTCGCTTTCGACCCCACAGCTTTGAAGCTTATGGAAAGTTACTCACAAACCGTCTACTGCAATAAAAAAATGTCAAATCTCCTTGGTACAAACGCTAGTGTCCCGCAAGGATCCATATTGGGTCCACTATTGTTCACCCTGTTCAATAGCGGCATTCCATCAATTTTAAAATGCTGTAAGGTCCAAATGTACGCAGATGATGTGCAGATACACTATAGCTATCCGAAAGGTCTTGTTGAAGATGCCACTGAACGAATTATTGAGGACCTTTGCTTGATAGCCTCTTGGTCGATGAAGAATAAGCTTATGTTGAACTCCAATAAAACTCAAATCATATTAATGAGTCGTTCAGACACTCAAAGCTTACCAAAACTGTGCATAGAATGATTAGTATTACCCTACGTTAGTAGTGTTAAAAATCTGGGTGTTATATTCAATGAAAATCTCAACTGGGAAAAGCACATTGCTAAAACTTTCCAAGATATACGGTTCTCTTCGTGCTTTGTATCACATTGGAAACTGCCTTCCTTTTAGAATTAAAGCAATGCTGATTAAGACACTCCTGTTTCCAATTATTTTGTATGCCTATCCGTTTTTGTGACCTAGATAGCTACTCTTTTCGAAAGTTGAAAGTAGCTATTAACAGCACAGTAAGGTTTGCTTATAACATCGGTCGAAGAGAACACATTTCTGGTTATGTTAAGGCTTTCCTTGGAATGGAATTACAGAAGTATCTCGAATCTAACACATTAACTTTTATATTCACTTTAAAGGAAAACAAAGTGCCCGAATATCTTTTCCAAAGATTACAATATCCATCTTCCGAAAGAAGTAGAAGTTTTGTCACACCCATCTCGAACTACACTGTTACTCAAAAACAATTCTTTGTTTACGCTATAAGACTTTGGAATTCCCTTCCGCTCTATGTCAGAAGGTCTTCAAATATCAAGGATCACAACATTACTGCACATAAGCGTTGTAAAGCAAAAGAGAAGTAAGGAAGGAAAAAGTGAATGTATAATTAAATATATACAATTGCAATATGTTTCAAGTAAATACGTAACAACATGATAGATATATAAATAAGAAAAATAAGAACGGTTTGAGTAAATCATAATTTAAAGTTTTTATTCGATGTAATTATTACCTTGATATATTGTTTCACAACTAAAAGATAATATTGTATCTAAGTGTGAACATAATTTATATAACAATAAATACAAATACAAATACAAGGCCGAAACCATCACTTATAGGTCTTGGAGAATTGGAGTGAAAGAATGTGCTACTGCTTTTACGAACAAAGTAATAGTACCTTAAAGAGTTTTAATCGGTTCATTTTATTGGTTTTTAAAAAAAGAAACTTGTGTCTGGCCCACTCTTTAAGTATACACTGATGCCAAAGTTTTTCCCTTGGAAAAGTACCTCTTGAAAGCTGAGATAAAATCCGAAATGACCTATTTTAGCTGATGGGATGCTTGGCCAATGAACAAGGACATATCTGTTTGCCATTTAACTACAGCCAGCGTAGTAAAAATTCTAAGCGAAAACATTGTTGCAATAGTAACTTTCTACTACCGTCAATTCCCTTTCCAAACCCTAGAAAATTGTTCTCTAATGACACTTTTTCTTTTCTTCCCTAAACCATTTCTCATGCTATTGACACAGTGGTCATAGAGGCACTAAATTCCCCTCCTAATTACTACTCAGAAAACTATTCTTTATGGAGGTGATAAACTCGTAACTCACCAACTTTTTATCTGTACTTAGCCGACATTTGAAGGCTCTTTCTTTACTCTGCTGCCTATAGTTATGATTTATAAGGGAGTTATACTTCTCCCACCTACCTGCAAAACTTATAAACCTTTCGAATCCACTTATCGTCAAATTATTATTGCCCAGCTATTAAAACACAGAAAGTCCTTTTGATTTGCATAGGCACTGAGCCATTGACATAGACACAGTCATTCACAATATTAGAATTGAATCTCAGCTTTTCAGTTTGTTGGATTTACGACAATTGCGGGTTGTGTTTTAAGATCATTCTCCTTATGACTCCTCAAATAATAAAAATTTTACAACTCTGACTGAAAAGCCATAACACAAGAAAAGTATAATCTACGAAGCAATAAACATTCATTCCATTAGGCACTAATGCAATCATTTTCCGGGCATTCGCACAATCCGATTAATCCATTTAACTCGTAAAATATGCATACTATGAATTGAAATTTGACATTCATCAAAAGCACTCCTCACACATGTCATGTCTCTTAAAAGTTTCAAAAAATCGTGCTTCATTCGTCTTTTTCTTCAAAAACTCATAAATCAAACGGCAAACATTCCATTACCCGTAAGCATCCTGCCCCGCCATAACCCACCCCCTCTCTGCACTTTGATAATATGTCAGTTGAGAAATTGCCAACGGGATGATGTAGCTAGGTGGCTGTTTCTTATGTTTTGTCTGTGACCCGTGGCTTAGCAGTCAATAAAAAACAACTCAAACGACGTCGATTTTATGGGGCCATTTCGGTGAAAAATTTGATTTAATTTAATGAGGTTTGCCAAGCTCTAGTCACCCGCATCATCGCAAACGCAACCCCATGATATCTACCATCATCGTTTCATAAGTAAAATTCATAACTTGCAGTGTCATATTTTGGAATTTATGAAGCGAGACTTCTCCACTCATCCTATGAAATGTACCAAAAATCTGAACTCTAATAAGGCGCTTCCAAAGTTTTGTGTGGTGTGGAAGTTTATGTCGATGTCGTAAAAGGAGTTCATGTGGATGACTTTGCTATAGTTTTGTGTATGTGCACTCTGATTTTGTAACCTTGGTCGTATTTTTATTTATTTACTTTTTTTTCTTCATGGACAACAGAGCTGTACTCTACCTTCGCTGATTTGATTGGTCTCTGCAGAGTATGTGCTTTCTCTGCTCTGCCATAAATTTCTATACAAAGTGTGGTGAATGTAAAAGTTTAATTTAGTTTGTTATAATTTCCAAATCAAAGTTTCGAATCCCCTGTTCTCTTTTATTTCCCAATTGGGTTCTTTATAGTTTTGTTTTTTGCTCATCCACACACCTATTCACACTGAATTATAAATTGGATTCGATTAGTTATTTCATTTGAAGTCAATGTCAGTGCCTTGAGAAAAGTAAGCATAAACTAAAGTGCTGTTACACTTAGAAATAATCGTTCGTCAATCTCATTACGAAAAGTTAGTTGAATTTGGTTTAAAGTTTTGATTCCTTAATCCATTGGGTAGGTTCCTAATTCAGAAACTTTGTCATTCATTTTGAGCTCACTTGAAATTTCAAATGTTTCAAATTGAAATGTTGCGGCGGAAATGGTTTGAACCATTTTCAGTTTAATTGCACTTGATGGAGTATAGAGGCAGACGGCATAGTTGTATCTTGAAAAAGACTGAAAGGAGCAAAGCAGTAAATCAAGGCGTAATGAGTTGTGCATTTGATTTGGTTTGGGAATTTTTAACTGTTAGCTTACTAAATATTTTGTTTGCTGCTTTGGTGGCGTTCGTTGGCGCAGTTTCTGGTTTCAGTATTGACTGACACTTTGTAAAATTTTTAAAGATGATTTCAATTTTTGCAGAACAAGAGTAAAGAAAAGTTTGTAGATCTTGTAGAACGAAAATGCGTCACGTTGCAAAAACCAACACTTTAATGAAAGTGCAAAATTGACTAGAGAATATGAAAGAATACTTTAAAAACTATTTTATGTTTTAGGTTTCCTCTTTGTGTGACGTTTAATTGCGTGGAATACCTTTCACAATACTTTCTCCGTTTCTTCTGAGTGCCATTTTTCTTAGCGTCTTCTTTGTCGTCAACAAAGTATTGCCCTAATCTTTGTGTAGTGGGAACTTCTATATATCTCCCGCCGATCTTCGAAATATGACTAATGGACTCTGTTTCGAACTACCGCGACGCGACGCCAGGATTATAAAAAAAGATGGCGATTAGATATGTTTGCTGCCTCATATTACAAAGCTGCGGTTTTAAAGAAGCGTGTCGTACTATTGAAGTGAAACTTTTTTTAACGCAATGTGAGTTGAAAACTCTATGAAACGAAAAAGCGACACAAAAAACAACAAAAATATTCAGAAATAGGGTTAAGGCTGCGCGAGAATTAAGTATTTATAAAAGGAATAAAGCCTGGAAAGCTTATATTAAAACGCATTCTACAGCCGACCATCATTTGTACATTGGTCTTTTTGAAAGCTTCAATATGCTCTCTAAAACTCTTTACTCTAACTATGTTAGCCGTATGGGTTTTTCTCTCAAAGATGATCCAAAAAGTTTCTGGCGGTTTGTCAATTCGAAAAAAAAATCGGATGGTTATCCTGCAAATTTTGTTCACGGTGATACTACTCTAAAGGATACTGCCGATATCTGCAATGCCTTTGCTACTCATTTTCGAAGCTCTTTCAGTGATACCCCCGTAAATATTGACGTAAATTACTTTTCGTATTTACGCAACTGCTCTCAAGTAAATTTTAATAATATACCTACTAACATAGATAAGATTTTACAGTACTTATCATCTCTTCATGATGATTTTTCTTCTGGTCCAGATGGTATACCGCCAATTCTGTTAAAAAAAATGCCGTTCTGTAATAGCGTACCCACTTCAGTATCTCTTCCAGCTCTCATTGAAATCAGGCGTATTTCCTAGTCTTTGGAAAAAATCCTTCATCACACCTGTATTTAAAAAGGGTGAAAAGATAGATATCAAAAATTATAGACCCATTTCCAAACTATCATGCATTCCTAAGCTCTTTGAACAAGTTGTTTGTGACTGCCTCTCTTTTTACACAAAAATATTATTTGCAATCAACAGCATGGTTTTATCCAAAGAAGATCGACGGTAACCAACCTGCTATCTTTTTATCATAATTGTTCCAACTCCCTTGAAAATGGGTATGAACTCGATTGTATTTATACTGACTTTTCCAAAGCATTCGATCAACTTTCTCATGATGTTATATTATATAAACTTAAGGCATTTGGTTTTCCCAATGCATTTATTATATGGATTTGTTCCTATCTGCAGAATAGAACTTATCAAGTTAAATTTCGTAACTGCTTTTCGAACACTTTTATTGCCCTGTCGGGTGTGCCACAAGGCAGTCACCTTGGACCTTTACTTTTCATTGTCGCAATCAATGATGTGTATTTTGTAGCTTTACTTCTGCCTTGCTACTACATGCAAGTTTGGGAATCGTGCGGAAAACATTTTTTGAGATACCAATTAAATATGACATTAGAGTGATAGAGAATACGAACGAAGTCAGGTCCTGCAAATCTGTCTGCCTGTATGGATCTACAGCCTGAATTGCTTGAACGATTTTCTTCAAAATTTGCATTTAAGTTCTGTGAGGCAGTCTATAGAGAGGTTTTTAGAGTTGAGTCTCTTACTTACTTACTTAAGTGGGCATTACAGTTCGGTGTGAAATTGAGCCTCAACCAACATCTTACGCCAACAATTTCGATTTTGGGCGAGCTCTCTCGAGTTTTGCACTCTGAGTCGGTTGAGGTCTTCTTCCACTTGATTGCGCAACCACCATCTAAGACGAGGTCTACCCCTTCCACGATTTCCCTGCGATGTGCTTTCGAAAACCAGTCGAGCCGGAGCGTCGTAGTTTCGCGATGCGTACTCTTCTAGCTATGCCCATGTCGCGGTACAGCTCATACAGCTCGTTGTTGTATCTTCTTCTCCACACATTGTGTTCGCATACCGGACCAAAGATCATTCGGAGAATTTTTCTTTCGAAACGACCAAGGGTTTCCTCATCCGCTTTCGATAAGGTCCATGCTTCCGCGCCATGAAACAGGACTAGGATTATCATGGTCTTATACAGGGTTACCTTGGGTTTTCTGGAGAGGGTTTTGTTTCTCAATTGCCTTCTTAACCCAAAGAAGCAACGGTTGGCAAAAGTTATTCTCCGTTTGATCTCCCCACTGATGTTGTTGTCCGTGTCTACAGCGGATCCTAGGTAGACGAAGTCCTGAACTACCTCGAAGTTATGTCTGTCTATTGTAAGGTTTTGTCCAATTCGTCGATGTTCTGCGTACTTTTTGGATGATAACATATACTTCGTTTTGCCCTCATTAGCCATCGAACCCATTTTTGACGCTTCTGTTTCAATACTCCCAAAAGCAACAATGACATCACACGCTTCCTTTTTCCCATTACGTCAATATCGTCTGCGTTAGCGAGAAATTGTACAGACTTTCGAAAGATTGTTCCTCTGGTGTTGACGTTTGGGTTTTGTAATATCTTTTCAAATAAAATGATGTTGAAGAAATCGCATGACAGTTTGTCACCTTGCCTAAAGTCTTTTTCGACATCAAGGGTCT
This sequence comes from Melanostoma scalare, assembly GCA_949752695.1. NCBI lineage: Eukaryota > Metazoa > Arthropoda > Insecta > Diptera > Syrphidae > Melanostoma > Melanostoma scalare. Next base: position 47,857,731 of record OX456986.1, read on the forward strand.
CGGTGAGTTTCTTACCGACCTTTACGGAGCAGGGTGATCCTGCATAGTCGTACGAGTTTTGCAGGGATGCCGAAACTAGACATGGCTCTGTTTAGCTCGTCTCTGTAAATACTGTCATACGCGGCCTTGAAATCCAAGATCTGCCGTACTGTGAAAATTTTTTCTATTGTGGACTTCTCTGGTCTAAATCCACATTAATAAGGACCTATCAAGTTGTTGACGTGAGTTTTCAGACGGTCACATATTACAGCAGACAAGATCTCATAGGCGACGTTAAGGAGGCTTATTCCTCTATCATTGGCGCAATTGTGAGGGTGTCCCTTCTTTAGGATCGGGCATACGATACTGAGGTTCCATTCATCGGGCATGCTTTCTTCCGACGATATCATGCAGATCAGCTGGTGCATGCTCCTTTCCAACTGGTCTCCAGCTGCCTTGAAAAGTTCGACATCAAGGCCATCTTCACCTGCAGTCTTAAGTTTGCATATGTCAAGCTTAACTTCTTCTAGGTCGGGAGGACGGCATTTCTGCTCATCGTGCAAGCTGAATGGGGCAGTCTGCCTGACAGCGCAATTTGTGTCCTTATCGCCGTTAAGCAGTCTGCAGAAGTGATCTTTCCAGATCCTGAGTAGCGACTGTGGCTCTACAACTATGTTTCCCTGCTGGTCTTTACAGACTTGAGTTAGGGTCTTGCCACCCTTGTAGGATCTTTTTACCTTTTGGTAAAACTTCCGAATCTCGTTCCTGTCATGGCACCTCTCTATTTCCTCAAACGAGCGCTTCTCATGCTGCTTCTTTTTCTTTTTGAGAATTCGGTGTTCTTGCCTTCTTTTCTCCTTGTAAATCTCGTTATACTGATCGTAATCAGCCCTCGTTCGTTTTTGCATCAGCATTTGTCGTGCTTTTTGTTTGGCTGCATTTGCCTGCCTGCATTCTTCATCGAACCATGGGTTTCGTTTTGGTGGCCGATTGAAACCCAGAACCTCAGAGGCAGCGGCTCTGATGGCTTCTTGGCATTGCTGCCACTGGTCTTCAATGCTTAATGCTGGCGGCATGGGATTCAAGGATAATTGAAGGGACACTCGATTGGAAAAGGCATTGGCAATCTCTTGCGATTGTAGCTTTCTGACGTCATATCTCTTCGCAGCGTTAGTTCGCACGAGTCGTGAACAAAATACCCTCATTCGCAACTTGACTATAACAAGGTAGTGGTCTGAGTCAGAGTTGGCCCCTCGGAAAGTTCGGACATCTAGCACACTGGAAGGGTGCCTTGCATCGATGGCAACAAGGTTAATTTGGTTGACGGTTGATTGATCTGGGGATCTACATAGCGATCCTTTATGAATTTTGAGATGCGGGAAGCGTGTACTACTTACAACAAGATTTAGTCCCGCAGCAAAATCGATTAGCCTGTGCCTGTTTTCGGAGGTTTACTCAAATTTTTGTGTACATTGCCTGCGGATATACGAGTATGTTGGTACTTACTGAGTAAAGTTGAACAAATAACGCGGTACGAAAAGCCCACCAGGTTTCTTCAAAAAGTTTGAAGAATTGAAGAGTGGCAACTTGCCGCAAAGTTTTTTGGTTTCTGCAATAAAACATTGAGAAGATTGACTCGACGTTCAAAGAAATAGATGCTGGTTAAGTGGCAAGGCAGTATTTTTGTATTACCCGTGCCTGTCAACACAAAACTTCATGTTTCGAATCCCAACTGATTCAAAAATGTTTTTCTATGAGTATCGCCCTTCGCGAGGAATTGGCGAGGGAGAGAGGGAGGCTATTCTGTAAAAGAAAACGTTTCTCTTTACTAGTTCTGATAGCAACAAGGTTAACCGTAACTAAACAAATTGAACAACTTCTGAGAAATAATCCTCATTAAACAAGCTGTGTATCTTGAAAATACCACTACGACCACAATATTCAATGGAAGTCTAGGAAATATTCTAAGCTTTAAATACATAACGAGTACTTTCAGGAAATCCACCGCACACCGGTACGAAATAACACTTCGTGCTCGTAAACCTACTTCTGCTGGATTCCTTCATAGAAATCATTAACGACTCGTGGTTTATCTAAACAAACACAAACCACAAACGATTATATCCTCAGAGGCTTATATGCAGCTTCTAAAACAAAATATGAGGTTAGAAACTTTTCTCGCAGGAACTCAAACTCGCATCCATTGCGAAACCACTATACGCGATAAACACCTGACGCAATAAACCATTTTGTGTGTCGACTAAAAGGAACAAGACCTTTACATAAAGTACGGAAAGTGCTGTCTACTCGTTAAGGCAAGCAGCTCTCTCTGAGGGGCTTCCTGACAAACGCGACTTTATATTAAAATTTAACTCCTTCTAACCCCTTTTTAGTCGTAGTCGTTATCATGGTCGAGGTAGAGAAATCTCACACTACTCACAGTACCCGCCTTGAAGTGTTATTTATCTACGTCGCAATGGATTCTTTTGAAGGTTGAAACAAAAAATTGCGAACTGTGTAAGAATTTAAGATAGAAAAAGTATCCTTTAATGAGTTCGTCGGTTAGAAAGTAACCAACGGATATCTATTTCCAACTGCAGTTCTCAGGAGCTCGAAATATCGCAAGCACATCCAATCTCTACAGCTTACTCGTATTTAACACAAACTCTTCATTTTCGTGCGAAATTCAAGCAAAAGTTGAGGGAAAATGTTTGGGGTTAGAAAACATAATTTATTTGTCTATTGTTCCCTAGGAAACGATAGCTCAGTCAATATCCATCCAATTTAATATTAACTCAATTAAGACATTATTAGCATATTTATTGGATGTTTTGTGGTCACAATTGATTGGGGGGTGGTGTTTCATGGTGCTTCAACTTGGGTCTCATCGGTCTTGAATCGGCATCTTTCAGATGCTCTAATTTCGATGAATGTGAATGGGTGGGTGGTAGTTCTTCAAGGTTTGATATTTCGTAGTTGATAGCAAAGATGAATCATATTGCATTTTGGAGTACCTACCAAATTTATGGCCAAACTTGCTTTTCCTTTTTTACGAGGAAAGGGACAACAAATGATTCAATCAGCAAAATATTATTGCTTGACATTTCTACTTTCGTTTGTCTGGAATTGCAATGTAACTCGAGCAAATAAATTACTCAAAGGAGCACGTATCATGAGTGATTTTCTTGTTTCTGTTTTTATGATCTTTTTGGATCTACTCTTTTTAGATGTCTTATCCTTTTGCCATATTGTGCAAGTGGATTCGGACATCTGCAGAGTTGCTATAGCATTGCGATTTTATATCCATATTGATTGTGTCGAGAAAATTACATATTCTGTTAGTAAACATAGTGGATTGGTTTTTCTCTCTGCGATATCAATTTATTTTCAATTGACTTCGATTAAGGAATAGAATTTCACTTGACAACCTTATGAATTATTGTGCGGAGACATCTCTACCCGGATGCTTTGTCTTTAGTGCTTCCCTGTTTTTTTTCTTGCAAACACGTGTGCTTTCATTTCTGCTCTACTGAGAGCAAACAATTTAAGGGCATAGAGATCAACGCTTCAGATGGTTTTATAGAAAAGCAAATATAAAATATAATCGTAACAGACTGGGACTCCTACAAGGAATCCCTCAAAACATATAAATATCAACTGAGGAAAAACAAAACAACTTCCTAGAGAAAATTCTGTGGAAAAATAAAAGGTACTTCAGAAGCTTATAGACTAAGAAAAATCTTCTCAAAGAGTCCAACCGTGCCTAGCAGTTTGAAAACAGCTGACGGCTGGACAGAATCCTGCAAAGAAACGCTCAATTTGCTTCTAACTTCAACTTTGATTCCATAGAATCAGGTAGCATAATGACAAACAACCCCGATCTGATTACAAGGAAAAAACTAGTTTGGGCCATTAACAGCTTTAACCCATACAAATCCCCTGGACCTGATGGTATAATTTCAGCCGAACTTCAAAAGGCCGCGGATCCCTGTCCTTGAAATAATTCTCATCGGCTGAACCACCTTAAACCATATCCCCACTCAGTGGAGAGAGTTCAAGGTTGTGTTTATACCTAAGGCTGGGAAATCATCCCACGTAAACCCAAAAGATCTCCGACCAATAAGTCTATCATCTTTCCTTCTTAAAACTTTAGAACGACTGATTGATATCCACCTGCGTACAGCTATAGATCCAAAATTGTTATCTACAGCACAACACGCCTGCTGTAAGGGAAAATCTTTAGAAACGGCCCTACCTTCCCCCTTCTACCCCTTCTCGACATAGAGGGAGCCTTCAATAACATCAGCAGCTCTGCAATTAAAAAGGCACTGACGAAGCTCAAAGTAGATGGTTCCATAGTGGAGTTGATAAATCTAATGCTAAAATGCAGGACAATCAACTCCAACAAGGAAACTTCTCTGCAAAGAGATCTGTCAGTAGAGGAACACCGCAAGGCGGAGTCCTATTCCCTCTTCTATGGAATATAGTCGTCAATGAACTTCTAGTTGACTTAGAAGCTGAGGGATTCAAAGTGATTGCATATGCAGATGACGTCTCCATTGCAGTATTTGGTAAACATGCGCACGTCCTTACGGATCTGATTCAAACCGCTCTAAATAAACTAGTAAAATGGGTCGGAAAATGTGATCTAGGGGTCCACCCTCAGAAAACTAAACTCGTTCTCTTCACCAGGAAATACCAAATTCCTCAACTAACATCTCCATCAATAAATGGAATCCCACTTGAACTTTCCAACGAAGCTAAATAAAAAAAGCTAAACTGGAAAGCCAATATACAGAAAAGAATTAGGAAATCCACCGTAGCCTTATTTTCCTGTCAAAAAGCCATTGGTAATAAATGGGGTTTCTCCCCCCCAACTCACCCACTGGCTCTACACCGCGGTCATCAGACCAATACTCACATATGGAGTAGTGGTATGGTGGACCGCTCTTGATAAAAGGACCTACTGCGATAATTTAAGCAAGATCAAACGAACAGCCGGTTTGTGTATAAGCGGAACACTGAGATCAACACCCTCAGCTGCCCTAAATACACTTCTTAACCTCACTAGAGGTCCTATCATGGCTAAAAGAAACCGCGAATATCCGGATTTTCTCAGCAGCCCTCGAATCACTCGGCGCCGTTTCCACGAACTCAGTAACCGCCCTTAACTGTCGCCTATCTCTTAAGCAGATGGCTGAAGAGTTCAATATTCACCTAATTTGGGTGCCGGGGTATAGAGATATCGTGGACAACTGCAAAGCCGATGAACTCGCCAGAAAGGGAACCGTTCTACCGATCTCAACCAGCAGGTTGAATATGGGTATACCAATCGCTACATGTAAACTAAAGCAAGAGGCAATGGATAGAACAAATTATTGGTGGAACAATATCACCACGTGCGTGGCAACAAAACGTATATGGCCAGGACTAGATCCAAAACGCACATGACATTTGTTATCCATAACCAGATTGCACTTTAGCTCCGTAATCAATGTCATCACCGGACATTGTCTTATAGGAAGACACGCCATAAGTCTCGGCGTTCCCTCTAATGACTTCTGCAGAATATGCTTAGATGAGGAGGAAGAAGAGACTATTCCACACCTCCTCTGCTCATGTCCTGCACTCTCCTTTAAAAGAAAACGGCATCTAGGAAAATATTTCCTCGATGATCTAAACGATCTGGTGAACACAGATATCCTGCATCTCTTTCGCTTTATCAAAAGCTCCAAATGGTTTTGTTAAGTGTGGTTTTTCCTCGCTTAGTTCTTATGGTATTACAATGGACCTAATACTGGTCTTGTGTCAGTTGTTTTCCTGACAGCCATTTTAACCTAACCTAACCTAAATAAAAAGTGCGTTTTTGTTGCAGCGCGTCAATTCTTTAATCAGCTCTTCAATGCGCTTTACCACTGAAAACAAAAACAAATTAAACTTACCACTTCGCTCATTGGAATGCTAGGTCGTGGCAGAAACGCATCAATTTTTTACCGTTTGTGAATTCTGGACGCACAACTATGGTGTTTCACAACTCTGTTTCAAGGCGTCAATCATCTGCGTAGACAAACGGTTTTATATCGTCCGATATTAGAGGTCACGCCAAAGGCCCACGGCGTGAAATAATGCCCCAACCAATAGTTTCCTAAACAATAAAAACCCCTTATACCCTCCATAGATCTTACTTGCCAAGTAAAATACATTGGATTCCTTGTGATCCGAGTGAGTAGTTGGTGTTTGCGGTGACTGGACTACAATTAATAAATTCTGGCCGCAAAACTGCTCTACCGTAATCAAACAGAAGCATAATGCAAGCGATTGATCTCTTAACTGTGGCTTGTTTAATTCCTTTTTTCGTTTGATTGTGATTTCCACGACGAGGTGGATGGCACTAGGCAGAATCTCCCGAACGAGCTATTTTGAAAGAGCCAGTTGCATCATACTAGACTGTGCTAAATCTAATTGACACCTGGTGCGCCAGGATTCGTTTCTCCGACAATCCTCTTAAAACCGAGGTTGTCCTCGTCACGAGAAGTATAAAGGTGACTGGTCTGACCCAACTTACACTAAAAGGCGTCAAGATCTCATTTTCTTACGAAGTCAATCATCTTGGATTAATCCAAGGTAACAAGCTTCTTTTGTCTAAACACGTTGAGTCAAAGACTGCTAAATCACAATACACAGTCAACTTTCATTTGGTTCAGGACTGGTCCACTATAGAATCGGAGCCAAGAAAGGATTGTTATCAAATCTTCACAGATGGTTCTAAGACCGATTATGAATGAATGTTTCTGTCTCGTTGCTGAAAATATTGCAGAAAGCTTATTGGGGTTGCCACGAGGCACTTCTCTTTTGCCAAGCATTTAAATACGTATCAGGCTTAAGTGATACCACATTTTGTGAATCCTGTGGAGAAGATGATGACACCGCGGAGCACTTTCTCTGTGTATGTCCTTCATTTTCTCGTATCAGGTTACAGATACTCAGCGCAGACATGGTGAGAGCTGATTAGGCTTCTTATCATGGCTGCGTCTTTTGGCTTTTCTCCGAACATCTAGAAGCTATAACAAATAGAAGGTTGCTATCTGGTAGTACAATAGACCGGTATTTAGGTCTGATTGCTCCAGCTAGTATTTCAAAAACTGCCAACAAAAAAAATTCCACTAGACTATTGCTATAATAACTTTACTTCAACCAATGATCACCCATTCACCATCATGTTGCTTTTGGGGCGTACCGTTCAATATAGAGACTAGCCGCACCACCCAAATGTGGAATGGGTTACCTAATTTTGGTTTTCTGCGTGGATTTAACACAGAATTGTTCAAACCCAATGTTTCTATCTTTCTTCATTGTTTTATTTTTCTACTCCTCCTGTGGTAAAGCAATTAAAGGGCATCTAACCCAAAAGTTTAAAATTAAAGAAAACTCCTACATTTTCTAAAATTTGTATAGCTTAAAGAAGTAAGCACTGATGTGCTGAGAAATCAAACGTTGTCAATTTGCCATTGAACTCGTCCAAAAAACACATCAATGGAATTTAAATTTTACCACCACCGAACCTCACTCAACACCGCTATTTAGGCTCAACGCCAAAGGGAAGAACGGGAAAATCGCCACATAAATCCAACCATTATTAAGGGATGAAGTAAAAGCAAAAGGCTATAAACATAGTTAATAGATAATCAGAACAACCACATGAACACGCCCGCCGCCGCAAGACTTCAACTTCGTCTGACACCAAAACTGCCACATTTATTACCCACTTTCTGTTCAAAGCCATTACTTTGGTGACAAAGAAATTTCTAAACTTTTGCGACGAATAGCATACTCACATAGTAATTCACTGTCTAAAATATATTGCAAAAATAAAATAAAAACAAAATAATAATAAAATACCCCTAGGCACCCCAGATTATTGGGTAATTTTTCGTCCTTTCTGCAGGCTTCGAATATGTCGCCTTTTAAATTCTAGCGCCATCAATTTTGCACCACACACGCACCGCACACACCCGCCTTATTTGCGATAAATGTATCATTAACATTTTCCATCCGAACGTGTGTACCTTTATACTATAAAAATGATTATGTTGCTAAGAGCAGTAAGAAAAATTACTCACTTAATGTTATTAAATTTTGCTGGGTCAAACGAGGCGTATAGGGATAGGGATATGCCATGTTATATACAGCGACTTTGAGTGAGGCCAAGTTATACACTTGAGTGCGAATATCTTTACTTAAATATACAACAGGCGTACACCGTACAACAACACAGAATATTCAGATTGAAGACACAGAGAGTGTTGCAGAAATTTATAGGATTTGGTATATAAATCGAATGAATATGGAGATGGTCATGGGACAGAAATGGTATTGTATCGATTTGTGAATTGCTCAAGAGTTTACTAAGAGCAAGAAGGTTCTCCTTTCATTGATACATCATACAACTACATATTGAGTTTTACTTTGATTTGGATGATTTAACTTTAATGAGATGTGTGGGTTTGGTTTTATTTAGTTTTTATTTGGGATGTGTTTTCTTTTTGTTTATGGAACTAGAAAAATTCCAAAGAAAGGGATACACTCTTTGTTCGTGTATGGTTTTTATTTGTTCTTTTATTGGTATTGCCATAAACAACATCGTCTTGAGATTGTAAACATAATAAGCTTGAGTGAATTTTCGAGCCAAAATAAAGAATTGTGTGAAATAAAATCAGATGCTGTCTTTGAGGGGAGAATAAGTTTTCTTTGTCTTTAAGCTACTCGAAGTTTATGCAGAAAACAAAAAGTGTTTTATCGGGATTATTCATTGGGTTCTCTGGTAAAAGAAAAGAAGGTGAATGAGTTTTGTGTGGACAATTTTAGCGTGTTGTCTATGATGTAAGTCTTACTATATTCGTGAAGAATCACCATTAGATCTAAGCTCCTTCGATTCCCTTTGTGTCTGGCGTTTTCGATGACTATTAAAGTCTACAAAAAGAAATAAATAAGTTTATAAACATTTTTTCGAAAGCTAATAAAATTTATGTGCGGCAGAAGTGTTGCTTCAGAAAAGACAAGACGACTACGAGAGCCCGAGTAAAGAAGATATGAAGATTGTGGGAAATACTTGTATTCTATTCCATTCCCTCGCAGAAGGAATTCTATTTAAAAATTTTTTCATTTTTGTATTGTGATGTGCTTTTTTCTTTAGAGCTGCGGTATGCTCGTCGGGTCCAGGGTCGACCAAAGAAAACACGTAAAACTTCGGTTTTATGAAGAAGGTCCAATCCTTTTATTTGTCTTAAAGCTAGTCTAACATAATGTTCATTAATTCTTACACTAATTCTGGTGATCGGTGGTTCCAACGCTGGTAGATCCTTAGTCCTATGCTGGCAAAACGGTCATTAAGTACGGGTTTTTAATCGCTGGCATCAACAGGTAAACCCTGGCATCAACAATAACAATACTGGCATCAACAGTCAAACGCTGGCATCAACAGGTAAATCCTGGCATCAACAGTAAAAATACTGGTATCAACAGTCAAACGCTGGCATCAACGGCTTATAGCTGGCAAAACCCAAAAGTCCTTAAGAGGCTAGTGGGGGATTTGCACTAGGAACTCCAAGGAGACCTTGCTTAAAATTGGGAATCTCTGGGCACACTACGTACCCCTGTTTTTCCTCTAGTGGAAGTAGCCTGTACTCGAGATTGGTACTTTTCAACACGGGCTGGCTTCTCCTTTCTCGTATTTTTCAGGGTGCCTTATAAAGTTATCTACACCTAGCGCGTGTGAGTTCTATGGCGTGAGTGAAAAATATCATGTGACAACAATGGTATATCTATTGGCTGGCGGTAGGGTGTGTATTTGTAACTTCGTTACTGTATTGCTTTTTCGTTTTATCGAATTTTCAAATCATCCAGTGCCAAAGATTTTTCACTTCAATATTATACAAAACGCTTGCTTTAAACTAAGGCTTTGTAATATGCAGGAACAAGCACTAGCTTTTTATATCTTCTAAAAGCTGTAACAGTTTCATTCAAATCTATCAAGCGGTTTTTGAGTTACAGTGGTCACCGCAAGGACCCACTATTAAAACCTGTTCAACTTAGACCGCCATAACTTGTAAAATAATTTTTTTTTTTTTTTTGTGAAATTTTAGTGAAGTAATGTTAGAGTATGATGAAATGATACTATGTTTTTACTTATATGAAATCAACTTAATTACTAGTAATAAAACACTATTAAAAAATTGCATTTTTTCACGCTCCTGACTACACCTAACCCCTTGATGGCGCGGGCCTTATTGCACTGCACCGTGAATGCATTTGTCTGTACAAAGAGTGTTTTAGTCTGCTAATTTTGTTTCATCTCTGTCTGAACGTTGTATGTTGTATGATATTGTCTGTTGAACGATGTTCTCTGAATTCCTTCTTTGAACATGGAAACATTAATTGAAACCGCAATTTTTTCCAAATGCTTTTTCACTGCTGAATATTCCTCGCCTTTATACCTACATCATGGGGTGTACTCTCAAGACCATTTCTCGTTTAAAGAGATGTGGTCTCTGGCACAATTCGCACTGGAGTTTTGAGGAACTTGCAAGCAGCATATCATTTGACTGACGTCTAATGAATATGCCGTCTGACACGATGATCCCAAGGCTCAAACTGCGTCAAAAATACTCAGTCTACTACCCTTCGGTTCAGGACTGGTTCGCTCCAGAATCTGAGTCTGAAAAGAACTGTTATCGAATCTTCACAGATGGCTCCAAAACTGACAAGGGTTCTGGCGCTGGTACTTTTGTGAAGAGCGACGACATACGACTGCACGCCTCTTTAGGATCAGACAAATCCTTTTTCCAAGCGGAGGCGTATGCTATCCTACTGGCCTTAGGCCAAGTTACGAATAATGGATGGACGGGGAGAAGTATCTGTGTTTGCAACGACCGATTAAGTGATACCACTTGGTACCCGTCGCGTGATGGTAAGCATGTTCACCTGCTAACCCAGAAGTTCGAGGTTCGAATCCCAGCAGAGCCAAAAAATTTTTTCACAGGTATCGCCTTTCGCGAGGAATTTGCAAGTCCTCCGTTAGTAAATTCATTGCCACGAAAAGAGCTTTCTCAATTAGCCGTTCGGAACCGGCAGAAAATTGTAGGTCCCCTCCATTCCCTCACAAGGCATGGTTGTGAGAAACGCGCTAGGACCAGGGGCTCCTCGCTCTGTTGCCCCACCTTATTTATTTATTTTAAGTGATACCACACTCATGTGAATCTTGTGGAGAAGATGGTGACACCGCAGAGCACTTCCTCTGTGAATGTCCTGCTTTTTCTCGCATGAGGTTACAGGCATGGTGAGAGCTGGTAACTTAGGCTCCTTATCATGGCAGCGTTTTTTGGCTTTTCTGTGACCATCTGGAAAGCTATAACAAATAGATTGTTGCTAACTGGTAGTTAACACCAGGATCAGGACTACCAGGACTCCAGCTGTTATTTTAAAAACCTCCAACAGAAAAAAGCTTTGTTGCTAATGCTGTCGTACTTAGCATCTATATCTCAGTTACTATCAACTATCTCTTATACTTTTTGTTAATTCTCCATGGATTCATGGATTGTAATAAAGAGCAAAGAACTCAAGACGAATCCTTGATGTAAACCTACTGTAGCTTGAAAAGCTGAAGTGACTCCAGCTGGATACCTATAACCTTCATCCCTGCTCCTTCATATAATATGCTCAATCATCCACTAATGGGCCACTGAAATTCCTTGTTGTTTGAGAGCCACTCAATATCAGATCTTGTGCGGTTGTCGATCGAATGCATTTATGTGTTTCCTTCAGGATCCTCATCTGTTGTTGACCGCGATCGAACTGTTCCAATTCCATCTAAATTTATCTCACTTACATTGATTTTCCCTCCATTAGACGAACTATAACCTCCTTTGAGATGAGAATAGTGACACATCTTATCACAATGTGTCCAATCTTTTTTTTAGTATCACGTCTGGCCCATCAACGTTGCCGTTTTCGTAGTTCTTGACTGCTTCACTAATTTCTTCAACTTTGATGAGTGTCAACCGAGTAGGGTTCGCTTTTGGAAAGTGCTCTAGAGAAAACTGTTTGTTCAAAAATTCAAATTTTTTCGTCATCCGCAAAAAGCTGTCCTGGAGCATCATTAAGGAACTTTGGCGAACGAATCTTCTGAGCATTTCTGCTTTGAAGATTTTCGCTCCGTTATTCACATTTTGCTGTCGTATTCTTTGAAAAGCTATGTTTTGCATTAGCAGCCGGAACAGAGACCTCTACCAGCTCCCTATACATGCGCTCTGTGCTCTTTACTTGGAGTTGGATACACTTCTTCTTCGCTTTTTTCTTGCAGCTTCCACAAGGCACATTGGCCATGCCTTTAAAGCCACTTTTTTCTTACCTATCATTTCATCGCCATCTTCTTTGGATTGTTGGTAGTGTTTCTTTGAAATTCCTAACAATAAAAATAGGTTGAGTCTCTTTGGGTAGATTCATTGCAGGCAATCCCACATACCTTGTACTCTGCTCCCTAGTTTTTGAACGGTGCTAATGGTGTTTTACAGATATATCTGCATATTCGAAATAAATAGTCTTGCCCTTGACCGAATTATGCCACTTGGTTCTCTTAGTAGCCCTTCTTTGTTAGATTTCCTTCACCATCTTCACAAAAAGTTCTGTCGGCAGAAGGCTGTTTTGCTGAGCTCATGTATCACTTCGTTTCCATTACTGCTGCAAAATGACGAGTTGTCAGAACCATGCCTTGGAAGAAAAGAAGAGCAACTACTAAATATTTGTCGATTCTGAACGGAACTACTTTCAATGGACTTGTCAATTTTTCGCGGAAGGCAATAACGATGGAAAAACATTCAACCGTTCTGGGATTCAAACCTTTAAGACCCAAGATTAGGTTCTTGTCACCGTGAAAGAAATGTAGTCACACAACAATCACAACTTAAAAAACCGTTCGAAAATAGATCAATTAAGAATAATCTCATAGGATTCAATTCAAGGACACTCAACTATAAAACTCATCAAAAACACACTTGCGAGATTCTTGAACATCTGAAGTAGGTACGTCGTATGTCGATTGTCGACGTAAAATGCAGTCACGTAAGTGGTTATTATTCTTTGTGTGCATGGAGTCATGCTTGTCATCTTGTAAAACGAAAACGATTTCTTCTACCCTATTGACAGTGAACATTTTCTTTAATTCTTCCCACAAAAAGAAGTTGAAGAAATAAAGTCCATCATTTAAGTAAGAAATTGCGGTCGATACCAATGCTCAAGTTTCTTTTGAGGATTTCTGCACAACCCACAACTAAGAGAGTCGTTTAAGCTGCAATAAAAAGTAATTTTTTTTCTTTTTTGTCTAAGCTTGGTCTTAAACTTTTCAATGAGGATAAGGGCAGAGTATAAAGTTGACTCAAACTACACACAAAGCAATTGTTGGAAGGTGAGAAAATCTTTCGAGGTTTCTTTTCTCTGTGTTTTACATAAAATTCTCATCAACTCTCATATTTTTTTGAGTCAAGTTTTCCTTTCCGTTTATAGCATGACTCTCTATGACAATGATCTCAATTATTACCAAACATTAAGTTTAATTCGAAGGCATTTTTAAAAATACTTTTCCTCAAAATTACATACCGGAAGTTAACTAAAACAGGAAATGAGTTCAAAAATCACATTGGCAGCCTTGGTTAAAAGTATACACCGCCTGAATATAAAGCTGGGTATTAGGCTCTTTGGATTGACAAAAGTTTGATTACTTTCCTGCTTTTTAACTATACGTGCATGTTGTCTTTTTTTATAGAATTTTCACATGGAATAGAGACCTGGCATGGTTGAATGAGCATTGGTAAATGTATAACTTCCTGTATTTTCAGTTTATAGTCCTGGTACCTCATGTAGTCGGGTTCGGGTTTCTTTCCACATCATTTTTGTTTTTGCTTCATGCAGTAGAAGCTGTTGCTTTTTATTATTAGATTCCTTGATTCAATTCACATTGAGCAGGATAGGTAAGGTGAGGCTATTGAGGACAGGTGGCATGGCGAGCCACATCACCTCACTCGGATCTCATTGAATCCATTGTGTGCAGTTCAGGGAGAGTGCAGAGAAGAGGGATGAAAGGAAATTTATGGGAATTTGAGCAGAGTAAGTATGGGATGGTAAGAAAACAATTGAAAATGTTAGGTTTTGATTGTGTACTTTTACTAGTGGTTAGAAAAAAAAGGAAATATATGTATCGATATCGCCAAGCATGAAATTAAGATCGTAGGGCAGACAATATAATTGGGTCCAGCAATTTCGGCTCTCTGTGTGTGCTGTGTAGCTTTGTTCCGGAATTTCTTTCATAGGACCTGTACGTGAGAGAGAGCTCTTGTTTAACTGATTTTATCGATATTATAGTTGTGCCTAGCCTAATGGATCTCATAGCTTGTTATGAGTTACATAAATGACGAGTTATTTGCTAATATGATTCTAGATACCAAACAAGTCTATAGAACGACTAGATATTAAAACTTACAACGTCTACGGAAAACAATCCGCTATTTCAAACTTAAGGACATGACTATAGGGCAGCGAAAAAAAATAGGATTCAATGAGGTTTACTTGCTGGTAAGCCAACAACAGACGCAATTCAAAGTAAAGAACGTTTTGAGCTTTGACGAATAACACTAATTTACATTGAAAAGTAACCTTCATCGATGAGACCCATTTCTGAAACCCATTTCTGAAATAGTTAAATAAACTTAATTGTGGAATTTGAGACAATACACATAGGAATTCCTTTGAGATCCAAGAGCGTCCCATCCCGAAAAAGTCACTCTTTGGTGCTGGCGCCATTATAGCCCCATAGTTTTTTGAGAACGAGGTTGGTTAGATCATGACTGTAAACTACATGTGCTATAGGTCGATGATTGCCAACCCTTTTTTAACTGAATTGGATGATCAGGACCAATAACGACACCTGGTTTAAAAATGAAAACCCGGGGTTTGTTCAATAAGTAATCGAATCAAAGTTTGTTTGTAAAATCAAATTTGTTTAATTTTTATTTTAGACTAGCTGAGCCGCCCGGGTTTGCTCGGGTCTGTAGTTTTAAGGTTCCTTTTCTCGTTTTTCCTCTTCCGTGGGAATTCGGAGATGGAATATAATCTTTCTTACTGTGGACTATGTGGCATCCTGATGCTGTAAGAATTTTTGAAATCTGTCCAGTAGTTCCTAAGTTTCCGTTACCAACCCATTCCTGTTGGAATCTTCCGTTCCAGTGGAAATATGTGAATGAAATATAAATCTATGTCACTGAGGGATAATGTTACATCCTAGAGTTGAAAGAATTTTCGAGTTCGGTCAAGTAACTTTAATGTTTCCGTTCTCGTTCCTGTTTCTGATCCTGTCGGATTATAGGGATGAAAAATATTGCCTAAGCTACTGCCAAAGGGTAAGGGGGATAATGTTGAAAGAATTTTTGAAATTTATCCAGTAGTTTCTAAGTTTCCGTTCCCAACCCCGTTCCTGTGGGAATCTTCTGTTCTCATGGAAATAAGCGAATGAAATATAAGTCTATGTCACTGAAAGATGATGTAACATCCAAGAGTTGAAAGAATTTTTGAAATCGGTCCAGAAGTTTCTAAGTTTCCATTTCCGTTCCCGTAGAAATATGTGAATGAAATATAAGTCTATGTCACTGAGAGATAATGTAACATCCTAGAGTGTAAAAAATTTTTGAGATCGGTCAAGTAACTTTTAGGTTTCCGTTCTCGTTTCCGTTTCTGTTCCTGTGGGATTATAGAGATGAAATATAGATAATGAACCCTATTGCTGAAAGAATTTTTGAAATCTGTGGAGTTGTTTCTAATTTTCCGTTCCCAACCCCGTTCCTGTTGGAATATGGGGATCAAACCTTGACAGGAACCATCTCTGAACTAAACTATGTGTACCCTGAAAATTTCATAAAAATCTGTTGGGTGGTTTAGGAGTTTACCCCGGACATACATACATACATACATACATACATCCTACTTTATATATATAGATAGATAGATAGATAGATAGATAGATAGATTCATTTCAAAATTTAACTTTACAAAAGAGACTTTTAATTTTAATTCTTTTACTTCTGTGTTCTTCTCTGATTAAAACATTTGTCTTCTTGTTCGTGTCGCTCGTTTTCATCAGCCGTTGCTCGTTACTTCTTCTTTTTTGAAGACGTGGACACAGCGTGGGTTGATATGCCTGTTTTCGACAGCTCGTTTGTGTTGACGGGGGCGTTTTCGACGATTCGTTTTGCCGCGGCATTGCCAGTTTTGGCAACAGCCGGTACGTAACACACAGCTCAAGTCACAATAGAAATTCTGAACGAGCGATTTGATTGCATAGTTACATCTCATGTGGTGCTGATGTGAACTTTCCACCGATATCGTGCGATTTGATTCCGAAATACTTTCTGTTGTGTGATTTTTTTAAACTAGAATCGTATGGACAAGCCACTTGATCGATGTTGTTTTCTGGTTTTCAATCTGACAATATTTTTTTCGCAGTTGGCCTTTTTGGCAGCTTCCAGTTGATTTATGTTCAGTTTAGTTTTCCAAACGACCACTGGTCACTGCGTACGTTCAGTTTTTACATAGTTTATACTTAAATGTTTTTTTTAATTTAATCTAATTTTAAACCTTTAAGTTACCCACAAGGCCGGGCGATCTAACACAGCTGAACTATTTTTCAAGGGGTTATGTAAAGTCGCTTGATAATTAACGCCGTGGAAGAGCATATTCACTTATTCAGCGCGTTGTTGCTGACAATATATACGACCCCCAATGCTGGCAAAAGTGCTCGAAAATAAGGCCTTTCGGCTGAAATTTATTCGAGCCAGTCACGGCGACGGTCACTCGCCCAAAATCATTTTTAAGACATGATGGCAAACCTTTACCTTTAAATAAAGCTTAATTCTTGGCTGATGCTGATATGTTTTTTTTCTTTTGAAAAACCTTCAGGTCTAAGAAAACATCCTTTGGTTCCTCAAAACTGACCAAACCCATGCCATGATCAAATACAGTTGGATTTATGCGCTAGAGTCATGGGGAATCGGACATGTCGTTTGCCCTAGAGGAGCCCTGTTTAACATTTGAGCGATTTTATACTTTTAACATAGTAGCATCAACAAATCTTAATTCTTTAATCGAAGAAACTAAAGGGTCCGCAAAATAACTTTTTTTTTTTTGAAAATGGGCGCAAAACATCGAGTGTAGCTTCGGCTGTGTGGCACGTAGCGCCGTCCTGTTGAAACCAAATATTGCCAAATTCCTCCTCTTAAATTTAAAATAGCCCAATTATGACTCTGGACCAAAATCCGCACCAAACAGTGACTCGTTTTGGGTGTATCGGCTTTTCAATGTATGCGTGCGGTGTGCCCCAAATGCGACAATTTTGCTTGTTCATGAGCTTCATCTGAAAAGATGATTTTTTTTGCAAAATGGGCATCTTCTCTAAGTCGATCGCAGGCTCACTTAGCGAAGCGAAAACGCAACATATTCGTTCAGCGGAAGGATAAAACTAATGATATGATCTGTCAAATCAGACATGAGCTGAGTGTTACCATTCACGATATAAGTAGTTAAAAAAAAACGTTAGATGGCGCACCCGATATTTCAATTTCTCTCGCACAGATTAAATTCATTAAATTTATGTTTAATGGGAGACTCTGTTTAAAGACGGACTCACAACTTAATTCCTTTGAGGATTTGCCTGCTGTGCTGCTGGACGTCGGTAAAGCATTTGCTCGACAACGCGGGTCTGATATGGGTGACCTGAGACAACGATGAGTTCTAAAAGTCTGTGAACGGATATGTGTTAAAGAGCAGTGGCAAATGAAAGATATCCAACTTGAGTCACCGAAGCATTCAAACAACAATTCTTTTCTGACCACCCCGACGGAGCCATCATAAATGAAGACCCTACA
Organism: Melanostoma scalare; assembly: GCA_949752695.1. Lineage (NCBI taxonomy): Eukaryota > Metazoa > Arthropoda > Insecta > Diptera > Syrphidae > Melanostoma > Melanostoma scalare. The sequence continues at coordinate 47,875,673 of OX456986.1, forward strand.
TTCCTGCAACAATCATTTGAAGGTTGAGATGGAAGCGGGGACAGTATTATTTCGATTTCCATGCAGCAAAACAAAAAAAATTTAATTTTGCGTATTTCAGACATATATTTGAATTGAAGAGCATGTGCTAAGCGTGAAAGGTTTAAGGGGCTCGGCTAGTTTCTCGAGCTCAAATGGAGGTGATTTTTTGAACGCGTGTAAAAAAAACTACAGCTTCAAATGTTTATCTTCTTCTATATCTATACATATAATAAAAACGTAACAGTTTGTTTGTTTGTGCACGCTAATCTCAGAAACGGCTAATCCTATCTAGATGGGGTTTTCAGTAATATGTTGTGGTAAGCTTCACTTAACATTTAGTTTTTATTTCATGTCAATCGGTTGATAAATAAAAAAGTTATGCCAATTCTTGCGGACGAAGTCGCTAGCACACCTTGTGAAAATAGCAAAACTTAAATTTCAATAGTAAAATTTTTCTCTGATACCAGGCGCACAGCAATGTTCAGAAAGCAGCAGAAAGCAAACGAGTAGAGACAGTGAGGGAGTTATTTCACCACAAAAGCAACAAAGAACTGAATTCGACCAATCAGCGTACGGAACAAGTGTAAAGATCTTGCGATGACCCCATTGGTTTTTCTATTTAAAATGAAAGGCGTTCCATTTTTCATAGGCTGACCAGATTATTTCTCATTAAAGATGACATCAATAAGAATCTCAATCAAAGAAACATGAAGCCTTTCTTTGGCTTACTTTTACGATAACGAAAAAGTTAATTCTAAAAATCATTGAAACAAAAAAAGAAAAATCAAAAAACTTGTGTGTTTGATTCAGAAACAGTGAATTCAATTTCATTAGTCCATAATTGTTTTAAAGCCTTGTTCGCATAAACAGAGGGTCTGGTCACCCTTATTTCACACCAGTCAGACAGCTTTCCCTCTTTCGATTTTGTTTTGAAATGAATGCTATGCAGCTACCTGCTGATGCCTTCTGAGCATTTCTGTGCGCCTGGTATCAAAAGAAAATTATTCAATGGTTGGGTTTCTGTGTTTTTTTTTTTGTTTGGATTGTTTGCAGTGTCGGCGGTGTGTGAGTGGGAAACTTTATTTAGAGCATACATCTTTCTTTTAATAAAACTCATTTGTTTTTCGGAAAAAAATTTCATCACAAAGAAAGCCAATGAACATTAGAAGTATGTATGTATGTTGTTCATTTGGTAGCCGAAAGAGGTTCGGTTTTGATTTATAAGTACGGTCAATCTCTGACACAATATAAAATATGCAATTCCACGATGAATAAATAAAGAATATATGAAAATAGAAAAATTGTTTTGAGATTTGTATATGAGTGAGTACCAACCAAACAGAAAAAAAAGAAAACGCGCACTCACACTGTCCGACGAAAATTGAACTTTGGATAGGAATTTTTTCTCATGGTACCAGGCGCACAGCAATGTTCAGAAAGCAGCAGAAAGCAAACGAGTAGTGACAGGGGGGAGTTATTTCACCATAAAAGCAAGAGAGAACTGATTTCGACCAATCAGCTTACTAAACAAGTGTGAAGATCTTGCGATGATCCCATTGGCTTTCCTATTTCGAATGGAATTCATAGGGTGACCAGATTACTTCCCAATGAAAAGAGGACATCAATAGGAATCTTTACATAAGCAAAGAAACAACAAGGCTTATCTAAAGATGTTTATATATTACATAACATTAAAGCGAAAAAGAAAAAAACCAAAAATGTGCGTTGTTGATTCAGAAACAGTGAATTCAATTGATAAGTACATACTTTTTTTAAAGCTTTGTTCGCTTAACAAAAAACTTTTTTTGAGAGAGCATCTGGTCACCCTCATTTCGCACCAGTCCGACAGCTTTTCCTCTTTTGATTTCTGCTTTGAGATGAATGCTATGCAGCCACCTGCTGCTACCTCCTGAACATTTCTGCGCGCCTGGTAGCAAAGGAAAATTTTTCAATGATTTCGATGAGTTGCGTGACAATCAATCTACCCCCGTATTTTTTGTTGAATCTATATATACATATACGTATACGTATGTCCGGGGTAAACTCCTAAACCGCCCAATGGATTTTTATGAAATTTTCAGGGTAGATATAGTTTAGTCCAGAGATGATTCCTGTCAAGGTTTGATCCCCATATTCCCACAGGAACGGGGTTGGGAACGGAAAGTTAGAAACTACTTCAAAAATTCTTGCAACACTAGGGGTGCTAAATTATCTCCCTTCATCAGTATTTTAAACTATATTTCATCCCAATAATTCCACAGGAACAAACGGTAACGAGAACGGGAATCATAAAGTTACTTGACCGATCTCAAAAATTCTTTTTACTCTGGGATGTTACATCATCTTTCAGAGACATAGGCTTATATTTCATTCACTTATTTCCATGGGAACAGAAAATTCCCACAGGAACGGTGTTGGGAACGGAAACTTAGAAACTACTGGATAGATTTCAAAAATTCTTTCAGCATTAGGATGCCACATAGTCCCACAGTAAGAAAGATTATATTTCATCTCCAAATTCCCACGGAAGAGGAAAAACGAAAACGGGAATCTTAAAACTACAGACCCGAGCAAAGCCGGCAGCTCAGCTAGTTATACATATATTCATGTAAATTGTCACGAAATTTCGAGTTGAAATATTGAAACCCAAGAGAGATATGGACCATTTCTTGAACTCCTTGAAATTAGAAGACGTCAATTACGTCCAATAACAGCCATCTATAACTATAGTGAAAAATTGAAAATTGACAAAATGGCAGCAATTTAAAAAAAAAAGTCCAAATTTTGCCAAAAAAATCGTCTTTCGATGGCTGCCAAAATTACAATTTTCATCCGATCGTAAAAGTTGTGCTGTATGTAAAAACATATGGAGAGTATGCAGTTAAAGTTTCAAGACGATTCGTTAATATTTGCGTGAGTTGCTGCAGCGGCAAATTTAAAAATGCAAGTTTTGAGAAAAACGCATTTAAAGTTTTCAGACCAGGAGTTCGAGTGCCCGAGATGCTTCTCTTCTATACTCTGCCATTTCAAAAATATCCAAGATATCATTCCAATATTTTAGGACATCATTTTTGAGATGTTTACCTATTGAAAAAAAAGTATTGATTTTTTGAAAATGAGAAACTAGCTGAGCCTTTTAAACTACTTGCTTTTTAGGTGGGCATTAAAGTTCCGGGTGAAACTGGGCCTTAATTAATATCCTCCAGTTTTTAGTCTTATTCCACTTGATTGCGCTACCTTAAACGAGGTCTTCTGCGATTTCACTGCAACCGTAGCGTTGATTTCCATCCACTCTACATTACATTTCTCAGCCATCGTAGTCCATCGTGCCCATGTCATGGTACAGCTCATACAACTCGCGTTGTATATTATTCTCCACATATTGTTTTCGCAAAGATCATTCGGAGCATTTTTCTTTCGAAACAATCAAGGGTTTCCTCATTCGCTAAGGCAGAATTGGGACGATTACTTAGTTTTTCTAGAGAGGGTTGTGTTTTTCAATTGGCTTCTTAACGGTTGGCAAGAGTTGTACTTCGTTCGACCTCCCCATTGATGTTGTTTTCCGTGTCTATAGTGGATCCTAGGTAGACAAAGTCCCATACTCCGGGAAAACTCCGCCATCTTTGTATCAGCGCAGACTTCCCCTAAACTGGAGGGAGGACTCCACACCTGAGTTGTGCGTTCAGCATTCACAAGCGGTGCGTCATTTTGGTCAATGTACAAAAAGTATGACAGTTTATAGCAGCAGCGGTTAATATGATCTTTTAGGCGTATGATAAGATAAGAAAGCAATCACGACCGGTTCATTTGATGTTGTTATATTTAAAGAAGAAAGTCATCTTTTCATACCCCTCTTTATCTTTTTATATTTTTGATACCAAATTGTACTAATTATTTTTAATTGCTCGTTGCTTCGTGGTTAGCATTTCTTCCTATTAACGTAGTAGGCTCGTTGCTCAGATCCCAACAGAAGCCAATATGATTTTCCATGGTTATCGCCTTTCGCGTATAGTACTCCGATAGTAAAATGTATTGCCATGTCAAGCGATTAATCGATTGGTCGTTCTTAATCGACAGAATTTTGTAGGTCCCCTCCATTCCCTCACCAGACACAGTTGTTAGAAATGTGCTAGGATGTTGAGCTCCCCGATCTGATGCGTTTGCAGTCTTTTCTTTTGTTCAAAGCAGAATTATGTCCTTAAGACAAAACTCATTGCCACAATTAACCAGAAAAACTCAAATTGAAGGGCTTATCAGGTTGAAGGTATTACAAGCTTTAAAAGCCTACTGGGTTTGCTATTCCGATTCGACCTGCCGTCCGAATCCGATTGCCCAACGTTGACACTTTGAACACTTTGCTGAATTTATTCATCTCCAAAACGTGTCTACTTTTTCATCCAAAAAAGACATTTGTTTTGAATAATTTCAAATATCAATGAATTCTCCTTTCAAATTTGCTAAAGAAAAAGAAACGAAATAAATCTTCTCTCCTTTGTGATGGTGCGATAAAAAAAAAACGATTTCATTCAGTTTTTGGTTTTACGTTTTATTATCGAAAACCCTTTAACAACCCCCGTCAGAAATTCGAAGTAATTTTTTATCTTCTAAAATTAGATCACCAACTTAAGCAATACGTACGCATTATTTTATCTCGGTTAAAGGACTGTCTTTTGTTTCACTTTTTTTTATCTGGGTTGGTTTTTTACCTACCTACAGTTTGCCAGCAGACATTTCCTTCAGCGCTATCCAAATGGGATAATAAATCTTGCTAGAAATACAAAGTTTCTTTTTGCATATCGAAAAAAGTTCTAACCTTTCATAGAGAAAGCAGCTTTAGTGTACAAATAACCAAAACCGGTTAGAATTACAACATATCCCTTTTATTATCAAAATGAGTCTTATCTACTTTCCATTGTTTTTCATTTGAAAAGAAGAACCGGTCAATTGTTTCCTTAGGTTTTATGCGTTTCTTGTGAACTTGTTATAGGAGCGGCGGAGAGGAACTTAGTGGTTTCTTCGTAAAATACTTTTGTGTAAATAAAAATATCAGCATGTAAAGGTATAAAAAGTGTTCTTTGATATCAAGGCTTAGAACCCAAATGGTAATTCTGTTGAAATTCATTTACCCTATTCGCTTTGATATTTTCGCTATGGTGATATTTTCACGAAAGTGCACGCTCTTCATGTGCTTTTTTTCACCCATAACTTCATTTACATTTTTTTTTTGCCTGCACTGAAATAAGAAGTGAAATGTTCGCATTAAACGAAGAGTGAGCCACAGAAGAAAAATCATACAAAACCGGAAAAATTCAGATAAAACTCCGGAAAAAATACATGCGCTTTATGCTTGGCGGTTTTACAAAGGTTACGTACATTTGAATTTGATATGATATGAGTATTTCAGAATTTTAATAGAGTCGCGGCCACTACAAAAGTCACAAAGTGAAGTGGAGCTACAGGTACACGAACTGAAAGCTTAATACAAATTGAATGTCATATTTCTTGAATTCTAAGAAATACAACGTAAAAGTCTGCTGAAAGCTAAAATTCGCGAGAATTCAGAACACAAACTTATACCCATTCATTGCCATATTTTTTCCGTTTAGCTTTTAGCTAACTCTTCTGTACTTATTGCGGTGGCTGGAGATTTTTTATTTTTAAGTTCACCATTTATATCTTAAAATTGAACTAAGTAAAAACAAATCTTTTACACACTGGAGAGTCTCTTACTTTTACTTTATCTTATGCTCAAAACCTATACATTCGATTGTTTCAAATGATTTTGTTAGTTTCTTAATCAAGTCTGTTAGTTTGTGATTAATCCCAAATCTGAGCAAATGTACGTTCATTTGTTTCGCTATATTGAAAAATCGTAAAAAAGCGTCAAGGTACCAAATTTTCTTTATGACGCTTTACGAAAGCGAAACTGAACCAAACGCTAATGTTCGGCCCAATTTACCAAAGCGTCATTGTGCCAAAGTTCTGCATTTACCATAATGTCGCTTGGCACAATGTCACGGCACCATTTAATCATTGGAATATGCAATGCAAAGACTCGGCATAGAAACCAAAAGCGACATAAGGCCATAGTGGTCTTATGACGCTTTAGACAGCGACATAATGCCACGTTAGAATATGGCCTTATGACACTTTGCTAAAGTGTCATAAGACCATATTTCGTAATATGGCCTTATGTCATATGTTAGAATATGGCCTTATGTCACGGCACTCTTATTTCCATAGTCAGTGCCGTGTAGTCCAAACAGTGCGTTTTTTGAAAAAAAGTTGCGACTGAAACAAAGCACCCACAGCGGCTGCTGTACTTAAGTTCAAGCGAAAAGTTCGTGAGACTTTCATTCTAGTGGGCAATACTCTACTCATAAGGTTCGTTCGTTGAACTTAATCCTTGAATACTCTCTGAGTTGTCGAAAAAGCCTGAGTTTAGCTCTCAAAAAATCCTAAATCACAAAATCATGACACATCCGTGCCAGAAAACTCCATACCATTTTACAGCCATGTTCATTACCTGAACTCGCCTTTGCAAACAACCTTGCGTTAGTTCAAGGCGAGTTGAGGGCAAACCCAGTCTCAAACAATACTCAGATTGACTTTAAGAGCAAGTTAAAGTTTTTAAAAGAATCGCTTTGTGGCGACCTTAGGGCGACTCAGGGCTTCAACGAACAAACCTATAGTCTTCACCGTCGCGTCGCACAGACAAGAATGTGGCTCCTGTAGAATGTGAAGCTCATGAGCATCAATCTCAACAGCTTAACATTCGATACATTACCCTGACCCCGATACCCCTTTTTTCACGCACGACCATCCGCTTCGTTATCCTTACGCAATTTGGTCCTCAGAGCAGTTTAAATAGAACAACAATTTGGGGGTGGAATTTCATCTTTTTTTTAACGAGGTGCATTGTCATCTTGACGATAATAGGGTCCCATATGAATTTAACTTTTCTGAAGTTTTTATGAACAAATTCAAGTGAAAGTTTCCCTGAAAGCTTTAGAAGGAATATCATCTTCTCACTATAAAAAGAGCGATGTAAACGATTTCAACCAGTGTGTTCCTAGACAGACAAAAAACGTGGATGCAACTAAATAATATTCTAACGTTTTAAATAAGTAGAATTTTTTGTTCCCAATTTCTATTGCTCAAATACGCTAGAAAATTATGTTAAGCTTCCATGTATTCTTAAGCTGTTTGAACAAGTACCCTGTGAAAGTTTATCCTTCTTTGCAAAGAATATTGGACCCTATCATAAGACCCGTCGCGTCGTAGCGATTTCGGACTACGAATACCACAAAAGGAGCATTACGAACGCTTTTGTAGTGAATATTTTGCCACAAAATTTGTTACTATTAATAAAGTTTTTAATAAGTTACAAATATCTGTTGCTAAGCGTTCATTACGAAGATGTTTTTAGTCATTTCTATTTGACATTCGTAGTCCGAAATTGCTACGACACGCGACGGGCGCTGTGATATGGGTGATTATATCTAATCAGCAACACGTATTTATGCAGAGAAGATCGACTCCTACTAACCTTCTCTCATTTTACCATAATTGCTTTAATGCATTTGAAAAGGTGTTTGAATTAGACTGCATTTACTCTGACTTCTCCAAGATCTTCGATCAATTTTCTCATAATATTATAGTATACAAGCTAAAAGAATTTGGATTTCCACCAGTATTTATTGTTTGGATAAGTTCCTACTTAAAAAATAGGTCTTATCAAGTCAGGTTCCGTACGTCTTGTCGAATTCTTTCAATGGTCTGGTGTGCCACAAGGGAGTCACCTTGGTCCTTTGCTCTTCATTATTGCAATAAACGACATTCCATTTCATACAGCAACATTCTTTTGCTGACGACATGAAGTTTTTTAAACCTATTGAAAATGCGTCAGATTGCATTTTATTTCAAAAGATATCGACAGCTTTGTAAGTCTTTCAAGTTTTTTTTTTTTTTATAATTAACGCGCACATCAAGAAGCTATGAGTACCCTTATAATGTTTTGAAACACAGTGATAGCATTTTGGTAGGCATTCCACATTCGGGTGGTGCGACTAAAATATCAATCTCAATACCGAAGTTGGGCTTAAGGTAGAACTGATTAGCGTTCCTGTCGAGGTGGGTGTTGTGTCTAAATTGTTTCAGGGGAGGAATGCAGCTGGCTATTTCGCTAGAGCACTGCTTGTAAAAAAAAAAAACGATGAAAGAGAGAAAGGCAACTTATGTTTTGATGGTGTTCAAGAGAATCAATTGATTCTACGATTGAACTGTCACTTATCAAACTCAATGCTCTGTTTTGTTTCCTATGAAGAAGGCGCAAAGATGTTTGGAAGCACCTGACCGAATATGAGAATTGTTCTCTAGCTTTGGGCGGATATAAGCCTTGTAGATAGTAGCCAGATCAGAAGTGGTGAAGAATTTCCTGCATCTTCTTAAGAAACCTAAGCATTTGCAGCGTATTTGGCAACTTCAAATATGTGGTCATTCAAACGTAGATCAATTTTTTACACACATACCAAGTACTGACAGCTTTTCGGTTTCTTGGATACAGGTACCATTCATAGATAATGCCGATGGGGAAATGTTAAGCTTCAACGACAAGAGACATCATTAAATTTTCGAAGCATTGAATTCTACTCGTTTTTTATGACCCCATGTAATAATGCTGTCTAGGTCAGAATTCAATAAGCTAATCATTCGCAAACGTTCCAGTCCCACATCCGAAGAGCGGGGGTGTGAATTTGGAAGCGAATATGAAAAGCTAAATGTTAAGTCGTCAGCAAAAAGTTGAGACGACTAGAAGTTTCAGACAAGAGATCGTTAATGAAAATAAGGAAGAGAGTCGGAGAGAAAACGGAACCCTGGGGCACACCAGCATTTATAAGGTGAGTATCAGGCTTAAAACCATCCAACACAACTTGTATTGAACGGTCCGAAAGGTAATTTCTAATCCAACGAAGAAGAGCCACATCGACACCAACTCGCATTTTCAGTAAAAGAGCCTGATGCCAAACTCTATCAATTGCTTTAAAAATATCAATCGCAATAATCTTCCTTTCTCCACAACAGTGTAAAGACTGGTTCCACTTTTCGGTGAGATATGCCATCAAATCACCAATGAACCTTTTGCAACGAAAGCCGTACTGTCAGTCATTGAGAAGCTTTCGTTCTTCAAGATATTTCATAAGTTGACGATTTTATCAACGTTTCCACGTTCTTGGAAAACTATGACGTTCTCATGCAAAAACTTTCCCGGCATTGCAAATTATTCAACATCTCGGCAAACACTATCCCAAGTTTCGAATTTCCGTGACTTTGGTGTTCTTTCCAGTATCAAACTCGAATTCAATGAACACATCAAATTCACAATTCAAATTCAATGCTTGGGTTTATCAAAAGATGGCACAAAAGAATTTAGCGACCGACCCCTATGTTACACTTTCCTTATACAACGGTTATGATCGTTCCCATCTTGAGTATTCTTCTCATGTTTGGTCACCTCTATATGACCCATTTAAATTCGTCTTTGAGTTCGATCCGTTCCACAATCGACACCAACTCTCAAAGCTCATCCACAACACCTACTACCCCACCGGTAGTCAGCGAACATATTTTCCTTAACATCGCGAGCCAATTGGAAGATCTTAAGGAACAAATAAAGGAAACCCAGACAGTCATCAAACGATCTTTCGAAGACCTCAACATAGCCACCTCCAAAGACCCTGAACCACTCCCTAGGTCACAATATAGCACATCTGTTTTAGATGAAATTTTGGACGCCTGCGATGACGCTGCAGATACCCCAGTTGTTCCTCCGCCTCCTCAACATCATCTTTCTTATTCCTCCCTTGAACCTACCATTGATCGTTTTGGTGCCATATGGAAGCAGTCGAAGTGGAACAGTAGAACTCATACGTTTTGCCCTGAAAGATCTTCCCTAGGAAGATCTTTTTGACGCCGAGCTTCGTAAGTCAGCAAAGAGATAAGTAATATTGAAGGACATTCATGAAATACAACTTCAAGGGCTTTGTTATTAGCTTAGCTTACACTTGTCATCTACATATGTCTCGAAGAAGAAATAGAACAAATCACCTTTCTTGAGAGTGAGTTGTTTTTGTCTCGTTGTAAAGCAATATCTAGAAGGTTGAGAAGCATTCTTGATATTCGACGCCCATTACTATTGAGCATTTATAAAGAAGCTCTTTAACAGACAGTAAAGGACAAACGAAGTTACGGTAATTGTTTTTCTGTTTGTATGACTTCCCGAATTATCATAACACACGACCTCAAGTTTCATTCCATTCAGATACCAAAATGGCACTCCCCATGTTATAAATCAATTGAAAACAGAAATTTTATTGAAACAAGTCAATTGGTATCCACTTCACGACACCAAATCCAGCTCCAAATTGAATATTACGTACCTATCTAGATACCTTGGTCGTTTAAGGCCTTGATTTTTGTTCTGCACACCCCAAAAATCTGTCCCAAATGTTCGGAACGGATTTCTTTTAAGAGAATCGATATTTAGAAAAAAAAGTAAGAAAATTGCCTTCCTTTGCTCTTTTGGTCTTGGGTATCAAGGAACTAAAAGACAAAGTACCTACTTATATATTAACCCAACCCCCATGCATAAAATTCCATTAGGTGTTGGTATCTGTCATTTCCGCCCGCATTAATTTAACGATAAAATAATGTGGCTTTATCTACATCGCGTCGAGTCGACCAGCTGCTGCCTTGTAATGTTAAGTAATGTCTTCTTATCTTAATGTTAATTTCTTGCTTAAGGGAGCAATCAGTATTGAGCTGCACTTTAATATGATTGTATGGGGCGGAGCGGCGGGCGGGGTTAGCTATTGTTTTTCTCTGTCATTTGGTTAAGAGTCTTTTATTTTCTTTTGTTTTTGTGGCCTAAATAAACATAATCCCTTGCAGTGATTTATCATTGCTCAAGCAATTCAAAGGGGTTACTAGTTAATGATAAGACTCAATCATTGGATCTCATTGAGCTGCTTCTTCAATTTAACGTGTATATGTTTTGTTTAGCGGGTATACCCCGTCAGCAAATCTTCATCCGGTTTGAGTGAATTTGAACAATCTTCCCAGGAATTTACGTCAAATTACAATATTGAACAGCAGATATATATCGGATGTATTTACCAAATTGAATCTGATCCAAATGATTGCTCTTTTGTTTTGTTTTTCATTTACTTGTTTAAGTAAACACATAAATTGGTATCGATTTGTGGACATATTTATTTGCTTCTAAGGAAAGCTTGTGAATTTCATTCTTATTTGTGCGCTTCTCTTAAAACCTGGTTTCTATTGCATTGCGGATCTAACAAACGCATAAAGTGTCGCGGTAAAATTTACCGCTACAAAAAGTATCCTTAGGATCCTTTCTCGTATCCCTTCCTCTTCTTCGTTTTTGGGTGTGGATGCATAATTCTGGGAGAGGTAGGGGCAACCAAGGTTCCATCAGCCTATGGTTTACTCACCCAGCATTATGCAAAAACATCCCACGTAGGTTGCTGTGGCAAAATCGGTCAAAGCTAGACCAGAAAAGGGACCAACGAACATGGAAGAACGTGCAGACGGGCGGTCTCACGAAAAACACAAACTGCCTAATGGAACCTGGCAAAACACCCAAGGCAACACAACAACACTTAATACAAACATCCATGGTAGATGATCAATTCCTACCCAACGTTTTACGTCACTTTGACAAAATTAGTATGGCCTTCTGCCCAACCTAAACTTACTATCAACTTTTAATTAAAATCTAAATGATATTGACATAAAAGAAGAATCACTTAGAGACGTGTTTCCGACTTTATTCTCATTTCCCTTTTTCTAACGATCTGGACGAAGGTCTATGGACAGTACTTCGAACTTTCGAATTTAGCTTCTCCTGTTCTTTGTTCTCCGAGAAAATATCTTCTTCATATTTTACTTTGGGCCGGTTTGGGCTGGGGACTTTGTGCGAGTTAAATAATTTTTCTCAACTCGTCCACTAGGCTACTGGTGATCACATCACCTGAACGCAAAGGACCGCGGGTAGTTGATTCGTGACATCTCACTCGCACATTCTAGCCTAATGGCGGAATGCTACAGTAAAAGTGAGACCGAACAACACCACGCTTAAAGGTCTGACGAGGATGGCCGGACGGCCTCTTGATTCTTGCTGGTGAAAGAAGAGAGATCTGGAAGAAAGCTCCTGAGGGATTATAGCGATTTTTTTTTGGATATAACGATTTTTGGAAGTAGCAGAATTTTCGTTTTAGCGAGAGGAGATTTAATTGACTGAGAGGCAATATTCCGGTTGGGATATTTTGAGAAAGAGATTTAGAGGTTTACGTAGAAGATATTTCCTCACGGAGTTCAGGATAGTGGTGAACAAAAGAAGAGCTAAGTATTTTTGATTTTATTATTTTATACCTGACGCATCGAAAAATCCTACCTTTTCAAGGGTTTCTCGAGCGAGTCTAGAGTTGCCTTATTTGGGGCAAAATTAAGATCCGCTAGGCCTTCGTTGTCCTACCTTTCCCGAGATTGCGGGACTCGCAACCGTTTTCCTTTATTTCTTCTATTACTTCTTATTTCGGAAACTTTCCTTAAGTTACTCTTCTTTGTATCCAAACGACACACTAATCTGTTTTACTATTTAACTTTCATCTTTCTAAACTTTTCATAATTTCGAGAATTGGCCTCCTGCCAACCTTGGAAGATATTCTGTACTTTGCTTTTATTTTGAAAAGATTCTGGTTTTTAATCCAGGTTTCGACCACGGTTTTTACCCAGACACCCTATTTAAACAATAAATCTATTTAAACATACCTTTTTGAATTCAAACATATCTTCTTTTAATTTATTTTCTGTCGTCAAGGTTTGGAAATTTATCCCTACAAAAATTTTCTGGCGCCCACAATTTTTAGGACACCCTGTCCTTGATCATTTCTATAAAATCCATTATAATTCAATTAATCGTCCCCTTTTATTAATTCGTCTGACCTACCTCATCAAATTAACCTATCGAACACACCCAGCTGAGCTAACCGCGGTGGCAGCATACATTTGTTGCTGGATGCACCACTTTTCTTCTTGCCGGCATTTCTCCCCATCTCGTCTGACATTTGACATTCTTTTCACACGCCGACCGGCTGTGTATAATTTTTTTTCTTACTTAATTTTATCTTATTTTCATAGTACGCGGTGTTTAAGTTTTCGGTTCCATCCTAAAGTTAGTTGGTTTAATTAAAAGAAACATAAATTAATAACCCCATTGAAAAGGAAGTGTCGGAGAAGAAAAGGTGCAACAAAAGGGCTGTCCAATTGTTTCCGTTTGGCCATCGAAGTTTTTCGTTTAAAAAGACCTTTGGTTTGCCGAGGTGCAACTTTCTTATTTCAGCGAGTATCAAGATCTGGACGATGGGGTATACAATTTAACGACAGTAACTCTCCACGTGTTTTAAATAAAGTTGATATTTTCTCTACGTCCACGTTAATCTCAAAATAGGTGTTCAAGTTTCGGGTAGTCTAATCTGCATATTGAAGATTGAATATCTATGAAAAATTTATGTAACTTTTCATCGGGGACTATAAGGATATCATACATCTCCGATTTCATTTGTTGAAAATTTAATTCTTTTAAGTTAAGGGGACAGCTAGTCTTCACAGTCACTTTTCAAAGCAAGATACTTTTCTTGCAATGGCAGTATTGAACACTATCCTAGGGAGGCGCAAGGCATTCATATTAAGAACTTTTACGACATAACTAAAGTTAAGTTTTAGCGTAGTGAGGCACATTGGCCGGAGTGCTATTTCGATGTGTAGCATTTACGTGGGTGTGTCCGGTGGAAGGTGATGTACACGTTTGGAGGAAAAATCTCATTACAAACAATATTGTAGATTAAATTCACTACAACTACAGCATTACTTAAGGCAAGTTTACTAACTACTGATAAACGCAAAATCAATATCAAATGCTACATTAACAAGTACAGCATCTCCAGCAAGCTTTTTTCAGTGCCCTAGCATAACAGAGCGGTCTCAATGAAATAACGAAGTTACCAATACAATACGTACCGACAGCGAACTCTGAAGATGTCACATGATATTTTTTCACTCATGCCATAGAACTCACACGCACTAGGTAATTTTATAAGGTACTCTGAAAAATATCGAGTGAGGCCCTTCTGGCCATTGTGATGAACAACTGCCACTTTCCCGAGCGATGGAAGAAGGCGAAGATCGTGACCATTCTTAAAAACGGAAACCGAAACATTGTGTCCTGTTACAGGCCCATATCCCTACTCAGCAACGTCAGCAAAATTCTGGAGGATCTGGTTCTCCGAAGGCTCAAGACATTCTGCAACGACAACAGCATCATCCCGAATATGCAGTTTGGATTCCGGGAGAAACATTCTACTATTCATCCACTCCTGAAGCTCCAAGGGGACGTCATAAGGAAACTCAACAACCACCAAACAACAGTTGGATGTTTTTTGGACGTTGAGAAGGCATTTGATAGTGTCTGGATAAACGGACTTATTCATAAACATGGTTAGTTTATGCTTTCCAGGTTCATTAATAAAAATTTTGTTTAATTTTCTTCATTCCAGATCTTTCTACGTGCAAGTAGATAACACCGTGTCTTCAACCAGATTCATCTAAGCAGGGGTTGCTCAAGGATCGAAGCTAAGTTCCTTCTTGTATAGCATTTTCACCTCGGACCAACCTCAACCAGAATACACCACCAACCTTCTCTTTGCGAACGACTCATTGACCTACGCGCATTCACTGTCACCTGTGATCGCTGCTCGTAGAGTTGAGGACCACAAACTATGGGGAATCAAAACTAATTCAGCGAAATCCGAGCTAATTTGCAGCCACAAACTGCCACAACATCTGCGTAAACCTTCCCGACGATACACAGCTCAGGCCGAAAAAACAGCTCAAGTATCTAGGAGTCCACTTCAACGAACTGATGCGTTTCAACCCGCACGACACTGCAGTCGTCAAAAAAGCTGACTTTACTTTCCATCGCGTCCATCCGCTGATGCGCAAAAGAAGTGGACTCAGCCAAAACACAAAATTGTTGCTGTACAAGCAGCTAATACGACCCTTTATCTCCTACTGCTTCCCCGTCTGGTTTAAAATATCCAAGACTAGAATGCAAAAACTGGCTGTGTTTGAGAGGAAGGTTTTGCGCATATGCACAGGACTTGGCTCCGATCCGATACGCAGGAAAAACGTCAGCAATAGAAAGCTCTATGAAGAAGCAAGGGTCATCCCCATAGAGCAATACATGGTGCAACCTGGAAGACGCCTACTGGAAAACCTGGCCAACCATCCGAACCCCTTAGTAAGAAGGATAGCAGAAGAAGACCGACATCCGGACCTGAGGTACATCGATGCGATGACACTAATGGAAGACGACACATTCAACAACGATGAGGCAATGTCCTTCTACGCTAAGGTAGCGTCAACCCACCACCGTGGCTAGCTGCTCCATCACCCTATCACCCCCCTCCCCCCACTCCTCCTCCTACACCACCGACCTCCCCCATCCTCAACCGCAACTAACTCCAAGGACAACAGGAACTGAACACTTCTACAGTTATTAAATACTAAAATCTACTCTATTCTATAATAATCATTAACTTAAATTTAATTCATAATCCAAATATCTGACAATGTATATTGTTAGGCCCCTTATGTGCCAACACAGCAAAAAATTTACCATTATATAATTAAGTAACGTATAATTTAGTATCAATTGTAAATATCCTTTTGTTATATAAAAATCGTTAAATCGTTAGAAGACGAAATACCTGTTGGAACCAGACTGGCTGCCCAAAGAAACGCGAAGTATCTAGGCGTCAATTTTAACGAGGTGCTAAAATTCAACCCGCACTGTACTGAATAAAGCCAACTTCGTCTTCCATCGACTGTTCCCTTTGCTGAGAAGAAGGACGGGATTAAGTCAGCCAACCAAACTACTAATGTACAAGCAGCTGCTGAGACCCGTCATCAACTACGGAAGCCCAGTTTGGTTCACCATTTCGAAGAAGACCACGATGAAGGAGCTCCTAATTTTCGAAAAGTAGATTCTGAGTCTCTGCTCCGGCCTCACTTTCAACCACCAGCGCCAGAGACATTACAGTAACCAGCACGAGAAAGCCAAAATGACGCCCTTGGACCAATACGTCTTATCGACGGTAATAAAAACGGCTGCAAATATCAACAACCACCCTAATGCCTTGGTGAGGAGCATGACCAGTTAGGACCGACACCCTGAACCAAAATACCTAAGCGTGATGAGCACTTTGGACGTCGAAGTAAAGCCAGCCAACGACGAAGCCACCAACTTCTACGCTCACCCCGATTGGCTAATGCCACCCAAAACAACCTCGCCATGTAAAGGGACACCAGCGACAACCGGGACGGAACATTCTGAGATAACCCAAGTCAGCCGACTTATAATTCAGAATTTTCTTTTCTTTTCAGCTACATAATATTAAGTTATTATTTTAATTCTAGACAATGTATTCGGTTAGGCCCTCTATGTACCAGGATTTCCGCTTGGAACACGTTTCAATGATTTGGGAGTCCATAAGATAAACTAATATTTAATTCTTTTGAGTACATACCGCCACCAACTTCGTAATCAGTTTTGAGCCGTCTGCGTCTGTGTAAAAATAATTGAATCATCTTGTAAGAAATCCGGCCAAAAGAGGACGTCTGGTAACCCTAGTCGTGACATATTCCGAAATAAGTTCCAGTACATTAAAAGTTCTATGGAGCGTAGTAAGATTTTGATCCTATGTCCCTATGTACCATCGCTTTCAAGCTACAATAGCAATATGTCAATATCAGAAAATCCTTCTAACGAATAAATATGACAATCGAATAAACATCACCAGCCTTCTGTGGGGTTAGTTTTGGTAGACTGTGAAAGAAAATATTTCAGAAAAGCACTTTGGACTCAACAAACAATATTGTTTGTATTCTTTTGTTCATTCTGTGACTTAGTACTGAGAATGCCTCAGAACAAAGTTCACGTTGAATCTTTTACAAAGAAATCTTTGCTGTCTTCCAACAAGTAAAGTAAAAAGCAATAAAGTGAAGGTTCATGTCGAGGGTTATGCCATGTCGTATTGACATTTTGCATACAATCAGGAGTTCAATAATTGAATTTATCCTCACTTGTACATACCAATCTAAATATTGATGAGAACTTTTCTTCAAAAATTTGCAGGAAATTGATTTCCAATAACTCGGTACCAGTATGCATTTCATTCAAACAACTTTGCCAGATATCAGTTTCGTATGAGTTTCAATTCCTTTTGCGAACATATAGGCATTCAAAGTTCTTGGCAAACATCACACAAAGTACAGATATTGGAATAAACAGAAAACCAACAGAAAGAATGACATGGTGGATGTATCCTTGACGAGACTTCGTTCAAACTTCGAAAGATTCCCATAGGTGCAGTAAAGTGTAGTGTAGGCTTTGCGTTGAAAACGGACGAATAAATTCCCATTTGCCAACCCATATACGTTTTATTCTCCTGGGACAAATGCTGCTGACACTTTACAGTCATTGTGCTGTGTGCAATTTGTGAAATTACATTTCTGCCTTTCTTGTTGTAATGCATTTCCTTTTTTTAAACTCTTTTTTGACAGGAGAATATTTATTGTCCAAGTTTCCCGTAGGGTTTAACTTTAAGATTTTTAAGAGCGAGTGAGACTCCATGTAGAGGTAGGCATGGTTGTAAACAAAAACTTGGTCCTAGTTTCAAAATACTACAAACAAAACACGAACAGATGCCAAAACGTGAGATGGAGGAGAGGTAAATCGCTGTCTACTAAGAAAAGACACAAGCGCCATTCATTTTGTTGGAATCAGAATTCAACTGCTTTCAACGTTTCGTTGCTAGAAAGTGATGATTCTAAACTGTCTGACATAAACGTGCATCACTTGAAGCCAAGGATGATAGTAAATATATGTGAAAATACGCGATGGCTTAGTGTGCATTTGAAGAATAGTCGTTTCAAACAAAAAGAAGAAACGAGCAGTGGTTTTTTTTAGCAACTCATGAATGGCAAATTTTAACATTTAAGGCAAGCAAGTGTTCCTCTGAAGCATTCTTATGTTGTCTCTTCTGTTCGTAAGCATCACAATCTCATTTTTTGGAATATTCATAAGCGCCACTGTACACTGAAAAGTATGTCATTCGCTGAAATGACTTTTCATCCGAAACCATCCCGACAGTGTTATCATCACGATGAGCAGACATATTACTTTGGATAATGGAAAAATTTTGCATCCACATTCGCATCATCGTGTTTTGTTCACGTTGCATGACCACGGAAGTTGAATGCGACCACAGCCAGTAGAGGAAAGAGAAGTTTTTTATAAAATTAAGAAAGTTAACTTAAACATGCTCTCGTGTCTGGCACTAAAGCCTTGATTTGGATTTAAATAATTCAAGAACGAAAAATGCATATTCTCATTCGCATGAAGTTTTGAAATTTGAAAACGAAGTTAGGGAACGCAAAAAATGTAGCCGTGTGAGCTTTTGAAGGGAATGAAGCGCATGTTGGAGGAATTTTGTTTAATTAGAATTTATTTTTAGGAAAATGAGAGGACGAAAGTAAGATAAGTATCCAATGAATGCATGAATGGGTACTTATCTTTCATATTGTGTTGCCGGTTGGGACAGGAGGATGCATTATTTGAGGATATGCATTGCATATGCAATTGTAGTGTCATAAGTTGGAATGGTTGTGGCTTTAAAAAACATTCTGTCACTTTCGTTGGTGACAAAAATGACTTGGGTTAACGAGAGGATTGGGAAATTGCTTGCAGGGCTTTTATAGTGAGTAGTTTGGTCAGCTAGTTAAGTAACATAGCAGCGGAAGGGACAATTTGGTTATATTACCAATTACCCATGATTGGCTTCATAACTGTGAAGTGTTATTATTTCTCCCATTATTACAGCGAAAGCTCTATTGATCCACTTCTTCCTTTTTCTCTTTGAGCATCGTAATATGGAAGGGATCACAGCTCTCCCAGTCAACTGCTTCTTTTGACGTTTGAGTTTTGGACATTATTTTAAAGTATGATTTTTAAAAATGTCGCATGACATTGTATTGTGTCGTTTTATTGAATGCTTTTTTCGACATCAGAGGTCTTTATGAGTACTTTATCGACCTTGACTTAGTAGCTTCAATTCTCCAAAGTCATCCTGTATACGTTGTACGAATTTTGCAGGGATGGCGAATCTACACATGGCTCTATCAGTTCGTCTCTATAAATACTGTCATACGCGGCCTTGAAATCGATAGCAAGATGGTGTATATCGATTCCCAAGATCTACCCTATTGTGAACATTTGGTCGATTGTGGACTTTTTTTGGTCTAAAATCGCGGTGATAAGGATCTATAAAATAGCTGAGGTGGCGTTTCAGGCGTTTGCATACTACAGCAGACAAGATGTTATGTGCGACGTAAAGTCTTTCAAGATAGGACATGATACTGAAGTTTCATTCATTATGGGCGATTTTTCCCGACCATATCATGCAGACCAGCTTGTGCATGCTTCTTTCCGAGTGACCTCGTGTTGCCTTAAAAAGCTCCGCGTCAATTTGGCTTCTGTAGTCTTATAAGATTTAAGCCTCTTTATGTGAAAGACAAACAAATGTATCTCATCTCAATTCCTCAAATGGGCGATTCTCATGTTACCCCTTTTCTTCTTTAATAATTCGATGTTTTTCCGTTCTCATCTCCTTGTACTGGTCACATACAGCAATAGTTAAATACTGAGTCTGCGGTTCTGATTTCTTGTTGACATTAGGTGTTTTTTAACAAGGCTGTCTTATATATATAACATGATTTTAATTTTACATGCATAGCAAAAACAACATCCCCGACAACTGGTGTCGGGGATAAAAGGATGGACAGAATTCTTTCCGGGTTAGATTTTTGACGTTTAGTCGAGTATCGAATGAGTATTTCGATGTTTCATTTTTAAATGTTGGTGCGGCTAGAGACTTTCATATTTCTCGAACAAAATCAAATTGGATGTCGGAGAGTACGTTCAGAAGTGTTTAATTTAAAAAAATCGAATGCCCCCTTGAATCCTTGTGAATTGTTGTATTGCTTTATTGGCATTATTTCATTTAAAAGGGATTCCTTCAAAACAAAACCTTAAAAGAATGCCGTTTCATGCATTCGTGCTAACCCAAAGGAATGTCAAAAATTTCTTTTATTTTACAACAAATTCAAGCTATCTAAAACAAATCACAGTATATTCTTTCAGCCCGCACAGAAATTGCAGCTCTCTTGCAAATTTAACCCGTGCATATAAACAGAGATAAAGAAACACAAGAGATACTACCTACATACCTTTGTGAACGAACCGATTTTTGACAATTCTAAACTAACATAAAAATGTCGTTAAGTGCTAAGTTTCTTTTATAGTTTAATTTAAAGAGCTATGTCTTTAACATGATATTGAATAATCTATTTTCAATGTTTTTTTATTCGAAATTTTAAATAACTCCAAACCTTCTTTTAAAATTTATC
Source organism: Melanostoma scalare (assembly GCA_949752695.1). Taxonomy (NCBI): domain Eukaryota; kingdom Metazoa; phylum Arthropoda; class Insecta; order Diptera; family Syrphidae; genus Melanostoma; species Melanostoma scalare. Next base: position 47,896,301 of record OX456986.1, read on the forward strand.
TGGTTTCAATACAATTCAAACTTAACTTTTTTTTTTCAGGTGAGTTTTCCAATGCGATTGTTATCGCCATTAATACCTAATATAACTACTTAAAGGTAAATATACTAATTTCATAATAGTCTATAAAGGGAGTATTCTAGTCTTTGAAAAATTCGAGATTTTTTTTTTTTTCATAGTTTTATGTTTTTTTATTTAGTTTAGATATTCAAAAATATAAATGAAAAGATTAGTGAAGTTCTTAACAGTTAAAAACACTTATTTTATTTCCTCAGATGTACATTTCAGAAGCAATGCTTCCATCGTCAGTGAGATTTGTAAAATTAAATTAAATTAAATTATTTGTCAAAAAACTAATAATAAACAAAAATGTTTCTAAACAAAATTACAGTTGAGTTGAGTTGAATCTATTAAAAAATTTTTTGAATATTGAATCTTTGATTGGTCCATCATCACTATTCATTAGATTATTTTTGTTTTTAAATATGTAAAATGATTCAAAAGCATCTAATTCATAATTGCTATTTACATTTCTTATTAGTTTTAAATTTTGCAAACTAAAGCTATGACTATTTTCTAGCATATGTTCTGCAAATAATTGTTTATATGTTATAAGTGTTTTTAACTGTTAAAAACTTCACTAATCTTTTCATTTATTAGATTAAAAAACACGTGGAATATCTCAACTAAAAAACTCATTCAAAAATATCTCCCTTAAAGAATTTTTCAAAATTCAAATTATTTCCGAAGTTATAGCCGTCTATTGACGTGGAAACTGAATAGAATTTAACTTTACGTGATTAAGATTAATTTAAAAATTACTCAAAGTTCATGTCTCTAGACTAGAAAACCCCATTAAACAAAACAGAAAAAACTGTATGTGTTTGTTCAACTTTGCCAGCGTTGCTAGTTGCTCGCCGGTTGGCAGCGAGTGTAGTGAATTTCGTGGTCACACAAAGCCGATCAGCAGCTGGCAGTACCGGCTAATCGCCGTTGCCAAACAGCCGTGTGTGAGCCGTACTTAAGACGATGCAGGAAATTTTTTACCCCTTCCGAGCTACTATTTATGAATCCTACATCCGCCCAAAACCAGAGTATAATTTCCATATCTGGTCAGGTGCTCCCCAAACATCTTTGCACCTACTTGATAGGTGATACTCGATTGATTCTCTTGAACATCGTCGAAGCGTTACAACTAGTGCTCTAGTGAAATAGCCAGTTGCATTCCTCTCCTGACACAATTTAGCCGAAACACCCGCCTCGCTAGGAATGCTCATCAGTTTTGCCTCGAGCCCAACTTCGGCACGTACAGTCAAGTATGGAGATTCATATCTTAATTGCACCACCCGAGTGTGGAATGTTGACTCCCCAACACAATTTCATTTAAAGGTCACTGTATAAAGTAGCCATTCATAGTCCTTGTTGGTCTAATTAAAGCCAAAATAAGAGCCTCAAAATGTATAACCTATAGCCTTTACCACCAAACTGCTCTTAAATTTCAACGGCTTTTCCACCGCTTATTGTTACGTAAATAGGCAAAAAATTCATTGTTTGCCTTAAATTAATAAAGTAAAGTAAATGCAGTTGAATAATTCACCATGCAAACAAAATTCCTGAGCTGCAATGAAACCTTTTAGTTAATAGCCGGTTTAATTCCGAAATTGCGGTGAGCCTAGCCTTTGCTTTTGAGAACAAAATTGTTTTATTTTCCACTTGAAACCCAATGAATAAAATACTCCGCTTTCGCCTCACTTGGCCATTCATAACAATAAAATTGAAAACAAATAACGCAAAATGCCATTTTAATTTTCAGCGGAAAGAAGCTCTTTGTTGTAGGTATACATTTTCCTTTTTGGTGGTTTTGCTTCGTTGTTCTACTCTGTTGAACGTTTTCACTGACCTGTGCAAGTGCACGTCTTCAAAAAAAAAGAAATCAAACTAATGCAAAAAACGTCATACTCATTCAAAGCTTTCAAATTAATTCAAAAAAATATTTCAAATGAGCAGAAATTTGTGCAATTCAATAGTTTTTCAAACAAATATAGAAAGTCATTGAGTTTAAGATTTTTTAAATCTACAACAAAAGGCTTGTCCATTGCATGAAAAAACAAGGGCATTCTGCCTGTCCGACAGAGGCCGGATCCTTTGGTGAGACAATAACTTTGCTGTAATCCGCGAAACAAATGTGAATAGTTAAGTTCGATCTTTCTTTTTTCATTTCGTACGCCCATGCAAACGGTAGCTTTTTCCCAATTCATTTTTTCATAGGAGGACATTACAGAAACTGAGTGAGTACAACTCGCCTCCATCCAAGGCCGTCTTTACCCTTTTGGGGGCCCTGGGCACTTTTTGAAAATGGGGCCCCTACATGATTATATAAAAACGTTATGTTGTGTAATAAATGTATGCAGAAATAATCACACAACTTTGAATTAATAATTATTCTTTTAGTTTTTAAATGAATAATATTTTTTTAATTCAATATGAATATAAATAACTATTGCAGCGTGTTTATGTTTTAACAGAAACATTAACATAAACATAAACAATGTAAAAACAAAAACAAAATAATAAATATTTCACTTAAGTATTCAAAAATGAGCAAAATTTAAATAACGGAAAATTAAATTCAGAATGTAGTTTGAGGAATGTAGTTTAAGGAAGAAAATATTAAAATGAAAAAAGATGGAAAGGGGAATTATTATTGAAAGAGAATTTTTTTTTTGATTTGAGATTAGCAAAACCATTAATTATATCCTCAAAATCGATACCTTTGAGGACATCGCTTTCGATTGACATCAGCGACAAACTTGTCAATCTTTCTTGAACCATTGTTGTTCTGAGATCGTTTTTTATTCTTTTTAACTTAGAGAAAGAACGTTCACCTCTGCAGTTGGTCACCATCATACTCAAGAAAATTCTTAGTGCAAATTCAACATTTGGAAATTCATCTTCAATTTTATTTGTTTTTAAAAATTATAAAGTTCTAGAATATTTTCAGTTTTTTTCATTTTCGTGACGACTTATTTTCCAGTTTTCTTTTAAATTCAGGAATTCAGCATGTAGTTCATCTCCGTTCACATCTGCAGTGTAAAATTCCGCAAAAGATTAGCAGCTTTTTTTTAATCTTCTGAATTCAGATTTTCTAATCGAAAAAAGAAAGTCAAAACGTTGGCCAATCTTCGTATACAAACCTAGTCGATGTTTCAAATGAACGCTAAGAGTGTCAACAATGGGAAGAAAAGTTTCAATTTTGAACCTTACTTTCCCAGTCAAAATAACTGAGTGGTGAGAGCCGTCAAAAAAGGTCTTCTACAACTAGTCCTTTCCGGAAGGTCCTTATGTTCGAAATGCGTGTTTTTTTGTCTGGCTGATGAATAAAGGTTATCAAAATTGTCCCTGAGCCCAATTATGAATCCATCGATTGAACTCAGCAAATTTATTGCAACATCCTGAGTAATATTTTGTTTTTGAAGTAAAGTACTTGTTTTATTAATTTTTTGCAATACAGAGTTCCAAAGTTCTGTTAGTATGGAAAATTCAAGTTTGGACATTTTTGCAAAGACTAAGAGCTTACTGTCTGGCCTCTCGTGCCTGTCCTAAATTGTTCGCGATAGACATCAAAGCTTCTTCAATTTCTTGATGACCATTATATAAGGCGCTAAGTGCATCAGCTCGCGCTGACCATCTTGTTTGAGAAAGAATCTTTACATTTTGTTTCGGACCTAAATCAGGAGTCAACACACTCCATCGATGAGAAGATACCGAAAAAAAGTTATACAATCTTTGAATAATGTCAAAAACAAAAACTCTTTTCTCTTTACCTCTTTCTTTACTTTGAAGTCTTAAAAAATTGAGTGCAGTTCATCTCTACACAAATGCAACGCCTACTACTATATGTATATAACAACACAGACAGCAAAAAAAAAATGCACAATTAGTGAAAACAGGCAAAAATTGTTAATAGTACCCCTTTCGGACCATCGCAAATGTCAGAGGGATACAAATGAGTTTTTCCCATCACAACACCATGGTCCTAAGATACACGAAAGGATGTATTTTCTGATTGGATTTTTAAAAGCACCCTGAAACGAACACAAGAACAAGTGTGTGTATGGGTTCGTTGTCTTGATCATTACTTGGTTGACCAGATTCTCTTTCTTTTGTTTTAATTTGAATATAATTTCGGAGGGAATGTTATTTAAAATGCTCAACAAAGGTTGTTGTTAAAAAAAAAGGATTGTATCGATTTTTTTTTTTTTTTTGAAAATAGACCAATAGAGTTTAAGTGATGTTTCAGCAATTTGGGGGCCCTGCTGACTGCGGGGCCCTGGGCCTGGGCCCAGTGGGCCCAGTGGTAAAGAGGGGTCTGCCTCCATCAGTAGTTTCCAACAATCAAAAATTACCATGGAGTCGTTCTATCGGATTGTGCCAGCCTCAATGCTTAGATGTGCTGACAAAGAGCGATTCAAACGATACCATCGAAGCTGACCGCAATGCTCAACATCGTAACTTAAAACCTTAGCAATGGTTTTGCTGAAATTTTCCCTAGTTGCTGAGGTTGCGACCATAGCATTTCAATCAACCTGAACTTCACAGGACTTATTAACGATTCCTGCATTCCTTTATCTTGCCTCATCCACTCATGTCCTTTCCGATTGGTCATCCTGGCGAACACGATTTTGATGCTTATGATGGTGCTGTAGTTGTGAATTTCAAGCGTCAGTGTCTAATTCACCATACGAGAAGCGAATGAACATTGATCGATTATAATTTCAAATTTGCAATCAAAGTTCGAACGGTTTCAAATGAAAAGCACTGACATTTGAGGAGAAGCGTTTGGAGTGCTTACGGAGGAATGATGGCGTTAAAAACATTGATTGTCTGAGGACATGCATGGAGCTTCTATTCGCAAAGGATAACCAGAAACGGTACCTATACAATAAAATGAACAAACTTTGTGTCTTCCCTTTTCATGTACAGAATTTCTTTTTTTCGCTTAAATTGCATAAAAAATTTTGGTTTATGCATTTAGCAGCTTCAACGTATCATTTTTCCAAGAACAACACGAAATTTTTGTCTCTTGTAAGGAACAACCACTTTATTAATAAGAAATTTACCTGCTGGGAGATTTTATTTTTGAACTAAAGTTCGTTGTGTACACAGACCAGATATGTTAACAGTTTGTAAAACTGAAACAGGCTCTCTAACTTTTCGGTGTAATCCCATTATAGAGGTTTCAAGTTCATACACGATGCAGTATGCACATTAACTTTAACTACACGCTTCTCGTTGTTAGTTGCAGCTTGCAGCATGAAACATAACATTGAGTTTGGTAAGTTTTACTATGAATTTTTTTATTAGGTATTCATTTCGTTTTACAGGGTGGCCCGTAATGTTATGTTACATATTTTGGGATGAGATTCTTGGTCATATTCTACGAAAAGTTGTTGGTCCACTTCTCAACTCCAACATAATTTTTCGACGATTTAAAAGAAAGCCTAACTTTGGTGTATTATAAATTCGATTTCTCTGTCAATACTCAATACCGATAGTATTATTTTGGATTTTATTTTTAGTAGAAATACTTATCTTTAAAACTGTATTCCAAATGGGATAAATTGGTTTTAGGGTTGCCAGATTTTCAATTATAAATGACATAGCGTTCAAATTTGCTTACCCGACCAAAATTTTTACTTTGAGGTCCTTTTTTTTCATAAAATGCCTGATAAACTAAAAGTTTCATTATTTTTTCTGATGTACTAAATGTTAATAAAAAAAATTCATTAATAAGTGCACTTATGAACCCATACATTTTATTATGTTTGAAAAAACAGGTTAATGAATAGTTTTCCAAGTACTGATAGTTTTATGACTGTGCCCAGAAAAGGATTTTGGTGTACTTGACCTGCTATCAAAATCCTGATTGATTTACCTCTTCTCAGGGAGATTTTGGGTGCGAATGTTCAATGGTTAAGTAAGTCGTATAAAAGAATAAGAGAACAAATTTGTTCATCGGTTTATTGAGTTGAGTTGCAATTTGTAACAGGTTGATAAAGAGAAGCTTGGATGACAACCACTTCATAAACAGAATTCTTTGGACAGACGAATCTCAATTCACAATATATTGTATTACGAATTTCCATAATCGCCGGAAGAGATCGTTTCTGCACAGATTTTGTGTTAATTGGTGGGCAGGTGTAATTAATTGTATATAAAGTAATCGACCTTTCAAGTTACCACATTGACTTTATTCTACTATCTGTAGTTTTTACAGATTAATCTACTAGTCCCATTGGAAGATGTTGCACTACGTCAGCTAATTTATTCATCATATTTCTAACAAGATGAAGCAGAAAAGTGGGAGAGTTGTGATCGCTTCAAGATCACTACTCGTAACGCCGGAAATGAAAAGAAGAAGAAGATTTCTAACAAGATGATGCTCCGGCCCACTTTGTTAAAATAAAAAATGCGGTGGTTGGTGGATAAGCAGAAATAGACCAATTCACTGGTTTGCACAATCTCCCAATCTCTCTATACCTATTTTTTAAGGACTATTGAAAAAAGTTGTGTACCCTTCTGAAGAGTTACATTAACTGAATTAGAACAACTTATTCCCTAAGGATCACTTCAAGTAAGAACAAGAGTTATTGAGAACAAACATCCACAATGATATTCAAAAACTTTCTCTAGCATGCATTCAAAACGCAGGAGGGCACATTGAGCATTTGTTATAATTGTAGGTATTTGTATGCAAATAAAATATAAAAGTACTTTAAACTTACCCTATAATTGAAGAAATCATATATTTTTTAGTTCTACCCATTTCGTATTTTTCCAAACATTATAAAATATATGGGTTTTTGAGTGCTTTTATCAATGAATTATTTTTTAATATTGTCTTGTGCATCAGAAAAAAATAAAGAACCTTTTTTTTATCAGTCATTTTATCAAAAAATTTCTGCTCGGGTAAAAAATTTTTAACGCCATTTAAAATTGAAAATCTGTCAATTCTTAAAACCATATGATCCCATTTTAAATACAGTTTTAAGGACTAGTATATCTACTAAAAATAAAGTCCAAAATTAGGTCTCTACTGTGTCATTCCATCGTTTCGGGTGTTACATCTGTTCAACCAAAGTCAAAATTTTAATGTATTTTGAAATGATATTTTAGCGATTAAAATGTCTTATTCTCTACGTTTTTATTTGTTTTATCTTGATTGTAAAATTTGTAGAGTTTAGCATAAGGATTAATAGTTTTATATGTCGAAAAGTTTGAGTTGCGGGTGTTTCACGATGTTTGCGAATTTTCTTGGGAAAACCTTTCTAAACATTACAGGCCTTCAAAAGTATAATCGGCCCTATCGTGGTAACCGTCGGAGCGGAGTTTTCTCCGCAACGCATCTTTTTTCGGAGATTCAATTTTGCTTCGAAGTAGTTGTCGTCGTAAGAAATTTTTCACAAATGCGGCAATGCATTGCGGATTGTCCGATCGGAGAAATACCACGAAGCAAAATGTCTCCGATCGGAGAGAATTCCGCTCCGACGGTTACCACGATAGGGCCGAATATTTACCATTCAGCTACCTTTTAATTACTATCACAAATATGGTTTTGCTATTTTTTTTTTAATGCTTTAAAATATAATAACATAAATAAGCACCCTTTTTTAAAAAAAATCTACTGGCCAACAAACATAACTACAATAAATTCCTCTTTAAAGCGGCTTCATTATGAGTTTCTTTTAAACAAATTAAACTAAGTTAACTAAAGTAAATTAAATTTTCTTTTATATAACAGTCAAATTAATTTAAAATATTTTTTTTTCTATGCATATTTTTCATTGTCTAGTTTTCGTCTTTCCCGCATTTTCGCTAGTCTATGTTGATCTTCCTTAAAAAAAAAGCCAACACCTTGTGCACACACACACCATACATACATTGAAGATACAAGGAAATATGACGTATAAAAAAAATTGTAACACCCTAAACGTTTCGGATGTTACAGTTTTTAATCGTGAAAAAGCTATCAAATTTGTCTCTTCTTGAATTATTAGTTAGTATTTTAAATCATTACCATGATAACCTTACTTTTACTGAATATTATTAAACTAATTAATCTGTAAGTTATAATAATAAAGCAATCACCTGATTTTTCGTTTCGAGTGTTAGAGTTGCAATGTAACAAGAAAACACACCTTTTACTTGATAATTATAAATTTTTTCGGGGCTGTAACGTATTCCACTAATAATACGAATAACAACCTCAAATCAGAACGTTTCAAAACGGGTGTCATATTGACAGTGCTTTTTTTTAATTTCTAATAGACAGAGGTGTAATAGTCATTTAGCCAGTTCACTTTATTGCAGATTTTAAAGACTAATTGACTTAAAAAGTACGGGTTCTTTTATAGTCTTTTTGTCGCATATTACAATTTGGAATGTTTTCTTTCTAAATTCATCAAATTAAATGCGAAAAGAACATTATTTTTTTGCCCCCAGTATCGTTTATCATGGAATGACCCTACTATCCGTATTGACAGAGAAACCGATTTTAACATAGATCAGGGTACACCAAAGTTAGTCTTTTTTAAATCGTCGAAAAGTGATGTCATAGTTGAGAAGTTAGAACTACTGCAGAGAAATTTTTTTCTAAGAATATAACCGAGAATAGCATCCCAAAGTATGTAACACGAATTGCGGGACACCCTGTATAAGTGCTCAAGCAGAAATGGTGGATTTAGGGAGTTTACTCGCCATCCAAGAAGTTGGATATAATTGGTCTGGAAGATGAAAAACTGCGTTATCTACTATGACTAGGTTATCTACTATGGCAGCCATAAAAGACAACAGAATTCACGCATATTTGGGTCAGGTCTTGTCGTTAGGGGCAGGTGCATGGATGAACTCATTAGACAAAAGGTGACTAACGAATCCACTATAACAGTCCCCATTGATTCTTCAGCAGAAGTCTGATGGGCACCCGCACCAAACTGGTGAGAAAGATGATCATTCCAAATGTTATTTCTAAGCTATTCGAAAAATATACGTGTAAGCATTGTGCTTGAGTATGACATATAAGCATTGTGTTTATAGGTATATTTGTATACATATATGTCACCATTCTTGTTGACTTCAATGCAAACTAAACTGGAGATCTTGAGCCAAAATATCGCATGTATTGACTTTAAGACTAAACACCTAAAAAAGTTCTCATGCCAATCGATTTTGCTGCTAAACTGAGAAAAGTTATTAGCAGCACACGCCTTCATACCCTCAAAACTCATGGGCAATTCATAATCCAATCAAAAGTTAAGTAGATTGAACCTGTTCCGATCGACGCAAATAAATCTTCCCTTCTTGTTGATGTCCGAACTTTCTACGGGACCCTATCCACTACCTTGTTGTGTCCAAGGCACCCTGTTCAAGACTTAACGCAGTAAAGCGATAGGAAGCCGGAAAGCTGCAATGGTAGAAGATTGTCGGTGCGTTTTCAAATTTAATATCCAGTCGGCGAATCCTATGCCGCAGCTTTAGTCATTGAAAACCAGTATGGAAATGCCAAAAAACCATCAGAACTTTAAGGATCTGAGGCTGTAAGGTTCTGGTTTTACTCTGTTATGTGGTTTCTTCAACATCATTTTTAAAAAGAGAAATCAGGAAAGACCGCGTAGGACAAAAAAGAAAAGCAGACTCTTTGTTCAGACAAATGCAACCAAGTTTGATTAGTCTCAGACATGGAACAGTTCAAGACTTAAAGGTATGCCGACGGATCATTAATGTAAAGGAGTTTGGTCTGAAAGCTGTGATCCCTTCGAGAACACCATGCTCGTAATGATGGACAAATGGAGAAGAAGAACGAAGAACTATAAAGCAAAACTCAAACGTTAACAACAGTGGCATAGAATCTAAAAAGTCAGAACAATTACTCGCTCACGCAGTCAATATTTACGTAATGGGAAGAAGTAAGCATGATGTCATATGTGCGTTAACAACGATCATTGAAATAGAAGGTGCAGAAATGGTTCAATGATTAATCAGTGCACGCGAAGAATATGCTGTCCTCAAACAAAGGCTGAAAATATCGACGAATTAGACGAAACGTTACAATAGACAGATATAGCTTCGAGGTAGTACCTACAGGACTTCATCTTCAACATCAGTGCAGAGATTATAGGGAGAATACCTGTTGCATTCCACTGCTTTTTTGGGTTGGAAAGCTAATAATTTGGAAATAAGGCCCTCTCTAAAAAGCAATGATAACCTTTCATAAGACTTTAATCATCCCTGCCCTGCTATATGGCAACGAACCATCTTATCTAAGGCGAATGAGGGATCCCTTGTTCGTTTCGAAAGAAAATGCTCCGAGTGCTCATTCATCACGTAAATGAAGAAAATTTATGTTGGAGAACACTCAAAAATTAACTTTTGCTTTACCGGCATATGGGATGCACAGCAGCCCTTCGGTTCGGCGGGCTTTCAAAAGTACTTTAAATAGAGATTTCTGAGTAAGAAAAGGGTCGTCTAAGGTGGAAGGAGATCTCAATCAAATCTTAAAGAGCCAGCTAAGCTGAAGAGCGAAATCGAATTTGTTATCAAAAGATGTTGGCTGAGGCCCAAGTTCGTCCCGAATTGCAATGCCCACCTAAGTAAATATGGAAGACTCCTTCATGTCAGCCATTTCAGTCAACCAATCTTGTTTATGAAACCTTATTTTTTGCACAGCAGAAAGCCAGAAGCCAAAAGCCCACAAAGTCCTGAAATATTCTCTACAACTGATATACCAAACAACGGGAAATGCTCATTGTTAATTTTTCAAAAATAATGCCCCTTACGCCTTCAGCAGTTGTTTTCAAAACAAAATGTTGACCCACCTACCAAAATCATGAATTGTTTCCCTTCCGTCTTTCATATTTAAATTCAAGACATAAACTTTTCTTTGTTATGCACTAACTTCCCGCACGTTTTCTGGATTTTTAGACCATTTCAAAATTGCCTTTCAATTTCAACGGTGGTCGTTTATAGCTTTTTTTCGCCCAGAGGCATATAGAAGCATAAGCGAAAGAAACATTTAAGCACAATTTCTCGAAACAGCTTGATACTCACTCCATGGGAATTTGAATATAATAACATATTTTCAAGAATCTTTTGCACTTATAGAAGAATGTGTTTTGTTAAGGACTTTCCAACAAGAGTCGCCTCAGCAGACATTAACTACACCTCTAGCACTCTCAGATACACACAAGCATTGTTTTAAACCATTTCATAAGAGAGAAAAACAAACGGATTCCATCACATCTAGATTACTTTGGCAGTAATTCCCTCTGGGAATGGAGAGCAATGTTGTTGTCTATTCAACCGTTTAATCGCTAAGGGAATACAGACCCCCCGTAGAAAGAGTCGTTGATGGTCTTAGATGACAGTAGGGAAATATTAATCATGAGGTAAGAGTTTGGATGGACAACGACAACGTCTCCCGAGGGAATTCATTTCAGGATTAATCCTTTTTCCATCATAGACACACAAGCGGCATTTATCTGAAAGCAATAATATTTTATAAAAATAGTTAAAGCCTTGTAAACCGGCCGGCGTCAACAAGGCTATCACTTCTGTGCAGATGAAAACCTTTGTCATGTTAATCTAGTTTCCAATCATCGAGAGACTTTCACGCCAATACCCTTTTTCGCATGGCAAAGAGGAATTGATAAAAGTGATTCTGTTTTTTTTTTCTTATCGATGGTATGTGCTCATATGGAGGGTATTCAGATAAGAGTTATTTTTTTGTTTTATTTTTTTTTTTTTGCAAAAAGTAACGAGCATGTCCTTAATTGGAATTAGCTTTGCCATCAGGATATCTAATAATTAGGATTTTATTTTTCTACTTTACTACTGACGGAAGCGGAAAAGTTTTACTTGTTCCTGGAATACATTATAAAGCTCTCCTTTAGCAGGTTGGAAAAACTTATTTTTGCTGAGGGATATTGAAAAAGTTTGCTTCTGGTTTTTTCGCTCTTTTATTTAATGGTGGCTTAACGGCTAAGTGATTTTCTGTGCGAAGTATTTTTTTTTTGTTTTGTTTGTCGCTTAATGACTTCCATTGTGTTTTTCGCATTATTTTCTCTAAAAGACACGACTAAATGAGAGGCTTACTGGATGAGAACAAGATTAAAAGTTTTGTGAATTCGTGCTTCGTGTTGGCGTTGAGAAAGTTGAGGAATAGTGTGTTAATTGATGCGATATTTAGTAATTATGTTGTTAAAAGACATTTCGGAAATAGTCTTGAAAAAAAGTCGAATGGGCGGTAGAGGCGATTGAAGTGCATGACTTAAACCACTAACAAAAAGGTTATGCAAAGTTTTTAAAGTAAAGTAATTGGAAATGATTTTATAACATTGAAAAAATCAGGGAGTTGTTCTTCTTGTGGAAGTTAGATTCCAATTCTCTCAACATCGTTTTATGCAATGGATAGAACAAATCATAGGTTGAACAATATCACCACGTGCGTGGCAACAAAACGGATATGGCCAGGACTTAATCCAAAACGCACAAGACATTTGTTATCCATTACCAGATTGCAAGTTAGCTCCGTAATCAATGTCATCACCGGACATTGTCTGATAGGAAGACACGCCATAAGACTTGGCGTTCCCTCTAATGACTTCTGCAGAAGTTGCTTAGATGAGGAGGAGGAGGAGACAATCCCACACCTCCTCTGCTCATGTCCTGCACTCTCTTTTAAAAGAAAACTGCATCTAGGAAAATATTTTCATGATGATCCAAGCGATCTGGCGAACACAGATCCCCTGCATCTCCTTCGCTTTATTAAAAGCTCCAAATGGTTTTGTTAAGTGAGGTACTTCCTCGCATAATTTCTATGGTATCACAATGGACCTAATATTGGTCTAAGTGTGTCAGCTTGTTTTCCTGACAGCCATTCAAACCTAACCTAACATCGTTTTATGGCGTTTCTGGTGGCAATCACTGAGGTAAACATTGCAAGTCCTCATATACGAAGATTTATAGTTCTCTACCCTTTTTCTCTAAATTGAGGCTTGTGCTAACTCACAATAGCTCGTCAATATGCACCAAATACAAGCTCAACAACAAGTCATTAGAACGGCAAGGTGTAGTTCGTGTTCGAGGAAACATATCGTGTTGCTCTTGTCGTTTCGTTTTAAACGAAACCAATCAGTTTTTCTCTATCGTGACGCGTTTTCGTTTCACTGACTATCAAATCACAACGATTCTAAATAAGTTTCAGTTTATCAGCACCAAAAACTAAAATTGTTTTTTGAGGAGAATTTTTGTATTGCAGAAATAGATTCTCACTTTCTGAACATTTACCAATGAATAACACATGCTTATAGGTACCGAATTGCTGACTATTTTTTTCTTCACACTCCAGTTCGAATCGGATAATAGTGAAACTGTAATCAAACATCGGAAGAGTGAATTTGCTTGAAATTAAATAAAAGCAGAGCATTTTACCTGTGGTACCCGTGGCGTGATGGTTAGCATGCCCACCTGCCAACCCAGATGTTCGAATCCCAGCAGAGGCAAAAAGTTTTTCCACGGGTATCGCCCTTTCGCGAGGAATTGGCAAGTCCTCCGTTAGTAAATTCATTGCCATGAAAAGCGCTTTCTCAATTAGCCGTTTGGAACCGGCAGAAAATCGTAGGTCCCCTCCATTCCTTCACAAGACATGGTTGTGAGAAATGCTCTAGGCCCAGGGGCTCCTCGCTCTGTTGTGCCACCCTATTTTTATTTTTAGAGCATTTTACCTACGTTTCTTATAATATAAACTCAATCAATCAAGTCCAGACACGCATCCAATCAAAATTTGAATTCAATACCTGGTAGAATGTGTCGATTAGTTATATTGCAAAGGGGTTTTCAATAGGGACGCTACTAAAGTAGAGCGACAGAGACAGCAAACGACGCCATATTTCTTGTCGCTCTTTTGACATTTCCCTTCAGTATAAGGTTTGCTATTTCATGATGGAAAGATATACGAGCCAACAACGAGTCGAAATTGTTAAAATTTACTACCGAAATTCGGCGACATTGGCCTCAACGTTAAGAGCGCTACGTCCAATTTATGGTCGTCATAATCGTCCTAGCAGATCAACAATTGAGCGTCTGGTGGAAAAATTTGTTAATCCACAGGTACAGTACAAAATGTTCCCGTGCCAGTGAGACAAAGAATAACTGTAGTGTCGAGAATATTGCTGCCGCTGAGGCTTCAGCTACAGAAAGCCCAAATGTGTCTCTCACACGTCCTTCTTAAGTGTTGGGCATCTCTGTGACGTCGTTGTGGCGAATTTTGCAAAAAGATCTTGGCCTACATCCTTACAAGATTAAATTGACGCAAAAACTGAAGCCGCTTGACCACCAGAAGCGTCGTATGTATGAATTCAGCTGAGCAACAACTTGAAAATGATTCGGTTTTCCATCGAAAAATCATCTTCAGCGATGAGGCTTATTTCTGGCTGAATGGCTTCGTCAATAAACAAAATATGCGGTATTGGTCAGGCAGCAAACCACATGTACTCCATGAGTCATCATTGCATTCCGAAAAAATTACGGTTTGGTGTAGTTTATGGGACGGCGCGGCGGCGCCATTGGCCCGTACTTCTTCCATGATGATCAAGACCGGCACGTTACTGTCAATGAGGATCGCTACCGTTCAATGATAACCGAATGTTTTTGCCCCAATTGGATGATATGGACTTGAAGGACATGTGGTTCCAACAGGAGGGAGCCGGTGCGGCGCCACAAACCACACAGCGAATGTCACAATCAAAGTTTGGAGAACGTGTTTTCTCACGAAATGGTCCAGTCGCGTGGCCGCCTCGGTCGTGCGATTTGACGCCGTTAAACTATTTCCTGTGCGGCTACGTCAAGTATATGGTCTACTATGCCAACAAGCCAGCGACGATTGATGAACTTCGTATACGAATATCGAACGTGAAATTGCAGCAGTATCGGCCGATTTATGCTTGAAACCCGTCGGAAACTGGGTTCAGCGTCTGGACTTCTGGAAGCGTGCCCGTGGTGGCCATGCAAAAAAAAAAAGAGTTTTATACATAATGGCTTTGAACGTTCTTTCACAGAATAAAGAATTTCATTGATATCCAAAATCGTTTTTGTTTTATTTAAAAAAAAAAACTTTTGTAGCGCTGTTATTGAAAAACCTGATATAACTTTATTCATATTCATTTATACTCTTAACTAAAATTGGGAACAAAAACTCTTTTGATTTGTATAACGACAGTTAAGTTAAATATAAAGATTGATTTGAATGTGCTGTGATTGAGGAAATTATGTTTGTAGAAAAATGAGTCAGTACATTGTACATGATAGCAACAGCTGGCATGTAAAGATGGTTCGTCCTTTTTTATTTCTGTTGATTGTTCATCCTTTTTTATTTTTGTTGATTGTGAAAGGATAGATGTACCTGCATCGAACAAAGGGCAAACTTTTTGAACGCTTTTTGAACGATTGTTAAACATGCGCTGCCGGCTAAAGAAACAAGCCTAATTGTTCTAGTGATAAATACAGAAATACAAACTTTTGAAAAGCTTGGAATAAATTCAGCTTCTAATTAAAGAACATTCTTAACATAGCCCTTCTTTCTACCAAATGGATTTAAATTACCAAATTTCCAGGAAGGATGTGGGCTGTTAACGCTTGAAAAAATGTCTTGATTTTTATTTAACTTGTGGATTTTGGATCCTTATATGCTAAGTTATCTGTTGGTACATTTAAACTTTGCAGAAATTACCTACATATCCTTATGTTAAAATTAAAATGTGTGTACTTTCTACAAACAATCAAACTTTGATTCTAGAGCAAATAAATGTAATAGTTCAAGAGACGCAATTAAGTCGTTTGCATGGCGAATAAATGTTTCCTCTTGGTACATGTACGTCAGTGAAGGGGTTTTGGACTGCCAGGAAATTGTTGTGAATGTGAATTTTGCATTAAGAGCTTAATTTTACGGTAGTGGCCGATATTCCTTTCAAGACTTCGGTATGGTGTAACGTAAAGATTATTTATCTCTGTAAAGACAAGGGGAGCGGCAAATTCCATGGAGTCACTGTGCTTAGGCAGACTATTACCTTCTACAAGCTTGGAGATGAAAATCGTTAGCCATCTAAGCCCAATGTCTCCCAACTTTTTCCTCAGATATATGAAGGTCATAATATTAGGCGGTTATCAAAAGACACGAGTTTCTTTACTTCATTGATAAACTCAATAATACCAAATACCTATAAATAAAATTGACATACATACATACATGATTTGGCGCAGCAGAGTGGGGATCCTAGGGTCCTAGCGCATTTCTCACGACCGTGGCTTGTAAGAGAATGGAGGAGACCTACAATTTTCTGCTCATTCCGAACGGCAAATCGAGATAGAGCTTTGCATATGGCAATGAATTTGACTTTGACTATCGGAGGATTTGCCAATTTCTCCCGAAAGGCAATACTCATAGAAAAAATTTTTTTGTTTTCCTTGGAATTCAAACTCGACCCTCCTATGAAACATGCAGACATAATAACCATTACGAACGGGCATCACTGAATGAAAAAATTGACATACGATTAAGATATTGGAAATATCTTCTTTTTTCTGGATTGAAGTACATTTAAAATTTAGGAAAAATTGAGTCATCAGAACCGCTGCCGTTAGGGTTCTGGGTCTGTCTAGGCCTCCAAAACGAAACCCAAGATTCGATGAAGAATGCAGGCAGGCAGATGCAGCTTAACAAAAAGCACAACAAAATGTTGATGCGAGAGATAATAAGGGCTGCTTTCGAATAGTATAACGAGATTTACAAGGAGAAAGGAAGGGAAGAACACCGGATTAAAAAACAATGTATAACATGGCTAATTAAAATAAATGAAAATTGAATGAGAAAAAGAATGAACCGACACTTTGTTTCTAGAAATAAAACACAAGAGATTTTTTTCTTTGGGAAAAAGCCATCATGGCAAAAAACCCAATTTATTGTGACACGTCCGCTGGCCAAGCGCTCTGGTTTACAACTAACTACTTCTCCCCAAGTAGTTCTCTCTTCTCATTACATTTACATATATATTAAAGAATATTACAATGTATTAGTTAGGTTAATTTCATGGTATTGACTACTCGTACTTTGTACGATACAGTCCCAACAAAAAACATCTGTTTTTTCTCTTCAGGATGTACTGATGTTGCTGGCAGCTATTCTCGTTCGACGTCCCTCATCGCATCGCTATCATCTATCATCGCATGGTTCACTTCTATCGTCACCTAGCCTCGATTCACTGTCCGTTCTTTCGTTACTCTGTAAAGAAATAAGATTGCCGTTGCCAGCAGCTTTCGATTAAGATTAGCACTTTCGCTCGCTCGCCAACTATTCATCTCCTTGCCCTTTCGATAACTTGCCAAGACCTACCTACCCCTACCCTGCCTAAGTAACCCCTACCTACTCTAGATCTGTTGCTCAACAGGTAAGATACATATCTTTTGGACTGGTCTCTTGAGCTGGCCGGTTTCAGTTTGCAGGACTACTGATCGCACTATTCCATCCTTGCTCTTGATTAACTCCTTAATTCGACCCATCAACCATTGTGCTGGTGGGAAATTTTCACTTTTAATTATAACCAGCTGGCCAACTTGCACAGGCTCCCTTTCCCTCCGCCACTTCTTTCGTTCTTGTAATGTTACAAGATATTCTTCTCTCCACCTTTGCCAAAAATGCTCCACTATCGCTTTCCTTTCGTTATAGAGCTTTACACCTCTCGAATTGCCCTCTTCTACTAATGATAAAGGCAACGGCCCGTTTATAGCTTCTCCTATCAGGAAGTGCCCTGGCGTCAGTGCTTGCATATCCGTGGGATCATCGCTCAATGGATGAATCGGCCGTGAATTTAAGATACCTTCTATCTCGATTAATAATGTCACAAATTGCTCATACTCTAGCGTCCGCTGTCCCACTATGCGCTTCAGATGATATTTCATTGACTTCACCGCTGCTTCATAAATGCCGCCCTGGTGCGGTGCTGCTGGCACCATAAATGTCCATTCAGTACCCTTAACACTCAGCTGGCTAAAAAGATCATCCTCTTGCCATCGCTTCAACGCTTGCCTTAAGATTCTTGCTGCACCAACAAATGACGTGCCGTTATCGCTATAGATTCGCTGGCAGTACCCTCTTCGACTGATGAATCTTTCGTAACCCGCAAGAAATGAGACTGTCGATAAATCCCGTATGACTTCAATGTGTATTGCCCTCGTCTTTAAGCATATGAATACTGCTACCCATGCTTTACTGAAGCTGAGACGTCGTCCATCCTTATCTAGGATCTTGACGGTAAAAGGCCCCGCATAATCAACCCCTGTGTGAAGAAATGGTTTTCCTGCACGCACCCTGTCCGCTGGCAGTTCTGCCATCAACTGTTGCTCTAGACGAAAGTTGTAGCGCGCACAAATGATGCATTTGTGTATGTAATTCCGCAACTCACTTCTCAATCTCGGAATCCAGTACTGTTGCCTTAAGTACTGCATCATCACCTGGCTTGCACCATGCTTCGTAATGCGATGTGCATGATCTATGAGCAACCATGCTAACCTGGATCCTTGCGGTATGATGGCTGGATGTCTAGCTTCATAGCCTCCCTCGGCGTGATGAAGCCTTCCTCCTACTCGTAGCGTGTTCTCGTTATCAAACACTGGCTTAAGCGATTCTATCTTACTTTGTTCTGTTAGCTGGCCATCCTTGCGCAGGTGCGCCATGTCCTTGCCATATGCCGCTTGCTGTGCCCTATGTATTAAGTATTTCATGGCCCTAGCTTTCTCACTGGCTGTTGGTGCTCTTGTAAAAATGTTCATTTCCCTCCTCATGTTGCCTCTCCCTTTACGTGTTCTACCTTCCTTTACCTTGTACCTTGCCTGCTCTATAAATCTCACAACATATGCCAGAATGTTTATTGCCCTCTCCAATTTCCACGCATATTCCTCTATGGGAACCGTCACTTGCTCCTTTGCTGACCAAATTCCTAATCCCTGTGTAACGACTAGCACTATGCGCACGTTCATCTCGCCTTCTACTGCTGGCGGCGCTTCATTCTCGATGTGATTGACTGGCCACTCATTCTCACCTGAAGTTAACCACGATGGCCCTTGCTGCCATAGCTTACTGCTCACTAGCTCTTCAGGATATAGTCCCCTGCTCAGTAGATCTGCTGGGTTCTCCTTAGTCCCAACATGACGCCATGCTTTGATATCCGTGTTAGTTTGTATGGAAGACACTCGATTTCCAACATACGTCTTCATATCCCGAGGGATTTTACGCAACCAATGCAGAACCACCATCGAGTCTGTCCAGAGAATATAGTTCGTCCTTTCCCAATCCATCGCCTTGCAAAGTTCTATCAATAACCTCCCCAGTAGCTCAGCTGCTGCCAGCTCTAACCTCGGAATGGTTATCGTTTTTAAAGGTGCCACTCTAGTCTTTGCTACGATTAGCTTGCTCGTTACCCTTCCGCCATGATGTTCCACTCGCAAATAAATAACTGCGCCATACGCTGTTGTCGATGCATCCGAAAAGCCATGCACTTGCATCCGTGACCCTCGTGATGTCCCTATCCATCTGTCGATTCTGAACATTTCCAATGCTTTAATGCCCTTCCATAATATACGCCACTTGTCTTCTATCTCCCTTGCTACCTCATCATCCCAAGCAATCCCTGTCCGCCATATATCTTGTATCAAGATTTTCCCCAATATCACCACAGGTGCGATATAACCATTGGGATCATACAGTTGTGCCATACAACTTAGTAAACTCCGCTTTGTCAACTTCCCTATCACCTCTGGCGTCTTGACTACAAATGTGAATTGATCTACTTCTACTAACCATTGCAGTCCCAAAACCTTTGCTTGCTCACTTTTGTCAAAGACCATCAACTGGTCCCTTTCACTATCCAATTGACTTGTCAACCACTTGCTGTTTGACTTCCATTTCCTCAATTCAAAACCAGCTGTCTTTAGCACCTTATCCAGGTCCCTTGCTAAGGCTATCGCTTCCTTCTCACTATCGCATCCAGATACACAGTCATCCATGTAGAAGTCGTTCAAGACCACTCTCTCCACTTCAGGGAACGTTTCACTTGCATCCCTTGCACATTGTATTAGCGACCGAACCGCATTATATGCCGATGATGTCATGCCATATGTAACTACCGTCAGCCAATACTCTTGTAGCTTCTCTCGTGGCGATTCCCTCCAGAAGATTCTTTGCAAATCCCATTGATGGGGCGCTATTCGCACTTGCCTGAACATCATTTTGATGTCAGCACTAAACGCTATCTTGTGCCGTCTAAATCGCATAACTATCTCAAACAGGTCCCGCTGCAACTTTTCTCCTAACTGCTGCACTTCATTCAGTGACATCCCTTTATCAGTTCGACAACTACAGTCAAACACTACCCTGAACTTCTTGGTTACGCAATGATGCGGTATGTAATATAGCATGCTGTTTTCTCCTATAGAACTGTCGACCCTTTTCATATGCCCTAGCTCTTCATACTCTCGCATAAACTCCACGTATTGACTCCTTATCGCTGGCTCCCTAGCCAATCTTCTTTCAAGATAAAGAAATCTTCTTAGCGCTATTGCCTTAGAGCATCCGATACTCTTCACACTATCCTTGATGGGAATATTGACCACAAACCGTCCATCATTATCCCTCCTGGCTGTCTTCACGAAAATTTCTTCGACCGCCTCTTCTTCTGCAGTTCGCACCCTAATCGATTCTATTTGGTCCATTTGCCACATCTGTCGTACTAGACCATCCAATTTATCCAGCTCTGCACATTTTAATGCTGGTACTTCATCTACCTGATCATGCTCTAGCCTGGAAGAAGTTCCAAATACCACTGTACCAAAAGCTGTCTCTATCATAGCAACAGTGCTTATGCATCGTGATGTTGCATTCACCATCATCCTTGCAAACACGCTTATCCCTAATATTATATCCACTTGCTCGCTTTTCCAATAGTCAGGATCCGCTAGAGGTTGTCTAACAATTTCCTTAATTGACACGCTAGCCTGTGGCGTCACTAATGAGCACTCTATATCTTTTGGCAAAACCCAGAAATCCTCTTCAATAAAGTAATTGGATTCAAACCAGGGAGTTATTCTAATTCGAACCTGCTTTCGTAGCTGCATACCTTTACCCTCTATACCAACAATTTTACGTGATACTTGCTTGACAGGAATCTTATGTGCCTGTACAATTTTCTCGGGTATCAGATTCGGCTGAGCCCCTGAATCTAATAATGCCCTAATCGGCCCTATCAACCTACCACAATTCTCTAGCCTAATGGCAACCGTAGGCAATAGCACACTTGCCCTACCCTTTCCTTCATTTATCCCTAGAGAAAAGACGCTTGAATACATTTTATTTATGGATTTTAATGATTCATTTTTAGGTTTTACAAATATACCTTGCTTGCCAAGTTTTTGCCGCTTTGCCTGATTTGCCGCTAGCCGTCAGGGATTCCTCCTCTTGAATGCAGTAGCATTCACCCTTGCCGTCTCGTTTCGCTTGGGCCTCCAATTTGGGCACAATGTGCTGTTATGCATGGTCCTTGGTGGACACCTAGGGCAGGATTGCTGGTAACATGCCGCTGGCTCGTGCCCCTGTTTTAGGCAATTTTCGCATAATTTCTTCTCTCGTACCAATTTTAGCCGAGCAGCTTGCCCCAGCATCAGGAACCTCTCGCATCGGAATAGCTGATGCCCCTCGCCGCACATCTCACACCAATGTCCACTTCTTCTCTGCATATTATGTTCGCTGGCTTGCCCTCTCGTAGCCGCTATCCCAGTCACCTTGCCATCATCGCGCTTGTTCTCGCTTTCGAATCGACTATATCGATTGGTGGATGCCTCCTGACGGTCACCTCTGCTATTGTCAGCTCCCCTTGCCCGTTGATTTGTCGCCACTATAACGCTAGCTGCCGCTTGCCGGTCTAGGAACTCAAGCATGTCCTTTGCCGCTGGCGTCTCTGACTGTCGATGTAACTCCCATTGCCTGGCCGTATCTACGTCTAACCTTTCATGGAGCATCAACACGATAAACATATCCCACTGTTCTACTGGCAGGCCCTGTGCTCGTAGCTGTCGCAGCGTCTCATGGGTTACATTCGACATCCTTTGCAGGTCCTCAGCTCGCGGCGCCCCTTGCAGCTTCGGCAGCTTTATGAACTGATTCAACAGCTCGCGGCACGTCTGGTATTTCTTATTGTATAATTGCTGCATCCGCTCCCACGCCTCCGCGTAGTTGTTGTCAGTGAGCTGCCATTCGCCCATGGTCTGTGCCGCCTTGCCAATGAGGGATTTGTTTAAATGCTGGAACTTGAACGCTGGCGTAATCTCCGGATTGTTATGTACTGCTGCCACAAACCGATCGTGAAACCCTTGCCACTTTCGTAACGAGCCGTCGAACTCGCCCCATGTGTTCTTCAATTCCTGTACCGCTGGCATCCTGACTTGTACTTCAATGTTTTGACTTGCCATTGTCACTCCTCCTGCTTCGCTTGCCGCCTCTTGGTTCAGTTTCTCAAGCTGGCCCCTGATCTTCGCTTTCGTCGTGAGGTATAGTCTTTCAGCCACCGCTTGCCGATCTTCTACGTCTTCCGCTTTCGTCCCCTTTGCGCATATCCATTTCAAATTATTTTTTGACATCTGCTCCCAGATCTCGTTGAGATGCTCCAGCATTACTCTGAGCATCTCCCTGTCGTCACTATCCAGTGCTTCCTGTCGTATAAATATCGCAACCCTTTCGATGCCCTTCAATTGGGACTTAAAGATGGCCTCATGGGTCATCCTTTCCTATAAATAAAGGTAAATTAGATTAAATAATCAACGCCTGTGCCCTTGCGAGCAATCAATCTATATTCTAATTGTTTGCTAATAACTTTCGTGCTTGCGAATAGTGAATTTGGATGTGATCTGTCCCTACTGTAGGTCCCCTTGCCTTCCCTTTACCATCAGCACTTGCCTTGTTTCTTTCTTGACCTACACGCTCTCAGCCCTTTCGTTGCATGCAGCTTTTCGACACCTTTTCATTTCTTCAGGTCTCGCGATAACCTGGAATATAATCTACGTAACCAACTTGCCATGCTGTCTCCTTGCCTTGTACCTATCGCTCATACTATCACGGTTACGGACCTTTCGCACTTTCGTTCAAATGTGCACATTCTATTACCCCTGCCTAACCTACCTATTCCTGCCTATCACTTGTGCCTGCATCGTGTTTCTGACCAAAAAAAATAAAAATAAAGGTATAAAACGAAACCCTATGCCATCACAATATTCTACTGTGCAATTATCCACACAAAACTCTCAGTCAACACACTGTCCGCAACTTTCTCACTATCAAAACACTTTTCCGGTCCGGTTGGTTCGCTGAAACGCACAAAATATTTTCAAGCAAATGCACAGAATATTTTAATGGCAATATAAATTCTAACCCCAAGGCCAATTCTACGATGCATCACACAATCACGACAATAAAACAAAACAAATTCATCTCTGTATTATTGATACTCCTAAGATCACTTCACTATTCGCTTTTCACTTGCTTGTCCTTCCCTATTCGCTTTTCACTTGCCACTTTAATCGATATTGATTTATTTTCTCTTACCTTCTCGCACTTTAATGCCTATCAAAATCAAATGTTTATTCTTTAATTTTTATTCAACCACACAAAATCGGAATCACTACTATGCTTGTTTGCAACTCAACGTTCACTTTTGTTATAAGCCTACAACCAACTGTAGCTATCGTGCCTTGCTGACACTGTACATTTGTTATGTACTCACCACTACCAACACTATCTCGTACCCCTTCAATGGGTTACTATCGCTTGCACGTCTATGACTCTCGTTCGCTTTCTCATACATGCTATGTGCAGTGTCTTGGTTGCTTGTGCGGTTTTTGTGTGTTACTCAGGCAATCGTTGCGACTACCTGGTAATTTTCCATTCGGGTTTTTTATCATCGTTGTGTATATGGTTTGTGGCTGGCTATTTTTTTTAGCACACTTTGCGTGCTCTTGCATTTCCCTTTCGATGCGTCATCGTTTGCATTTCGTATTTATTTGCTGTAGAGAAAATTTTATTTTGTAAATTTCTTACCCTGGTACCTTTGGTATGCTAGCTGTCGTTCTATATATGTGCGTATGTATGTTTTGCCACTGTCTCCCTTTGCACTTTGGAATTTTTGGTTTTTGTGTAGCTATTATGCCCTTGCACACTTTCGGTTTATTATTTTGTTATCTCTTGCATGTGTGTGTATTTGTATTCACTGTACGCACTTTCGGCTTATGTTTATATATTCAATATATATTTGCATATTTCATTTCGCACGTTACACTATCGCACTTTCCGTTTATAGTTTATATATATATGCAAGTATACTACGCACTTATGCCACTGGCTCACTATCCGGCTCGATTCGGACCAAAATGTATAACATGGCTAATTAAAATAAATGAAAATTGAATGAGAAAAAGAATGAACCGACACTTTGTTTCTAGAAATAAAACACAAGAGATTTTTTTCTTTGGGAAAAAGCCATCATGGCAAAAAACCCAATTTATTGTGACACGTCCGCTGGCCAAGCGCTCTGGTTTACAACTAACTACTTCTCCCCAAGTAGTTCTCTCTTCTCATTACATTTACATATATATTAAAGAATATTACAATGTATTAGTTAGGTTAATTTCATGGTATTGACTACTCGTACTTTGTACGATACAAACAATATGAGAAGTGCTCTTTTGAGGAAATTGAGAGATGCCGTGACAGAATTGAGGAACGGAAGTTTTACCAAAAGGTAAAAAGATAATGCCAGAGTGGCAAACCTCGAACTCAGGGCCTGTTAAGACTAACAGGGAAACACAGTCATAGAATCACAGTCGGTACTGAGGATCTGGAAGGACAGCTTCTGTAAAATAAAATTGAACGATTATCAAGAAGACCGTCCTTCCGACTTAGAAGAAGAACTTATGCTCGCCATATTCAAAACTTAATCGACAAAATGCAAATGACCTTGACACCGAACTATATAAGAAGCACTAAGGCACGCCATATGCAAAACTTAACCCGACAAAGTGCAAATGGCTTTCACACTGAACTTTTAAAGGCAGGTGGAGATCATTTGAAGAGGCATATGCACCAGCTGCCCGATGAATGGATCCTCAGTATCGTATGCCTGATCCTAAAAAGGAAAACGCCCACAACTGTGCTAATTTTAGAAGAATAAGCCTCCTTAACATCGCATATAAGATCTCTTCTGTTGTAATATGTAAACTTCTGAAACACCACGTCAACGATTTCACAGACCCTCATCAATGTGCTTTTATACCAGAAAAGTCCCAAATCGACCAGATTTTCACATTACGATAGATCTTAGAAAAAAGCACGGTAATATCGCAAACCATTTTCTTATCGATTTCAAGGCTTTAAAAAAAAATAAATAAATAGGGTGGCGCAACAGAGCGAGGAGCCCCTGGGCCTAGCGCATTTCTCACAACCATCCCTTGTGAGGGAATGGAGGGGACCTACAATTTTCTGCCGGTTCCGAACGGCTAATCGAGAAAGCGCTTTTCATGGCAATGAATACTAACGGAGGACTTGCCAATTCCTCGCGAAAGGCGATACCCGTAGAAAAAACATTTTTGCCTCTGGTGGGATTCGAACTCGAACCTCTGGATTAACAGGCGGACATGCTATCCATCACACCACGGGTACCACGAGGCTTTTTATGACAGTATTTAGAGAGACGACCTGGAAAGAGCCAAGTCTACTTTTAGAATCCTTGCAAAACTCGTACGACTGTCCAAGATGAAATTGGAGAACTCACGCTGTTCTGTCAAGGCCGGTAGAGAACTCACCGAAACCGTCTGTGCTGTGTGCTGATGGTCCTACATAAATATCTCTGCATATTCAAAATGAATTATTCGGCTCTCACTTATCCGACTGATATCACTTGAATCTACTAGTAGCCATAGTTTGCTTCGTTTCCTTTAATGCCTTCAGTTTAGTTTAGTTTATTTATTTAACATCAATCAGAGATACAAACATCTTCTTATAGACTACCGATCTAAGTATGCGAGAAAATAATATACATACAGGCAAAAAACAATATAAATATAGCAACGTGTTATATATGTACATTGTACATTCTACAATTAATTTAAAAAATGCAGCAATAGCATGCGTTTATGATTTAGTCTACTGTTATGAAAGTTGATATCAATAACATGGGAAATGCTATTCGTTTCTCTTACACAGCGAGATATCGGCTCATTACGGCTTCTCAGCAGCCTGTATGGAACATAGAGATTAAGTAAGGCCAAGAGAAAGGGACACTTAATATGATGCAACAAAATATCGAAGGTAAACATTACAGAAAAAATTTTACGTCTGTTTTCAAGAGATTGAGTACCGACCGATAAGTTGACATCTTGTAGAATAGGGTGGCATTTGATGTTCCAACTTAGTTTCCAAACTACATACCTCGTAAATTTTTGTACACGTTCAATTCTAAAGGAATGAATCATGTAACAGGGATTCCAAATTACAGTGCAGTATTCTAAAATGGATCTAACATAAGCAGAATGAAGTGATTTAAGCGTGTATGGATCTTTAAAGTCCGTTGAATTGCGTTTGACAAACTCCAGCATTGAATTAGCTTTAGCAACCATATACTCAATATGTCTAACAAAGTTTAATTTAGAGTCGAAGATTACACCAAGATCTTTTTTTTCAGATACTCCTTCAAGAGCATGGTTAGTAATTTTGTATTCAAAGAAAATTGGTGATGCCAAACGGATAAACGAAAAACAATGACACTTTGAAACATTCAAAAACAATTGATTTAACATACACCAATCAGTAAGCTTATGAAGTTCTTCTCGTAAAGAATGGCAATCATCAATCGACTTTATACAGCGATAGAATTTTAAATCATCAGCAAAAAGCAGGCTGAACGAATTTTTAAAAATATCAGGCATGTTGTTAATAAACAAGAGAAAAAGAAGTGGACCAAGATGGCTACCTTGAGGAACACCAGAGGGTATGAGAATAGGCCTAGAACGAATTTGGTCAATCGACACAAACTGAATTCGCACTATAAGATAGGATTGAATCCATTTTAAAATATTTGAATGGAAGCCAAGCCATTCCAATTTATTTATCAAAATATTATGACTTACTCTATCGAAAGCCTTTGCGAAGTCCGTGTAAATCACATCAACCTGGTAGTTACTGAAAATTGAAAGGTCAGTAGATGTGGATCTACCCGGCACGAAGCCATGCTGAGAAAGAGATATAACTTCTTTGACCAAAAAAGCCAATTTGTCATATACTATCTTTTCGAAAACTTTTGGAATTGAGGATAGCTTACAAATAGGACGATAATTAGAAACTTCCTGTTCATAACCAGCTTTGTGGATAGGACAGACAAATGATTTCTTCCACACAGAGAGGAATTCACCATTCGAAAGAGATTTATTTAATATATAAGAAAGAGGCTCTGAAAGCACTGCAGCACACTTTTTGAAGAATAATTGGAGGTATTCCATCAGGCCCTGGCTTATTATCGCAATCTAAACTCAACAGAGCAGCTTCAACTTCAAAAATATTCATATCAATATGCCCAATATCTACAAGGTTTGGAGAAAATTCAGGTCTTACATAAGACTGAGGATTAAAAGTTTTATAATTTGACTCGAAGTAGTCGTCAAACAAATTACAAATCGTCGGAAGATCAGTATATGTAGAACCAAGATATTGCAGACTAATTGGAATTCCATTAGACCCTTTTTTATTTTTAATGAACGCCCAAAAAGATTTACTTTTGGTTTTCAAACTAGATTCAATTGACAACATATAATTTTTGTGAAGAAACTTGTTGAGAACATCGAATTCCCTCTCTAGACGAATATAGTTATCTTTTAGCGCTAAGTTATTTGAATACTTTCGAACATTTTTATACGCTTTGTTTTTTTTATTACTTAAATCCTCCTATTAAACCACGGTGGTTTTGAATTTCGAATAACTTTCTCTTTTGGCACATGCATATCAATTGCCTCTTTCAAAGACTCAACAAAAAAATCATAGAACTGAGTTAAATTTAATTTACTTATGTTAAGATGCCACGGAATGAGCGACATATAACTTGCTATGCCTTCAAAATTAGCTTTTGCAAAATTTAATTTGAACTGGGCAAAGTTGTTTGAGTTAAAATAGTTTAAAAAAGTTACACCAAAAGCTAATAAAAAAAAATAAATAGGGTGGCGCAACAGAGCGAGGAGCCTTTGGGCCTAGCGCATTTCTCACAACCATGCCTTGTGAGGAAATGGAGGGGACCTACAATTTTCTGCGGTTCCGAACGGCTAATCGAGAAAGCGCTTTTCATGGCAATGAATACTAACGGAGGACTTGCCAATTCCTCGCGAAAGGCGATACCCGTGGAAAAAACATTTTTGCCTCTGATGGGATTCGAACTCGAACCTCTGGATTAACAGGCGGACATGCTATCCATCACACCACGGGTACCACCAAAAGCTAATGCATTATGAAAAACAGTGTTGGAAAAAATAGGATATAAAGATTTATCAAGAGATATTTTGATCGAGAATGTTACCAAAATTATTTTTACAATCATTCAATTGGATTAGATCAAATTCTAATTTTATTCTGCCTTCATTACAAATTCGCTTTGGCTCGCCGAAAGCCTCTCCTAGTACCACTTTCTAGTTCAAACCAACCCAAAACCTCGTAATTTGGCTCCGAAATGATGGTAATCAACTTGTGCTCCAATTCCATTAGTGCTGTAGCTGTAAGTGATAAAATGTCGGCCTTGTTTCATAAAATTGGTATTTAACACGATAAGAAAATGTGACTAGTACAACTGGACATCTTCAGCAGTCCCTGGTACTGTACCCCATACATCCATGGCAATGGTCATAGTCCTCGTTTGTCTCTCCACCAAGTACGCTTAAGGCTCCGCCACAAAAAAACAAGGTCCTAGGCTCCTCTTTTATGATATCCTTTAACAGATAGAAACGATAAGATCTATGACTTAAAAATCAAAGGTTTCGATCAAAAGCAATGCCCTTTTCATGCTGAGTTAAAAAAAAAAACATGCTCCGAACAACTTCGTTTTTTTGTTTTTGTTCCCAACCGACCCAAATCATTTGACCGAGTATTACCACAAGGCAAATCAATTTTTCAGTATCATACAATTTTACAAAAAAGATTAATTTAATATGCACAGCTGTGGACACACCAACCGGGTGGGTTAACTTCTGCAAGAGTGTGTCGGCAACTTGATGTTATCATGAAATAAATTATTCAAAAGACATCCTTCATCGTTTGTGTTGTGTTGAACTCAAGCAGAGCCTCAAAATTAAGACAACGCCACTTTAATGGACAGCGCGCGCTTGTTGTCAGCAGATAAATTTTTTAATGAAAATATCACCATGTCCAAATCAGTCATAAAAATGATACAACTCTGTCCGCAGGTGAAACAACACCATGAAAGGACGTTTATCTCCAGATTGTATGGTTGTATGGATTTTAAAAAATCCTCATGTTTCTCACTCTCATCCATTTTATCATTTAAAGCTGTTACAACAGAGTTGTGTTATCCCTTTAACAAGCAGTATGTCTGTTTGAAGAGAGCACATTAATGCGAATGAATAAACTTATCATTTTGTGTAAATGTTCGACTTGCCAGTGGAGTCACGTTCTATTGAATTATTTTGATGCTTAAGTCTTCTTTTGTTTAGACATGCGGGGCCAATTTTCGTTGGATATGATATCGCGATTGTCACACAATATTATATTCCGGCTTTACTCTGGTAATACACATTTGTTTTGTACAATTGTCATGCCTTGCAGCGGTATCAAATGCTTGCACGGATGATGGCATCCTTGAAATGGTATCTTGTAAAATATGTATGCATATTTTACACTGGGGACTTACAGTAGCTTTGGATTCATGATAATGAATCCAAAGCTAATTTGGGTACAGTACGTGTCCTTGATGGGATTGATAGATGTCCAGAGAGTAATAATTTTGGTTGGCTATAATGAGCTTAGGCCATCTCAGATGTATAAATTTAACGACAGTCCATTGTTGGATCTTTTAATCTTATTTTCTGGTTGAAAAAGCACCATAAAAATAATTCTAGAGTACAATTGGGGTCAGAGTGTAATTAATTGTCATGCCTCAAGCACGAAGGATGGGACTTCAGTGGCAAGGGTCTGTGATTTTTGTTTTTGATAAGAGTGCTTAGGATTTAAAAAATCTTTAAGAACACAGCTGTTTTCTTCCTCTTCCTACTTTTTTCTTCTTTTTTTCGAAGCATGAAATCTGATTTTAAGAATCATGCCATTCCAGATTCTTGTATATGGTTTCCCAATAAGAAAATAAAAGATTCACCCAAGTGAATGCTTTGAGAATTCATTTCGCCTTTTTCCTTTTCATTTTTAACCTTAGATTTTAAAATATTTAAATTTGATATTGCATCCCATGCTGAGTCAAAGATGAATCGTTCGGATAACCATGCCTACTTACCACTGACAAATATTCAGCATCCATACTTCCTCGTTTCTTTTATTTAAATTGTTGAATAAAAAATGCCTGCAAGCACTGAAAAAGGTTATTTGTACCCAAAAAAAAAAAGAGAAAGAGAAAAAAGCGAAGTGAGAAACATGATCCTTTTTTTGCGGAGCAAACATGCCTTACAACAACATTGAATATTTATACAAACACCCCAGAGTGATTTCTTTTTCGAGTAGAAATTCTTCTTGTATCTGCATATACCATCATCATACCAGTTTGAAAACAAAACTCATTATTATGGGCTTAGGGATATCAAAGGAATCTTTGAAATTTTAAAGGCCTTCTACTGCTTTGGTATTTAAACTATTGACGAATGGATTTTTAGCTGCTTTGGTAGTTATGATGGATTTTATTAAATTAAATAAGGACGCCTGGTGTGTACAAGGTCATTCATTTCGTGGATTGGACACCCGTTTGAAGCGTCAGAATATTTCTTGGTTGCTTGCCGTTCGAACTCGAACAACGCGTCAAAATCATCAAAACTTACTTCAAAAATGGTTATGCAAAAGTAAGAACTTTTCTCACACTACGCGTTGTAAGGGTTGTCACAAAATCGACCGACTATGCAAAATAATCGGCAAAATTGTTAAGAAATTTAGTGACAGTGAAAGCACTACTGATGCCCAAAGGACTTGGACATCGTAACGCGAGAACATTGATGTTGTGAGCGTTCTCGATGACCCGAATTAATCGATTTCATCGCTTTCGCAGCAACTGAACGTATCGTACACCTCAATACGGCGTATTTTGCATTTGGATTAAGAACTACATCCTCTCAAATTACAAACGTCGCAACTGTTGAATTCTGCTCCCTATTCACAACGCTGCAGGTGTTGAATCAACATACAATAAACACCAACATTTTCTAGGACAATAAGAGACCTTTTTCACTAGGTGGGTATGTAAGAAGATAAATTTGTTCACATAGGGCCTAGTGATCGAGAAAGTGCCTCACCGTTGTATCAAGATAAAGTGAACTCTCGGCTCGGAAGGTGTAACTTGTTCGCATTTCTTCGAAGTGGCCAATTAGCTATGAATTCGGACCGATATGGTCGGCATATAACCGATTTTTTGACCGGCACCGGCGATTCGATATACGGTTTTATCAAGATGCGGCGAAAAGGACAACTAATTGTATGGCTTAAGTGCTTGACAAATTTCCAGGTCTTGTAATCAGTCAATTCGAAACGATGTGGTCGAATAATACCAAAGTTTGTAGACGGTGATATGAAGTTTATGACTTATGACTTAGGCGATACGTGGGTTCAACAAGCCGGGGGCGGAAAGCACGACTAGTTAGTTAGTTAGTTTATATAACTTTTTATTTAACTTGATTAATACAAAGTAATACAATATTATATTTTTTAGCAGAAAGTCTTAAGGTTATGGCAGTAAGCCGTCTACCAGATTGACATTTTTTGTATTGATAAACATTATTTATTATATAATTAATTAGTTTGAAACAAAATTGATGCAATTATAATAAACTTTAAGTTAAAATGTATTTTGTAACTAAAAATCTCCTTCTCTTAATCGATTTCTGTATTCCAAAGCAGTTTTCGTATATCTATAAACTGGTTCCCATCCTCGATCACCATTCAAAATACCCATTATATCGTCTTTTGTTAAAGTATTTACTCCAAAGTAGATCCTTCGAAGTTCATTTAGCATCGGACACACAGCAATAAAATGAAAAATGTCCTCCCTCTCACCCCGGTTGCAGATATCACATAAGATTGGTAGTTCGGGTCGATGTGGTACGTAATTTAGTGGGATTAGTTCGCCTCTTAACATAAAGATTGTTCTTATCATCTCGGTTTTATTCTTATCCAGAAAGTAAGTGTTGTCTTGAAGAATATATTTCGCATTACTGTAGTACATTCTGTGTTGCGAGGACTGTGCCTCATTCATGTACTTGTTGTATAGATATTTTCCAGCTTTTTCCAGAATGTGTTCAAATTTCACCCTCAGTGAAGAGGCTCCATCACAACGGTCAAAATTAATGTCACATCCATAGCAATTAGCAAGTTCTTGCCACTCTTGAATGCAGTGTGAGTTATTTGCTATCATGTGCCTTAGAATAATCTTTGGTAAGCGGCGCTCTTCCATTTCCATCACTTTAATTACATATTTGAAGTGTAACCTCAACGTTTCTAAGATAAGGGGTGGGCAACTTGTCTCCAGATGAATCATGTAGTTTGGGGTGCTATTAGGTAATCTAAATATTCGTTTAATGCAGTACCGTTGGAATTTTTCTACTGGCTCAAAATAGCTATGCCCCCAAATTTGTGCAGCATACAGAAGAACTGTCTGGGCAGTTGCTTGTATAACTTTTTGCTTAGAGCTATGGGATACAAATTTGTTTTGGATGCAGGGACGCCAGACTGAATTAATAGCCCGTTTAGCTTCTGATAGTTTAACTTTCAGGTGTTTTTCCATATTCAGATTAGCTGTAATCAGAACTCCAAGATACTTATATTCTCTTATAACTTCGATAGATTGCCTTTGGAAGGTCCATGCTTCGTTTCTCGAGAGTCTGCCACCTCCGTTCCTGAATACGAGAATTTTGGTCTTTTCAAGATTCACTGATAAATTCCAGGCTTTGCAATACTTTTCAAGTCTGTTGATCATAAGTTGCAAACTTGTAACTGAACTAGCAAGAAAAACAATATCCTCAGCATACATAAGTCCTGGAATCATAGTGCCGTTAACCTCAACTCCACCACCAATGTCATCTGTTATATCATTTATAAACAATATGAAAAGAAGTGCGCTTAAGATGCAGCCTTGCTTCAAACCCATCGTAGTTTCAAAAACATCAGATAAACCTTCACCATCCCATACCGCAACTTTATTATTTCCGTATAAAGCTCTTATGATGTTCACAATTTTGCTACTTATACCAATCTTATATAGCTTGTAAAAGAGTGCCTCGCGTGGAATAGAGTCAAATGCTGATTTGAAGTCGACAAATATGGCATAAAGTTTCTTATGTTTTTGTTTGTACATTTGAGCAATATTTATTAAAGTGAAAACTTGATCAACTGTAGAGTAATCTTCTCTAAATCCAGCTTGAAACTCGTGTAAGATGTTCTTATTTCTGATCCAGTCTTTAAGTCTCTTGTAAATTAGAGCGGTAAATAGTTTGCAGGTTGTATTGAGAAATGAAATTCCTCTGTAGTTTGCTGGATTTGTATGGCTTCCTTTTTTATGGAGCGGGAATATTATTGATTTTTTAAAGCTTTGTGGGAAGTCTGTGCTTTCGAAAAGTCGATTATACTCTTTTAGAAGAGCTTGTGCGAATTCAGTAGTACAGTTTTTGTAGAATTCGAAGGGAATCCCATCTTCTCCTGGGGCTTTGTTGTTCTTAGCATTGTTCAATACTTGAAATATTTCAGATAGTTCAAACGGTTCGTCTAGAAACACATCAATTATTTGAGGCTCTGCATACTGAATATCAAGCGACGTCTGAGCAGTATTTAAAAGTGTTCTGAAGTGTGTTTGTAGCTCTTGTGCTTGAAGACCAGTTGCGATACTGTTTTTTCTTCCATTCAGAAGTTTGGCTGCCTTCCAAAAGTCGATTGAAGATCTGCAATTGTTTATTTTTGAGATATT
This sequence comes from Melanostoma scalare, assembly GCA_949752695.1. Taxonomy (NCBI): domain Eukaryota; kingdom Metazoa; phylum Arthropoda; class Insecta; order Diptera; family Syrphidae; genus Melanostoma; species Melanostoma scalare. The sequence continues at coordinate 47,930,605 of OX456986.1, forward strand.
TTGTTGTTCATACGCTAGTCTTTTTGCAAGACATATCGTTTTGAATTCCTTGTTTGCATTAGCATACAATGTTTTAAATATATTGTTGTTATGCTTTCTAAGTAATTTTAGAAATGTAAATGACTTTCGTCTTGCCAACATGCAATCTTTATCGAACCACTTTTGTTTCTTCGTTTCTTGTTTGTTTGTGCAGTATAAGTTTTGTGTAGATTTCTTGATGACAACTGAAAGTTGATCAATATTCGGTGAAGCTTCGGTTCGGTAAAGATTATTGAGTTCAATGTTTAAATTTGTGCGGTAAGTATTTGCCATTTTTTGGTTCCAGAAAAGTTTCGGTATTAGACTAAGCTCATTATAATTATTTAAATTTTCATTAAACCCCACTTCAAATTGAACTTCTAACGGCATATGGTCCGAGAACATCTGCTGACCTACTCGAAAGTCGGAAATAATGTCTTGCCAGTTTCCAGCGACGAAGCAATAGTCAATAACTGAACATGCTGTCCCTCTCAAAAAAGTATATTCACCTCTAAGATCTCCAGAACAACTTCCATTTAGAACTGAACAATCGAAAGAATCTGTTAATTCCAGTATTTTAGTTCCTTTACTGTCGCACAATTCATCTTTCGACTGGCGTTGAGAATTTAAAAGCTCAGTATTCGGACCAGAAACAAAATTATTCTGAGAAAGCCCTATTCGACCGTTGAAGTCACCAATAAGCATCAAGTTTATGGAATCAATATTATTTAGAAGGTCGCTAAGTGTATCAAAGTCACGTTGCCAGTAGTTGCAGTTTAGATATATAGGAATAATATAAAAAATTTGCATTTTTATTTCAAGTTTTATAATATATGCATCATTTTTTTCTTCAAATTCTAATTTTACCCCTCCAAGGTTTTTACGGTATGCTAATAGTTCTCCTCCACTTGCTCTTCCAAAAATACTTCTTTTAACACCAGGTATCCATTTGAGTTCATAATTCTTAAAAATTGTATTATATCTATTATGTTCTATATTAAGTAAATGTGTTTCATATAATAGAAATATGTGGAATTCTTTTAAATAGTTAAAAAATTCAACAATGGCTAATTTATTTTTCATTCCAGCGATATTGTAACTTAAAATTTTAAATTTATTTTCTTGATTTGGGTAGACGGCTGCTTCTCAGCAAAAATGCCCATCTGAACTCCCATTAGCTTTTACAGCGGATGTTTTGCTTACTTCTGCCATCCCTGAACTCGAAGCTTGTCTAAAGTTTGACAGTTGTTCTGACGTATTGCTAATTTTTATTTCATTCATTAAATTATCAATAGTATTTTTAACACCTGTCGAGATTATTCCAAGAACTTGGCAAAGAATATGAGTTCCATCTTCATTCCCACACCGCAAACCTTTCAAAGCATCCCACGTGAAAACTCTGTTCTCTATATGTAATCTATCATCCCTCAAAACAATCTTTTTCTTCGGATTTTCATCTCTCAGCGTTTTCATCAGCCTGATCAATTTAGATCTCCTTTGTCGAACGTTCAATGGCAGGTCTTTATTAATGGATATACCTGAATTCTTGAGTTGTCTACAGTTGCGAAGTACACTTGAAGCTATGTCGCGGGTTTTCATTTGGACGATGACTGTTGATTTGCGAGGATCTTGGCTACGAATGGTGTATGCACTTTCGATACCACTGCTTGTGTCGAGGTTGACAAGACCTGCGCAGACAGACTTCGCTTTGTTTGTCATGTCAACATCTTTCTCGACAGGTAATCGCACAACCAGATTTTTTTCAGAATTTTTTTTGCAGCATTTTATCTATCTGCGATTCTAGTTCTTTATTTCGATCTTCTAATTGAGCAACTCTAGCTGAGATTTCATCATGTTTGGCTTTTAGTGTTGATATCTCCGTGAATAAGAGCTGAAAGTCGTTTTTGGTCGGGAGCTCTTTGATAAGCGCAGTATTATTTTCCCGCAGGATTTCTTTCAGCAATTCTGGCGTAATACTCATATTTTCGTTGGGTTTGTTAATAAAATAGCTAGAGCTTCTTTTTTCAGTGTTGTTTTTTTCCGGGGAGATGTCTTCTAGACTTCTCTTGCTCATTTATAGGTTAGTTTTAGGTCAGTATTTATTCAAGTGGTTTTTAGTCTTATTCTCTACAACTTACTCAGAATATTTATAAAATAGTAGAGCAGAGGTTATAATTATTCACTTCAAACAAAAACTTTATTTTTCTATTTAGATTTTATTTTACTTTTTGCTTTTTTGGCTTAGCTCTTTTTTTTCACGACTTTATTGACAGATCAACAAATGTCAAGTCACGAAAGCACGACTAATTATATGGCTTAATCTATATAACTTAATTTATATGGCTTCATTGCTCGAGAAGTTTCCTGGTCGCATAATTTCATGTTTAATGCGAAGTCAATGGCCCACCAACTTGACTTGTAGGAATCTTTTCTGAGGATCTCTGCAGAAGATCGTAAGCTCTAGACGCATTAAAAACCGACGCCACGTTACTCAAGTAATGACCAAGATATCGTCCTAAATTTGGTAAAAATTTATTAAGTATTACCTCAAGAGAATCGCAAGCTACGAATCTTCCTGAGACCAGGTTGCAACTAGAATGATATTGTTTTTCACTCCCAATCGACAACTTTATGATGAAATCAATTTTTTTTTCTACATTCGAAACCGAAAAATGGACGAATTTTTACCTATAACAAACAGTAAAACTGTCATAAAACAAAAATGTTTCATGTCTCTTGATACATTTATTCATGTACAGATGTTACAACACAAGAAGTTTTTGAGAAGAATGTCAATAAGTGTACTTTCAAGAATGACGTTCGAATATTTTTGAATAATAGCGTTTTCAAAGGGATGATCTGTCTATCTCTAATTTTCACTCTTTTTTTATTGAGAACTCAAGAAAACTCTTTGTTAGAAGTGCCCTCCTTTATGGGCATAAAGGAGTTTTCTGTTATACCAACAACTTGAAACGCGCATAACCACCCACATCAATTTAATTTTTTTTCAATTTAATTTTATTTATCAGATGGTTTGTACATTAAGATATGATCTTTTATAGTACATAGTATTTATCATCATCATCATCATAATCATCCCTCCATTGATCAGTTTGCCTAATCAATGCAGGGAAAGTTTTCTTCTTCCAATGTACAAGGGAAAGGGAGATACCAGAAGCTGTGACAACTATCGTTCGATCAAGTTGATGTCCCACACTATGAAGATCGTTGAGCGGGTTTTGGATAGCCGACTGCGGAAAATAATAAGGCTGTCTGATGACCAATTCGGGTTTGTCGCGGGTAAGTCAACTACAGACGCAATCCAAAGTATAAGGATCATTATGGAAAAACACCGAGACGCCTTAGAGGATTTGCATATTGTGTTGGCTGACTTCGAAAAAGCATTCGATCGACAACCACGAGATCTGATATGGGTGTGGGTGGCCCTCAGACACCGAGGAGTTCCTGAAGCCTATGTGCGAATAATTATGGACATGTACGAGGGAGCAGTTACAAAAGTGAGATGCCCAGCTAGAGTCACCGAAGAATTCCAAATAACAGTAGGTGTACATCAGGGAAGTGTCTTGAGTCCACTGCTCTTTATTGCTGTTCTGGATTATTTGCTCGAAGGAAAAGTAACGGACAGTAAAGTACAACAATTATTCTTTGCTGACGATGGAGCCATCATTAGCGAGGATCCTACATCCCTGCAACGAGCACTTGACGTTTGGATTGATGTTCTGGAAGGAAATGGGTACCGTATTAGCGCTAAAAAGACTGAATACCTGTGCTGCCCTTTTTCTGATCCAGACAAGCCTATTCCAGACATTTATTTGAATGGAAATGTGCTTCCCAAGTGTGAAAAGTTTAAATATCTGGGATCTACGATCAATAGTGAAGCAACTTGTGATGACGACATCAATCATCGAGTAAGCGTAGGGTGGATGAAGTGGCGAGAAAACTCCGCTATCTTCTGTGATCGAAAAATGCCCCCTAAGCTGAAGAGAAGACTCTTCACAGCAGTTGTCCGTCCAGCTCTGACATACGGTTCACAATGTTGGACAATGTACAAAAAGTATGAGAGCAAATTGACGGCAGCCGAAATGAAGATGCTTCGGATGACAGCAGGAGTAACAAAGCTTGATCGAATTAGAAGTACTAAGATCCGTGGAAGCCTTCATGTCAAAAGTACCATCTTGGACAAAATTCAGCACGACCGGCTCAGTTGGTATTGTCATGTTCAAAGGAGAGATCCGCAGAACCCCGTCCAAAAGGCAATATCGTACAACGTTTCAACAAATTCGCGACGAAAAAGAAAAGGCAGGCCAAAACACTCCTGGTACAAGCAAATGCAAAAACAGCAGCATTTGGTTGGCCTCAGACATGGAACAATCCAAAACCGGGAGGCTTGCCGACGCTTTCTGAGGTCAACGCGGCGTACCCCACAGGCGGATCACTAGTGTGAAGCAGAAAAGTGGGAGAGTTGTGATCGCTTCAAGATCACTACTCGTAACGCCGGAAATGGAAAGAAGAAGTATTTACATATCAGTTTTAATAATTTCAAATACTTAAATCTAATAACAATATCTTAATCTAAGAAGTGAGAGATTGGATAGAGGAAAGAGAGGTAGTGGGTAATGAGGGAAATAATTTAAATGGATGAGGAGGAGAAGTGTTGGAAAATTGCACTTTTAAAATTGTTAGAATTTGAAATATTCTTCAAAATAAGCGTGATGAGTTAAGGTAATTGTAACGGTAGGGAATGATGTTGATGGTTCTTGAGGAGCGAGTAAAATTAAGTCTGTTATATAAGTAAGGCGGGTATCGAGTTATAATTATTTTGTGCAAAAACATACAATTCCTTGCGTTGATATATTGTTCCAGAGCACAACCAAGCAAACTCCTGGCAAACACAGAAATATGGTCATATCTACGTATGCCATAAATATAACGCACAGCATCATTGAAGGCAACTTGCAGTTTTCGCTGGGACAAAGAGTCAAGACTACTTTAAACCACCTCTGCATATGTTATGAGGGGTAAGACTAGAGACAGTACCAGCTTTCGTCTTGTTTCTTGAGGGGTAAAACAAGCACTAATCCACAGTTTACGAAGACATCCGTAAATACGACCCACGACAACGTTTGTCTGATTGGAACCAGACAAATTACGGTTTATTACATAACCTAGACTAGTGACTGATTCCACTGCTTTAATTTTATTATTATTAAGGTAAACATCAGGAAGGAGACAAAGGTCGAAATCGTTTTTTGAGATGGGTATTATCTGAGATTTTGATGGATTAAAGAGAAGCCCATTAGCTTCAGACCAGGATGTAATATGTTTTAAGTCTTCATTCATGAGAAAAACAAGCTCATTGAGGTTACCTGAAGCTTTAGCTAGATGTAGTTGGACATCGTCTGCATAAAGATGTACTGACGTATATTTGCACACTGTAGGAAGGTCATTAATAAACATGCAGAATAGTATTGGGCCTAATATGGAGCCTTGAGGGACTCCCTGCTTTATTTCTTTCAGGAGTGAAAAACGTTCACCAGAATTAACCCTTTGCGATCTGCCAGAGAGGAAGCTACTGATCAATTTCAGAGTTCTCTCACTGAAACCAAAGCCATTCTTCAGCTTCCAACACAGAATTTTGTGACTGACTTAATCAAAAGCCTTACAGAAGTCCAGCAAACACAGCAACGAAACATGACCCCGGTCATAATCTTGTCTCAATTCTTCAAAGAGGTTAACCATAGCTGTAGAGCAACTGTGGTTAGCTCTAAAACCAGATTGTTGAGCATACAGCAATTTGTTCAGAGACAAGTGTCTCGTTATCTGCTTTGCTACAATCTTTTCAAAAACCTTTGACAGACATGGCAGAATGCTCACCGGTCTGAAATCAGCAGGTGTAGATGCGTTTGTTTTTTTTTGCTATTGGCAAAACTCTTGCGAATTTCCAGTGCTGCGGAAAAGTTGACGTAATTATGCACCAGTTAATTATCTGAGTGAGATGCGAGACAATTTCAGGTAAAATAAGCTTAACAAATCGAATTGGAAAACCATTTTCACCTATCGAATCGGACCTTATGGCCGCAACGCATTGAGCAATTTCAACTTCCGTGGCTTTTTCAAAACTTTCGAAAATTGATGCAGAGGCTACACAATCTACTGTTCGATTAGAAGTTGAGCTGCCTGCAGTAGGGTCATCACCCAAGAAAAAATTGTTCAAGTCATCTGGATCCAGAGCACACAAAGAGTTATTTTTTCAACAGACACTCCGATCGTCCGTAGGTTGCTCCAAAGCTTCTTTGGAGGAAGGGAAAAGTTTAGTTTAGAAGCATAAAAGTTTTTCTTTGACGTACGGAGGACTGTGGCTGAGTAATTACGAGCCACTTTGTATGCGGACCAATTTACCTCACATGGTCTACGCTTCCATTTGCTGTATAACTTGTTCCTCGTCTTAATAGCTCGGACCACCTCCGAAGTAAACCAAGGACATGCTTTGTTCTGAACTTTTATTGTTTTCAAAGGCACACATTCGTCATACAACTTTAAAAGTATTGATTGAAACAGTCTTACTTTCTCATTTGGGTCACTACTAGTGACCCAAACTACCCGACTGGCTAGTGACTCACTAGCCAGTCGGCATTGCTCCCAGGGGGCAGAAATAGTCGCAGCTTGGAGGACACTAACATCAATAGAGTTAAAGTCTTTGTAAGTAAAGGTGTCAGGGATGACAGCTCTCGAAAAATTCATCGTTTCTTCATTTCAATTTCAATTTCATTTCAATTCAAAAAACATCGTGCCTAACGAAGTGACGTCCTTGTGAAAACTTTGAACTCTTCCCCAAATAGCTGACTCTGAGCTTCAATGAAGTCATCTTATATTTTGAAAGAAGTAAAATAAACTAAGTTTTATGGGATAGATTGCGGCTACGTCAAATCCTACCGTTGCGTCGCGTCGTTGCGAATAAAGAACGCTTTTTTGTGTGTGTATGTATATAAGTAACATAGGTTTGCACTACAGTACAGGGTAAACCTGGGTTTCAACCAATATCTTTCGCTAGCTAGTTCGACTTTGGTCTTCTTTTACTTGTTTGGCCACGTAAGACGAAGTCTTAAATTTCCACAACTTTTTTTTTTACAAAGTGCTTTCGGAAACACATCGATCTTAAATGTTATAAATGTTTATAAATTTTGAGATGCGGGAAACATGAATTACTTGCTTAGGTTAGGAAAGCTTGGACGCGGGGTGCAACCGCAAGCGGCAACACCGCACTCGGATCCCAATAATCTCAATAAGAGAAGAGGAGGAGTATGGAGGAGCGTGTTAGGGTTTATGAAAGCCTTGAGCCATATGGAGCCTTGAATGAACTTCAGGATGCTGTTCAATGCGAGGTTAGAGATGTCGCTCAGTTCGTCAAAGAAGTACTCTACGAGAGTTTTTTCCTAGGTTGAGAAAAGTTTGGGCACTCACAAGGGAAGTGAAATTGCCCTACGTTTGCTTCTTAGTCCTGGCATCCTATACATAAATCGGATGAGCTACCATCCTCAACATTGGGGTCCACAAGGAGTTGTGACCAGTGAGAATGCTAATCAACAGAGAGAGCCAGCCCAGAACTACTTAGCTGGAGAAGAAATTCGGTTTTTTTTCGGAATTATGAATTTTACGGAAAATGACTATCTGTCACCCACAGTTTCGTTAGATTCTGTATTTGTCTTGATACGTTTTCACTTCGTGGGGTTGACTTGAACTACTAACAACAACACTAGGCCCCGCAGCAAAAATCAATTGACCTCAGTCCGTTTTCGGAGGTTTTGTCATTATGCTTACCGAATGTGTTTCCAAAAGTGTACTCCTTGCCTTACTTTTCGTTAAAATCCCCAAGAACGAATTTGAGGTCGGTCGTGTCTAGGGCATTGCTCAAGTGTTTCTTAGAGAAGCTCATGGAAACAGTCTTAGCAATTATTATCGTCTATTCTTTTGCGAGGCGAAACCACATATGAGACTTATATTTGCGAGTTCAACAGTAATGCGGAATGTCATAAAACCAACATTAATCGGATTTTGACGGATAACCATATCCTGAGTCCACCTCTAACGACAAATGCTTATCCAAACAAGCGTTGTTTCTGTTGTTTGTAGCAGTCGCCAATAGTAGATGTTGCAGTTCTTCATATTTTCGTCTTCTTTGTGCTCGGCCCATTCCATCGAACTCATTGGATTGCAGTTGTCTACTTTGCAGTAGCCTAGGACCTCCGATTATTCTCCAACTCCACGTAGTCTGTTAAAAGGCCTCAGGTTCTACGTACAGATCCGGCTGTTAATTTTTTTGGAACTATGGAATTTTAAAGTGGTTGGGCAGTTAACCCAACACAGAGTTCTCAACCTGGTTGCCCAGGTCCTTTTGCTCAACTTGAACATAAAATGAAGGAAGTTTCTGCTTTTTGACTGCTAATGTTTTCTGTTAAACGCTGGTTCTGTAAGCCAAATTTAATCGCTCTTCGTAAGCTTTGGCAGACTGCTGAGATTCGGACAGTCAGACATAATTCGCAGAGTCTTATAATGTTATTCCTTGTCTCTCGGTCAGCACTCGCACTATAAGTAGTTTGGCAAATAACCTGCAGTACGATGGGGCCATCACTCAGTTGGTTACTACTTGGAGGTAAATGGGCAGAATTGATAAAGAAATGAAGCTTTGCAGTGGTCAAGTGCTTAGTTAAAAAAATGGTTACTCGACGATTGGCCTTGAACGCCGGACCCTTCAAATTTGAGGCGGATGCCTTTTCCATTACACCTTCAAGGCAAAACGTTGCAGGGAAAGCCTTTCTATCCAGTAATCTCAAAAAGTGTGTAAGGCACTAAACAAGGGGAATTGAAAAGTATTGAATATACTTCACCTCACTATACTCGTAGTTATACAACATTGTTCCATTGTTTTACTAAGTGAACTAATTCGGTTGTGATATTCCCAATTGATTCAGAATCCTAATCCAGATATCTAATCTCAAACCATCAGTCATAGTCAACAGCTCTCGTTTATCTCCAACAGCGCAAAGTTATGAGAGGAGTACAAATCGAAAAGGCGGCTGCACTATTTTCCTATGAATACGAAATGAAATTCTAATATCTGCATGGATTGCAAAGCAGAAATCAACAATCTAAATTTATCCTCTTTATTGCAATGGACGTGAATATTTTGGAGTTGAAAATTCGTTGTATCCCCAGGAGTAAAACAAAATCACAAAAGTGATTCATTGGTTTTAAATTTGCAAGCCTAAATGAATAGTCGCTTAAGATCGGCTTAGTTTAGACAGATTCTTAAACCAGTTGCCATTTGCCTCGGTTATGTTTTGAGTTTTTACGTTATCTTTCAAAGTCAAATTATCTGTGAACTTGAGATCGGACCAGACTAAAAATTCTCGAAAAAATGGATTCTTCGATTCCTTCAGATCGACCACACTTCACTTCCTAAATTCAAACTGAGGATATAAAACAGGCTCACTTCCAAATTCATTTAAGCCCCCATAAAAAGCCGTTACAATCTATTATTGACTTATTGAGGATAAAGTGTGAGAATTGCCATGTAACGACCTGTTGTGTTAACTTTTCCTAGGGGGAATTTGACAACCAATTGCTATTAGAAATGTAATCGGAAGTGTATAAATCTTGAAAGCATTAATATCGACGTTGCATTTGAAAACAGGGAGAAGTGCTTTGGTAAGCAGAGTACGTACGAGATGGGCCCACACATTAATTGCATCACACTTGAAATGCAGAATATCAACGTGCTGCCTGTTTTGCTCCTTTGTAAGGTTGAGCCTTTACATAATAAATCTTAACGCAAACCGGTGGTTGTTTAGCGCAATGTTGTTTTTACCTACACAACTAACAATTGTAGATGGTTCCACTGACTGGTGATAAGATTGTTGTGATTACACTTAAAGCTTCTTAGGCGTCCAGATGTAGCTGCGAAGCTAAAAGAGAATTAGACGACATGTCGGATTCAAACTGACTGCCGCCTTCATGAGATTATTATAAACTTCACTTACTAAGCTCGAACTTATCAAAACGAAAAATTGAAAGAGGTTTTACTATTAGAAGAAGGCAAACTAAGAAAATAGAAAGTGTTCGATAACTCCATGAAAATGAGATGTCTACATCCGAAAAGACCTTAAACAATTGAATGAAGAACTACATTTGTCTATTTTCATTTTTCTCAATAATCAATAATACAAGTTTGGCTTTCAGTAGTCGATTAAGTTGATATAAGCAGTAGTGATAAGGTGAAGTACGTGTTTTGTTACAAAACTATAAGAGAAGTTTTCTTCCTAGTTTCTATGAACTTGAATTGAGAAACCTAGTTCAGACATTTGGTCCCTCGAGCCAGATAAAATAATTGATATTAAAACAACTGACTGCTTTACATCAAATAATTAGAAAAGGGTACTTTTTTTTATTAAAATGGCAAACTTTATAATGATTGTAAGAGATTGCTCTTCGCAATAAATAGTGAAGGCGAATTTCCCCAAAAGGTCTATCGCCGTGAAAAGTCGCAAAAATGGGTGCATATCGCTATATGCACGAAGCAGAGCGATTTTATGCGCTACTTTCTGGAGTTTAGCAGCACCGCCAGTTGACAAGCAAGGGTACGTCATTTATAAAATTCATGTCCGCCGTGGACGTCCCTAACGTCTAGTACCAAAAGGTTACACTTACAGTAAACCAAAGAGCTGCTTTTACCAAGGACTTACGCTTGTTTTATTCTTCACTTACGCCTTTCTGCTGGAACCAACGTCTTCCGTAGACAAATCTTTTTCCCACAAAGAACGCTTGGAAGTTGATTTTGTTTGTTTGCATTTATTTTATGTTACATTTGCACGTAGGATTTTAGTTGATATATTCTTAATTTAGGTTACAAAATTACTTTAACTATCTAGGTATGCCAAAAGGGTAAAATGTAAGAATTTAGAAAAAATTAAACTAGTGCTTTGCACAAAACCAACCCAGTCAAAAAAAATGGCAGATGGCCCAACAAAATTAATTCGATGTGTGCTGGATGGTGGTTGAAAAGATAATGCCGTGCCGTCGCTATGCGACGAAACACTTTTCAGCAAAATGTAGTAGAATTTTACCTTAGATTAAAGTATTTAAGAGGGCGAACTATCAGTTGCCTAGATTTTGGAGTTAGGCACTGTTCACACTGAAGTCGTATGAACATTACCGCCCCCCTTGGCGAAATACGCCAAAAAAAATATTACTGAAAATAAGGTAAGTGAAATTTTGTTTAAGTGGCAATTTAGTTAATAGGCAATAGGCACAGTTTTACTATGGGGCGGACTATTTCTCCGTTTTGGGTCTTTAATGTTGCAACTCTGACTCGACCATCGGAACCCGGGTGTATATTTATAACACGACCTAGACGCCATTCGGTGGATGGCAGATTTTCGTTTTTAATGACGACCAAATCATCAACTTTAATGTTGGTTTGAGGTGTTTTCCATTTGTGTCGTTGATGTAGTTCCTTGAGGTATTCATCTTTCCATCTGTGGCAGAACTGTTGTTGGAGGCATTTGACTTTTTCCCACCGATTGATTAGTGATAAATTTGCATCGGCCAGATTCGGTTCCGGAAAAGATAAAAGCGGACCGCCGCGTAAAAAATGCCCTGGTGTCAATGCCAACAGATCAGAAGGATCTGTGGACATGGACGATATTGGACGCGAATTCAAACATGCTTCGATACGTGCTAAAACCGTTGCAAATTCTTCGAACGTATACTTGGCCTTGGTCCCCAGCCCCCTCAAATGGCTTTTGAAACTTTTTACGCCGGCTTCCCATAGACCTCCCATGTGAGGTGCCCCGGGTGGAATGAAATTCCATTTCAAACCCTGAACGCCATACTTAAGGCTCGTTTCTTTGGGAATGGTGCCTACAAACTTCTTAAACTCCTTGCGCAAAATTGCATCGGCACCTGTAAAGTTTGTTCCATTGTCGGAAAACACTTCTTTAGGTAAACCTCGTCTAGAGGTGAATCTGGCAAAGGCCGCGAGGAACGCTTCAGATGACAAATCACTTGCCGCTTCAAGGTGAATTGCCTTGGTGGAAAAGCAGACAAACACACATGCATACCCTTTGGTCATACGACAATTCCGTGCATTGAAACTCTTGATGGTGAAGGGACCCGCGAAGTCGATTCCAGTAAATGTGAACGGTGGAGAAAAGGTAACTCTTTCGGGCGGTAGGGCAGCCATCATCTGCTTGCTTAAGTCTCTTTTGTTGGTCGCGCATATGGTGCAACGACGGATGCAAGACTTAACCAGAATTTGGAGTCTTGGTACCCAGAAACTTTGTCGTGTTAGTCGCACCATTAAAGAGTTGCCACCGTGCATAGAAATCTCATGAATGAATTGAACCAGGAGGCAAGCAAAACGGGATTCAAAGGGTAGTATTATAGGGTGACGTTCATTGTACGAAATGTCTGAGTTCGAAAGTCGCCCATTGACTCTAAGAAGCTTGTTTGAGTCCAAAAATGGATTAAAGGACAAAATAGAACTTTTCGTTGACACTGGCTTGCCAGCTGGTGTGAATGAATTGAAGCCTTATGAATCGCCTGGTCTGACATCGGCTGGCAAGAGCTCCAGTAAAATTGGAAAAAGCTACAGGTACTTACAGACGATTGGAGGAAGCGCAAAAGCCGTTCACACTTGCGCAGGAAGCGATAAGTGACTCTGTTTTTTTTTTTTTTATTATTATTATTTCACACAATCATGAGGTTAATTAATTGAATTAAGAAATTCTTGAACTTATTCTTAAAAGAATTGACAATCAGGATTTGAACATCAAACGGCTAAGTGAAGAAGTCGCTCTTAAATAACAATGATGGACAGAACACTAAAAATTGGAACATGGAATGCAAACGGTCTTTTACACCATTTATCAGAATTAAAAATCTCCTTAGACATCGAACACATAGATATTTGTCTGGTGTCCGAAACTCATTTCTCAAGTGGACTGGTTCTTGATGATTTAATATCAAACTATAATTGCTACCACGCTCCTCATCCAGCTAATAAGGCTAGAGGTGGATCGGCAATCCTGATAAAAAAGAGCTTAAAACACCATGAAGAAGCCATGTTTACAAACGAGAATTTGCAAGTAACAATAATTAGTATTGGTATGAAAAAGAAAGACTTCAAGTTGGCATCAATATACTGCCCGCCAAGGCGTTCCCCGACTGAAGATGATTATACAGAACTGCTAAATCTACTACTAAGTGAACTAATTCGGTTGTGATATTCCCAATTGATTCAGAATCCTAATCCAGATATCTAATCTCAAACCATCAGTCATAGTCAACAGCTCTCGTTTATCTCCAACAGCGCAAAGTTATGAGAGGAGTACAAATCGAAAAGGCGGCTGCACTATTTTCCTATGAATACGAAATGAAATTCTAATATCTGCATGGATTGCAAAGCAGAAATCAACAATCTAAATTTATCCTCTTTATTGCAATGGACGTGAATATTTTGGAGTTGAAAATTCGTTGTATCCCCAGGAGTAAAACAAAATCACAAAAGTGATTCATTGGTTTTAAATTTGCAAGCCTAAATGAATAGTCGCTTAAGATCGGCTTAGTTTAGACAGATTCTTAAACCAGTTGCCATTTGCCTCGGTTATGTTTTGAGTTTTTACGTTATCTTTCAAAGTCAAATTATCTGTGAACTTGAGATCGGACCAGACTAAAAATTCTCGAAAAAATGGATTCTTCGATTCCTTCAGATCGACCACACTTCACTTCCTAAATTCAAACTGAGGATATAAAACAGGCTCACTTCCAAATTCATTTAAGCCCCCATAAAAAGCCGTTACAATCTATTATTGACTTATTGAGGATAAAGTGTGAGAATTGCCATGTAACGACCTGTTGTGTTAACTTTTCCTAGGGGGAATTTGACAACCAATTGCTATTAGAAATGTAATCGGAAGTGTATAAATCTTGAAAGCATTAATATCGACGTTGCATTTGAAAACAGGGAGAAGTGCTTTGGTAAGCAGAGTACGTACGAGATGGGCCCACACATTAATTGCATCACACTTGAAATGCAGAATATCAACGTGCTGCCTGTTTTGCTCCTTTGTAAGGTTGAGCCTTTACATAATAAATCTTAACGCAAACCGGTGGTTGTTTAGCGCAATGTTGTTTTTACCTACACAACTAACAATTGTAGATGGTTCCACTGACTGGTGATAAGATTGTTGTGATTACACTTAAAGCTTCTTAGGCGTCCAGATGTAGCTGCGAAGCTAAAAGAGAATTAGACGACATGTCGGATTCAAACTGACTGCCGCCTTCATGAGATTATTATAAACTTCACTTACTAAGCTCGAACTTATCAAAACGAAAAATTGAAAGAGGTTTTACTATTAGAAGAAGGCAAACTAAGAAAATAGAAAGTGTTCGATAACTCCATGAAAATGAGATGTCTACATCCGAAAAGACCTTAAACAATTGAATGAAGAACTACATTTGTCTATTTTCATTTTTCTCAATAATCAATAATACAAGTTTGGCTTTCAGTAGTCGATTAAGTTGATATAAGCAGTAGTGATAAGGTGAAGTACGTGTTTTGTTACAAAACTATAAGAGAAGTTTTCTTCCTAGTTTCTATGAACTTGAATTGAGAAACCTAGTTCAGACATTTGGTCCCTCGAGCCAGATAAAATAATTGATATTAAAACAACTGACTGCTTTACATCAAATAATTAGAAAAGGGTACTTTTTTTTATTAAAATGGCAAACTTTATAATGATTGTAAGAGATTGCTCTTCGCAATAAATAGTGAAGGCGAATTTCCCCAAAAGGTCTATCGCCGTGAAAAGTCGCAAAAATGGGTGCATATCGCTATATGCACGAAGCAGAGCGATTTTATGCGCTACTTTCTGGAGTTTAGCAGCACCGCCAGTTGACAAGCAAGGGTACGTCATTTATAAAATTCATGTCCGCCGTGGACGTCCCTAACGTCTAGTACCAAAAGGTTACACTTACAGTAAACCAAAGAGCCATGGTGTGAATGAATTGAAGCCTTATGAATCGCCTGGTCTGACATCGGCTGGCAAGAGCTCCAGTAAAATTGGAAAAAGCTACAGGTACTTACAGACGATTGGAGGAAGCGCAAAAGCCGTTCACACTTGCGCAGGAAGCGATAAGTGACTCTGTTTTTTTTTTTTTTATTATTATTATTTCACACAATCATGAGGTTAATTAATTGAATTAAGAAATTCTTGAACTTATTCTTAAAAGAATTGACAATCAGGATTTGAACATCAAACGGCTAAGTGAAGAAGTCGCTCTTAAATAACAATGATGGACAGAACACTAAAAATTGGAACATGGAATGCAAACGGTCTTTTACACCATTTATCAGAATTAAAAATCTCCTTAGACATCGAACACATAGATATTTGTCTGGTGTCCGAAACTCATTTCTCAAGTGGACTGGTTCTTGATGATTTAATATCAAACTATAATTGCTACCACGCTCCTCATCCAGCTAATAAGGCTAGAGGTGGATCGGCAATCCTGATAAAAAAGAGCTTAAAACACCATGAAGAAGCCATGTTTACAAACGAGAATTTGCAAGTAACAATAATTAGTATTGGTATGAAAAAGAAAGACTTCAAGTTGGCATCAATATACTGCCCGCCAAGGCGTTCCCCGACTGAAGATGATTATACAGAACTGCTAAATCTACTAGGACATAACTTCCTTGTTGGCGGTGACTTCAATGCTAAGCACACCCATTGGGGATCCAGACTTATAACAACAAAGGGCAGAAGGCTTTACAAAGCATGCCTCAAATACAATTGCGAGTTTTATTCTTCCACATCACCAACTTACTGGCCATCGGATACTAGTAAAATACCAGACCTTGTTGACTTTTTCATAGTTAAAGGCATCAAACGAAACCACATAAGAGTCGAAGGTAATTATGACCTATCATCAGATCATACACCGGTGATTTTATCACTTAATGAATCAGAGATAATGGAAAAAAGTAATCCTAAGCTTGTAAATAATAAAACAAACTGGAGTGAATTCAGAGAAAAGCTTGAAAGCTATATAAATCTCAGATCCCCTATGGAAACAAAAGAGCAAATCGACCTTGAAGTAGAACAATTCATTGCCGATGTTCAACAAGCTGCAGAAGAAAGTACACCAACTTACTCGAGTAGGAAGCAAACTGAAACAAAATACCCTGCCGAGATAAGAGAGTTGATATTGGAGAAGAGAAGAGCTCGAAGAAAATGGCAAAATACTAGATTTCCAGACGACAAAACAGCGTTTAACCGGCTAAGCAACGAACTGAAAAAACAAATCTACGAATTCAAAAATGATTCATTAAGTAGATTCCTGAAAAATTTAACGACTGATGCTTCAACCGATTATTTGCTCTGGAAAGCAGCTAAGCGCCTGAAAAGACCGCAGTTACAAAACCCGCCAATAAAATCTCTAAACGGGAATTGGATCGGAAATCCGAAAGAAAAAGCTAACCTGTTTGCAGAACATCTTGCGAATGTTTTTAAGCCATTCCCAGCAAATACATCTGAAAACAGCTTACAGTTTATTGATAAAGTCGATGAAGTTGACATACCAATTGTCACACTCAAAGAAATAAAAAGTATGTGTCGAAATCAACTATCGAACAAAAAATCACCTGGGTACGATCTAATAACTGCTCAGGTTATGAAAGAAATGCCATCAAAAGCCTTCATAAAACTCCAATTCATAATAAATGCATGCCTAAAGACCCAATATGTCCCACATCATTGGAAAATTGCTGAAGTAATTGTTATACCAAAGCAAGGTAAGCCACCAACAGAAGTGACGTCTTACAGACCAATATCGCTTATACCAATAATGGCAAAAGTCTTTGAAAAATTGCTACTGAAAAGACTAAGCAAAGTCATAGAAGAAAGAAATCTAATCCCAAATCATCAGTTTGGATTTAGAAATAAACATTCCACGATAGACCAAGTTCATAGAATAACGGATGCAGTTGAAAAAGCATTAGAAGAAAAACAAGTATGTTCGGCTATATTTTTAGATGTTGCTCAAGCATTCGACAAGGTATGGCATGAGGGGCTAGAGTATAAACTGCTAAGGGACCTACCCAGGCAGTACTACGAAATACTAAAATCTTATATCTCAAACCGGCTCTTCTAAGTACGGTATGATCAAGAATATTCAAAGCTATGTAAAATACAAGCCGGTGTTCCACAAGGAAGCGTCCTAGGACCTAACCTGTATGTGCTATATACAAGGGATATTCCAGTGGATAACAACACCATTATGGCTACTTTTGCAGATGATACTGCAATTTTGTCATCCAGTAAGTGCGTCGTCAAGGCTGCTGAGAAATTACAAAATGCCGTCGACACCGTTAGTGATTGGACCAAAAAATGGCGTATCAAGCTCAATGAAGCTAAATCTGCACATATAAACTTTACAAATAAAAAGTTAAGCTACGTACAAATATTCATCAACAATCAAGCTGTACCTTAGGCCAACACGGCCAAATACCTTGGGATGAATTTGGATGCAAAGCTAAAATGGAAAGAGCATATCAAAAAGAAAAGGGAAGATCTCAACTTGAAATATAGAAAAATGTACTGGTTACTCGGTAGAAATTCTGACTTATCTGTCGAAAATAAAATAATGCTTTATAAACAAGTACTTAGACCTGTTTGGACCTATGGAATCCAATTATGAGGCTGTACAAAGAAAACAAATACTGAAATCATCCAAAAGTTTCAAAACAAAGTCCTTCGTGGAATAGTAAATGCACCATGGTATATAAGAAATAGCGATTTACATCGTGACCTAAAAATAGAAATGGTTACAGAAGTTGTAAGAAAACATGCTGTATCACACAATCAGCGACTGCATAGTCATATCAACTCTGAAATGGAGTCCGTATTAAATACGAGAGGAAATGTTCGGAGATTAAGAAGAACCAAGCCACACGAGCAGCTAATGGTCTAAAAGTCATGGGAAGCATTAAAAGTTTAAGCTTTCCTTAAAGCGATTATATTATTGAGAAAGAAAAATCTGTTGTCGATCGTTCATAGATTGGTTCTGATTACGAGGAGTTTTTAGTGAGGTAAGAGTCCCACACTACTTGGTATCGAATACTGCCAAGTGTCTTTTGAAGATTTCCTCCTGACAAAAAAAAAAAAAAATTTCCAGATTTTGGGGACAGGTCGACTTTGTGATATGTAAAATCTTTCTTCAAGATTTCCTGCGACCCGTGGGTGTAATTTTACGATTCGAAACGAAGCTGGGGAAGGCATTTTAAAACTTTCATTAACTGTCACAATAGCTTCATGAGAGATCTTGTTCGGTAGTCGGCCATGCTTCTTGACAGAAGAGAACCATGCAATTTTTTAAATTGTCCAGGGACAAGTGCTTCGAAATTACGACGATTAGGAACACACAATCGCACCTAGATCGTAAAAAACTTTAAAATATATGGCTGTAGTTATTAATATTGTCAAGACTTTTATACCCAAAAGTTTATGATCGAAACAAACTCAGTCTTTTGCCGTCAAAACTTCAAGCTAAATCAATTAAATTTCTCAAACGTTCGTGGTTAAGTAGGTCTGTATGTTTGCTTTTCAGGTTACCTTTGCCACACTTCTTTATTTCCCTCCCCATCTTCGTATCGTATAACCTTCATTTCATTCAAAATGTAATTACTTTTCATCCCAGCTCCCTGAGCTGTGTATACATTGGTTTTAATGAAGAAAATCTGAGCACAAATTGGTTTTTTTGATTTTGAACAGGCAAACAGGATATCTGGCTCTCTTTGCAGAAGGACTTTCATAGTCATTAGAAGGTATACCTGCCTTTGATTCTTCACCAACCGGATAAACCATCTGGGATTCGCAAATGAAGTCTGGAGTACTCAAATCACATTGCTCATTTGATATGAAATGCAAACTAAATCGTATTCAGCAAAGTGTAAAAATAAAACCAGAATCATATTCCCGAGTGGCTGAGTTGTATTTGGCTTTGAATTCTCTGATTTGAATTATGCAAATACCTACGTTCGTACGTATGTCATTGTTTTTTCTTATAATATATTATATTGACTTGAACTACATGTCATCATGCTGGTTCAAACGAACCGGAAAACTCTTTAAGCAATATGCTTGTTGTAAAGCTTTCCTATTGAGTTGGCATGTGACAACCACTGTTTGATAAAGTAGACAGGCGTTCCTTGTTTGCATAAATTACGGTAACCTAAAATAGAATGCGTAGGAATATCGTACGACCAGCAGCAACCAGGTCCATGCTATCGCACACGATAGATCCGAATTTGAATTGATTATGTCCTAGTGAGTGTTTATTTCAAATTTGCATGGATATGAAGGGCATTTTGAGTATTGTTTATTTGGGTTTTGATGTCGTGTTATGGGGTAATCATTTGTTTATAATAGGAAGTGCAAACAACTAAGGCAATTTGCTGGGCAAGGAATTACCTGCAATCTGTAGAGACATACTCGTATATATTGTCGAGAAGTGATTGGAGTAAGATTGAGTACAACCAAAATGAGGATGTACGTTAGTATGTAAATTGTAAATTGATTGCACTAATGAGAACTTGATAACATTTTTTGTTTGAGGAACACATACATCTACTTTTTTGGTCTACATCTGAGGAAATCATCGAACGTGGTGACAAGGTTTGCTGCTAAATCAGGAATTTGGTTCCAGGTTTGAAGTACAAATGTTTGTACATATTTTGTAAATCGTGTTTTTCAATAGAAAACAAATGCACACCATTTGCGCTATTTCCATTCGACAACAATATAAGATCAAAGAAAACTTGAAGTTTTTATGTGTCGCTTTTTCGTTTCATCGAATTTCCAAACGGCATTTGCTAAAGGAGATTCACTTAAATGACACAGCAACCTTGCTTTGTACTAGGACTTTGTAATATGCAAGCTTCCTTTCTTGGTAAAAACAGGTGTCGCGATTGCATGAGAGAGAAACTGTTTTTTTTTTTTTTTTGATAATTGTATATCCATACTTCCCTGTGTGATTCTAAAAGGTATCCTAAACTTCCGGATAAAACTCTCAGTTTCTCGCTGATATACTTTTTCAGAAATGCTCAGCTGTTAGAAAACTACTGACGGCTCCTGGAACGAATCCTGCGAGGAAACGCTTAATTTGCTACTGAACACTCACCTCCCATGCAGATTTCAAAATATATGCAACTATGAAGCCACAGAATCGGACAGCATAGCAACAAACAAACGCGGTCTGATAAGATAGAAACTGTATTGGTTTATCAACAACTTTGAACAACATAAGAACCGCCGGACCAGATGGTATAAACCCAGCCGAGCTTCAAATAGCAGCGGATATGATCATCCCTGTCCTTGAAGTGATTCTAACTGGCTGTATCAGATCGAACTACATCCCCACACAGTGGATAAAGGTCAAGGTTGTTTTTATACTTAGGACAGAAAATCTTTCACGTAAACCCAGAAGATGTGAGACCGATAAGTTTATCATCATTAAAACCTTAGAACGACTGATTGATATCTACTTGTCAAAAAGTAGGAGAACCAACTCATTTCGAGGAGGCCTTGTCCCCGTATTTCCGGTTACTCGATTCGATTTGGTCTCCAATCAGCCTAGAAGTCCAACGCATTTTGCTTTTCGCTCCCATCGTTCCTGTCACCTCTGCTGTGTAAGTGCTTTTGCTTCCGTATTCGCCGTTTTCGTGTATGTGTTTTCTTTGTGCTGCGAGATCCTCTGGTACGACATATGCAACTACAAGAACTGTTTCTAGTACTTTCCTTATTATCACCGCAGTAAAGTCATCAGCTTATCCAACTAGAAAACAGCCTTCTGGCATCTCCACACGGAGAATGGCATCGTAGGAGATATTTCAGAGGTCTGGTTCAATGATGGACCCCTGTGCTACTCCAGCTGTGATATCTTTACATCGCATTCCTTCTATGGTTCGGTAGATAAGTTCTCGTTCTTTCAGATAATCTTTTATCATTCGTAAGAGATACTTTAGAAATTGAAGTTTTCTTTCATGTGCATCAATCATTTTTGACCATCTGGCTGAATTAAAAGCGTTTCGGACATCCAGTGTTACCATCAGCCTTAATTTCTTGGTGTGTCGGCTTCTTTGGTGAACACTTTCGATGGCCCACACTACTTCTTCCATTGCTCTGATTGTAAAGCGCCCCTTCCTGAAGCCATATTGTCTAAACTGCAGAAACTGTACGTAAAAATTTACCGCTATTCCTTCACACAAGGTGCATGCGTACGAACAATGCTTAGAGGAGACCTAGAATAGAAGAGGAGACATAGAATATAAAACAATGTCGAGTGTATTCTATCTCATTCCCTCGTCAACTTCATCCTATACGTTTCGTTTCTTTATCGTGACGCATTTTCGTTTCATCTAGAATTGATTCGTTTAAATCACAACGATTCTCGAAAGAAGTTTCAATTAAAAAATCATGAGAACACAAAACAGGTAAGTCATGCCTTCGATAGACTCAGGTCTAAGAACGCTGCCAAAGTGTACGGCTTCTGGAACAAGCTCTCCAAGATAATTAAAGCAGCTGTATTCAACCTGATCAAAAGCATACACAGACTAATTTTCGAAATCTGATTGACCCGGCAAGTGGATCGTGTATTCCATTAACAATAACGACGATACACTTCTAAACATCGCTCATAAAGTAATGTCGCTGAGTCTTTGGAAGCTAAGGACTCAGTTAAGGGCAACCGTGAAAAGTGAGCGAGCTAATTCAATCTTTTCCGCGCTATTGCTCGATTTTCAAGACTACTCGTTCCATATACTTTCCCCTTTTCCCAATTCTCGCAGACTATAGCTCACCTCGTGACCTCCAGAGACCTAAGTACCTACATTAAGTTTAGCTTAAGAACCAAATGTGAGTCTCTGAGTGCCTACATGTTGCAATTACCACCATTGCAAAGTATCCAAGCAAAAGCGTCAAGTTCTGGTATTCAGGTATTAAGCATAAAACTTGAATGTAACGCGCACGTTAAGTGCCGCTTATTTCATTGAAATAACAAGTGCCAGTTGGAAATTAATTAGGTAAAATAGAAGCACACTCCGAATACCTACTTTCCCGTTAATATCTAATTTCTACGCACAACAGCAACCCGTAGTTATTTTTATCCTTTCATAAAATATAAAACCCACAGGCTGTCAGTACTGAGTTAGCAGCTTGCAACCACCATCAGCCATCACCCAGCAGCCTACTCAATTAACCTGCAAGGCCACAATGCCATTCAAGATTGAAGTAAGTTTAAGCTGTACAACGTACTAGGTATACTAACTCGCTTGTGTCTGTATACATTTTGAACAACAAAACATGTATACGTACTCTCGAGAGTGCATGTGCTTTCTCTGCAATATAATGTGGTTTCGTGACATTTTCCATTAAAATTGTACCACCAGGTGAAAATAAATGTTTTGTTTGGTTGCGTTGCCCTAGGGCACCCCCACAACCCACTATTCAAATACCAACCTACATTTTTGCAATTGTGAAATGAATAATTTTTGTTTCTTTTGTTTGAAAGAATATACATAAATACTTAAGATCATACAATAAAGTACGTGAAGCATTCAGTTCTGAGAGAGTGTTTTATTGATGTCCTATGCGTACGTAGTGCAGTTGTATAGACAGGTACATCTATCTACATATTGATGGTTTCTTGCAGCTTGTAAATTGAATGAAGTCATTAACAGGCATATATTCAATTATAAAGTTTGAAATGTGTACAACATATTAAAGGAAATGTGTAACATTTAATCAAACCACCGAATCTCTATGCTCCTGACGTTAAATATACCGAGCCACAATTATTAGGCTTAGTTTATTACTGCAAGCTTATAACTTGTTGGCTTACAAGCAATCAGAGGTTTTCTTTATAATTTCACAAAGAGGCGTTGGGAATATGCCTATACAATACTATGAAGACACAGTGTGAGAGTTAGAAAAGTAGGGAAGGATTAAGAAGACGAACACTGATTAAAAATCCTAGTAGATCATAATGCGGAGTTAAGAACAGAGTCGTGTAAAGCATTTCACATCGGAATGAGCGGCTAAAATATCAACCTATGTGCTATAAGTCCAAAGTTCCAACTTACGGAGAAAAACAGCATTACTAGTAAAGCGGTTGTTGATGCCATATTGTTTCAAGCAGGGAACGCATCTTGCTATTTCACTAGAGAGCTGTTTGTTCAAGAGAATCAGTAGATCCTGCAATTGAACTATCACATATAAATTTCAGAGCCCTGTGTGAAGGAGCCACAGCCAACGACCTCTTAATTAATTGCGCTACAACTTTCAACAGGTTGTCAACACTCCGCTGTGCCTCGATATCCGATCCTCTCACATTCAGTTACATTGCATAGAAATGCATAACACTTGACTTGCTTGTGTATCAATGCATTGTACTCGGAACAATATGATTCTCAACAGCAGGCCGCACTGCCAGCCGACAGAAGTAGTAAGGGATCATATTGCGTCGACTGCATGCGCGCTGTTTATGACATAGCAATAGTCTTTGGGTATTAGCATTTGTTTATAATATAAGTCATTGGCGCTCACCCAAAAGAATGTGATGATGCAGCGTTTTAATCGGATATCGAAGTGTGGTCGATTGTTCGATAACCAGAAATTGAGCTTAATAAATTTGTATAAATAGGGAATGAATTTACAAATAAAATGTCAATAGTGACCGTGGACTCGATCTAGAACAATCTCTGGTTTTGGTTGATATAAGGCATTGAGCCGAAGACAATTCCTGGGTAGTTCCAAGTTCCCTCAACTTTGCAGTTAGTGCAATCGCCAGTTGCATGTGAAGAACACCGACTTCTCAAAAAGAAAAAGAAACAGCATGAGAAGCGCTCGTTTGAGGAAATAGAGAGGTGCCATGACAGTTTTACGAAAAGGTAAAAAGATCATGCCAGGGTGGCAAACCCCGAACTCAAGCCTGTAAAGACCAGCAGGGAAACATAGTTTTAAAGTCACAGTCGCTACTGAGGATCTGGAAAGATCATTTCTGCAGACTGCTTAGCGGCGATGAGGACACAAATTCCGCTGTCAGGCAGATTGCCCCATTCAGCTTGGACGATGATCAAGAATGCCGTCCTCCCGACCTAGAGGAAGTTAAGCTTGCCATATGCAAACTTAAATCAAATAAGACTGCAGGTGCAGATGGCCTTGATGCCGAACTTTTCAAGGCAGCTGGAGATCAGTTGGAAAGGAGAATGCACCAGCTGATCTGCATGATATGGTCGAAAGAAAGCATGCCCTATGAATGGAACCTCAGTATCGTATGCCCGATCCTAAAGAAGGGAGACCCTCACAATTGCGCCAATTACAGAGGCATAAACCTCCTTAACGTCGCTTATAAGATCTTGTCTGCTGTAATATGTGAACGTCTGAAACCCCACGTCAACAACTTGATAGGTCCTTATCAATGTGGTTTTAGACCAGAGAAGTCCACAATAGACCAAATTTTCACATTACGGCAGATCTTGGAAAAAACCCCAGAACATAATATCGATATTCACCACCTCTTTATCGATTTCAAGGCCGCGTATGACAGTGTTTACAGAGACGAGCTGTACAGAGCCATGTCTAGTTTCGGCATCCCTGCAAAGCTCGTACGACTATGCAGGATGACTTTGGAGAATTCACGCTGCTCCGTCAAGGTCGGAAAAGAACTCACCGAGACCTTTGATGTCGAAAAAGGCTTTAGGCAAGGCGACAAACTGTCATGCGATTTCTTCAACATCATACTTGAACAGATTGTAAGAAACTCAAACGTCAACACCAGAGGAACAATGTTTCAAAAGTCTGTACAATTACTCGCCTATGCAGACGATATTGACGTAATGGGAAGAAAAAAGCGTGATGTCATAGGTGCTTTTGCGAGTATTGAAACAGAAGCGGTAAAAATGGGTTTGATGGTTAATGAGGGCAAAACGAAGTATATGCTGTCATCAAACAAGGACACAGAACATCGACGAATTGGACAAAACGTCACAATAGACAGACATAACTTCGAGGTAGTACAGGACTTCGTCTAGCTAGTATCCGCTGTAGACACGGACAACAACATCAGTGCGGAGATCAAACGGAGAATAATTTGCCAACCGTTGCTTCTTTGGGTTAAGAAGGCAATTGAGAAACAAAACCCTCTCTAGAAAAACCAAGGTGACCTTGTATAAGACCTTAATCATCCCAGTCCTGCTGTACGGCGCGGAAGCATGGACCTTATCGAAAGCGGATGAGGAAACCCTTGGTCGTTTCGAAAGAAAAATACTCCGAATGATCTTTGGTCTCGTATGCGAAAACAATATGTGGAGAAGAAGATACAACAACGAGCTGTATGAGCTGTACCGCGATATGGGCATAGCCAGAAGAGTACGCATCGCGAGGCTACGATGGTTGGGCCATGTAGAGCGGATGGACCCAAACGCTCCGGCTCGTCGGGTGTTCGAAAGCACATTGCAGGGAAATCGTGGAAGGGGAAGACCTCGTCTTAGGTGGCGCAATCAAGTGGATGAGCCGACCTTAACCGACTTGGAGTGCAAAACTGGAGAGAGCTCGCCCGAAATCGAAGTCGTTATAGAAGGATGTTGGTTGAGGCTCAGGTTCACCCCGAACTGTAATGCCCACCGAAGTAAGTAAGTAATGGATGTGCAAAACAGTTATTTTGTTTTCGGTGAAGAGCGGCACACTATTTTAAGTGAGGCATTAACCTACGAAAAAGACGATCAGGGAGATATTATCCTTGATTTGCCATCAGATCGGTATTGGACCTAATCCAAACAAGTTCAATATAATTAGTTGAGAATTTTTTTTATTAATCATTACACAATATTATATCGTTAAAGCTACATAAAATTCTGTATTTCAATAGAATTGGCCCTACAATGTATGTTTTATGTCATGAAATTTAGCTAAAATTTTTTGACAAACATTTTCAATCACATGAAGTGGGAAAACTAAAAGAACAAATTCTGTTGAAAGAATTTCAGGAGTTCACAAGTCCGCCTTTGAATATATTTCCTATTAAGAATGGAAAAACATATTTAAGAAAAGAAATAAATATATTTAAACAAGTTCATGTTTAGCTTAAGAAATCAAAAAAGTATTAAATTATATGATATTTTTAATTTATAATGGAAAAATAAATTTTTGAAATAAATCTATTTAACTAAAGTTTAGTTAATAAAATAAAAAATGAATAATATGTAACTTAAAAAAATTGCATTATGCATGTCTGTATGTGTGTTTGTTAACAGGACCACCAACTCAACAGAACCCTTGATGTTAATTTGACATGAGGGTCATTTCAATATTCATTGTTCATTCTCATCTTAAAACGAAAACATTTTGATTTTTCTAAGAAAATTCAAGTTGTTTTAATACGACAAGGAATTGTTTTGAAAGGATTTATCATGTTATTTTGACATGAGAGACATGTTGATTCAATTCGAATTCTTGATTTGTTTTAATGTATCATTTTGGTTTAACATCGATCATGTTGTTATTTAAATTTTAAAATCTATTTGATTCAAGAGGATATGTGTATTGGTTTAAAAGGGTAGTCATTTTGATTCAACAGGAATCAACGAGTTATATCAGTACGATAATCTTTTCAAATTAAGCTCATTTTACGTTATTCTAAAACGAAATGAATTTACGTTTGTTTTTTCAAAATAATCATTTTAATTCAACACGAAACACCATTAGAGCAAAATCATAGCAAAAAAATTTTGAGTCATTATTATTTTTTTCGATTGTGTTTCACTGTGAACAATGTGACCTAATGAGTCTAAGCAAAGTGTAGCGATCGGCTTGTATGTGCATAAGCGGATATCTCCAATCAACACCCTCAGCTGCCCTAAACATACTCCAAAAATGTAACCCCCTAAATATCTTCAATAGCAAATGGCCGCTAGCGCAGTCATTCGACCATCCTCCAATTGGTATTTGAAAACAAATTCCAAGACTCCATACCACCGATATCCAATTTCGATTAAAAGATTATTAAATTCGTAAAACTTTTCAATTCAAGAAGGGGTTGGGTGAGACGTGTACTCACACAGACTAATCGTAAGTCTGTCAGTTAGCCTTTCACAATACTGTAGCGTGCTCCAATCGAAAATTCTTTCGATGAATGTGTTGCAAGAGTTCAAAGAGGTCCTGGCGTGGCTTAAAGAAAAGCGTGACAGCCTCAGTCAATATCCGTATCTTAAGTACAGCCGTCAAATCACAGCTTCCTCGAGCAAAGTTACCGCTCACTCATTGAGATGGGTGAGGAAAAAAACAGCTAGAGTAGGTTAGATTAGGTAGAATGGGCTGACGACGGTTGATCTTATTTCGTCACACTTAGATCAATGTATAGATCCATTGTGATACCCTGGTGTATTGTAACGTCCTAGAAACCTATGAGTTTATGTTTGCTCAGTTTTTAACCATTTTGGAGCCGTAATGAAGTTCAACAGGCTGTTTCTTGGAGTGTCTGATAATTCTTCTAGTTCATTGAAAAAGTAATTGCCTAGAAATTTTTTCCTGGTGTGGAAGATAGCTGGGCATTGACAAAGGAAGTGAGTGGTATCCTCATGTTCTTCTTCGTCATTGCATCCACTGCAATGTTGGTTATTATAAGTCCGTCTGTCTGTTCCCATTTGTTAAAAGGAATAAAACATCGAACATTTAAAACACTTTACTCTTATCAGTAAAATAGGAATTTTGTATATTGCTATCAAGCAAATCAATTTAATTATTTTTCTAACAAAAATAAATATTCTTAGCAAGAGGATCGTTTGTTCAAATAAATATTCTTTTATTAATAAAACTTAATTGCTTTTGCTTATAGAGCCTATTTAACAGGTTATGGGCCCAGGCTCGTGACAACTGCATTGAAAGTATTAAGAAAAAGAATATATAAAAGAATCAAGAAGAATGTCCGATATCAAGATATCTGTCGATAAATTGGAAAGTCCTTGCGAGTGGCCAAAATGGAAATGGCAAATGGGTATTCTTTTTCGTCAACATGATTTAAAAGAGTTTATCTCTGGTGAGAGTGAATGTCCGAAAATCATCGAAGGTTCTTCTCCTGAAGACAAGAAAAGAGAAAAGAATTGGTTGAAAGAAGATGCTAAAGCCTCTAGCTTGATAGCAGCATCCTTAAGCTCACCAATTGCTGAACTGGTATTGACCTGCGAGACGTCGAAAGAAATTTGGGATAAACTATGTTCCCGTTTCGAAAGAAGCAGCATTCATTCAGGCTTAACATGCTGATAGATAGTTTTTTCCAAGCAAGAAAAAATGAAAAAGAAGATATGAGTGCACATATTGCAAAGCTACAAAAGCTATTTGTAGATCTGAATGCTGAACTGACCAAACACAAAGAAAACACACTCTCTCAACGGATTCTAAACGGTCGAATTATTTCAACTCTAGGTAAGGAGTTTGATAATTTTAGAGATTTGTGGGATACAATTCCTGCAGATAAGCAAACACTCAACTTACTGATAGAAAAATTATGCGCAATTGAAGGAAGAGAAATTGAACAGAGTTCATCAAGTTCGTGTGCTAACACAGCTTTAGTTGCAAATAATATAAAACATAAGCAGTTTAACAATGAAAATAAATCAAAGCTTGATCGTGCAAAAATGAAATTTCCATGCAACAAGTGTAGGCAACTCGGACATTGGGCTGCTGAATGTCCCCAAAATATTAGCAAAGAAAATGATTTCAAGAGACCCAATTACAGAAAATCAAAGGCTCTGATTGCATACTCTTTAAATGCGACGAATGAAAATCAATTGAGTACAGAACAATGGTATTGTGACAGCGGTGCTTCAAGACATATTACACCAAACAAATCTCAATTTAAATCGTATGTACCATTTGATGTTCCAGAAATAGTTTGTCTAGGCAAGCAAGATGTCACAATGAAAGCGTATGGAAAAGGCGATATTCGTGTTGAAACAAAAGTTGAGGGTATATGGAAAGAAGTTACATTGAAGGAAGTATGGTATGTTCCTGAAGCAAGTGCCCAATTGTTTTCCGTGAAGGCTGCTGCGCGAAATGGTTATATTACTACATTTAATGACAGAACAGTAATAATCAAGGACAGAGAAGGTGAAGTTACAATTTTTGGAAATCTTCAAAACGAGCTTTATGTTTTAAAAATTCAAGCTATAAAACCAAAAATACAGGCTTTGGTTCAAATTTTGCAGAGACTCTTCAAGTTTACCATGAAAGATTTGCTCATCAGAATAAACAGCATTCGAAGAAGATTCTTGCGAAATTGAATATCAGTGTGCCTCAAGGTGAAGATGAATTTTGTGATGGATGTGTTGTTGGTAAAATGCACCGACTACCATTTAAGTCTAGAAGTGACAGACCTTCTAAGGTTGGAGAAATCATCCATGCAGATGTTTTTGGACCCGTAGAAACAACGTCGCTGGGAGGCTCGCGATACTATGTCTGTTTTAAGGATGATTTCAGCAAATTTCGCAAATTATTTTTTCTGAAATATAAAAGTGAAGTAAGTAAATGTCTTGAAACTTTTCTTAATGAAGCCAAATCGAATGGACACATAGTCAAAATTTTGAGATGTGATGGTGGTAAGGAATTTAACAACAAAGATGTTAGTAACATTTTGTCAAAGTTTGGAGTTGAACAGTACATTGCTCCTCCATACACTCCACAACAGAATGGAATAGCCGAAAGAGAAAACCGAACCATAGTAGAAGCTGCTAGATGCATGAGAGTTTCCAGCAAACTCCCGAAATTTCTTTGGGCTGAAGCATGTAATACAGCTGCATATGTTCTGAATAGAACAGGGTCAACAGCTGTTGATGGAAAAGTTCCATATGAATTATGGTATAAGAAACAGCTTGGGAATTTATCTCGTTAAAGAATATTTGGTACTGGATGCTATGTTCACATACCAAAACAGCTCCGAAAGAAATTTGATGAGAAAGCTGTGTTTGGAAGAATGGTTGGCTATGTCAATGAAAAAGATGGTTATCGAGTATGGATTCCAAAATTGAATAAAATAGAGTGTAGTCATGATGTTATATTCAAACAAGAAGTTGTTTGCAGTATTGATGGAATAAACACTGAAAAAGAATTCGAAAACCGAAATGAAGAAGATGAAAAGTTCCATAAAGAAAAAGAAAAGGTTGAGTTTTCTGTCATTCAGGACAATAAAAAACAGAAAAACAACGAATATGAAAATGAAAACGAAATTATTGAATTAAGTACATCAAAAGTCCTATCTGAAACTGAACAAAACGAAATCGAAATAGAAAAATTATCTGAACAAGTGAATGCAAATGAAGAATCTACAAATAACACAAGACAAAGAAGAAATCCAGCATGGATAACAGGAGGTTCGTTTCTGATGCTTGCAGAAGAAGAGGCAAGAAAGATTAATCAAGAACCAAATACCTACTATGAAGCTATGAAGTCAAGAAATAAGGAAGAATGGCTCTCAGCAATGAAAGAAGAATTATCATCGCTTAAAGAAAATAGTACTTGGGAATTGGTGAAAAGACCTTCAAAACAAGTTATAAAAAATCGATGGGTATTTCGAGTGAAGGATTCAGTTCAAGGCGAGAAACCAAGATTCAAAGCTAGACTTGTAGCCAAGGGGTATGTTCAACAGAAGGGTATAGATTACGATGAAACTTTCAGTCCTGTTGCACGATATGACACAGTGCGAATGCTGTTCGCCTTAGCTACAACTCTCAAGCTAAAGATTGCACAATTTGATGTTAAAACGGCATTTTTGTATGGCACTCTTGAGGAGGAAGTTTACCTTGAACAACCAGAAGGGTTTGAAGATGGTACTGGAAGAGTATGTCGTTTGAAAGGTAATTTATATGGACTTAAGCAAGCACCTCGCTGTTAGCACAAACGTTTTCTAAATTTTATGTCAAAGATTGGATTAAAAAATAGTGAGGCAGATCCATGTTTATTTTATCGAAATGAGAAAGGAAGAATTCTATATGTGGCCATATATGTAGATGATGGGTTAGTTTTTGGCAGCAATGAAGAAGAAGTTCAAAATTTTATGCAAAAACTTAAGAATGAATTCAAAATTACAATTGGAACTCTTGATAACTATCTTGGAATGAAGATAAAAAATTTAAACGATGGTTCAATTCATCTAAGTCAAGAAAAATACACTGAAAGAATTTTGGAACGTTTTAATATGAAAGAATCAGATCCAGTAGCGACTCCTATTAGTCGGGAGGAAGAACATTCAAAATTAGAAGAACTAAAAAAACAAGTTCCTTATCGAGAAGCCGTAGGGAGTTTGATGTATTTGGCAACAGGAACAAGACCAGACATTGCCTTTGCTGTAAGTTCTGCTGCAAGAAAGATGGAAAATCCTACCAAAGAAGATTGGAATAACGTAAAACGAATTTTTCTTTATATCCGTGGTACAAGCAAATCAGTCATCAAATATCAACCGAACAACAAAGAACTTCAGATATACAGTGATGCAGATTATGCAGGCGATTTGAAAACGAGGCGCTCAACAAGTGGAGTGATTTCAATATATGCTGGAGGACCTATATCTTGGATGAGTAAACTTCAACGATCCGTATCCTTATCAACAACTGAAGCAGAAATAATGGCCGCCAGTGAAGGTGCCAAGGAAGCAATGTGGCTTAAACGGCTCTTCGAGGAACTTACTGCAACAAAAAGACTTGTACCTTTGCTTTACATAGATAATGCTAGTGCTGTTAAACTATCGAAAAATCCAGAATTTCATAAACGTTCGAAGCACATTGAAGTTCGTCATTTTTATGTCCGAGAACGCTTTCTTGAAGGTGATATCAGATTGGAGCACATTCCAGGAACGGATCAACTTGCAGATTTGTTAACAAAACCTCTTGAACGAGTCCGATTTCAGATGCTTCGAAAGAAAATTGGTATTGATTGATTAATGAGTATCTATTTAACTGCCCGATGTTTTGGAGGAAGTGTTAAAAGGAATAAAACATCGAACATTTAAAACACTTTACTCTTATCAGTAAAATAGGAATTTTGTATATTGCTATCAATCAAATCAATTTAATTATTTTTCTAACAAAAATAAATATTCTTAGCAAGAGGATCGTTTGTTCAAATAAATATTCTTTTATTAATAAAACTTTATTGCTTTTGCTTATAGAGCCTATTTAACACCATTCTACCAGGCAAGCCCAATATTCCATTTAGTAAATTAATTTTGTAAGAGTTCCCCTCATAAGGTCATAGGTGCAAAGACCCATTTTCTTTTTGTGGTAACCTAGTATGTTGTGTCCAGTTATGATACTGATAAGCAATCGTAATGAGGCCTATTCAATGATAGTAGCTTTTCAGATCCGTTCTTATCGTATTTCGGCCATAGTTTCCTGGAAGTAACACAGGAATCTATAGGCATTCTCATATTTCATTGGATTTTCGTATTATTTTGTTACCAATGATCTGCTTAATTTCACAGGGTGGGACCCTGATTGATTGATCATTGAGAGAAGGGTCAAGTGCTGATCCTTTTCTCGCTAGTTCGTACGCTTTTCCGTTTCCCGGTATACCACTGTGACCGGGAACCCAGCAGAATCTAACGTTATGCTGTGTGCCAAGAACCCTTAGCTCTTTGCGACAGCAAGAAACAGGCTTTGATTTGACAAGAGTTGCAGAAATCGTATTCTGCTTGGCTATCAATGAAAAAAGTGATATCAGCATGTGATAGCGTCATCATGGACACCTGTTTTGCAGCGTTTGCAACTGCTAAGATCTCGGCTTGGAAGACGTTGCTGTGATTTGGAAGTCTGAATGAACTGGCTAGGAGTAACACCACTACTTGTGTCGCAACAAAACAGATATAGCGGTCCTAAACCCACAATACACTTGCTGTCCATAAATAGATTGATTATTGGCTCCGTAATCGGTTTCATCACCGGACATTGCCTCACAAGTAAACTCTCCATAAAACTCGGTGTTCTATCAACCGATTTCTGGAGAAGCTGCTTAGACTGAGATGAAGAATAGGCAATCCCTGTTGTTCATGTCCTGTTTTCTCCCTCAAAAGAAAACTGCATTTAGAAAATTACTTCTTCGATGATCGAAGCTATCTGTTGAACACAGTCAAATATTTTACTTAATTGAATTACTATCTTACACACTTCATATGGATCACAATAGACCTAGAACTGGGATGTGTCCTAGATCAGCTATGCAGCAGTCTAAAACTTCCGTTGTGGTATTCCTCACAGGCATTGAAGAATCACTAAGATTCATGCAGAGTTTTAAAGTGTTGCTCTATATTTTTTTTCGTCCTTCTGTCAACGCTCGCACTGTGATTAGGAGCTTCTTCTAACTTTTGGAGTTACTTCCTTGTTTAGTGTTTTTAAAGACACAAGAAATACTTGTGCGGTAGGAGTTAACAAATAAAAGGCGTATTCATTAATTTTCTTCTTGATTTAATTTGCCTCTCAAGATTTTGAATGTTTTGCTGACAGGCAGGCAATTAACCCCCTGCTTTTCCTAATGATTGCTTTCTCACCCCTTGCTACTGATAGGTACAAAGATCTTATGCCAGTTCGTTTTTCTTAGGAACGATTACGTAAAAAAGTCAACCTTACTCAACAATAAACTCCTTGACTTCAAATTCTTCAAGCCCATCATATGCTTTGATACCCTTGGATTGGTATGCTGCGATGGTGAAAGCGAACATATCTATATTTTATTTCTTTCTTCCTCATAACCCATTTTGAATCTCAGTGGAGTAATAATATGCTGTGCCGCGAGTTGTATAATAAAGAGCCCCTTAACGACCATAAACTCAGCTTTCTACTCAAACAAGTTGTTCTCGTGGGGTGGTGGTGGTAGTTGCTGGTAGCATCGAACGATTCCTTGTTCGATTATTCTCAATCTTCTTTCTTTTTTCTCGATTGTCACCTCTTGGGAGGTAGCTATAAGTACATGTTGTACATACTTCCAACGAGACAGCTATGATAAGTGCTCTCAATGCTCAGCCGTTTAGAACACTCAAGCAAGTAAACACTCGCGCCCCCTTCGTTCTTTGAATTCAATAACACGCTTCTAGGTAAAGTTAAAGTGTATTCACAAAACATTAACGAAGACATCTGGAATCGAACATGTCAATGGTTTGCTCACATTTCAATTGAATCCCAATTTCATTCTGTTTTGTTACTGTACTTCAAATTTCCACAACACAGAAACTCATCAGCAACGTAAATTTTTATTAAACATCCTTCCATTTGATGAATTAGGACGCTGTGGAGTAGTTGCGAAGAAAATACAACGAAAAGACCTCGTTCAAAGTTTGTTTCTTGTGATAATTGAAAATCCATCGTAGCCTCTCCTTAAATTTACCACAAATTTTAATATGAACGGTTTATGAAGTGAGTGGATTGCAGTTTACCTTTTTGAATTACGAAACTGAACTTGCAAAACTTGTTTCCAAATTCGAAAAATGTTTCAAAACTGAAAATATTTGCTTTTGATTGGAATTTCAACGAACATTGTTCAATTAATCGCCTTCGGGTAGAGATGATGTTTTGTTCATCTCGGTTGTAAATTGAAATTCGCATAAACAAAACATTATCTTATCTCTTTGTGTATATATTGGAACCTGTAGCCCAATCCACCAATTTACAACCATGCCCCCTCCACCCGTTGAATACAGAAAAGCTGTCTGAAAATTAATTTGTTGTACATGTTTCGCATGTGGGTCGGTGTTCAATTTATTCGCTTGGACGACATCACTGTGCATGTTGTCCCAATAATTTCAATTGTGAAGTTTGACTTCAAAATAATGTTTTGTCAGCCATATTTGATGAATGTATTTCACATGTACATTTGTTTACAATTGCTCTGGGACGACGACGACGACGGCAATGTCACAACTGACAGCACTGAGGACATTATTTTATTACAGAAAGCAATTTTTTTTTTTCATTTTATTCATCGCGCGTTGTTTGAGAGCATGAAATAAATCTTCTTCTTTTCTTTTTGTATAAATAATTTACCATAAGACATAAATTATGCCGGGTGCTTCCTTAGGACATCCTTGGAAGGGAAAATGATAGATTGCCACTTATTTCATTTGATTTCATTTGGGAGGCACACTCAATTGAGAAATTAATGCTTGA
Organism: Melanostoma scalare; assembly: GCA_949752695.1. Classification (NCBI taxonomy): domain Eukaryota; kingdom Metazoa; phylum Arthropoda; class Insecta; order Diptera; family Syrphidae; genus Melanostoma; species Melanostoma scalare. Next base: position 47,965,901 of record OX456986.1, read on the forward strand.
AGCATGAATGAACCATTACAAAAATCATTTGTTTAGCTATTTAAATACACAGAGAGAACATTGAAAATATTTTTTTGTTTATTAAAATATCATTGGTGATTGACAGGAAGAAAAAAGGAAGTAAACGTGTGCGCTATTGTTTAGTGTTTATTTTTTGGTAATGTGTTTGGATGAGCCAAATGTTCGCATCAAGAGCATCCATTTCAAATGCGATGCGAAAAACATGAGATTTTCTGTTAAATTCCTTGGCATGTATGAGTAACTAACTAATTTTGTTTTTCATTGATTTCTGAATCGCAGACAGGAAAGAATTTTATTCAAAGTGTGGGAAACGAATCACTTTTCTGCTGAGATTGATTAACGACCTTTAAAATCTTGATGGAATTTTTTCTATGAGGGACTATGTCTTAAAGAATTTCATAAGCTACTGATTTTCACATTGAAAAAGTAGGCCATTCAAGAGGTTGTTTTTAGTTTTGAATTAATTTTGAAAAAGGTTTTTGTGAATGGTTAAGTAATGAAACTGGGTCGCACTCACCTCCTCTGCTAAATACGTCCCCAATGCACGGGATCACGTATATACACGTGCTACACTTGTAATTGATTTATCCGTGCTTGAACACGTCTACTTGACATCACACGTGTATTTATTTATTTTACTGGCGTTGCTTATAAAATTGACTAATGTATTTTGACTTCAAATGAGCCTCCTATGTTCGTGTACACGTATATACACGTTCTACACGTAAATGTGAATTATTCGTCGTCGTTTCCAAAAATGCTCTGAGTTATCTTTGTACTGCGACATGGACATACCCAGAATAGCATTCACTCATCAAGAGACTACGATAGTTGGGAATTGTAGAATTTTTGAATTTTGAATTTTAAATTTAAATTTGAATTTTGTTTGGGCTTAAGCCTCATTTATTGGCTTACGACAAAGTTAAACTTAAGCCACTCTTAACTAAAAGCTAATTTAAACTAAATTAAAGCTATAAGTAAGAAAGCCTGTGTATTATGAGGGCTTTTAGTTGGAATTTTCAAATCGGAATGAGAAGGGATAGAGTTTATCTTGCTCATCATGAAGGCCTCAACCCATAGAATCCGTTGCGTCCGTTCGCTCTCGGATTCACCTGACAGCTCGATTAAATACACACGATCTTATGAGAGGTGACCCATAAGCATCGGATGCAACGGACGCAACGCAAAAAGTAGCCCAACTTTTAACTTTTTGCGTCCGGCAGAAGAGAGACATGCGCAGTAAGAACCAATTTGAAATTTTCTCTTCTGCTAACATGAGTGGTCTTGTTGAGTTGAGACACCGCAACGGATTCTATGGGTCACCCCAATCCGTTGTGTCCGGCAAAACTCACAGCTGTCAGGTGAATCCGGCAGCGAACGAACGCAACTGATTCTATGGGTCGGGGCCTTGAGGGTTAAAGGTTCGTTGAAACCAAATGATGTACGATGAGGAGGAAAAAAAAAGTGGAAGGATTTACTTTTCGGAGATTATTGTTTAACGGAAAAAAGGTCTAAAAGTGGGGGAGCAGTCAGTATCGCCTATAAGTAGTCCGTGGATCAAAATGATGTCAAACACATCCCTCCGAACTTCTTCAATAATTGACAGACGTTCGCGATAGGATGGAATGGTGAGAATAATTCTAAATATTAAAAAAAAAAAGTAAAATTCCCAAACTGCAAAGAGCAAAAAAGGACGTTGAACGATTTCCATCCTTGAGACGTGAACCGCTTGATATGGGGTCAACTTTTGAGATGCATACTCAAGGAGAAGACGAACATAGGGAATTTGGAGGGCTTTGGTACCAAGGACGTTGCGGAACTCTTTGGACTATCCCTCGATAAATGAAAGACGGAATTAGATCTTCATATTGCTTCCTCAATATGAGAGCGAAAAGTTAATTCTTATGGGTAGGTGAAGATGATATGTCTTGGAGGAAGTTTTTACTTTTTCGTGATAAAGTTGCAACCTCGCATTTGTCCATATTTAATTCAAGAAAATTTTTACTGCACCAAATGACAAATGAATTAAGATGTTTTTGAAGGGGGAGAGAGTCCCGATTAGAGGACATAACTTTGAAAAAATGACACGCACTATCCTCTTAAGTAACCCAACCATTAAATTTATTGACTCTATGTTAAGTGGCAGAATCATCTCCACCACACTAGGTCAAACATCAATAACAGTTAATGCTGTTAAAGGCTGTCCCCAAGGGGGTGTTTTATCTCCCCTACTCTGGTCAATTGTAATAGATCAGCTCTTGGACGACCTCAATAAGCTGGGCCTTGATACACAAGGCTACGCTGATGACCTAGTCATCTCTATTCAAGGCAATCAAGAAGCACAGGTCACAAACCGTATAAGTTAATGACTGGTGCAATAAAGAAGGGCTTAAGGTCAACCCCACCAAAACAGTCATCATTCCATTAACCAGGAGACGTAAAATCGATCTCCAAACACTATCCCTAAATAGTGTTCAAATTAATTTTTCCAAAGAGGTCAAATATCTATAAGTAACCCTGGATAATAAACTCAATTGGAAACCACATCTAGACAAAACCATAGCAAAAGCAACAAATGCTTTCTGGGCCTGTTCTAGACTCTTTGGTAAAAAGTGGGGACTTATGCCAAAAATGATTTACTGGACATACCTCACTATTATTATCAGCTTCGCTGATATGGTGGCAAAAAACAGAACAAGTTTATGCCCGCAAATCTTTGCAAAAGTTACAAAGACTAACCTGTGTAGGTATCACAGGTGCAATGCGCACCTGCCCAACTTTAGCGTTAGAAAGTTAATTAAATTTTCCGCCGCTACATCAAAGAGTAAAGAAGACTGCTGCACTATGAGTATTCTGCAGGTGCTCCTAATACTGGAATCGCCTGCAGCCCACTCCTCGGACTTTATGCCTAAACGCATACTGTAACACCACCCCTTTGAAGCAATCTTTCCAAACCGCTCAGCATGGAAGAACCCTGCAACTCTTACAAATAACTTCCAATACATCTGGTATACTGACGGTTCAAAAACAAACAACGGTGTAGGTGCAGGGATTTATGGTCCCAACTTTAAATCATCTACATGCCTTGGTAACACAACTACTATTTTTCAGGCAGAGGTAATGGCTAAAGAATTCTGTATTAGGGAATGCATTAGAAGAAACCTCCGAAGATCAAGCATCCTAATCTGCTCTGACAGTCAGGCAGCACTAAAGGCTCTGTCCTCGACAAAAATCGAATCCAAACTAGTTTGGAACTGCCTGACATGTTTATTTCAATTAGCTACTCACAATAAAATAACTCTTTCATGGGTGCCTGGTCATGAAGGTGTACCGGGTAACGAAGAGGCTGACCGCCTTGCTAGGCTTGGATCTCAGTCCCAATTCGAAGGCCCTGAACCCTACTGTGGTCTCCCAATCAGTAGCTGGGAACGACAGACCATGATCAGCACCTGGAACAACTCAAATGGCCATCGTCTGTCAAAACTATTCATTGACTTATCCCACAAACGTATGAAAGAAATTCTTGACATGAGCAAATGTGACGCAAAGCTACTTACGGACTTCTTCACTGGACACTGCTCTCTCAAGTATCATCTTAAAAACATGGGCATCAGCCAAGATGACACCTGTCGTCTCTGTCTTGAAGACATAGAAACAGCTGAACACATCTTATGCGAATGCCCTGCCTTAGCTAGATCCAGGCTTAAAATATTCAATAAAGGGTTCCCAGTCCCCTTGATATCAGAAACACCTCTTCCTCGAAGATTCTTAGGTTCTTACATGACCTCAGCTTCGAATGAACTAACCCATACACTACGTGTCTTTAAACTAAGGGAACAGCACAAAAGATCTTTCAGGTCGACGTGCTTGCAAAGGTAACATTCACCTTCACGCTATATAATTAAAAAAAAAAAAAAAAATCCTCTTAAGTAAAAATCTTTGTCGAGTTATTTATCGGCCTTGTCAGGTGAATGTACCTTGTTTTAGTGTAGCAACCGAAACTTTTCTGCAAGTATCCACCTGTTGCAAAGTATAAGCAAGTCTTTCCCAAAAGCCGGTCATTAGTATTAAGCAGTAAGGCTACAGTAGTGCGAGAAAGCGATGCGGTGCAAGAAGCGATTCGAGATACGATTTAAGATGCCACAAAGTACACACAGTAAAAGCGGTTTTCTGTGGTTGTTTTACTTGATTACGAACACTTCTCTCATAAAATCGCTTGAAAAAGTATTCTGGTGCGAGGATCTTGCGAAAGACTCGCTAGTGTCGCATCAAATATCGCTTAACTAAGTACGAACATGGATCAGATTGCAAATGAATATTTTTCTTTCATTAAAACTCTTTTCCCATCGCTTTCTCACATTTATGCACGTGCAGCCTGAGATGGGAGAATTGCGATCCCTTCAAGATCACCATGCTCGCAAAACCGGATAGAGAAAGAAGATCTATCATGTTTTTCAATGTAAAACTGACATGGAAACAGCATTCCTTATTGTGTCCGTGGATAACGGTTAGCATGTTTGACTGATGATCACCGGTATCGCCTCTCTGGCAAGTACGTCGAGAGTAATAATTAAACACTGCCATGTAAAGCGCTTTCTCACTTATCCTTTTGGAAACGGCGAAAATATTAGGTCTTTTAACGCTTTGAATCACTGTGGTACTCTCAGAGTACCACCTATTTAAACCGCTGTAAAAAATGTTCTACTGCATATTTGGGTCTGAATTTTTGTACTCGGGGGTTTTTGGGGTCGCTAAACAAAAAATGTGTGAAATCTATATATGTAGGTATGCAAAAGAATTATGTCTGATCGGTTGGTCTAAACGATTTAGCTCAAAATTTAGGCCGCCATCTTGGATTCGCCATCTTAAATTTTGCAAATCTAAGCTCATATTCGTGATCAGCATCCCCAAAAGCCTCTATATACCCCAATTTTAGTGAAATTTGATCGAAGTTCACAAAATTGGTCCGCCATATTGAATCCACCATCTTGGATTTGGGAATTATAAATATATGACCTCAGATTCGTGATCAGCGAACCCAAAAACCTCTGTATACCAATTTTAGTGAAATTTGATTGAAGTTCAGTATGCAGTAAAAAAAGCAGGACTCAAAGAGTTAAATGCGTTAGGTCCCAACGTTTTTATAGCTTTGTTGCGCCACTTCATTAATTTAAAGAGCTTTCTTACCTTCGCTGTTTGGAGCGTAAGAAAGTTGCACGTTATATTGCTTATAAAAAATCTTCTTCTATCGACGCGTCGTCTTATTTAAAGGCGCCACAAACATCGTGATCTTGAAAGGACCATAAATCGTCCATTTTTAGAACAATGCTCAGGACTGTAATTAATTGAAGCATGGTGTGCGACAAAGGCGTATTTATTATTATTATTATTATTATTATAATTTATTAACATGTAATTTAAATTACAGGGTAATATAAATATTTAGAGCCTAGCTGCGGAGACTATTGGCTCTTATTTAATAAAATATTTACAGTGTTAAGTTAAGAGATTCTAAAAATGTGGTTACATTTTCAATATTTGTTGAATTTGGGTTTTGTAATACTTCGTATATTGGATTGTTTTGAAATATGGCTTCTATAACGGGCTTCGAGCTTTTGCAGTTTTCAAGAAGATGTGAGATACTTAGAGTCATGTCACATGAACTATAGATAGGCGGATTTTTTTTTGGTGAGCAAGTGTTTGTGAGTTGCTGAGGTGTGGGCGAGTCTGAGACGAACAAAGTTTGTGATTTTATGTTTTGACTGGTTTGTGGGGTATATTGCTTGTGACTTGTCTGGGTTCACTTTTTTGTAATGATGGTGGTATTGGCCCCATACATCTTTTTGATTGTATTTCAACTTTTTATATATCCACGTTTTTAAATCTTGCTTTTTAAATGCATCAAACTGGTATACTGGTGCATCTTTTGCAGAACTCGCAGCTTTATCAGCTTCTTCATTTCCACGAATATTAACGTGTCCGGGGGTCCACATAAGTATGATTTTATTTGGCATCGTAGCAATTTTGTTTCTGATTGCGGAAACTATTTCAGAGTTGTTATTAGGATTGCTAATCGCTTTTAAGACCGACATACTGTCGGAGCATATGACAAATTTGCCACTGTGGTTCATAGTAGCCTTAGTCGCTTGAAGGATTGCAAATGCTTCTGCGGAGAAAATTGATGTGATTTCTGGGAGGATACCAATGCTTAGGATATAACCATCTTCTAATGTAACGGCAAACGATGTATAGTCTTGTGTTTTGGAGCCGTCAGTAAAAATGAATTTCCAACCTTTCGTTTTAAGTTGTGATGCAGTGTCTGAAAACAAGGAGCGGTATAGTGCGGTGTTGGTATTTGTTTTCCTGTAATGCGCCAGAATCATCAAAATTGATTCAGGTTTTATGTGCCATGGCGGGTAAGATGGGGTATAGTTGTGTGGTTTCTTTATTGGAAGTTCCATATCTTGTGCTTTGTCGAGGATTTTACTAATTATTGACGGGATGCGTTTTTTACATTTGTGTCCAATGGATTGGCAGATGTCCTTATCAATAACTGAATTTTTAGAGAAAACCAGCTTAGCAATTAACTTTGATATTATTTGTTCGTAACGTTCTTCGACTGTTGGGATCCCTGCTTCTGCAAGCATGTTTTTTATTGGTGTTGTTGGGAAAGCGTTGATGCTCCTCCTTACTGCCTGATGGCAAAGGCGTATGTTGTAAAGTAGAGTTCGAGAAAAATCGTAAAGGTAATGTCTTACATTAACGCGTAGCGCTACCTCCGAATATAATGATTCTCACGCCATCTGGAAGCAGCTGATCGATAAGAGTTTTTGAGGTACGGGACTAGGTGCCTCTGTGCATGTTTTGATGCAATAACATCAAACCGAACGCTCTTTTTACTTCCAATACTTCAATTGCTGATTACTTAGACGCTGCCTTGGTATACACATATACACTTTTGGTGACTCTAGGTGGCATATAGTCTTTGTCACTGCTCCTTGAAGCATCACTTTGTGTAGCTACACATCGGAAAAAACAAAAAACTCCAATTCCTTAATGTCGAGCCAAAGTATAATCCACAAAAATACCTTTGTACATTCAATTTAACAACTAGTGCAAGTGAGAAATAATTTTCACATGAAGTGTCGTTCAGAATAATTTAAAAATTGATTGAAGGCCTTCAATCCTACTGACCTGGAATGTGTATTTGCTTAGCCTTTATCTGCATTTTAAATTACTTTGAAAAGTAATAATGTTGTTTTGACTATGGAAACTCACAAATTTAATATATTCCTTCTCTTTGTTCTGAAATGAATTGTAGTAGGTGCAGTGCAATACAGCAAAGTCCAAACCAACCTTTGTCTAGCTGAAACTATGATATATGCGCATTCATAAAAACGCACACACACAAAGCACGACTTCTCATGTTGAAGCAGTGTGAATGTTGTTTCTGCATTCGTCTTTTGGAAGGCCAATTATTTTTACGCAATTTCACATAGTTTTTCACATGCCAAAGCATTTTATCACAAGGCAACTGTGACGGATATTAACATTTTGTAACCACATTGAATAAATTGCCCATGGGTTCTTCGTGGGAACCCACTTTTGAAACTTTCTTGGAACTCACAATAAAAGAGATAGGGAAGCTGACATTGAATAGAAATTGCCAGGAGCCGAGTTGCAGGAAGCCAGTTACGAAGTCAGGCGGATGATATTCGCAAAAAATGTTAAATTTGTCGCAATCAGCAGAAGAGAAGAATTGGTCGCTTTTTTTTTTTTTATTTAAAATAATTTATTCCCCGCGGCGAGCTATGAAGTTGAAAGAATGTTTTAAACTATAGAATGCAATGTTGAGAACGGTCTGCATATTCAACAGCAAGTGTAAAAACAATTTCGTAATTCAACGACTGCGAGCGACTGTGAGCTGTGATTCTGGAGAAAATTATAAATGTTGATGATTTATTTTGCATTATTTCAGTTGCTTCGCAAAAGACAATATTTTTTCGAGTTTGACTTTGAATATTGTTTAGGGAGGGAGATATGTAGCTGTCCAGAATATTTATCAAGAAGCGACAAAGCAGCATTTGTGAAGCGGGCTTGTCTATATGCATTCATCTCGAGCTTTGAGTAATATGACGTGAAAAACACATCGCTTTACTCGCGTCGTATCGATTTTATACTACAAATGTCGAAAGGGAAGTATCATAGACTCCCTCGTAGTGAATGTCTTGCTATGAAATTTGACCCTGTTGATAAAACTATTAACAACTTCTGAGTATCTGTTGCCAAACATTCATTACGAAATTTTTTTTAGTCTTTTCCATTTGGCATTCTTAGTCTGAATTTGGTACAACGGGCCTTGTGAAAAGGATGAATAGATTTAAACTCGAGCGAAATGGGGGTTTCAAGTCTAATGAGTGCTGTTAAGATCGTTTTAAACTGACACCACGAGCTTTCCTATCAGAAATGACTTATTGGTTTCGTTTAATACGAACCAACACGAATCACACGATGTTTATTCCTCAAGTCCAAGTGTTGTTGCAACAGGAGAGAATGAACGCTATCCGCAAGGTGGTGTTCAATCTCCTTTTCTGTGGTGAATACTAATCGATTCCTTGCTTGAAAAGATCATTGAACGGCTTCGCTGTACTCTCCGTTAGATCCAGATTCCAAACTCTTTGTTTCAGTGCCCTGGCTTCGCCTAGTACCTGGTGTATTAGAAACGTTCTCTTCGTCAATCCTCTTAAAACCGATATTGTTTTCTACACGAAACGCAGAAAAAACTGGCTTGATAAAACTTGCAATTCAAGGCGTGAATATTCCCTTCTTGAATGAAGTCAAACCATTTAGAGTAATCCTAGATAACAAGCTTCTTTGGTCTCAACGTGAAGAGTCGAAAGTTGCTAAGGTCCTTTTAAACTTCTGGCAAAGTAAGGCAGCCATTTGGAAGAAATCGAATGTGTCACCGAAAAGGACCATTCGGATTTGTACGACTATATTAAGATCGTAAGACAAATCATTTCCTGTGCTTCAAATGTTTGGATGAACAAGCTCAAACGTAAATGCTGTATTAATCCATTCGATATATTACGAAGAAGATCTCGATCTCGACGCACAGCTAAGTCTCATCCCGTTGATACCTACACCATAAAATGTTCTCTCCAGACTATTTCTCGTTTGAAAGGAATTTTTCTCTGTTAATAGTTCGCGCTGGAGCTTTGAAGATCTCGAGAGCAGCACACCTTTTGAATCACGTCTACTGGATAAGCCATTCGATGCGAAGATCGCAAAACTCAAACTGCGTCAAAAACACACGATCAACTTTCCATCGGTTCAAAACTGATTCACTTCAGAATCTAAAAATGGAGGGGATCGTTATCGAATCTCCACAGATGATTTCAGGACTGACGAAGAATCCTAAACTCGTTCCTTGATGGTGAACGATGACATACGACCGCACTCCTTGTTAGGGACATAGGTGTCCAAAAAATGATCCGATGGAAGGAAGTATTTGCATCTGCAGTTACAGCCAATCACGGCATAACTGAACCAGCCATCGCATCGTCTGGACTGCCAGGGTTCTCAGTGAGGGCTTCTAATGATTGGATTGCGTCTATAAAAAACACAAGCGTAGGTGGCATGCCCTTTTTGAATGCCACCAGACTAAACATGTGATCATCAACATAAGAAAGACAGTCAGTGCAAGTTTCATCCAATAATTTGATCTGTCACGAGCACAAACGTAGATTCCAAGCCTCCACTAGATGCCGAAGGAATGCTTCGCAACGTTAATAAGAAAACTGCAACATTTTTCCTATGCCTAAGCAGAAAAGACTATAGAAATGTTGTAGGCGTTGCCACGGGCACTTTTACTTCGCCAATCATTATGCTAGGCTTTATTTAAACCGCTCTCTTTGAATCCTGTGGAGAAAATGATGAGAACTAGGTGCGATTGCTTGGTGACTGTTCTGCATTTCCTCGAATCAGGATTTAGATACACGGTGCAGATATGGTGGACCTACTAAGCTAGGTTCTTCATCAGCAGCTGCATCTTGCTTTGCTACAAATTTTTGGAAAGGAACAACAAAAGAAAGCTGCTAGCTGTTAGAACAATGCACCGGTACTAAGATCTGAGTATTCCTGCTAGTATTTAAAAATCCTTTTTCACAAAAAAAATATAGGCCAACAACGCATCAAACTTCGTATTCAAATTGCAACAGCTTTCAAAAAAAAACAAAGAATTTTTTCCATAACTGAACTATAGTTTCGATGTTAAAATGGTGGAGGGTTCTAACCTGAAGTATTCCATGAGCTGTAAGCCACTTTAAATAATGCAAGGCTACTTTTATGAGTGGTATTCGTGACGTAGTGGTTAGAAGTATTCCTAGTGTAAGCCTAGTACTATCCACCTATAAAACCCTTTTCGCAGAGCAGCAGTGTACTGCACAACGATTCCATCCTGTCATTTTTGTATGCGATTTTTCTTTTCGTTTCAGCAGCTTACTAGGCTTCGTGGAAATTCGAGGTTTGAATCCCAGAAACATCCAATTGAATGCTTATGTGTACTTTTTCATAAGGAATTGGCGAGTCTTCCGAGAGAAAAGAGGTTAAAATCTATCTGTGATACACGTATACAGCTGAATATAAAGTTGTGTCAGTGAAATTACTAACACCACTTTATTTTCGGATTTCAGGTTTTGAAATCTGAAAATAATTATAAAGAGGAAAGATTTGATTGTTTGATTGTTTGTCTCGAATAGGCTCCGTAACTACTGCACCGATTGGAAAAATTCTTTCACCGTTGGAAAGCTACACTATCCCTGAGTGACATAGGCTATATTTAGTTTCAAAAAAAAAAAAATAGAGTTCCTTACCAAAACTCCGATAGCTAACAATCTTTCTAGTATTATAAAGAGGAAAGGTTTAATTGTTTGTTTGTTTGTCTTATCTCGAATAGGCTTCGAAACTACTGCACCGATTTGAGCACGGAGGTAAGGGATGTGGGTTAAGATCACGAAATAATCATGTCGGCTCCCTACTGAATGGTCGTGTAAGGAATTTAAAAAAAAAATTTCGCTTGATAATATTTTGTCGCAAAAAAAGACCTCAAAGTCAAAACTTTGTTGTGGGAAGAAAATTTGAACAACATTTAAAATTGAAAGTCTGACAACCCTAAGCCTTTAGGAGAGCAATTTAAATACAGTTTTAAAGATTATTATTTCTATAGCGAGTTTTTCCAGAGGTATAGAACTTTGAAATGGAATAAAACAAAGATGATTTTTTTTATTGATATGAAAATTACTTTATTCGGAAGACAATCTTCTGGCATTATAATTTAAATATGATTTCTGGCATATGACCGCCACTGCTGGCTCGGACGTAGTCTAATCTGGAGGTCTAATTTTCGATGACTTTTTGAAGAAGTACAGACCAATTATTCCACCTAGCCCATAAAGCACATCATACAGTCAATTTTTCTAGATGTAACGGTGTCTCAACATACACTTGAGGATTATAATTACTCCAAATACGGCAGTGAGCTTCATCATTCATGTTGAAATGCCAAACCAAACTAAACATAAATCACTTGATAGCTGACAAAATGGCCGCCAGTTAAAAAAGTATTGCTAACTTAAAGTTCTATACCTCTAAAAAAAAACACCCTTTACAAGAAATTAAGTCTTAAATTCGGTCTCTACCATCAGTATTGACAGAGAAATCGAGTTTAACACAGGTCAGGAAACACCAAATTTAGCCTTTTTTTAAAATTGCCAAAGAGTGATGTCAAAGTTGAGAAACGGACTTTACTGTGCTACAATTTTTTTCTTAGAATATGACCAAGAATCATTTCATAATGTATGTTACACGAATTACGGGACACCCTGTATATAAAAGCAGCTAGCCCGGGCGGGTGAACTATATTTTAAAATAAAACATTCAATTCAAAATTTTTCAATTCAAAATATTTTTATTCCTACTCAATTGATTCTTAAAGATAACTTATACACAGTACCATGAAATAGCATAAATACAAACTAATCAATAAATAAAGAGCTGCAATCTATAGAACACAGGGAACTAGAGCCGAAAGCAGCTTAGAAAAGGAAACGAGATTAAGAATAAGATATAAAGTGATGTGGGGTCACGACAAGATACTCATATAACATAGAAATAAATAGTTTCTTATACAAATTTAGATTAAAACATTACTTTTAAGAAATACGCCTGTTTTTATAGTTCAAAGGAATTAAAGATTGAACAGTCACTACGAAAGTGTTTTTTTAGTTATCACTTCACCTCAAAAATAAGCAAATAACAAAGTGTGAAATAAATAAGATTCTGTGTTAAGAATTCAGTCTACCCTGCCCTTCGTCTTACTTACACTCCATTCCGCAATAACCGGCAATTTCCTATCACACTTTTCAAAATGCTTTTTCAAATAAACAGTGAGTATGCCTAAATAAGAAGATCACGGCTTTCAAAACATGTGCCAACAGCAAGGACAACCAAAATATGTCGCATTAGAAAGTCTTCAATAGAAGCAGACAATCGCCTTACAATTCAAATGGAGTATACTTCGCAGTCTCGAGCTAAAGGGTCTATTACTAAGCGTTCAAAACGTTTTGCCAAACAAATTAAAAGAAATTCACAAGCTCGCGTATCGGTGTCTACTGCCAAGCGTTTTCAGCGACATTAGTATCAAAATGCCAGAACATCACGAGCTTGCTTTTCGGAGTCTAACACCGAATGCTTTCAGCGATTTGAACGTCAATATGCCAGAACCTCACAAGCCCGGGTTTTAGAGCCTAGCACCGAGCGCTAAAAAGATTTCCTGAATTATTTCAACATTAGAATGTTTCTTTTTCTTATTCAAATATTGAGAGCAGAGAATATGACTATATACACTGGGTCGAAGTAGGACCCGAGCTACGACGGGCGGGTCTGCTAGTCTGAAAATAAAGTGGTGTTTTTGTAGTCATTTTGGGGACAGATGACGTGGTGTGTGTGTGGTTTGGCCTCTTGTTATATCTCCTCTGTGACTGCCACTAAGCGCGCTACTAACTTTGTCCTTCGGAATCGGCATATAATTTGCAGGTTACGTCCTTTAGCTCCCTGAGTTCTGTTGTGCAACCCTCAACTGTTCTTCGAAAGTAACAAGTCCTTGAAGTTATTGTATTAATAAATCTTTTCACTTCCTCAGACTTCTCATCGTTTTTTTTTTTTCTTTTATGAAATAACATAATCTATTTTGTGTTCAACCAATTTTATGTATCAAACTCTAACACCAAAACTTCATGTTGATTGCAGTCATCCATTAAGTTAGAGACTCTTCGTGGCATGTGTTTTGGTATTATTAACCTTTCTGGTGTGGCGCCAAAGTGGATGTTTTCATGGGACAATAAAAACTAGAAACATAAAAACTTCGAATAGTACCAATGAAGCTCTTAAAGTTATCAACAAGGCACATTTGCCGACCAAGCTGAAGCCGAGCGTCGAGCCATCCATCCAATTAGAAATTAAGCATTAATCGTTGAGACAAGCAATGTAATTTCTCATATAATATCTCCCAAACGACACGCAGACTCCTCTCAATTGTTTTAGAATTATATTTCCTTCCACAAGGAAGTAATACGACGAACAGCCTCTTTTTTTTTATAGTGCAATTTAATGTCTCCTCCATCTGGTAATTTATGGTTGGGCAAAAGATTGTCGGATAAATAAGTTCGTGTCCGTCCAAGTTGTCATACTTAATAGTTGTGTATCTGCTTAGAATTATGAACTGGGGCTTTTTGTAGATTCGGAAGTATTAGCTAAGGCGTTTTGGGTTTGATTAAACAGAGAATGTCATGTTCTTTCAAATTAAAGTCGATTAATGTTTCTGGGCAAGGGATTATAGGATTTATTGGCGCTGCGACTGTGAAAAACTTTGTGAGTTGAATCAAGTTCAAGTGGCAATAAATGGTGCCATAGAAATTTTGAGGAGAATCAGTTTAATATCAACAGCAGACCCAAAGTACCTACTTATTTCAAAGGACTGTGGAGTGGTTGACAATTGACATTGAAGGCAGAGTGGAAAGAAGAGTCCTTACGGAAATAGTAGTCTTTCGAAAGACTTCAAAATGTAACATTGCGCTACAAAAATACTGTGCGAAAGGAGATCACAAAAATTTCCTAAGTGCAATTTGTTGTATAAGAAGTTCTATTCCTCTCTGACAACTACAATGTCATTTTTTTTTGTAATAAAATGGAAGCTTAAGGCATAGATTGAACGGTCCTCTGTCCACATAAGTGGCATTTGCATTGTAATTTTGCGAGTAGTAGAGTTTTTCTATGAATTGAAAATTGGTCTGATTGCAAAGTTTTAAGTAACGGGGTCAAAAGAAGTGATTTTTGGTTTTCTTGAGAAAAACTTGGCAGTACAGATTCGACGAATAAAGTTTTCCGAAAATCGAAAGATCGACAGACAGAATTAAAGTAAGGAACGAATTATTTTTGAAATTAATAAGCAAACGGTTTTAGTTGGGACGTGTCTATATGCACCGAACACGAGCTTACACAAGTCATTTGACGAGGTGAAAAGGTTCGCAACACCATCTCTTTTGAGTGATTCAAGGAAGGAGAAAAAGTCGTGTGTCGCTTAAAACTTGTATGAGCTGTACCGCGGCATGGGCATAGCCAAAAGAGAACGCATCGCAAGGCTACTTCTTTAGGTGACATCTCTAACCTCCCACCGAAGAGCATGCTGAAATTCATCCAGGTCTCCAATCGGTTCCGTGGGGGTTCCCAACCTCAGTAACCAAGCTACCAGCCCAACTCTCTGCCACACCAATCTCTTCACCTACTCATCCTCCGTTTTTTCTGGGAGCACAATGGATCCTTGACATCCGAGTGAGGTGCTGCTACTTGTGGCTGCACCACCCATCTAACCTAACCCATTACTCAGTCTAAAATTGGCTCATTGCAGTCGTTTGAGATGAAGATCTCCTGGTGTTGCCAGAGCTCCTCGTTCTAGATTAACCAATAGGAAACTGTTTTCATCAGAGATGACATGACGACTCAAATACGGTTTGATAAAACCATGACATTTTGATTTCCCTTCGCAATTGTTTTGAATATCGCACTACTCCCTTCAACAGCGCCTCTGCCGTTTATTTATAGACGACTACTGTCACATTTCGGGAAAGATTTATCTTTAAAAAAAATAAAATATTATGGACCATGAGAGAGACTTCTTCTGGCAACAACACACTCAATTCTGCTATACGAAAGCGAAAGCGAAAGCAATTCTGCTATACGAAAGCGAGGTTCGGTGTGATGCACTAAAACAAAGAAGATACATACATGAAAAGAATTCAGAAATCGGTGGGGAAGCGGCGAGCACGTAAGCGAAAAGCAATCCCACAGCAGAAGTGGCAAGAACGAACTGAGAGTCTGAAACCAGAAGGCGCTGGACTGCTGATCGGAGACCTAAGCGGATGGAATTAGCGGAAACGCGGTGTAGTGAGCTATTACGTCACACAGCTCTTCACCGGACACTGGTATTTCAACGCTTTCTTGCATAAGATTGGAAAAGGAAGAAACTCTTCATGCCAATACGGAATTCGCTGACAGACGACGCTTATCTGACGCTCTGTTTAGACTTAAAGTTAAAATATGTTTAGTTTAGGTTAGGTTTGGTTGAATGGGGGGTGCAGCCACAAGTGGCAACACCTCACTCGGATCTCAAGGATCCATTGTGCTCCCCGGGAAATCAGAGGATGAGGAAATGGGAGGATTGGAAAGGTAAATGGTTATTGTGGTAGGGAACTTCCACTGAACCATTTGGAGCCCTGAGTAAATTTCAGGACGTTGCTCAGTGGGAGACTTGAGATGTCGCCCAGCTCGTCGAAAAAGTATTCTCCGAGGGTTTTTTTCCGAGTGTGGGCCAAGCTAAGACACTCACAGAGGAAGTGGAATGATCCCTCCTCTGCCTCCTCATCTTGGCATCCTCTACATAAGTCGGATGTGCTAATGCCCATTCTCATCATGTGGGTACCAAACGAGTTGTGTCCCGTGAGAATGCCAATCAACAGAGAGAGCCGAGGTATGCTTAGCTGGAGTCGAAATTCTGTTTTTTTCTTGGAAATATCTGGCCAAAGGTTTCTAGAGACTCGGCATGTTTCTAAAGATGACCACCTGTCGTTGGCGGTTTTTAGAGAATTGTGTTTGATTCTGTTTTTTTTCTTGCTCAAGTGGCCTTAGGACTGAGGTGTTCGTTTCGCTGGATTCGAGTGCTGACCCGATTTTAGCCAGCTTATCCGCCATTTCATTACCAACTATGTCACGATGTCCTGGAACCCAGGTTAAACTAACTGTGTTTGTTTCGCTGAGCAGTCTTAGGTTACTGCGACAGCTGTCTACTAGTCTGGATTTTGTGATAATGGATGAGATAGCTTTAATGGCCGCTTGACTGTCTATAAAGAAGTCAATATTTTTGTTGATCAGGTTTTGCGTAGCTAAGTGCTTCGCGGCTTCGCACAGTTCAAGTACTTCTGCCTGAAAGACACTGCAGAAGTCGGGAAGCTTTATTGATCTATTCATGGTGGGGTAGTCTGAGAAGATACCTGACCCTACCCCTTCGTCCGTTTTGGAACCATCTGTGAAGACGGAAATGTGATTTCCTTTTATAACCCTGTTTTCCCCCCAGCTTTCTCTTGTCGGAAAGACTGTTAGGGCCACTGGATTGAAGTCAATATGCGGGGTGGTATAGTCTGTTTGAATGTCTATGTCTGTATGGTTCATGATGGTTCTATGGCTTGATATGCCTGTTTGCCAATTGTTGCATTGTTTGAGTCGCAGTGCGCTTTTGGCCGCCATCTCCTTAGTAAAATGATCTAGGGGGGCTAGCGACAGGAAGGTTTCCAGAGCTGCAGTTGGTGTTGTTCTCATGGCACTAGTTGAGCCAATGCATGCAAGCCTTTGGATTTTGGTCATGGTCTTAAGGTTTGAAGCCTTCTCTCATGATGGCCACCAGACTAGACAGGCATATGTGAGGATTGGTCTTATTATGGATGTATACATCCAGTGAATGGTTTTGGGACCAGGTCCCCATTTTTTCCCAAAAATTCTACTACAAGTGTAGAAAACGATTTGAGCTTTCCTTTCTCTTTCTTTTAAATTTTCTTTCCAGTTAAGTTTACGATCAAGGACAATTCCGAGATATTTTGCCGTACCAGATAAGTTTATTGGTATACCATTAATGGAGGGAGGAAGTATATCTGGAATGTTACGTTTTCTCGTAAACAGAACAAGTTCTGTTTTAGTAGGGTTGACGTTTAGGCCACAGTTTTTTGCCCAGCTGGTGAGCTTGTTTAGAGCTGTCTGAAGAAGTTCACAAAGAGTGGTTGTGAATTTTCCCGAAGTCATGATGACGATGTCATCGGCATAGGCTACTGCTTTTATTCCGCTCCTGTCAAGTTTAACCAGGATTTGGTTAACTACTAGGAGCCAGAGTAGCGGGGATAACATTCCTCCTTGAGGTGTACCTGTACAAGTTTTGACTTTTAGGGTACTTGCACAAATTACTGCTTTTACTATTCTCGTTTGGAGCATGGAGTCGATCCAGTTTGATAGCGTTGGCTCGATATTTATGGAACTTAATGCCATGCGAATAGCACTGTATTCAAAGTTGTAGAAGGCCCCTTCTATATCGAGGAATGCAGCCAACATATACTCTTTATATTGGATTGACTGTTCAATGGTTCCGACTACTTCATGAAGTGCAGTCTCCACTGATTTGCCCTTTATATATGCATGTTGGGCTGTGGAGATCACATTGTTATTCAGTTTTGTTCGGATATGCGTTTCTATAAGTCTTTCTAGAGTCTTAAGTAGAAAGGAGGATGGACTTATTGGTCTGAAATCATAGGGTTCAGTGTGTGAGGGCTTACCGGCTTTGGGAATAAATATGACTTTAACTTCCCTCCAACTAGTTGGAATAAAGGTGAGGTTTCAATGTTTTGTTTAGTTCACAAGATGCTAAAACTCTTCGCAATGGAGATCGATCAGTTTGAAATTTTACACAAACGTTTATTTTGGCTTCCTTCCCATCACAAGAGTCATTGTTAAAAGATGTCTAATTTCTTATGTGCCTCGTGTCGATAAAATATTTACTCATCATCCTCCAAGAGTCTAAATTCCTTATTTTTATCAAATACCTCTGAGGCTATTTTTTTTTCTTTTATTGTTGTAAATTCAATTTCCTTTAACAAAATACGTTCCAAAAATTAAGGGCCTTTTTATATTCAAATTTGTACCGATCCACCCTGCTCCTTTCTTTCCGCCGGTGAACAAAATAAAACTTTATAATTCACAAAGAAATTCAAACGGCAGCGACGCGACATGGGGAAGCATGCATTGCTAACTTACTTTCACTGTTCAATTGTTCAGATAGCTTACTTTTGTTTTCGAAAGTGGAATGAGCAAATGTGCTTGTTCCTCAAAATCATTTTCCGGTTTTGTTGGAACAAAATCTTTTGATTCCCAGAAGATATTTATTTTGGTAACCTTGGAGCTTGCAGGAAATATTTTGCTTGTTATTTTCCTTTTTATTTTCTTGATTTTCTGGCTGGCGCTTTCGTGTATTCACACCTCTTAAGTGGTTCAATTGGAATTCTTTTCTTTTGAATATGAATTGGAGACATTTGCGACGACTGATGAAAGTCAATGATGTGAATTTAATAATAAGTTCTATTTTTAATAACTTGGAAAATACGTACTCGTTATTATTCAATGAGCTTTGCCAGCGAAGAATACGAGATTGAAATTTGAGGTAAGCAGATACGGAGCGAAGTCTGTAGCTGGCGTTTATTGTTAGAGCTTAATTTCTTGGTTCTATATATTTTGTAAAACAATTTTAAATAATCTTTTTTTGATTTGCAACTTCTCTAGATCCTGATTAATTGCTTGATTGAACGAAAATGCATCACGACAAGAAATAAACACATGAATCAGAAGTACTTAATTCTTTGTGCGATGCTTCGTAGCGTTCCCGTTGTTTTATTCTAATCATTGCCATAAGTCTTCTGTAGTGGAATAGTTTGTATATCTATGCCTTCAGCCGAACCAAGCAACACACAAGCTCTTAAAGAGTTATCAAAAAAAAAAAATACTCTGAACCGAACAAGCACTTAATTCAATCTATAGAAGACCACCTAATAACCTCTTATTTAGCTCTTTTCAAGTGGTTTTTGAATTAGATGTAACCAACAACTCTTTTAGATATCTTGAATAATTCCTTTACAATCGGTTTTCATACCAACTCTTTGCAGAACTTATTTAATGCCTCTTAATGTAGCTTTTGCACAGAGGTTGTTGAAAATCTTTCTACTCACTCTTAAGAAAAGGTTTTAAAGTGATTTTGAAAATACTTTTTGAGTTGTATATGTATTTATTTTTTGTTTGGTTAGAAAAAAAGCTCCTGTCACTCCGTCATCTTTCACTTTTGCCTAATATGGTTTCTTCAAAATCAGCTGTTGTTTGCACAACTTGTTGACTTGTTGACTTGTGCGTTCTTAATTTTCTTCGGATTCTTCTTTGGTCAAGTTAGTGCAAATGAGAAGATAGATTTTTCTCAACAACTGTTTTCTTTTTTGAGCTACCATAAATGTCAGAAATGTCAGACGAAAAAGTCAACGTGTAATGTGTGTTTATGCAACAATCAAACAGTATAATTATGTGCACAGGGTGTATCTAAGAGATTTAGTTTTGATAAAAAAAATTCCACTAGGCTTGACGCTATTTTTTACATTTATTCATTCATTTCACCTCCCTTCACAAATGCTTTGTTTAATTAGTATTTGTGTAAGAGCGAAAGAGACTTATTCTCCCCTTGTTCTAAAATTATTCTTTTCGTCTCAATTCATATATCTCGCTCAGTTAGAAACATCTTCAAAACCTTTTTAATCCATCTTCTTAAGATCACCAAAAGTCAGTGTTCTTTCTTTGCTTTTAAAAAGAATATATTTAGAATTCTTCAGTTTGTGCAGTTGACTCCTCTTTTTTGGTGCCTTTTGGGTCTTATCGACCTCTTCACGAATGTTTAAAGCAAGGAACCTATTAAAAAATTGTCAGTTAATTGTGTTGCTTAGGGAACCTCTGTTAGTGGTTTTCGAAACTATCGCTGTCACGCCTGTCTTATAAGAAATATAGCGAATAGTCGTTTTTTAATTCGTGTGCTTGCACCTGCATATTACTTCACTTTACTTTACTTTAGTGTTATTTGAAAATTCGATGAAACGGAAAAGTGACACAAAAAATCGAATACACTCACAAATAGGATTCAGTTTGTGAGAGAATGGGGTAGATCACAAGTATAATACGGAGACGATAATCTTCGTCTCCTCTTTGTTCGGGCTTTCGTAGTTACCTTGTCTTTTCTGAAGTACACTTCTCTTCTTTAAATAGTTTACAAAAAGAATGTTTATCTTTCCAGTCTACGGAGTGGTTGAAAGGAAAGTGGAATGATACTCCCACAGAACTCACCGCCCACGAGTCTTTAGTGAAATTGGATATCTTTGTATGCAAACGCTTTTGCTTCAAATTATTTTTAAAACCAATTCAATTACAGTTTCTTCTTGTTAACAGCTTATTCACATTCCTTATGTGTCAACCTAAATATTCACCAAGATATTTTGCTCACTCAAACCATTTATCAAGTAATTTCATCGGAAGTGTGCCCAAGTCAATATCTTAACATTGTTTATTTCCTGACAATGACTGATAAGCCTCTTATTAAAAGAACAAAATATTTACACATATATCGATACAACATTCTACTTAACATTCATAATGGGAAATCGAAAAAAAGAAAATCATTATTTTTCAATTACCTCTGTGCAATACAAAAACACATATGTCCTTCTTTGTTTTCTGCGCTATGCTTGCCTAAGCAATTCTACACACGTAAACGCAAAACCTTTTTCATAACACAAACAAAAACACATAAAGGTAGGTGGAAAAATACATACCATTTTTCACTTAGATTCTATAATGTCTTCTAACAAAATTAACATATCCTTTTGCGTATGTGTCACATTCAAGCAGAATGTTTAGCACACAAGGATATGCGAATAATGAGGCCTGAACTACACCATCCGGTTCTCAGATTGATGGAAATGATGCTGCTGTGCCTCTGAATACATTACCTACATAATAATGAGGCAAATGATGCCGACGAACGAATATCAGCAACGTAAAGAAAATATTGTGTAACGGTCTCTTCGGGCTCGCATCAGTGAAAGAGGAGATACAATGTGGGAAGTGATTTGTTATTTAAATTTTTTATTATTATTATTAATATTTTTTGTTCTCTATATCACATGAGTAAAAATACAAACACATTTAATCGATAAAATGCAATCACAAATAAAAAAATTATAATTAACACTCAAAAAGATTAAATATAAAAAAATTCTTTAATTGATACAATTCCTCTGTGTTGTCATAATCAAAGGAGTAGTTGGCAGCATGTCAGTAGAGCACAGTTGGGAAAATCCTGATATTGTATATTCATAGCTGCCCGCAAGAAAAACTTAAATATTTATGTTTTTAGAACAAAGAGTAAAGTGTTGTTGATCCATAAAGTGATGGATAGAGATAGTTTTTTCAAAGTGCAGATTTAAATTCAGTACATTCTCGATTAAGGGGGGTAAAGTTAATTAGGCCGAAAAAGGCATATTTTTAAGATTTTTTTTTTGGCATAACGGGTAGTGTTCGTTTATGGAAAAATTTACATACATATAATAAAGTAGCATTTGAACAACTTTCTCCTAAATTTGCATTGCAAAATATTCAAAATTGGGCGAGTGACAATCAAATGCGGTTTGCGGTGTGCATGATAACTCAAAATCTACTGGACCGATCGCTTTAAAATTGTGCATACAACTTCTTCACATAATTCACCGGGTATTATCGAAAGCTTTTTAATTTTTTATAATAATAATAATTTCTAATTTTTTAACAACAAATTTACCGATCATAGTCTGACGGTGTATACAAAGAATTGGCGTTAATTGGCTAATAAACATGTATATGTATATTGTATATGTTAGTTGAATTAAAGTACATAGGTAAACCTTCAATTTGAATTAGGGAAAATCAACTTGTTTTTTTTTTTATAATTAACGCGCACATCAAGGCGTTATGACTACCCTTATAATGTAATAGAACACAGTGCGAGCATTTAGGGAAATAAGAGAGGATTTGAAATTAGACACCGATGCACCTTGCTTTTGAACTTTTGTGAATCGTAATGCAGGGGAAATACAGAGCCAGGTAAAGCATTCCACATTCGGGTGGTGCGACTGAAAAACGAATCTCTATACTTGACTGTACGCCCGAAATTGGGCTGAAGATAAAACTGATGAGCATTCCTAGCAAGGCGGGTGTTGCGGCTAAATTGTTTCTTGTTATATAAGTAAAGCGGGTCTTTTTAGTTATACTACATTATTAAGAGTCTTTAAGGCAATGTAATTCAAGTATGCTTTTAGAGTACATCCTAGTAAATTTTCCTTATATCCAAAAATATGGGCAAAACTTTTGAGATGGTAAACGTAACGTATGCAGTTATTATAAGCGACTTTTAAGCTTCTTTTATATGATATATGATATATATGATATAAAATATGAGCACCGTATGTGATTATCGGAATAATCAGAGTTTTTACTAGCCTAAATCTTATGTTCTGTGGAGTAAATTGTTTCGAATTCGACAAACTCCTAAGGCAACCGTATATTTTACTAATAATACTTTGAATGTGGTAATCCCAGGTTAATGTGGAATTGAACCAGATCCCCAAGCTTTTTACTCTATTAACTTATTTAATACTAGCTGAGCCGGCCGGCTTTGCTCGGGTCTGTAGTTTTAAGATTCCCGTTCTCGTTTTTCCTCTTCCGTGGGAATTTGGGGATGAAATATAATCTTTCTTACTGTGGGACTATGTGGCATCCTAATGCTGAAAGGATTTTTGAAATCTATCCAGTAGTTTCTAAGTTTCCGTTCCGAACCCCGTTCCTGTGGGAATCTTCTGTTCCCATGGAAATATGTGAATGAAATATAAGTCTATGCCACTGAAAGATGATGTAACATCCTAGAGTTGAAAAAATTTTTGAAATCGGTCAAGTAACTTTATGGTTCCCGTTCTCGTTCCCGTTTCTGTTCCTGTGGGATTATAGGAATGAAATATAGTTTAAAATACTGATGAAGGGAGATAATGTAGCACCCCTAGTGTTGAATGAATTTTTGGAGTAGTTTCTAATTTTCCGTTCCCAACCCCGTTCCTGTGGTAATATGGGGATCAAACCTTGACAGGAATCATCTCTGGACTAAACTATATTCACCCTGAAAATTTCATAAAAATCCGTTGGGCGGTTTAGGAGTTTTCCCCGGACATACGTATATGTATATATGTATAGATTCAACAAAAAATACGGGGGTAGAACAATCAATCACACAACTCATCGAAATCATTGAAAAATTTTCCTTTGCTACCAGGCGCACAGAAATGTTCAGGAGGTAGCGGCAGGTAGCTGCATAGCATTCAGAAATCAAAAGAGGAAAAGCTGTCTGACTGGTGTGAAATGAGGGTGACCAGATGCTCTCTTTAAAAAAGAAAAGTTTTTTGTTAAGCGAACAAAGCTTTCAAAAAAGTATGTGCTTATCAATTGAATTCACTATTTCTGAATCAACAACGCACATATTTGGTTTTTTCTTTTTCGCTTTAATGTTATGTAATATATAAACATCTTTAGATGAGCCTTTTTGTTTCTTGGCTTATGTAAAGATTCCTATTGATGTCCTCTTTTCATTGGGAAGAAATCTGGTCACCCTATGAAAAGTGGACCGCCTCCCATTCGAAATAGGAAAGCCAATGGGATCATCGCAAGATCTTCACACTTGTTTAGTAAGCTGATTGGTCGAAATCAGTTCTGTTGCTTTTATGGTGAAATAACTCCCCTCTGTCACTACTCGTTTGCTTTCTGCTGCTTTCTGAACATTGCTGTGCGCCTGGTACCATGAGAAAAAATTCCTATCCAAAGTAAAATTTTCGTCGGACAGTGTGAGTGCGCGTTTTCTTTTTTTTCTGTTTGGTTGGTACTCACTCATATACAAATCTGAAAACAATTTTTCTATTTTCATATATTCTTTATTTATTCATCGTGGAAATTGCACATTAGCCGTGTTTTATTGGGAATTTCTATATTCACTTCACTTAGGCGGTCAATAAAACGCTGTACTCACATACACAACTTTGTTCCATAAACTCCATTTACCAGCCATCCCTGCTCTTCACTTCTGCAAGTGACTTATTTTTGCCCGCTTACGTTGTTCACTTTAGAGTTGTTGTTTTCCCATGAGCGATGTTTTGCGATATTTTGCTGAAGTGAATATAAATTCTCACTGAAACACGGCTATTGTGTCAGAGAGATTGACCGTACTTATAAATCAAAACCGAATCGGCTGCCAAATGAACAACATACATACATACTCCTAATGCTCATTGGCTTTCTTTGTGATGAAATTTTTTTCCGAAAAACATGAGTTTTATTAAAAGAAAGGTGTATGCTCTAAATAAAGTTTCCATCTCACACACCGCCGACACTGCAAACAACCCAAAGAAAAAAAAAACACATAAACCCAACCATTGAATAATTTTCTTTTGATACCAGGCGCACAGAAATGCTCAGAAGGCAGCAGCAGGTAGCTGCATAGCATTCATTTCAAAACAAAATTCGAAAGAGGGAAAGCTGTCTGACTGGTGTGAAATAAGGGTGACCAGACCCTCTGTTTATGCGAACAAGGCCTTAAAACAATTATGGAGTAGTGGAATTGAATTCACTGTTTCTGAATCAAAAACACAAGTTTTTTGTTTTTTTCTTTTTTTGTTTCAATGATTTTAAGAATTAACTTTTTCGTTCTCGTAAAAGTAAGCCAAAGAAATGCTTCATGTTTCTTTGATTGAGATTCTTATTGATGTCATCTTTAATGAGAAATAATCTGGTCAGCCTATGAAAAATGGAACACCTTTCATTTTAAATAGAAAAACCAATGGGGTCATCGCAAGATCTTCACACTTGTTTAGTAAGCTCATTGGTCGAAATCAGTTCTATGTTGCTTTTATGGTGAAATAACTCCCCCACTGTCTCTACTCGTTTGCTTTCTGCTGCTTTCTGAACATTGCTGTGCGCCTGGTATCAAAGAAAAATTTTCGTTTCGCTGTTTTATTTCCTCACTAGGTTTGCCAGCGACTTCGTCCGAAAGAATTGGCATAACTTTTTTATTTATCAACCGATTGACATGAAATAAAAACTAAATGTTAAGTAAAGCTTACCACAATATATTACCTAAAACCCCATCTAGATAGGATAAGCCGTTTCTGAGATTAGCGTGCACAAACAAACAAACTGTTACGTTTTTATTATATGTATAGAAGATTTGTACAACCGATACGTATAGAAGTGAAATAACTTGAATCGAGCTCATGTTTATAAATTATTAGACTTTTAGATTTAGATGGGCTCAATTCTAAACAGTTTTTTCCGGACCAAGACATGATTTTACTAAGATCCATGTTAAGTAATACAGCACCATTTTCAATTAATCCTAACTTGCAACTTAATCGAATCTGTACATCATCAGCATATACTTTAAGTCAAAAGAACTGTGTTTGACTTGAGAGGTCAAATTTTTAATGAACATCGAAAATAGTAATGGGCCAATAATCGCTCCTTGGGGGACTGCTTGCAGCCAGAATCATGAACTCTCGGGAGAAAGACTTCAAAGTGATAATGGTAGAAGCTGTTACACAGCAACACCGTCTTCTTCTGTTAGAAGTTTTGATGGATTCGTTGAAACAATTTCTAAGAAGGCCCAATCATTGTTAGGGGTTTTAAAAAGTAAACTTCCGACACGCCAAAGAAACATAGGGGTGGAATAAAGTTAAATCAATGGTTAGTAAGAAGAAAGCGGCTTTCAATGCAAAAATGAATGTACCCGTCAATTAATAGTGATCGAAAGTCCTGCCTCGAATTAAAATACAGAAAATTAAAGATCGAACCGAAATAGAAGTGCATCCCCCTCTTAGCAAAGAGCACGGAGCTCATGTATCGGGTGCTGGAAGAAATGTCCGCCGCGACTGGTAATGCAGACCGAGCTATTAAAGCAGTATGAGCAACTTGAATTAAGAGACAACCATCTTCAAAGGAGCATTCACAGAGGGACAAATTCTCAAAAGACACGTTTAATGAAGCGCGTTAACTATGATCTAGGACAGTTTCCTGATTATATGACTCAAGTGGCAACGGAGCTTTTTACATTTTGGTCGTATTAAGCGTCTCAAATTGAGTCCCCCCACCGTACAACCCTAAAAAAATCGTTATTTTTCGTCTATCTCGCATCGTTTTGTGATACTTTTTTGAACGAACAGGTTCATTCAAAGCACTTTCCAGCCGTTGAACCCAACTGAACCGAAATACCCAAAATAAAATCGAAGAAGTTAGAGAAGTAGTGAATCGCCCTTAAATGGCAAATGTGCTGGCCCGTATGAGATGAGATACCGTACACTTTTTTGGAAAAAATGGGAAACATTGGGTTAAGATGGCTCACGATCCTTATTTCTAAGCTTATTCAAGGTGATGGTCTGCCTAAGCCATGGAAGGGAACTAACCTACTAATGTACAAAGTGAAAAGACTAAGATAACTACCTTCCGATCAAGCTGATATCTCACAACTCAAAGATCGGTTAGTGGGTATTGGGTAGCCGACTGGGAAAATAATTTAGCTATCTAATAACCAATGTGAGCTTGTGGCGGGTAAGTTGTTGATGCAATCCAAGGCATAAGGATCTTATGGGAAAAATGTTGTGACATACATAGGCTGGCGCAACAGATCGGGGGAATCGCGCAGCCTAGCGCATTTCTCACACCCATGCCTTGTGAGGGAATGGAAGGAACCTACGATTTTTTGCCGATTCCGAAGGGCTAAACGAGAGAGCGCTTTTCATGGCAGTGAATTTCACTGTCCGAGTACTTGCCAATTCCTATCGAAAGGCGATACCTGTGGAAAACATTTTTGCCTCTGTTGGGATTCGAACCACGAACCTCTGGGTTAACAAGCAAACATGCTAACCATCACGCCACGGTTACCACACAGAACGCCATAGTGCTTAGACTTATTTTTGCTGACGTTGGAGCTATTAAAAAATGTGTTTCTTACACGTATGGTTTGGAATCTGGCATTACTTTTTTCGGTCTGTTTCACAGCTACCACTTGATTTATGCTCAGTTTGGTTGCCACTTCATAATGAATTGACTCTACTCTGGAGCAACGTTTCCTAATCATGCAAATTAAGTACCAGAATAATAGTGGGCCTCACGCGATGCATCATACGTTGCGTCCAATATTCACTCGACAAAATGGCCCATCATAGTCGGTAACTCGATCAAACGTAGATCGGTTTTGCACGACGTTGACTCAAGTAAATAATGCGCATCCTCAGAGACGCCATACAAGGCGCACCGAAGGGCGCTGCTGTGGAACACAAGAATAACCGACAGAGTCCATCGGCCATCGCTTGCAAATATTGGAGCTGTTCCCATCCACTTTATGGAAGATTTTGCGGAAAGATCTTAGTTTGCTGCCTTTAAAAATCCACCTCGTTCAAGAATTGAAGCCGAGCGACGATCAAACGCTCCGAACGTTCGGTGAATGGGCCAAAAACGAGATGGCCAATCTCTATCAAAGCCGGCGGTAGAAACTAGAACGAAATTCTAAGGATTAAATAGGACGTTGTTCCGGTTTCCACCATTTCTCGATTGATGTTATAGATACATCCGATATTTACAGATCAGAGGTACTGCTGTTGATGATATTTACATTAAGTTTGTCTTAGATATTGAACTTTCCCAAACAAGAAGGTTTGCCAATGCTCTTAAAGGTTTACTTAGCGTACCACATGGGAGGGTCACTAGTATAAGGCTGACCAGTGGATGAGCTGTTATCTTTTCGAGATCGCGATACTCGTAGAGACTAAAAAGAAGATGATCATGACCTTTTTGTTAATGTTTCTTTTATCTTCTTCGCTGTCGTCATAGAGTGTTGACAAAAGCTGCTTATTATTAAGGTTTTCAAATCAAGGCATTTGCTTTGGTATTTCTGCTTACGAAATACACCTATTTATTGGATTAAGTTTTCGATGAAAGAAGTTATGAATTGCTTTTAAGTTATGCAAAGCTTAATATTTAAACAATTGACACAGGAGCAGGACATTAGCGCTTACTAAATATTCTATGAACTCAATCAGGAACGAAAGAGAAACTCAAAGTGTGGTTGAATTTGAAGTAACATTTCCAATAACCATTTCTATTCGTGAAACTAAATCCCAAAAACAAAAACAATTGTCCAATTTTCTCAAAATTTTCCGGGAACACAAACAAACACACAATTCTTCCTCTCTCTCTTCAAGAACAATAAAGTTCTCGAAATGAAATCAATCCTTTTTAGTCTGCTAAGTGTATGTGGGATGTGAGCCGACCGTATACGCACTTTGCAATATTGATGAGGTAAAATTGTTCAAATAACGAATGCAAAAGGTGTGAAGAATAAAAACAAACGTAAAGCTCGTAATTTATCTTGTAAACTTGTTTACATTCTTATGGGATGCCATCATAATAAACATATTCGATTTTATTTACTGAAAATCTTCGAGATAAGAACAAAATTGGATCGATAGGGGTAGGAAGTGTTTATAATAGAATGGTTTTTTAAAAAGAAAACCAAAAAAATAAGAGACAAAGAAAAAAAAGTCTTCCTAAAAGGATTAAATTAAATAAAGAGTGCTGCCGAAGCAAAATGGGGGCTTATGGCTAACTACCCCATTATATACGCGGTATGAACAACAAGCAATGCAAAGTGGTTTTCGAAATGCTCACCAACGACATACAAACGATGTTTATGATATATCAAAGAGTTTAAAACAAACAGTAATGTGACATTTATAAACAAACAAGCAACCGCTCGTCGTCGGCGCGCCGCTTTAGAGCAAACACGAAGATGGTATTTGGATGGTTGAACACATTCCGTATAATTAAATTCGCGAGCTTGGTTGGTTTTTTTTTTTTTGTATTATTATTATTGCAACCACCAGTGAGTGGTGTTCTAATTTACGGATCGTTATTGTTGGTTTTTGGACTTAGCAGAAATCATCTTCTAGAGATTGAGGAAACTATACGAGTGTATGTGAGTTGTTAGCAATACCTGAATTGTCGTTTTAGTTATTGTTTCATTGATATAGTTTTTGGGGTTGATAAAATTAGTGGTTAATTTAGGTGCTTGACAAAGAATGGTGTTCATATGTGACCGCCTAACTTCCCTGTCCTTTGAAATACCTACTTTGAAACGACATAACGCGCTGTGTTATAATCAGGAATTGACGGTAGTAACCCGCAAGGTCGCTATAGAAACTTTACGCAAATGATTCCCGAAAGATTTTACTTTTTACTTTTTACTCGTTAGTTTCCCATACAAATGCATAAAGTCTTATTTCTCATGAAGTCGTAAAAGGTCATTAGTCGTT
The DNA here is from genome assembly GCA_949752695.1 of Melanostoma scalare. Lineage (NCBI taxonomy): Eukaryota > Metazoa > Arthropoda > Insecta > Diptera > Syrphidae > Melanostoma > Melanostoma scalare. Next base: position 47,995,534 of record OX456986.1, read on the forward strand.
AGTTGGAAAGTGTTTTTAATCTTTCTCAATCTGACTTCAAGTAGCAGTTGAAAGCACTCTTCTGTTAGGTCGAACTGAAAAACGAACCCAAATGTTCATATCATCAGTTTATTTGCAGGAACTCGTTAGTACCTACGGTATTTTAAGCATGTTTTGCAGAAATTGCAAAAAACGCTGACACGCAGCACTTGATATGTATGTAAAATATTGTTTTTTTTTTTCTTTTCTACGAAATGTTCAGAATAACTAAGGTTCACTGAAAATGCCAAGAGTTGGCTCTGATTTTTCTATTATTTTTAATAAGTATAATTTTCGTTGAATTTTACGTTGATTTACTAGCTCATGCATTTTAACTGACGTAATATGCAGATACTTCATAAATAATCAGAAATTTTCTCTATAAACTACGTAACACCATACCATTTGACACAGCACTTCCCTGAAGAAACAAAAATGGCCCCAAACATGGTATCGGCGGCGGTACACGTTCATCTATACAGACGGACAGTGTTCGTGGAAGAACAAACAAAGTGTACAGAAGTTGTTTTCTCATTTTCAGGAATTTTCAGTTTCACGAGCTTCGAGATGAAGAATCAACCCCAGGTAGTTGCTTTGCTAGTGCAGTAGGGAAAATAAATACAGGGGTCATTCCAGCGAAACTGACGCTTGAAAAATAAATAACTTACAATATAATTAAATCCATATCTCGAGAATAGATCACACGCTTTGCACACTTGTATGGCCAAATATTACTCGTCCCGTCCGTCACAAAAGTACTGTCCCACCCGTCACAACCATATCATTTTTGTTTTACGAGATATTTGCGTAAATTATACAAATAAATCTGTACAATATCAGGAACCATATAAAATTAGGGTTCTTTAACAAAAGTTTCATAGTTTCTTGCCTATTGCCAATGGTTTAAGTCAACTCGCAAAGGAGAGGTAATTTGATGTCCGACCCGTCACACTTTTTATACCATCAATTTTTCATAAAAATGATGATATTTTCATACCTTTTTCGATGGTACAGAATGGAATGACTATTCAAGTATGTGAAAATGTCATATTGAGTACGTAAATCGTTGCCGCTTGACACAAATGAAGGAAAATGTAGGCGAAAAATGAGTACAAATGTCCCACCCGTCACAATGGAATGACCCACAGGTAAATGTGTTAGAGATACATAGGAGTGGAAATTCAAATTCTGTAAATGCTCGCGTACATCTATAAATTAATAAGATAAATAAGTAAATTGGGGAAGCAACAAAGCTATAGAAACCGTGGAGGTCTAACACAAAGAACTGCCGAGCCAATGTTTCGCAGACGAACTGTTAAGAGTCATGTATAGTTTGGTATCCCTGTAAAGCATGTACAACTGTAGAGGATGCCTTTGAGGAAATCACGCTGCTCCGTCGAGATCCGAAAACAACTCTTCAAGTTTTTTAGTTTCGAAATAGCTTTCTTCTACAAGGCAAAAACTGTCATTCGATTATTCAAATCATACTTGAGAAAATTCTAAAAAATAACTAAAACGTCAACACCACAGGCATTAACTTTCCGAAGTCTGTAATGGGAATCAGCAAGAGTTGTGTCATAGGATTTTCTACGAGCAGTGAAACAGAAGCTGCTGAAATGGGTTAAAAAAGGTAATGAGGCAAAGCGAAGTATAGACCGTCATCGAAAAAAAGTGATCAAAATTTCAAGTGTTCTCCTTTTTTCCCCTAACAATACTCACTATAGCAAAGTATTTTGACAAAACTCTGTGAATTTAGTGCCCAGCGCCATTTCTCTGTGAATTTAGTGTCCATTGCTACCTAGCTGTGAATTTTGTGCCCCATTATATTTCGCTGTAAAGGAGGTGGTGCAAATTTGGGCCAATATTTTTTGTTTAATTTTTTTTAGGAATTGTGTATAATGTACAAGATAGCGTAATCATATATCAAATTAAAGGTTATCAATTAAGGACTACAGAGGTGCAAAAAAAATATAGGTCATCGCTGATTTTTTCAAGATATTGGCTGGCAAACGTCAACGAAAATGTTTCTTTTCAAACAAGTTTTAGGTTTCTCTTTCCGAAATATTAGGCATTTTGAAATATGTTTTTTATATGAAATGAAATGATACCTAAATCATTATTCTACGTGCTGTACTTCTCGAGATATATACGTAATTATTTTGCAAAAATGTCGGATTTTTCCCATTTCCGGCGCTCAGTCTCAAGTCCAATTATCTCAAAATAGCGAAGGCCAAATTCAAATATATTTGGCAGATAAATTGGGCTGAACGTAAGCTTTCATTTGGTACTAGTCTCATAAGTGTTCGCCCTGGGCCACAGCTCCATAGAAAAATGAGACAACTCCTTTAGCGCCAAGTCCTATTAGTGGAGGGCCGTTTGACATAAAAAAGGCAAAACCTAAGAATTCTGGGCCAGTCCATGGATTTTCATGAAATTTTCGCAAATATGTTTTGAATAACGTATAGAAAAAAGTTTAAAAAAAAATTTCACCGCTCTTAATTTTTTAATTAGGTATTTTTAAAATTAATTATTAACTTTTAGGATTTTGTTTTATTTATGTAGAATGTTTTAGATACAGTTTGTCAAAGACTCAGGATAGATAGGTTGGGTAGAGACAAAAAAAAAATTGTATGGGAGGGGGGCTCTATATCCCTCCGTGTTATGCCTACACGGAGGGATATAGAGCCCCCCTCCCATACAATTTTTTTCTCAAAAACTTTTCATTAAGTGAACTCTAATTAAAATTTTAATTAAAGAACAAAGCACTAGCTTTCAAAAACACTAAAGTATGAGAAAGTAAGTGGCTTAGTTGGTTTTTAATAATTTTATAAAAAAGTGAGTAAATTTCATATAAAATTGCCCCTCGCGCCTACACGGAGGGATATAGACCCCCTCCCATACAATTTTGTTTTTTGTCTTGACCAAACCTATCCATCCTTAGCCTTTGGCAAACGGTATATGAAACACCCTACATAAATAAAATAAAATTCTAAAAGTTAATAATTAATTATAAAAATAATTAAAAAATTGAGAGCGGTGAAATGTTTTTTTTAACTTTTTTCTATACGCCATTCAAAACATATTTCCGAAAATTTCATGAAAATCCATGGACTGGCCCTGGATTCCTAGGTAAAAAGCTTACGGTCCTCTACTATATACCCCCTATGAATTAAGTGTCTAATGCTATATCGCTGTGAATCAAGTGTCCTGTTCTATCTCGCTGTGAACATAGTGTCCAATGCTATTTCGCTGTGAATTTAATTTAGCGTCCTTATTATGTCGCTGTGAATCTAATGTCCAGTGCTATCTCGCTGTGAATCAAGTGTTCTGTGTATCTCGCTGTAAATCTAGTATCCAATGATATCTCCCTGTAAATTAAGTGTCGTGTGTTATCCCGCTGTGAATCTATGCTATATCCCTGTAAATTTAATGTTTTTTTTTTTTTTTTTTTTTTTTTTTTTTTTTTTTGAAGGAAGCTGAGGTCATGTAAGAACCTAAGAATCTTCGAGGAAGAGGTGTTTCTGAGATCAAGGGGACAGGGGAACCCTTTATTGAATATTTTAAGCCTGGATCTAGCTAAGGCAGGGCATTCACATAAAATGTGTTCAGCTGTTTCTATGTCTTCAAGACAGAGACGACAGGTGTCATCTTGGCTGATGCCCATGTTTTTAAGATGATACTTGAGAGAGCAGTGTCCAGTGAAGAAGTCCGTAAGTAACTTTGCGTCACGTTTGCTCATGTCAAGAATTTCTTTCATTTTGTGGGATAAGTCAATGAATAGTTTTGACTGACGATGGCCATTTGAGTTGATCCAGGTGCTGATCATGTTCTGTCGTTCCCAGGTAGCTAATTCGTTTTTTAGGCTACTTATTGGGAGACCACAGTAGGGTTCAGGGCCTTTGAATTGAGACTGAGAGCCAAGTCTAGCAAGTCGGTCAGCCTCTTCGTTACCCGTTACGCCTTCATGACCAGGCACCCATGAAAGATTTATTTTATTGTGAGTAGCTAATTGAAGTAAACAAGTCAGGCAGTTCCAAACTAGTTTGGATTCGATTTTTGTCGAGGACAGAGCCTTTAGTGCTGCCTGACTGTCAGAGCAGATTAGGATGCTTGATCTTCGGAGGTTTCTTCTAATGCATTCCCTAATACAGAATTCTATAGCCATTACCTCTGCCTGAAAGATAGTAGTTGTGTTACCAAGGCATGTAGATGATTTAAAGTTGGGACCATAAATCCCTGCACCTACACCGTTGTTTGTTTTTGAACCGTCAGTATACCAGATGTATTGGAAGTTATTTGTAAGAATTACAGGGTTCTTCCATGCTGAGCGGTTTGGAAAGATTACTTCGAAGGGGTGGTGTAACATTATGCGTTTAGGCATAAAGTCCGAGGAGTGTGCTGCAGTCGATTTCAGTATTGGGAGTACCTGCAGAATACTCATATGTCCTTGTAAGTTTTCCTTTCTTGAGTAGTTAGTGAGATGAAGCTTTAGTCCGCTTAGTGCAGCAGTCTTCTTTACTCTTAGATGTAGCGGAGGAAAATTTAATAAACTTTCTAACGCTAAAGTTGGGCAGGTGCGCATTGCACCTGTGATACCTACACAGGTTAGTCTTTGTAACTTTTGCAAAGATTTGCGGGCATAAACTTGTTCTGTTTTTTGCCACCATATCAGCGAAGCTGATAATAATAGTGAGGTATGTCCAGTAAATCATTTTTGGCATAAGTCCCCACTTTTTACCAAAGAGTCTAGAACAGGCCCAGAAAGCATTTGTTGCTTTTGCTATGGTTTTGTCTAGATGTGGTTTCCAATTGAGTTTATTATCCAGGGTTACTCCTAGATATTTGACCTCTTTGGAAAAATTAATTTGAACACTATTTAGGGATAGTGTTTGGAGATCGATTTTTCGTCTCCTGGTGAATGGGATGATGACCGTTTTGGTGGGGTTGACCTTAAGCCCTTCTTTATTGCACCAGTCATTAACTTTGTTCAGGGCCATTTGCATACGGTTTGCGACCTGTGCTTCTTGATTGCCTTGAATAGAGATGACTAAGTCATCAGCGTAGCCTTGTGTATCAAGGCCCAGCTTATTGAGGTCATCCAAGAGCTGATCTATTACAATTGACCAGAGCAGGGGAGATAAAACACCCCCTTCTGGACAGCCTTTAACAGCATTAACTGTTATTGATGTTTGACCTAGTGTGGTGGAGATGATTCTGCCACTTAACATAGAGTCAATCCATTTAATGGTTGGTGTGTCAATTCCTTTGACAGTTGCAGCGGTTTGAATTGACAAATACGTAGTATTGTCAAAGGCGCCAGAAATATCAAGAAACGAGCAGAGTATGATGTCTTTCTTAGCAAACGCAGTCTCAATTTTGCTTACAAGCTGATGGAGAGCTGTAACAGTGGATTTACCCGTTTGGTAAGCGAATTGATTAGCATTGAGAGGATTTGCTATTAAGGCCGTACTGCGAATGTGTAAATCAATCACTTTTTCCATGACCTTTAGAAAGAAAGATGTGAGACTAATTGGTCTGAAGGATTTTGGGTCTGAGTTTGATCTATTGCCAGCTTTTGGTATGAATACTACTCTCACCTTTCTCCTAGTTTGAGGGATGTAGCTTAATTCAAAACTGGATCTATAGATAAGTATAAATGAGCAGATTATGGTATCAATTCCATACTGCAAGAGAGCAGGAAAGATACCATCTTCCCCGGGCGCCTTGAAAGGCTGTTGGGAGAATATTGCCCATTTAATGGAGTCTTCGTTAAAAATTTTTCTAGCTAGACTTCTTGTTGTGCTGTTAGGTGTAGTGTAACTCACATTTGTGGTTAGTGATTGATCAGTGGTATGTATACAGTCAGGAAAATGAGTGGCCAAAAGTAGGCTCAGAGTTTCACTGTAGATAACTTTGGATAAAACTACCATCCGATTTTTTTAAGAGACCAATACCATTGTTATGATCTTTAGCTAAGGCTTTTTGAACTCTGATTGAAGAAGGCAAGTTATCGATACTTTCACAGAAGTTTTTCCAGGTAAGTCGTTTTTGCCTTCTTATCATCGAGTTGTAAGTCGTTAGAGTTGTTCGATATTCGCTCCACGAATTGGTTCGTTTAGCTTTGTTGAACAACTTTCGAAGCTTTCTTTTTAACTTCTCCAACTCACTGTTCCACCAGGGAACATCGCGATTTGAGTTGATCTGTCTAATGTGACAGCTGGACTCGTATGCGCTTGTGATTTGTGAGCTTAAGCGTGTTGCTTCCCTTTCAAGTTGATAATGAGAGTCAATGTTTGGATAGGATGGTTCAAATTCACAACGGAGTGTTTCTGTGTAGAGATTCCAGTCCGTGTGTCTTGGTACCCTATTGTTTTCTATATTGTTGGGATTCGGCCTTGACAGATCAAATCTGATGTGCCGGTGGTCCGAGAATGATATCTCTTTCGAGACATGCCAATTGAGAATGTTGTTGACTATGGCAAAACTTGCCACTGTCATATCCAACACTTCTTTCCTAGTGGAGGTGACAAAAGTAGGTTCATTTCCCTTATTTAGAATATCTAAGTTTGAGTGCATAAGAAAATCTAAAAGTGACTCACCTCTTTTGTTGATGTCTGTACTACCCCATATGGTGTGATGGGAGTTGGCATCACAACCAAGTAGTAGTTGTCTTCCCCTTGCGTTGCAGTATCTAACGAGTTTTCTTACCTCTTCAGGTGGTGCGGAGGTAGTATCCAAAAAATTTAATGTTAATTGCTATCTCCTTCTGAATCGCTGTGAATTTATTGTCGCTGTAAATTGTGCTACCTGGCTATAAATTTAGTACTATCTCAATGCAAAACCCTAAATTAATTTCAGAAATCATTCTCCCTAACGAGCGTTGTTCCAAAGCTGTGCTTCGATTCCAAAAAGAAGACCTGGAACCCAGATCCGTCATCATCTCAGTTTTTTTATGATCGTGAAGCCAAGAATGACTGACTGTTTAAATCCCATCTGAATCCTTCCTTACCGGAAGGGATTGCACCAGAATCTACCAAGCCTACCTAGTGCACTAGAATTATCATCTGAATTGACTTGAATATTACATAAATTCATGCTCTTTAGTTCAACTTGGATCCGACAAACTTACATCAACCTTCTCTGAAAGGCCTTCTCGCACAAAATATGTACCTAGGAAGGAAATTCGATCAATTATGTGAAAAAGTCCGAAAAGAGATAATATAAACTTTTACATCTTGTTTTACATAATATGCGACAAAACCTAGGACGAATTGGTAGGGCGGACGGGGCATTGAAATTTTATAAGAAAATAACTTAGTTTTCTAAAAAAATTATTGAAAATCGACTAAGCCATTAAAAAGTTAGCTTTTTTTTTTTAATTTTAACTTTGAGACTTGGTTGTGTGCTAAATATCGTTTAAGGTGTGATACCAAAAACTTGATAAATTATTCATTTTGGCTGCTGGTGTTAGTTGCCTTCGCACTTGTCTATTCCTTCCAAATGGAACTTGCATTTCAAAGTTGAATGCAAATCCTAACTAATATTATAAATGTGAAAGTCACTCTGTCTGTCCTACTTTCTATGTTACCGTCTCCCGTCCAAATTACTGAACTGATTGATATGAAATTTTGTACAGAGATAGTCTAGAACCTGAGGAAGGACATAGGCTATTTATTTTATCCCTATATTCCCACGGGAATGGGAACGTATACGGGAACTTAGAAGCTACAGTTCCGATTTCAAAAATGTTTCCACCGTTAGAATGCTACACTATCCCTGAGTAACATCAACTGTAAGTCATCCCCATATTCCTACGGGAACGGGAGTCCTTACTAATATAATAAGTGCGAAAGAAGCTCTGTCTGTTCGTCTTTCTATGTTAACATCTCTCGCCCAAGCTACAGAACCGATTAAAATGAAATTTTATACAGAGATTATCTAGAACCTGAAAAAAAACATAGGATACATTTTATTCGAATATTCCCACGGGAACCGGTCCTCACTAATGTTATAAATGCAAAAGTAGCTCTGTCTGTTCGCCTTTCTATGTTACCATCTCCCGCCCAAACTAATGAACAGATTGAAACGAAATTTTGTACAGAGATAGTCAAAAATTTAAAAAAGGACATAGGCTATATATTTTATCCCTATATTTCCACGGGAACGAGAACGCATACGGGAACTTTGACATTATAGCACCGATTTCAAAAATTCTTCCATCGTTAGAATGCTAATTCTCCCTGAGTAACATAAACTGTAAGTCATCCCCGTATTCCTACGGGAACGGTCACCATATTCCCACGGGAATGGGAGTCTTTACTAATTATATCATAAGTCTCAAATGAAATCTGTCGGTCTATTTTTATTTGTTATCAAAAACCGCCCAAACTATTAAACCTATTTATATGAATTTTGGTACAGACAAATAGTCTTGAGTCTGAAGATGGACATAGGCTATATATGTTATCACTGTATTCCTACAAGAACGCAAACGTAAACTAGAACCTAGAAACTACTAAACTGATTTCAAGAATTATTTCCCCGTTAGAATGCTACACAATCTCAAAGTAAAATTAACTTTACTTTATCCTCATATTCCCATGGGAACGGAAGTGCTTACTAACATTATTGATCCGAAATCAACTCCGTCTGTCTGTTTTTCTTTGTTACCATCTACCGCCCAAATTATTGAACCTATTTGTATGAATTTTGGTGCAGAGATAGTCTTGAGCCTGAAGAAGGACATGGGCTGTATTTGTTATCCCAATATTCCTGCGGGAACTGCAACGTAAACGGGAACCTTGAAGCTACTGGACCAAAAGTTCTTTCACCGTGAGGTGATTTCTGTCAAAATGTCGATTACACAGTTGACCTGAGAAGAAATGTCTATCTTGATCTTGAAGTAAATATTGACAGTCGGTAATGACTGTGTGAAAAGTCGTTTTCGGCGCCGACAAATGAGATAGTTAACCATATTAACTAATAAATTATGCTAGACCTATTGGGGGATGTTGTCGAATATCTATCAGAAGACAATATTATGGACACTGAGCAAGTCACATCATACCCTAGAGAGTTTCTCAGTTCCTTAGAATTATCAGCTATCAGGAGTGGCTGCAAGTTGCTGTTCCAGTGCCAATAATGAGTAATCTAGAATTGTACACAGCTACAAATTACACATCTGGGCTGCGGCATCATAAAAGTTTTAATAATGTCTGGATCAGCGATAGGAGAAAACTATTGATTCCCCGTATTTCTTTAATTCTCACTGATTTGTCATTTTAGTTTAGAAGAGTATCAAACTCACAAAACCTTATTATTTGACAAAATATGGAAAAAGTAAGAACGTCGTGTGCAAAAATTTACTTCAATAAAATATAACAATAGTTTACTAAAACGCATGAATGTGTCTTATTTGCAAAATAAGTAGCCTAAAAAATTAAACATGCTGCCGAAAGTCACTATTCCACGCGGACGGAGTCGCGGGCACAGCTAGTCCTTTATATGTTAATTTTTGTCTCCAAAATGATTCTTATAACTTGGGAAATTATATTTCAAAATAAAAGCCTGAGAGCTTCTCTTCTCATTCAGAGATTGCAATGTTTACTCTGATGAAAGTCTGAAAATATGGTGAAATTGTTTCATAAATATTCTTTTTTTTTTGTTTTGCATTGAAAATCAGAAAGGAGAACCCAATATCCTGATTGCACGAATTTAAGAGTGGCAATACAAATAATTGTCTAAAAGCATAGCATTTGGAATACAAATAAGAAATTCATTAAATATTCTGAACTTTTTTTTGACCTTTTGTTTATTTTGTACCTACCATGTTTGTTGCTTTTGTCTGAATTGCGGTAATACACAGGAGACAGGAAAGGTAAGTCCAGAAAAACTTAATTGATTGAAGTAAAACCCAACAGTACCTCATCTTCAATTAAATCAAGATTTCACCCACATAACCATATGAGAATAGTTCTATAATTCCACCTTATTCCTTCGGTTCTCTATCTTTTCAAGTCTTCTATAGAAATAACTGAATGCTATCAACGCATCATACCACCCCAAGAGTCATACTTAAAGGATTAAACCAAAGAAAATAACACAGCTTGTGGTGTACTTTTCTCCTTCAATGCCCTTACAAGGAAGATCCTTTCCTAATACATTCTTACACAATGGGAATTCAATACACTCCGAGTGAGTTATTCCTCTCAATACCCATGGCATTCAATTCCACAAATTCCATTTGAAATTCCTTGAGTTTTTATTTTACCGTTGTTGTTTTTCATTTTTCTTTCTTCTTCCTTTGGTAAACATTGTCCTTGGTCGGTATTCGGTTGTTGGTATGAGCAATTCTGAAGAAAGAAGTAATCGTCCGCATCATTAGGCTTATTGAGCTTTTTACACAATTAATTGCAATACATTTTTTACAGCATCCTTTTAAATTTGGAACTCTCTAAATGGGTTCTTATGGGAATTATGAAAATAACAATAAATTGTATGGAGAACATCTGATAAGGAATACACCTCAGCGGGTTGGGTTTTAGAACAGCTGCAGGTTTCGGTTTTTGTTTTAAGATTATAGGCCTAAGGAGCTTAATGTTTTCTTGTTCTGCAAACCATCGATTGCATTTTACATAGCAATTGAGTAATAACAAAAGTAAATCGCATTGATATAATACGGCTCCGCATTTTGGGGCTGATCATTGGTAATCATTAAAGACGTGCGCTAATTGTATATTAAACTTACTTGATGTCAGCAAAGGAATGGTCTAAGTCGTATTTGGTTGTGTAAAACGACCTTAACCGAGTGATTTGAGTAGAAAAAACACATCATGTGACTCGTGTTGGATCGTTTAAAACGACTAGGTGATTGCATTTCCTATTGTTCAATATAAAACGAGATCCTAATAAAACACTGAAACTTGGAAACTTAGCTTCATTCGAGTTAAAATTTTTTTTTTTTTATATCGTTTTACAAGAATTGGTACGAATAACACGATGTCTTCACCTCTAATTGCTCAAAAAGGTCGTGTCAAACGAACTAACACGAACCGCACCATCCTTTTCTACTTCTCATGTAACTGTTGTTAACCCGTTTTGGGTGCATATAGATTCGATATGGACCCGACTTAAAATGTTTTATCTGAGACCTATCGGCCCCCCATTGGATTGCTCTATAGGGACCACAATAATGATTTCGCGAGAGTTTTTACTGCGGCCCCAATTGGGCGATCCCAGTTAGAGAAAAAAAATTGTTTGCTATGCGAAGTAATAGTACTCAAACATGAGGTGATTAACTCAACTGTTTTCGCTCTATTTGCATTTTAAATTCATTTTTTATTCCTTTTTATGATATAACTACTTACATGCTAGCAATGTTTAAACTAGCTTATATAATAACTTAATTAACCTACTGATCCTAGGCGGGTACTCTTAATTATTCAATGAATGAATGCTAATGCCTTTCGGCCTAAAGATACTTTTTGAATTTTCAAACTATAATTAAGATTAAAAATAAGAAAATTGAAAAACCTAGTTTTTTGGAATGTTTTCTTATCAAACAGCAATCCTCTTTGGTGCAAACTTATCTAGTCGAAAACTGCCAAAGCACTGTTTGTTTTCTGGCTGTGATAGTTGCTTTTGGCAAGACATAGGGTTTGTTATAGGAAATGGTCTTTTGTGCAATGCGAATGGTTATCGCATTTGCTTGTTACTTAGAAATTGGGTATCACCTTTCGCGAGTAACTAGCAAGTGCTCCGCTTTTAAATTAGTAAAGTATGTAGGTATAAGAGTAAAAAAAAGCTCTTTCCCGACGAACCGTTCGTATTCGTAAAAAAGTGTAGGTGCCTTGCATTCTTTGAAAATACACTGATTTCTAGGACCTGGTCAATCTTCTTCCCTTTAATGATTTCATCGTGGGGTGTACTCTCAACTCTCATGTCTATGTTTTGTTTTAGAAAATGCACAGTTCGCACTGTAGCTTTGAGGATTTCGCAGGCAGCATATCTTTTGAGCCACGTCTAACGGATTCGCGGTATGATGCGATGATTTTTACGGAATTTCACGGATGGTTCCAGGACCGTTAATGGATTTAAGGCTATTGCTTTAGTGGTGAACGATGAAATACGATGACTGCACGTCTTGTTCAAAAAAAAGGAAATCACCTCTCTTTCGAAAAGTTTTTGTTTTAAGGGGTCACCCCATGTGACGGCCTTTTTTAGGGATTTTTTTTCTAAGACCAGTAAAAAGATAAAGCTTTATGTTTATTATCATTTATCAACATACATATAAATATCGACAGTATAAACATAAATTTCATGTTAAAAATATTGCGAAGAACATGAATTACAGCGATTTGAACACCCTGCCTCGACTCGCACTTCCAAACAAAATAAATAAGCGGCGTAAGCTTAAATCCACGGAATGGATCAGGTGAATTTACCAGAAATTGAACTTTTGGTTAATAAAAAAAAAAAAAAAAAAAATAGGGTGGCGCAACAGAGCGAGGAGCCCTTGGGCCTAGCGCATTTCTCACAACCATGCCTTGTGAGGAAATGGAGGGGACCTACAATTTTCTGCCGGTTCCGAACGGCTAATCGAGAAAGCACTTTTCATGGTAATGAATACTAACGGAGGACTTGCCAATTCCTCGCGAAGGGCGATACCCGTGGAAAAAACATTTTTGCCTCTGTTGAATTCGAACTCGAACTTCTAGATTAACAGGGGGACATGCTATACATCACACCACGGGTACCACAACTTTTGACAATTGAACTTTTGGTTGAAACTTGAAAAAAAAAGTTGCGAATTTTACTTCTTTTGGGAATTTTTGATTGACAATAGCTCATTTCATTGTGGTACCCGGGGCGTGATGGTTAGCATATCCACCTGCTAACCCAGAGGTTCGAGGTTCGAATCCTAGCAGAGGCAAAAATGTTTTTCCACGGGTATCGCATTTCGCGAGGAATTGGCAAGTCCTCCGTTAGTAAATTCATTGCCATGAAAAACGCTTTCTCAATTAGCCGTTCGAAACCGGCAGAAAATTGTAGGTAACCTCCATTCCCTCACAAGGCATGGTTGTGAGAAATGCGCTAGGCCCAGGGGCTCCTCGCTCTGTTGCGCCACCCTATTCATTTTTTTATGATAGTTCATTCCATGTGTTACCTGTCCTGAGTGTACCCTACAAATTTCAAGTCGTTTTTTTTTTGTTTTCAGCAAAACATTTTAAAATTTCAAGTCCGCTCAAAATAGCTTCGAACAGCTCCTTCTTTTAACTGCTGTTTCTGTAAAACGACTTCGATTTTTCAAAAATCACTTTACTTTCGTGTTCTAGACATGTTAAGATATTTGAGCCCATTACATGGGATGACCCGTTATCATTCTCAATAGGGAATGACGAAACGGCGGAACACTTTCTTTGTGACTATCCAACATTTTCTTGAAGGTTACAGGTACCCGGCGCGGACATAATGAGATCTGGTAACCTTTTCTACCAATATCTAGAAATCTATAACAAAAGAAGGTTTCCATCTGGTTGAGTAATAGACTGGTGTTTAAGTCTGAGTACTCCTGTTTGTATTGAAATCGTCCGATAGTAAAGCAGGTCCTCCTGCTACGAAGGCACTTGGGGTTTTGTGTTTTTACCAAACCTAACTATTAATATTGATCACAAAGAATATATGCAAGCTTATAAAAAGTAAGGAAACAAATAGTATGATGCAATCAAAGGGGCTATGCCGATTCCGAGCTTTTATGTTAGAAAACTGTTTTCAAGGCTGTTTGTAATTCTTCTCGGAAGACTTCTTTTTTTCTTGCGAAATGTGATGCCTGTGAAAAACATTTTTGTTTTACTTTGATGTTTCTATATAATTCGAAAGTCTAAAGGAGTCGGTTCCCATTAGAACACCGTTATTAAATCGGAATGATTGCTGTTAGTGACAAGATGGGAAACCGTCCTGTACTAGTACTGTGTTATTTGTTCTATGTAGTATTTGTGTAGTTAGTCTTGTGGTGTATCAGCCAAATGGTCTTTGTCGCCCGGTCGCTACCCCCTACTCCGCAGTTATGTGTGGAGTAGGTTTCATGTAAATGTAAATGTAAACTCGAAAGTCTAACCTTCCACTTAACAGGAAGACATATTAACCATTACGCCATGGGCACCACATAGAGTCTGAACTTGTTTATAAAAACGAGTACGGTGACAAAGAGATAGAAGAAGACGAAGAGATAGTCACATGGAATAGAAAATAATGACGCAAACAAGCGACTTCGTTGCATTCGCCTTATATTAACATTCATAAGGTTTACTCTTTATGTGACTTATTATACTGATAAGTCTCAACAATACAATACAATTATTTTTCAACAGGGAACTGACTGGCCCTTCTTAATGATAACTTTCCCCACTTAGCCATATGGATTTGGCAGAAATCTGTTGTCCTCCTACATTCCTTACAAGACATTGTTATCAAAAATGTGCTCATGCTTTTGAAGCTTCCTGGGGTCTCTTGGCTTAGTTGGGTCACTTCATATCAAGGGTTTGACTGTCTTGTTTTAAAATCGATCCAGAAGGGGTTTGAATTTGTGCTTGTCGAACATCCAAAAATTTTAATCTTTCCTCTTTGTAGTGTTAGTAAAGATTAACGAGACAATTTTTTTTTTTCATATTCTATACTGTTCGTCGGTCATAACAAAGGTCTACTGTTACATTTAACACCAACCAAAAATTGACCAATACATTGCAAATAACGATATAGAGTACTTATTTCTTAGCCACTCTATACTTGAGAATAACACGATACAATTATGGTACTGACAATCGTTAGTCTCATGCGATGATTGTTTAGGGTGTGTGCAGAGAATCACAATTGCACCGATATCGCAATGCCGAATGCCTTTTAATTGAAAACCAAATTGAAATGTATGGGATCCATGTTGCATACGACGCAACGCGACGACCGTTGCATCGCTTATTCGTTACTTAAGAGCCCATGTCCCCGTGATAATTAATCACTGGATGACTTACTTTTATTCATCCGACGAAATCTGTTTTTAGTCCTGTATACATATCGTCGCCCGAGAATTGATTTGTCGTAAGCGCCAAAATGGGTTTTTTTAAACTGGATATGCAGTCTTATGTTTTCAATGGTGCTCTTTTCATTTCTGTTATCAGAGTTTGCCTATCTCTTACCGTTGCTGAGATAATTAGTATGCATTTTGTCGTATATCCACAAAATAATCACCCCTTGAGTTTTGTTTTATCGTAACCGCCATTTTTTGGCATATACGACAAAAATTCCATGCGTTTTCCCTCTTTTTTTTCTTAATGTTGTTTTGTCGTAAGTGTATAGGCTTAATACATACGATCAAAAATTTAAAATAAAACCTTAAAATTGCTTTGTCGTACATACACTTACTCACATATAATGTAGGACTGATCGTATGCAAGTACGACAAAAATGAGAAAAAAAAGGATTGCGGTTTGGTTTGTCGTACGTGTATAGATATTTCAACTGGGGCGGCGGTGCAGGAAGTATAAATACAAAGATATTGCCAGCGTAGTTTTAAAAATACTGCATCAAATATTTTCTGACAATCCTTTTGTTGAAGTTCTGCCTCTTTGGAGTGACTCCTGCGTCCCCCAAAATTAAAACAAGGCCATGTCCACTGCTGTGATTTTTCTCATTCAAAATTCAACATTCTTAAAATAAATTACACAAAAATTTTCAGAGCCTGGAGATTCTCTAATTCCAGAGGCAGCTTGGAAATATTTAGCCTGCCTTCGCTTATGCAACATCTTAAAAATATGAACTTTAAGAACGTAAAATTAAAATGAATTCAAATGTTGCCAACAGATTTCAAAGCATTTTCAACCGGAGCGGGCCAATTAAACTTTTCGTCAATTCCATTTAGCAAAATAAAGTTTCTTAAACATATTAAGGACGAAAAATTTACACTCTATTATAAAACGAACAGAAGAGAAATTGGGTATAAAACAGCTTTAATATAGAAAAAGTCAAACAAAAGTAGCCGGGCTATTCCAACAAATTTGTTCTCTCAAAATCGTCTTGTTTTGATCAGGTAACAAGTCAAAACTATTTAATGACAAAATGAATTATCTTAAAAGTTTATTTGTTTTTGTGCCAAAGGTAGACTAAAACTACTTCGAAGCCTTGTTCAAATCAAGAGCGTAAGAATGAAATCATCAATAATTTGTTATTTGAAACTATACTTTTATACTATGGTGTGCTTATAAATCATACAGTGTTACTTATGTAAGCGTTAGGTTTACTAACAAAAATTATATTTTCGATCTCAAAGATCTAATTTTATATTTCATAGTCAGAAAATGACTTTTTCGTTAGTTTTTATAACCAAAATGTGAACTAAATTTTGTACCTGTAAATGTAAATATTATTGATATCTTATGGTCATAGGATGCCTTTTTTGTTATTGTATTTTTTTTATTACTATTCAAGTAAATTTTTTTCACACCAAGATTTTGCCTATGAACACAAAAACTCTTGTGATGTAGATATGTATTCCTATTTTAACCTTATAAAATAAATAAAATTTAATTGTTAACATTGAAAATTTAATTTTTTTAATTGGTTCTCATACCAATTTCTATACGATTTAAACAAGACGCTTGAATATTGAAATGTCGTACGTGCGTTCACTTTGTCGTACGTGTATGGGATGGAAACAAAAAGCTTATTTTGGTGGCGTATACGACAAACTCATTTTGGGTAAAAAGCTCTATAATTTGAAAACCAAAACAGTTAGGACAATTCTGAATACATAAATAAAAAGAAGATACTCCACACAATATATTCTAATTAAAAAAAGAACAACTTAATCGCTTCGTTTTCTTTTTATAGTAACGTAAACCTTTAAATGCAATTTCCCAAAATTGTGTTTTTGGGAGATACGACAAAACAATTCTCGGGCGACGATATGAGATAAAGTTGTAATGCGCAGCACCACTGCTTAATAGTAAATGTAGTGAAAATCCTAGAAATCAGCGAAATTATTAAAATAAATCCTGAGATCGTATTTTCATATATGTATACAATAAATACATGTATGTACTTAATGTCCATTACCATTATTGGAACTTTTCCTTTACTGTAAATTCCCTCCTTTGCAATGTTGCCTCTTAAATGAATTAATTGTTTTTAAAAAGGAAGACATTCTCTGTCGATCGGTTGTAATGTTCAATTGAAGGAAGTATTTTCCAAAAGGAATGCAACTTTTGTCGAATGGCAGACATTTTCTTCTTATTGACATTGTTTCCAATCCTGGAACCAGAATCCACCAAATAATTAATCCGGGCAAATATTCTCACTGTCAGGATGTAATTTCATTGTGTTAATATTTTTTTTTTTTTCTCTTTCTCTGATTTATCCGTCGAAATTAAAATTTAAATTGGTTATTCGTTCTGGGAATTTCTCTTAATCGATTACTAGGTATTGGATTTCGGTTGTCGGTTTTGCATCGTTCGTGGCAATAAATTTTAAATTACTCCCAAAGGCCTGTTTATAATGATACTACTCGTATGCTTGACTTAGTTTTAAAATGATGCGTCCGTATTCAGTGAACAATGACGTCTGGTAATATTTTTCTGTGTTGTTTAAAAAAAGCTCATCATTTTAGTTATTAAATGAATTTTATAATTTAAATGAGGAAAGTAGCCCCATTCATCAAGTTTAATTTCAATTAATTTAATTTCAACTTTCATAAAAGTAAGTGAGTGATTTTTATTGATTTTGAGGTTTTTTTTAATTTCACTCAGATTTTTGATTACATAATTGATGAGTTTATTTGATACGCTTCTGGTAAGAGAAACGCAATGAATGTATTTTGTATTTATCCAATTGCTGGATAATCTTCGTGTTGGTGTTTTTAAGCAAAAAGATATAAACACTCAAGTCTTTTTTTGGTATGAGTGGACTTTCATTGACATCTTTGACATATGATGGTTTATGATTCTTATGTTGTTTTGATAATTTGGTGAGCAATACTGTTCCTTGCCCACTGCACTAACACGTTCTACCCGACACATTTTATCTATGTTTCTACGAATTGCGAGCACGAGATGACAAGTAAAAAATATATTTTATTTATGTTGAAAACGACTACAACAAATAGAATTTTTAATTCCCCACTGTATTTTATTTTAGCACTGTGTCACTGTGCAGTTTTTTTTTAAATAAAACTATAAACATCTGTGGACCGCCAGCGGCAGTGGCCCGTGCATCCAGATAAACGAATTTGCCTGTGAACGAACCACCGTTGGTCCACGACATTTGTTGGAGCTTAGATCTAAAAGTACCTACTCATTATAATTTCATGGGGTATCCGCTCTGTGTTGGACTCATCCAATCGATAGTGATAGCCAACGAGTCATAGTTCGAGAGCTAAAAAGTGTTAATTGCAGATCATTCGGGTTCTGCGATTATAATAGGAGACTCCGATTTTCATTGATCTCATCAAGTCTTTGGTAGTTGAAATTACCAATGAATTCGAATTTTTAAGTACATAATTGATATGCACCTAGCAGTCGCAAAAATGTGTTCAGTGTTCTCGCATTTTTCTAACCTCCTTTCTTCCTTATTTTTCGTTATGCCGGGAATCGCAATGGATGGTCAGTGATCCAAATGAAGTGCTACTGCTGGGGGCCGAACCCAACTCCCATCTAATTTTACCGTACGTAGAACCTTCCTATTTACATTACATTTACATTTACATTAAACCTACTCCACACATAAATCTGCGGAGTAGGGGGGGTTGCAGCCGGGCGACAAAGACCATTTGGCTGATACACCACAAGACAAACTACTACATACTACATAGAACAAATAACACATGACAACAGCACGCCTTAGTTACGGACGGTCCCCCATCTTGTAACTAACAGCGCTCATTCCGATTTAATTACGGTGTTCTAATGGGAACCGACTCTTTTCGGTTGACAAGGCCGTTGTCCTCACCTTCCTATTTATTAAAACCAAACTTACATTACCAGGTAACGATAATTCTAACGATTCGCACCTTTCAGGCTATTCTATTTGTCGCCATCTACCGCCAATTTGGATATCAGTTCCAATCATAGCATAGTAGTGTGTGAATGAACCAAACCTGGGAGTACTGTTCATCGCTGTGGTTTACACCTACACCTACACTTTGTTTAATGTGAACTTGTCTTTCTCTTTCTACACAGTTGCTTCTTTGAGCTGGTAAACTACATGGTGCTTTGATTTCTATAAGAAAGATTTATAAGTCTCCCTCCCCATATAGTACATTTCTCACAACCATACCTTTTGAGGTATGGAGGGGACCTAAATTTGTTTGCCAAATCGAAAGGTTAGTCGGGAAAGAGGTTTTCATGACAATGAAATCACTTTCGGTGGCCTCCAAAATTCCTCACGATGGCGATGCCCGTGGAAATTTTTTTTTTTTTTCTGTTGGGCTCCGCACTACCCACGCAACAGTCAAACATGCTAACGAATCGCCAGGCCAGAACATCAACTGATCTTTCAAATTTTCCGTACATTCAAAGAGTAGGTTTTTGTATAGTAGACTTTCTAACACGCTTTACAAATGTCCATGATTAAAAACTTATATCCCAAGAAGTTCGAAAAAAAAAGTTAACTTTTTACAGCTTAAGATTCTGAGGGACAAGAGGTAGGTATAAGGCCTACTTAATTGTAATATATACATATACGTTCTGTTCTCTAATTATGTCAGTCTTATCAGGTTTTCTCTCAAAGATGGTCTTAAAAGTTAAAAAAAATTTAGCAAACTTGGTTCACGATGATACTTCTTTAAAGGATTTCACAGATATTTTAAAAGGCTTTGAGAACTATTTTCACACTTCTTTTAGTGGTTCGCCCGTAAATTTCGATGAAAATTACTTTTTGTGTTCACCCGACTGCTTCCAACAAAATTTTACGTTTTTTAAAATCTCTTCAAACCGCTCGAAGAGTTTGTTAAACCGCCTGTGTCTGGGTTCTAGATAGATAGATAGATAGATAGATTGTGATTTATTATCTTTTCCCAAATGTACAATTTACATAAATTTTTACAAAAATCTTTAAAGCATGGCTTTGCCGTCTGCCCGATTGACAATTATTATTAATTAATGTACAGATTAAAATGGATTTTTTGATAAAAAAATGTGAAAATATTTCACAAATAAAAATATCTTATAATGTATAAATGATTTTGTTTTTATATAAAAATTTATAAATAAGTATATGTATGTGTTTATTATTTTATGTTTCTTAGAATTCCTCGTTCAAAATTTGATTTCTATATGACATTGCTTTTATATAGTACTTGTAGAGTTGGGTAACATCTTCTTCGCAGTTCAGCATCGCTAGCACTTCCGTTTTCGTTTTCATGTCACTGCCAAGAAAATTTCTTCGTACTTCCTTCAGGATAGGACATATTCCGATGAAGTGTATAACATCTTCTCTTACCGCCAGATTACACAGACTGCAAATAACTGGCAAATCAGCGCGATGTGGTATGAAATTCAGTCTTACCAATTCCCCTCTCATTTTAAACATTGCTGATATTAGTTTTTGACTGTTTTCAGCCCGAAAATAATTTTTGTCGCACAGGTTATGGCTCAGTATGCTGTAGGTTGCTCTGTGCACAGAAGAAGTTGCCTTATCGATACAGTTCATCCTATATTTTTCATCAACTTTAGAGACTAAGTGATAGAGGGAATCTTCTACAGCCTTTCTGTCTGTTATCTCATGGCTTAGATTCAGGTTAACGTCACAATAGTCTGCAAGCTCCTTGAGTTTCTCATACCAAAGTCCTTTTTTTCTTATAGTATACAAGGCTATTACTTTTGGCAATCTTTCGTTTGGCATCTTAAGCACTTTCAATAAATAGTCAACATGTAACTTCAGTGTCTTGGTAAACAGAGGTGACAGTCCAGTTTCGATGTTTATCATGTAGTTCGGTGTGTTGCTCGGTAGCTTGAAACATCTTTTTACATGAAATCTCAACAATTTCTCAACAGTTTCATATTGTTCAAAACCCCAAGTTTGGGCCGCATACATCATCACAGATTCCGCAACTGCGCTGAAAACGTTGTACTTTACAGTGTGGGAAATTAGGTTGTTATCGAAGCATTTCTTCCATGTCGCGCTAATAGCGCTTTTAGCTTGTATAAGCTTAGTTTTTAAATGGTCTTCCATGTTAAGATTGCTGGTTATAATGACACCAAGATATTTGTAAGATCTCACAACTTCGATCGGTTCTCTATTTAAGTGCCACTGCTCATTCCTTGCCATTCTGCCAGACCCCTTTTTAAAGATCATCACTTTAGATTTACTCAAATTGACCGTCAAATTCCACAAGCTGCAGTATTCACCAAGCCGATTGATCATTAATTGCAATGTTTCAGGTGAATATGCGAAAAGCACAACGTCATCAGCAAACAATAGAGCTTTGATCACCGTTGCAGCAAACTCTATTCCACCTGGTAAACTATCAATAAGGTCGTCGATAAATAGAGCAAATAAGTTGGGACTTAGGGGACATCCTTGCTTTACTCCCATTGCCGTTTCGAACCATTCAGACATTTCGTCCCCGTTCCATACTGCTGCCTGATTTCCATCATAAAGGTTTTCCAAGACTCTGCCAAACTTTGATGTCATTCCGACGTTATAGAGTATCAATTGTGTCAAAGGCTGCTGCGAAGTCAACGAAGAATATGTATAACTTTTTATTTTGCTCTAGAAAAGTTCCTGCAATGCTTCTTAAGATAAAGATGTTATCACTTGTAGAATAACTGCTTCGAAAACCTGACTGAAATTCTTTAAGCTTCGAGTTACTATTCATCCAACTACACAGGCGATTATTCAAAACTGAGACAAAAACTTTGTATGTGGAATTGAGAAAGGATATTCCACGGTAATTTTTTGGATCTGATATGTCTCCTTTTTTATGTATAGGAAATATAATTGATTCTTTGAACTGCTGTGGTATGTTTCCGGTTTCTAAAATTTCATTGAAGGCCTCTGTGAGTTTTCTGCCAAGGTTTATCGTTCCGTATTTCAGGAACTCTACCGTGATTCTGTCAGATCCTGGCCCTTTTCCATCTTTGAGTTTGCTCATTGCCAAACGTAGCTCTTCATCATTAATGACTCCATCTAGAATAGCGTCAGATAGAGAAGGTTTTGCATATAAAAAGGTTGGTGCAACCAAGTCGGGATTTAAAGCTTCTTGAAGTGTTCTTGCAATAAGGGTACCGAAAGATTATTGCTGATTTTTAGACTTTTACCGTTTATTTTTTGTATCTCTTTCCAAAATTCTTTGGTGTCTCTACAGCAAGTCAATTTTAAGGCCGTGGTTTCATAGTATCTCCTTTTTTTTCCCTTGCAGATTTTTTTATAGAAATTGTTTGCTTCGATATAGTATTTTTTCAGATCTGGATGGTTAAACTTTCGGAATACTCTTAGCCACCCAAATGATTTTTTTCTAGCCTTTTCACATTCCCTATCATACCACTCATTCTTCGTTTTCTGCCTTGAAGTATGTAATTGTCTACAAAACGGATATGAAGATTTAATTAAGTGTTCAATATCCTCTACCTTAAACTCTGCTTGCTCGTGAAGATTACGATTTGAGTTCTGCCGATACACCGTGGCCTTGCTTGCCTTCTGTCTGGGTTCTATCATAGGTGTTCTTACGGGACACTGTCTAATAGGAATACACGCCTAAAGACTTGGTGTGTATTCCAATGATTTCTGCAGAAGCTGCATGGATGAAGAAGAGGAAGAAGCCGCTCAACACCTTCTTTGCTCATGCCCCTTCTTCTTCGACGATAGTAGCGGCTTAGCTTACATCAACCCTAAAAGTCTTTCGAAAAACATTAAAAGTTCCGCGTTGTTCGACTAGCAGGTGATTAAACGGCTAGTCCCGAAATGATAGATTAATGGGTGATCAATGATCAACTCAGGTTTTTTGGGATTAGTAGGTGGTATACCAATGGACTCTTGTGGTCTAAGTGTGTCAGGCAATGCATGTACGTACATACTCATTGGCTGACAGCCTCTTCCACCTAAAATCTCTTCTAGAAGAAATCCTTCCAATTCTGTTAATCAATGCTGTTCTGTTATACAATATCCACTTACGTTTCTCTTTCAGCTATCGATCAAGTGAGACGTGCTTCCGAGTCCTTAGAAAAAATTCTTCATCACAAAAAATAGATATCAGAAATTATAGGCCTGTATCCAAGCTCTCTTCCATTCCCAATCTTAAACGAATAGTTGGTGGCAGCCATTAATTTTATTTAAAAATTAGTATTTGCAATCAGCGTCATGGCTTTATCCAAAGAAGATCATCAGTAACTATAACCTGCAACCTTTTTTTATCATAAATGTTTCGATTTTTTTGAAAATGAGTAGAAAATCGATAGAATAATGTACGTACGTAGTTCAAGCTATTTTCTAAACTAAGTGCGACTTAATCTCATAAAGAAATCCCGTTTCTGAAGTTCTGGTAGAAGTTAGATCGCCACATTTGACAACAAACATTGCTCCACGAAGCCGTCGGCGTCGACTCCTGCTCTTTTTTTTTCTTTATTGTGCTTTCCTGATTCAACTTAAAGCAAATTGGATGTTATTACCGCTGCGCTTGACGATGACTGCGTTGTCTAGTCGGTCGTAATTGAAGCTTGTGAAACCGGGATTTTCAGATCGGTAGTGCGAGATTTCGTCCCTCGGATTGAAGTGTCCTGTGAACTTAGGCCTACACCAACATCCTTTAATAACGACTTCAGTTATTGGCGAGCTCTCTGCAGTTTTGAATTACAAGTCGGTTGAGGTCTTCTTCTTCTTGATTACGCCACCTAGGACGAGGTCTCCCCCTTCCGCGATTTCCCTACAATATGGTTGTGCAATGTCGTCTGTGTAAGCGGAGTTATTGTAGAAGCTTTTGAAAGATTATTCTTCTTGTGTTGACGTTTAAGTTTTGTACAATAATTCCAAGATAGATGTTAAAGAGTACGCATGACAGTATTTCGCCTTATCGAAAGTCTTTTTCGACATCAAAGTTCTTGGTGAATTCTTTAGCGACCTTGACTTGACGGAGCAGCGTGAATTCTCCAAAGTCATCCTACATAGTGGTACGATTTTGCATGAGTGCGAAAACTATATGTAGCTCTGTACAGCTCGTCTTTGTAAATACTGTCAAACGCGGCCTTGAAATCGATGAAAAGGATGGTGTATATCGATATTATATTGCTATTCTATATATCGGTATCCGACGTTCTCATATTACAGCAGATAAGATCTTATACGCGACGTCAAGGAGGCTCATTCCTCTTTAATTAAGGCAATTGTGAGAGTCTCCCTTTTTAAGGATCAAACATACGGTCCGATACTTTCCAACTGATCTCAAGCTGATTTGAGGGCGCCCAAGCTGCTTTGAAGAGTGCGTCGCTATTACTTCTCTGGAGCATGTTCAACCATCATTCAAAGTGGCGTCATCTGGATAAATTCATACTGGCCGAAGAAAGTTTGTGTTCTCTGTTGCCCTTAGGGGCTTAGTACCTTAGTGGGTACTTAGTATCTTCATCTTTTCTCCTAAAATCTTTATTTCGAAATGATAATCGGGTTGTTTGACTGTATACTTCTCAGCCCGGATTTACATTTTATTGTTTCAGAAAAGGCATAAAAATATCTTAGTCTGTTTTTAATTAGCTGTTGGAAACTTTGATCCTTGGCTTCAATATGAGCCTGTTTTGCTATGAGGAGTGTCTAATCAGATCTGTGACAAATTACTCTCAACTGAAATACATTCCATTTAATTTTCATACAGTGGCTTAAAGATTATGCAAATACATTGGCAGCTTCTTTGTTTTCAAAAATGTATCGAAAACTTTAGAACTAGTAAAGCAATATCCTTTGATTGTTCGTAGTTCTCTTTTCAAGCATGCAATCAAATTTGCTGTTTTGTACCTACAAAACTGCAGGTTTTCCAAATAAAAAGCAAAAATAACTTTTGTTTGATTTTGAGAATTACAAAATAGGTATTTATATAAGACCGTCAGAACTTCATACGAAACTGTAGAATTTTCTTGTTTGTCTTCAAATTCAATTATCAGAAATAGCTCAATGTTGACTTTGTATTCCATCAAAGATTTCTTCTTCTCTTCAGACACGTAAAGGAAGAAAAGCTGTTTTATCCTCACTTAACACAATGAATTCACTTTTGGGAGAGAAGACGACACAAGTGCTTTCCCCAAATGAGGTCAAGGGCAAGTTATCATCCTCATTTTACTGAAACATCTCAACTATTACCTTAGGCATAAAACCCTCGTCAGTGGTTGATGAAGATAGGGTTTCGAAACAGGAATGTTTAAAACAATTTGCAGTGAACCGACCGACCACTTCCTACACCTCCGGTTTCCTTGGAATCTTGGAAAGTATTTGAAAAACTTTGTTAATCTTCTCAGATGTTTGTTGGCATCAGTTCCCATGAAGTTGTCGGTTGAATGCCGCGTTTATGAGACACTAAAAGGCCAGTGTGACTTAAGTTTTGCTTTTTTCTCTTTTCAAAGATTCACTTTTAGTTTCGTGTGAATAGAAAATCTTTTCTTATTCATGAAATAAAACGAGCTATGCTTTGAAAATTTGTTTCTTAAACAAAAGTTGATCCTGACAATGAATGAGCAGGAATTGCTTTGACTGTTTTCCTAAAGTAATTGTCTTTAAGTGAATAAAGAAGGCACTTGAATAAATCTAGTGTAGTGTGCTGCTTGAGTTCATAAGCCAAGGATAAGACGATACGTTATACCCATGAGGCATTGATGTAGTTCCTGTCTGTCTTATTTGTTTCTCCCTAGTTTTGTATTTAATTTAATGAAATGTTTTTTGTTTCCTTCTTTCAAATCCCTCTTCACATACTAATTTCTCAACAAACTTTGAGAATCTTCGCGTGCTTTTCAGTTGTAAGTTTTCTCTTAAATATCCGAATATCCTTGGAGTTGGTAAACGCTTCGACTAACGAGACTTGTGCATGCTCTGATACAGATAATCATCTCACATCTCTCGTCCATATATTTTGTCTGTCTTTGTTATATTCTGTACCAACTAATCGTTCTCCCTATTGGTCCTGTAGTTGGTGTCCACGTTTTCGTCCATCTCTCATGCCAATTCACATGAAGCGATTTGTATTCTGAATTGCTCCTTCCATTTGGAGTTTCCGTGTAGCTTAGCAATGGTTACGAATCCATTTCATGATGGAATTCTTTCTCCATAAATTGTTTCCGTATTTTTCATATACATATATGGTTTTTATTCACAGAAAATTAAAATTCAATTCAAGATTAGGTAGAGAAAACAGAGAAAATTCTCCAATACAAATACGAAGGAGGGTAGGTGGTGGTAGCCGGCTCGAGGCATTGAACTTGATTGCTCAGGAGCGCAAACAGATTGGAATTGAAGAGGAATATTACTTAAATGAACTGCGATTATATTATAATGCTGGGTATCAGCAGTCGTTGAAAAATAAAATCAAAATTTGCATCGCCAGATGGTTCCTTTTCATTAAGACACAATTTAAGTTTAATGAGCTTGATAGAGGTTTTTAATTTTGGAAATGACCAGTTTAAGATATTATTTGGATTATTCAGATGTCTTCATTGAAGCCCCAGATGGTCAAGAGATATAGGTTCTGATGTGATTTTCTTTTTGTGTTTCTTTTAAGGGACCAGATAGGAATTCAGTGCTCGTAGGTTGTGTCTGTGCTGGGTTTGACAATGACAACCTTGTGATGTGGTTTTTAAGTGGGACCTGTGACTTGTGACAAATTATTCTGACTGGATCAGGGGGGACATGGTTTGATTTATGATTTTAAGGGAGATTTGGACTTCGGTGGTCATTCTTTGGGGGTGACATCTTTGTGTTGCAGTATTCTGTTAAGTTATTTGTCAATCAATTGATTTGACGTTAAAATTTAAGAACAATCTCAATTTAACAACCATTACGTCTTTTTAGCTCTCAAAGTTTAAATTTAACTGCGAAAAATAACTCAGCGAAGCTGCAGCAAATCATCGAATTTGCATTCACAGAAAGTAGAAACCGTTCAAGTCGTAGAAGTGACGATGAAGTATTGATATTTGCATCATCTGTACAATGAACTATGGTACACAGGCTGCATTGTAGCCTTTACCGCCTCATAGTTTCACAAATGAATGAGTTGCGTTGAAAACGTTTGCAGCAAAGTCACCTTTTCTGGGTGGTTGTGTGTGAATGTATATTCGGCAAGGCTCTGAATTGTGTCAACTTATTTGCTCTCAGGTGTTGCAACTTGTCGTATGGTTCAATTTTCCTTATACATGTCTCCTGGAGAAACACTTGGCACTGATTTCGTCCACCCATAGGTGACTTGCCGCATTAGTAAATGCGAGTGGTGACAAAGGAATAATGCCCTGACTGAGCGAGGTCTGCCAGGGCGTATGGGAATGCCACAGGGGATAAGTTCGGTTTATAGAGCCAACGGTCAACTTCTACTGTGCAATGCTGAACGAGATACTCCGAAGTTTTTGGTTAAAAGGTCTTTTAGTTCAAATCTAAGGCTGGACAGTGTAGAGCGGATGGACATCAGCGCTCCAGCTCTACTGGTTTTCGAAAGCACATTGCAGGGGAATCGCGGATAGGGAAGACCTTGGAAGAACTTGGGTGACGCAATCATAGTGGGGGAAGACCTCAACCGCCTTATAGTGCAAAACTAGAGAGAGCTAGCCAGAAATCGAGGTCGTTGTCGAAAGATGTTGGTTGATGCTCAGATTTGGGCTCCTGGCCAGCTAGTGGCTGCTCTCAAGCCCCAACTTGAGGGTTTGAACACCAGACTATCAGGCCCCTTATATCCAAGGGGATCTTAAACCTGCGCCCAAGGTTAAAATAGTGCTTGGGGCTAACTATTCAACAGCGTAAAAATTCCGTTGTTTCGAAACAATCAATAGCCTCGAATTTGACCGTTGACGACCTTAGCAAACGAATAAGGGACACAGACCTCCGAATCGGCAAGTGGAACGTGAGATCCTTCAACGGACTACGTGCTTCCGTAGACTAAGCGGAGGCTCTAGACTGCTCCAAAGCTGATATAAACGTCACACAAGAAATGCGATAGAATGTTTGATGAAGTCTACAAATGCAGCCAAACAAAGAAACACGAAAAATGTTGATGCTAAAGAGAACATGGTTATCCTTTGTCTAAGGAAAAGACACCGAATTTTCTTAAAGAAAAAAAAGCAGAATGAGAAGTGCTCTTTTGAAGAAATTGAGAAATGCCATAATTGGAATGGGGCTTAAAAGTCTTACTCAGACGTGAAAAGATACTCTCAGGTTGTAAAGCTTCACACTCAAACCTGTATCTAAAGGACAACAAAGAAACATAGAGATAGATACGCAGTTGTTATACTTTGGCTCTAGAGAGACCACTTCATCAGCAACGAAGACACACTTTGCCATCCTTCTGACCTAGAAGAAGTTAAGCTTGGCATATGCAAACCTAAATCAAATAAGACTGCAGGTGCAGAATGCAGATGGCCTTGCTTCCACCGAGTTTGGCAGCTGGAGATTCATTAAAAAGGAGTATGCATCAACTGATCTTCATTATATGGTCGGAAGAAAGCATACTCGATGAGGGGAAACTAGTATCGTATGTTTTATTCTGAAAATGAAAGACGCTAAAAAATAAGATTTTGTCTGCTGTAAAGTTGTGTGTCTGAAAACCCATGTCAACAATTTGATAGGTTCTTATCAATGCTCCTTTAGACTAGAGAAGTCTACATTCGGCCAAGTGATCACACAACGGCGACCTTATGTAAGAACCCGGGGGTGAAACATCGAAATACTCAATTTTAATTTTAAAAGCCGCGCATGACAGTATTTACAGAAATGAGGAGTACGAGAGACTGTGTACAATTGACCAAGTGACGGTAGATCTTATGTAAGAACCCGGGAGTAAAACTTCGATATACCCTATTTTTCTATGAGTTTCAAGGCCGCATATGACTGTATTTACAGGAATGAGGTGTCCAAGAGCCATGTCTATTTTCGACATTCCTGCAAAACTCATACGGTTGTGCAGGATGACATTGGAGAATTCACGCTGCTCCGCCAATGTCACCGAACTCACCGAAGCCTCTGATATCGAAAAGGACTTTCGAAAAACTGTCATGCGATTTCTTCAGCATCATACTTGAAAAGATTGTACAAAACTCAATCGTGAAGGCCAGAGTAATAATCTTTCAAAAATTTGGACAATTATTCGCTTACACAGTCGTAATCGACGATATTAATGTTGTTTGCAATAACTTTGCTTCGTTTTTTCAATCAAATTTCGTTGATCTCAAATTAGATAACTTTAATGTTAACTTGTTAAACACAAATCCTTCTGTCGACCTTGGTAGCTTGTGCTTATCTGTCGATGATGTTTTGCAAGCACTGTTGTCACTCGAGAATTACTACTCGATTTCACCTGACAAAATTCCACAAATTTTGTTAAAAACTTTAGCAAACTATCTTGCAGCTCCACTTTGTTTTATATTTAACTTATCTCTAAATAGTGGGGTATTTTTGGATGAGTGGAAATACTCCATCATAACCCCGCTCCATAAAGCAGGAGCAAAGACCTCTGTTGAAAATTACAGACCTATTGCCAAACTTCAACTAATTCCTAAGGTTTTCGAATCAATTGTGAAAAACAAGTTATATAACCAAATTCATAACTTTATTTCTGTACACCAACATGGTTTCTTAAGGGGAAGATCAACGTCAACAAATTTATCTTTGTTCACAAGCTACTGCCTCACTCAATTAGAAAATCGTTCTCAAGTAGACACCATCTACACCGATTTTTCTAAGGCATTCGACCGAGTTCAACATAGTGTTCTCGTAAAAAAAACTTGAGATGTTTGGTTTTCATTCAAATCTTCTCATGTGGATTGTAAGTTATCTAGAAAATAGAAAACAAATGGTTAAAATTGGAGATGTGTTATCTCGAGAAATTATAAATTTTTCAGGCGTTCCTCAAGGCAGTCACCTAGGCCCATTGTTTTTGATTATTTTTATAAATGACTTGCCATCGCATCTTTTATATTCTAAATGTCTTTTATTTGCTGATGATTTAAAAATTTTCAGCTGCATAAACTCAGTAAATGATTCAAATAAACTACAGTTAGATTTGAACAATCTATCTAACTGGTGTGATTCCAATGGTTTACACTTAAATAAGAAAAAATGTAGTGTGGTTACTTATTCAAGAATTCATAATCCTCTGAAATTTAGTTATAAACTCGACAACGATATTTTACAGCAACTTGATAGTCACAAGGATCTGGGAGTAATTTTTGACTCAAAATTGAGCTTCTCAAATCACATAGACCAAGTTATTTCGAAAGCAAACTCAATGTTAGGGTTTGTTATTCGTAACTCTAAAAATTTTAAGCAGCTATCACTTATTGGGAAACTTGCAGTGACTATGACTATACTCAACACAATATATATATAAATCAATTGAATTTTTCGCTTTAGTGAACTTGGATGCTATCAGGTAGCAAGATTTTCATACGGCGATTCACAGCTTCAGTAGACAATTCATTTCTTCTACCACTTATCAGTAGCAAGCGGAGATTTGGAAGAAAGAAAACAGGTGTTCTTGTTATGACTATACAAAACACAATAAATCGAAATCGGTGTGCCAATACCTAGTCAGGCCGACTTGCGTTGTGAGGCCCAACAACTACTTCTTGGGAGCGACTGATGTGTTACTCTACACAACGTTATTGTTGGTCTTAGCGGAATTGGTATCAACGAAGTGGTAGACACCGAAGAAGCGCAGTGGCTACTGATACTGCTACTGATACCTGCTAACATAAAAGTTCGATGAAGCCACAAATTAATACAGTGGTAGAACTTCAGCCGGTCCCAAGAAACGGTTGATAGGAACGAAGAACCAACACATTATTTACAAGAACGCGTCATTCCAATAGTTCCTAGCTGCAAATAAGCAGAAGCTTGGGCTGCTAGCATTCAAGGGCTATAAAAGCAAAAATTAATGTTATTGAGGCATAGTACAACAGTGAGCTTCGTGATAGTGATCTGCAAAAGTTATTTAGTTTTGTGAAA
Organism: Melanostoma scalare; assembly: GCA_949752695.1. NCBI lineage: Eukaryota > Metazoa > Arthropoda > Insecta > Diptera > Syrphidae > Melanostoma > Melanostoma scalare. The sequence continues at coordinate 48,026,713 of OX456986.1, forward strand.
ACAATTAACTTTAGTGGATGTTTTAAGTTTGCCTGACAGAGACAGTGTTTAATTAATATTAAAGTGTAAAAATATAAATAAATAAATTTTATAAATATATTTTTAAAATTTCCAATAGCTGTATGTTTTCTTTCCACTATATCCTGCTCTGATACTGGATTTATTAAATAAAATACTTAGCATTTTTGGAAAACTTTCTTATGCCTTTTTTAAGTAAATGAGTGTATATCAACTGTTCGGGTTTTCCAAAGGATCATATAATAATTGAATGTAAATATTTGATTTATTCCGATCTTTAAACTCTTTTAATTCCGTGAAATTATTTTGAGATCCGGATATCCGGATACCGAAAAGTATTCGGATATCCGACACCATCCGGATATCCGGATATCCGACACTATCCGGATATCCTATATACTATCCGAATAGGTCGGATAACGGATCCAGGATCCGGATCTGTTCCGGATATCCGGATATCCGGATACTTTGAAGCACTACTTTATATACAAGTCTTCTTAGGCCGCATTTAGAGTATTGCAGCGTTGTATGGAATCCCTACACTCAGTCAAGTATTTTCCGTATTGAAAAAATTCAAAAAAGATTCACAAAAATGGCCTTGCGAAAAACTTTTGGTTATTTGAACGTTCCATCCTATGAAACGAGATGTATTTTAATTGACTTAAAACCTCTTGCCCAAAGGAGAAAATTAAATTCAATTCTCTTCGCCTACGATGTATTGAATTGTGTAATTGACTGTCCGGTTTTGTTATCTATGTTTAATATTTACGCACCATCTCGATATTTGCGCCCCCGAAATGGGAATTTTCTAAGTGTTCCTTACCATAGTACCAACTATGCTAGGCATAATCCTATTACTAGAACTTGTTTGGATTTCAACGAATATGATTTCGCCATAGATTTCAATGTTGATAGAAACGAAATAAAAAATAAGCTAGTTAAATTGTTATAACTTTATATTAATTATTGTAATTTTGTATATTTAAAATATGTTTATGTTGATAAAAACCAAATTTGTAGTCTTTATAGAGTGTTGTAACTTTTAAGACGGAATAAATAAATAAATAAATAAATTCAAAGAATTTAGCGTGATGTCGTCATAGATGCTTTTTTGAGTTCAAACAGAAGCGTCAAAAATAAGTTTGCTGTTTAATGACGGTAAAACGAAGTATGTGCTGTCGCCAAACAAGGACACAGAACATCGACAAATGCGACAAAGTGTCACAATAGACAGATATAACTTCGAGGTAGTACAGGACTTCGTCTACCTAGGATTCGCTATAGACACAGAAAAGTACATTAGTGCGGAGATCAAAAGTAGAATTTTTCTTGCCATTCGCTGCTAGTTTAGGTCAAGAAGGCAAATGAGGAACAAAACCCTCTCTAGAAAAACCAAAGTAATCCTTTATAAGATCCTGCTCTTCCTATTCTTGTTTTACGATGCTGAAGCATTAACTTAAATGGGTGAGGAAGTTCTTGGTCATTTTGAATGAAAAGTACTCCGAGTGATCTTTGTCCTCGTATGTGAAGACAATCGGCCCTATCGTGGTAACCGTCAAAGCGGAGTTTTCTCCGCAACGCATCTTTTTTCGGAGATTCAATTTTGCTTCAAAGTAGTTGTCGTCGTAAGAAATTTTTCACAACTGCGGAAATGCGTTGCATTCCCAAAACTAAAATCTCCGCAACAAAAACATATCGGAGAACGTCGGATCGTCCGATCGGAGAACTACCGCGAAGCAAAATGTCTCCGATCGGAGAGAATTCCGCTCCGACGGTTACCACGATAGGGCCGAATGTGTTAAGATTAGGGTTTAAAAACGACCTGTATGTACTGTTCCGCAACATGGGCATAGCTGGAAGAGTACGCACCACCGCATGGCCACAATGGCTGGGGCGTGTAAATCGCACCGTTTTGCAGCTGTGCTTTTAATTTTGTTCTAATTTTTCGGTTTGCCGTTCAGAACCTGGCTGTGTCCTTAAGCTGCGCGTACTTTAGTGCAAGAAGCCATGCAAAAAGCGATTCGAGATGCTATATTAGATGCAGCATAGTGCACGCAGTAAAATCGTTGTTTTACTTGATTACAAACTTTTCTGTCGCAAAATCGCTTGAAAATGTGGTCAAAAGGTTTTTTGTGCGAGAACCTTGGGACAGGCTCGCAAGTATCACATCAAAAAATACTTCATTATAAGCACGTGTATAAGATTACCACCATACGCATTTATTTGTGGTACCCGTGGTGTGATGGATATAGCATGTCCGCTTGTTAATCCAGAGGTTCGAGTTCGAATCCCAACAGAGGCAAAAATGTTTTTTCCACGGGTATCGCCTTTCGCGAGAAAATTGGCAAGTCCTCCGTTAGTATTCATTGCCATGAAAAGCGCTTTCTCGATTAGCCGTTTGGAACCGGCAGAAAATTGAAGGTCCCCTCCATTTCCTCAAAAAGCATGGTTGTGAGAAATGCGCTAGGCCCATGGGCTCCTCGCTCTGTTGCGCCACCCTATATATTTATTTTATTTTTTACATACGCATTTAAACGCTTCTCGCATCTCTTCTACTGTACTCGTAGCTTTAGAGTGCACAACTGGAGAGTCCACACGAATTTATTTGAAAAAGAAGATGTAGTTTGCCGTCTTGGTCACATGGAACTGTAATGCTCAACTAAATTAGTAAGTTAAGATGAAAATTGATGAAATCGATGAACATTTAAACTCATGCTTAATCCAAAATAACCTAGGTGGACAAATATCATCATTTGTCTGGCTACCAAAAGGATCTGGTCAAACCTAGATCCAAAACGTTCCGGATGTTTTTAGACACACTGAATTTTAACTCCAGATACTACTAAATAGGTAGACACGCCACAATGCTCAATGTCCCATCAAACACTTCTGGTAAGCTGCACGCATGAGAAAAAGAGCAGTAAATAGTTCCATATTTTCTCTGCACGTTCTCTGTCCTCTTTCAACGACGTAAAGTATATTTGGGAGAACTCTCTTCAGCTACATTCAAGTGATTTTATCATTAGGGACATTCATAGACATTATCGGTTTGTAGAGACTCAAAATGGTGTAAATAGTGAGGCCTGAGCCGGTTCTTCTTCTGATATGGCATCACAAATAACCTTTCAGTAGTTTAAGTGCGTCGGTAGTTTTCTTGATAGCCACATTAACCTTACCCCATCTGACCCAACATACCCTAACATAAACTTGTTAAGACTCAAGTATGGAAGAGTTTTCCAAGCAGGCCTCTTCATATGACTTTATATGACTTCATATGATATAAAAGGCTTTCGTTGTTGACACAGCTTAAATTCCGACAGTTTAGTTTTCATTAGGTGCGCAAATCTGATGGCAAATAACCCCATCAGTGATTGAGTGAGTGAGTATTACTTGTCTTTCGAAATTCGCTCTATATTACGCAAACTTAGTCTGCTTTTCAAATACTGATGAAAGAATGTCAACTTGTGGTACTAAAATGCTCTTTAACATGAGAAGTAATGCCAAAAACATATAATTCAGTCACGTATGTATTACTCGATCACGTGTGCGGCAATTCGGCGCGTTAGTTTTTGATGCGTAGTGGTAGGCCATTCAAAATTTAATCACAATACAGTTTTCTGGAAAAATTAAATCAATTAAAACGAAAAATACTTGAAACAAAAAACTTAAAATCAATCAACATGCTTTTTCCCCATTCTATCAAACCCATCCTGTAAATGAGTATATGTTGAGGACCTACTATTAACACCTTACCACTGGTGGGGGGGGATATTAATAGCATGCACTCAATAACTTTAGCAAACCGTTCTTTACCGCTGGTGGGGAGAACTTAATGAGAAAAACACTGGTTTGATTGCCGTTCTAACTGCAAGTGTCTTATTTATTATTAGCTCAAAGTATTTATACATATTAAGTGCTTACTAGACAATAAAGAATAACATATGCCTGAATGAGGTGCAACGACTCGTGCGAGCATAATAAATGCTGATCGTTGCAGGAGGTGTCGTATTCGTTTGCCTGTTGGTCACTCACCTGTTGTTGTTCATTCAGTTGGTGGTGTCTGGTGTAATTTTTTGTTATGCGCTCGTTTGGCATTTGTTGTCATAACAAATGCAAACAGCCCAGATGCCTTGTCAGCACAGATTATGTACGTACTTGTACATTCTGCCCGGCCAAGTTTGGACTGTGCAGCTCGATGACAGTGTTTGCAGCTTCTGTATTTATTTCTTCGACATTGTTATTATCGATAATTGGTAGAGGACACAGTTTGCCTATAGGTCTCTTATAGATTTTATTTTTTGTCCTTACAGACACAACTCGTACCAAATCATCGTCTCCCGCATGGGTTTCCTCAATTATACCCAAAGACCACCTTGTTGGTGGAAGGTTGTCATCTTTCAGCAGTACAATGTTACCAGGACTCAGATTCCTAGTCTTCTGCGTCCATTTCTGTCTTTGTTGAAGGGTTGTCAAGTAACTTTGGCTCCATTTTTTCCAAAATTGTTGTTGCATCCGTTCCAATAGCTGCCATCTTGTCAGTAACGTTTCTTTCTCGTCAAGTCTATGTTTTTCCGGTGGTGCTAGTAGGGCTGCCCCGATTAAGAAGTGTCCTGCCGTCAGTACATCTGGATCGTCTGGATCGTTTGAGAGTGGATAAAGTGGCCGTGAATTAAGACACGCCTCGATTTGCGTTAATAATGTTGCTAGTTCTTCAAATGTAAGTTTGTGCTCTCCGATGGTTCTTTTTAAATGATACTTTATCGATTTCACTCCCGCCTCCCACAACCCACCAAAATGAGGGGCTCCAGGGGGTATAAAATGCCACTCCGTACTACAAGACATGAGCATATTTGACATGTCTTGATTGTACTTCTCTTGGGCTTTCACGTTTAGTTGGAGAATTTTGTTTGCAGACACAAAATTTGTTCCGTTGTCACTATACAGATGCGCGACATGACCTCTTCGCCCACAGAGTCTTTTGAAAGCTGCGATGAATGCGTTCGCCGTTAGATCGCTCACAACTTCAATATGTATAGCCTTTGTTGCTAGGCATATGAAAATTGCAATGTATCCCTTGTATGATTTGTTGCCTCTTCCCTTTGACATTCTGATGTCTATTGGTCCAGCATAGTCGACACCGGTGTGTAGGAAAGGCCTGCTTCGATTTACCCTTGGTTGAGGAAGGTTTCCCATCAATTGTTTGCTTCTATCTGATTTATGTCTGAAACAGATAGTACATCCGTGAAGCCGTTGCTTAACTGCACTGGACCCATTGATAACCCAGTAACGCTGTCGTATATAGGAATGTGTTAACTGGCTTCCTCCGTGTAATGTTGATTTGTGAGCGTCGTCAATGAGAAGCGTGGTAAGATCACTTTTGTGTGGAATTATAATAGGATGTTTTTGTAACTCAGAAAGTTTAGCTTCCGTCAGTCTTCCTGTAACTCGAATAATTCCGTCTTCGTCAATAAATGGAACAAGGCATCGTAATTTGCTCTTCTTTTCTACATCTTTTCCAGCTTTAAGACCTTTCATTTCAGAACCAAAATGTGTATTTTGGGTGTTTCTTATTAGAAGTTTGTTCGCACTTTCTATTTCATCACTCGATAAGGGTCCCGATCTCCTGTTTTGGCTGTGCGATTTCACGTTGTACAGAAATCGTTCGCAATATGCAAGAATTCTTGTGAGACGTTTGAGCGAACTGTGTCGTGTTGTCATTTGTCCTATTAAATCTTGTTTATTTTCTTGTACGCTCATCATCGCACAAATGTTGACCTTTTTAATTTCTAGGTCGGTACTGTGTATGTTGTTATCATTGTATAATACTTCTGCATGAGAGAGCCACTTCGGACCATTCCACCAAAGAAGATGATCTTTAAGCTGTGATGGGTTTATACCTCTCGAAGCACAATCTGCTGGGTTTTCATTACCACTAACGTGATGCAATTTTGTTGAATCTATTACTTTCAGTATAGTTTCGACTCTATTCGCGACGTAATTTTTCCATTTAAATGGATTTCCATTCAACCATGCAAGAGTAATCTTCGAGTCGGTCCACGCGTGTACTTCTAATTCATCTATTGAAAGCGCCACCACCGTCTTTTTAATCAATTTTGCTAGCAATACTGCTCCACATAGTTCCAGCCTTGGTATTGAAACTTTTTTAATCGGTGCAACTTTTGATTTAGCGCACAATACATTTACATGAACAGTTCCAGCCTCTGTTATCACCCTTGTATAAATAACTGCAGCAAACGCTCTCTCTGATGCGTCACAAAACCCGTGCAGTTCAACTCGGTGCTTCCTTTCGAACTGATTCCATCGTGGTATCTTTATGTTTTCTATGCAACTCAACTCGTTTTTGAATTTTTTCCAACTGCTTATGATTTCTTCAGGTAGTATTTCGTCCCATTCTCTCTCTTCCTTCCAAAGCTCTTGCTGCACTATTTTGGCTTTTATGATAATAGGGGTTAGCCAACCCAACGGATCAAAAAGTCTTGCTGTTTCTGATACAATAATTCTTTTCGTTATTTTTTCGTTGGCTGTTTCTAGATGTGTTTTAAACTCAAATGTATCAGATTCTGGGCGCCAGTATATGCCTAAGGTTTTGACAGGATCGTATGCATTTAATTTAAATCTCCCTTGGTCTTGGTCTTCGGTTGCAATGTTTTTTAATATAGTTTCTGAATTAGCGGACCATTTTCTAAGTTTAAATCCACCACTTGTCATTAGTTGCGTTAGCTGTGTACAGGCTTTTTGCGCATCTTTTATTGTATCTGCTCCCGATAACAAGTCATCGACATAAAAATCTTCACGAGTAAGTTTTGATGCAAGTTCAAATTTTTCTTCTTCATCCAACGCTAATTGATGAAGAACCCTTGTAGCCAAAAACGGAGCGGAGGACGTTCCGTACGTTACGGTTTTCAGTCTGTATTCCTTAATTTTTTGTGTTGGCTTTTCTCTCCATAGTATTCGTTGGTAATCCTGATCTTCTTGAGCAACAAGTATTTGCCTGTACATTTTCTCAATGTCTGCCCGGAATACAATTTTATGTTTCCTCCATCTGGTTATTATGCTATACAGATCATTTTGTATTATGGGACCTGTCAGCATTTTATCGTTGAGGCTTAGCCCTGAACTGGTTTTTGAAGATGCGTCAAAAACAACTCTAAGTTTTGTTGTTGAACTTTCCGGTCTTATTACTGCTTGATGTGGGAGATAGTATACTTCATTTTTTCTGGTGCTTATAGAGGTATCTACTAATTCCATATGACCGAGCTCAATGTATTCTTGCAAGAAGGCATTGTAATCTTCATGCAACTGTTTATCTCGTGAGAACCTCTTCTCTGTTTGAAGAAAGCGGGCTAAAGCTCTTTTCTTCGATTCACCTAGTTCTGCTGCACCTTCCTTGAATGGCAGTCTAACAACGTATCTTCCAGATGGTTCCCTTTTATGTGTGTCCATGAATATCTCTTCGCATCTCAGTTCTTCCATCGTCAAATTAGTTTTTTCTTGTATCTCCTCTGTTTCCCAAAACAGCTTAAGTTGGTCATTGAGCTCAACATTTGTAATATGACAGGTTGATGATTCGTTGTTGCTAGTTTGATTGATACTTCCAGATAATATCCAACCTAGCTTCGTGTTTTGAGCTATCGGAGAGCCAGGGTTGCCTTTAATTACTCCGTCGATAATTATGTCTTGAAAAACGTCTGCTCCAATTAATACATCTATTGCTGCTCTTTTGTTGTATGACGGGTCGGCTAAAGAAAGATGTTCAATGTGGTCCCATCTTTTCTCAATGAACGACTTGTCCGGTTGTACTTTTGTTAGCTTCGGAAGTACAAGGAATGTTGCCCATGTTTGAAATGTCGAAGGATATATCGATTTTATTTGCAGTTCCACTTTACTTGTCGCAGTTCCAGCTTTAGTTGAACCCAAACCAGTCACTGATGCAAATGTTTTCCTCTTCTTTAGTTGCAGCCGTTGCACTGCATCTTCCGTGATAAAAGATGACTGAGAGCCTTGGTCAACTAAAGCTCTCAGAACGAATTCTCCACCATTCCAATTTGTTTTTATTAAGGCTGTGGCCAAAAGCACCGTGTTTTGAATTGTATCCGCAAAGTTTGATTGTTGTGATTGCATATTTCTTCCTACCTCTGCAGCGTGAAGAAGCGTGTGATGCTGCCCCCTGCAGATTTGGCACGTTTTGAAAGATGTACACATTGCTGTGTTGTGTTCACTCTTTAAACAATTTCTGCACAATTTTTCCCTCTTAACAACTTCTTGTCTCTGTGTGGTCGGCATCGTAACAAATTTGTTGCAGACATGCAACCAGTGAGGTCCTTTGCATAACCTACAACATGGCGTGGCGACAGCATGGTAACTTCTGTTCATTGGCTTTCTGTACTGCGATTTTTGAGCGTAATTAGGTTGTTTCAGCTCTTTCGTGTTTTCTCCTTTGTTTTTTCTTCCTTCTAAGTTTTCGAGTGCGTTAAATTTATTTTCTAGGAATTTCAGAAACTCGTCAAGACCCTGTAGATCTTTAGGGTTGCTTAACGATTGCTCGTATGCTTTTCTGGTTTCGTTGTCCAATTTTTGTGAAACTATGAAGACTACCATTGGGTCCCAGGTTCCAGTATCAATTGTTAAACCTTTCAATGCATTGACGCATTCTGCTGTAGTGTCGTGTAATCGCCTCAGGTGTTCTGCTGACTCGAATGGACAGTCGCGTTGATTAAGTAAAGCCTGTAGTTGTGCATTTACTAGTAGTCTGGTGTTTTCATACCTATTTATCAGCATGTCGCGCGCCATAGTATAGTTGGTGTCAATTATCTGGAGATGTTGAATCATTTTTGCTGCTTCTCCCGTCAGATTCGTTTTAAGGTAATGTAGTTTTTGTACATTACCTAAATTTTCATTTTTGTCGATGGTTTGTTGGAAAAGATCAATAAATGATTTCCATTTTTTGTAATCCCCGTCAAAAGCTGGTATTTTGATGGTTGGCAACTTCAGCTCCTTTTGTTTTGGGAAATTGTTGGAGGTTGGTTCACTTTTATCGTTCTTTAGCAAATCGTCAATGTTTTCTTGGAGCTTTACCATTATGTTTTCGTAAATTTGCTCGATTTCTTCATGGTCTCTTAACAGCTCCGCGTAGTAAGCATCATCATCTGCGTGCTCAATGATGTCGTTATGGGTTTTGGTAATGATCTCCCACAAGTTGCTTATGACTGCCATCTTTTGTGAATAATAGGCTTTGGAAACCTGCCCCGCTTGGTCCATACGTTCCAATGATCGGAAGAACGCTTGCTTTTGTGCTTCTTGCCGTTTGATTCTCTTCTTTTGTTCCTCGTTTGGCTCGTACCTATCGTTTCTTGATTGTGCCTGGCTTGCAGCTGCAATCATTCGTTTTTCTTCTTCATCAAGCTCCTTCATTTTAATGTTGAGCTTATTTTTTATTTCCAGCACTGTCTTTTCCACTTGTTCAATATATTTTGATTGAACATATGGATGTGCTTTACTGTAATCCGTGTGTTCCGTTATTGCCGTATGCCTTTCTTGGAATTCCTTCCAATGAAATCCCAGATCATCCAGTCGTTCTTGAATGAAATTACGTGTCCGCCTGACTTTTGGTTCTTTCGTATACTTTTCCGATACCTTCTTTATCCATTCAACAGTTTCTTTCTGCTTCTGGATAAGTTCGTCGAAAGTATCCATTCTCACTTTTTGTTGTTTCGCCTTTACTCGTTGTTTTTCGTTCACCTGTCTTCTTTTCTCGTTCTCAACTCGTTATTATCGTTCACTCGTTCTAAACGTCTTCTTTTCCCGTTCTTAACTCGTTATTATCGTTCACTCGTTCTAAACGTCTTCTTTTCTCGTTCTTAACTTTTTTTTTTTTTTTTTTTTTTTAAACACTTTTCACTGATTCTAAATTTTTTCTCGAAGGACCATATGTTGAGGACCTACTATTAACACCTTACCACTGGTGGGGGGATATTAATAGCATGCACTCAATAACTTTAGCAAACCGTTCTTTACCGCTGGTGGGGAGAACTTAATGAGAAAAACACTGGTTTGATTGCCGTTCTAACTGCAAGTGTCTTATTTATTATTAGCTCAAAGTATTTATACATATTAAGTGCTTACTAGACAATAAAGAATAACATATGCCTGAATGAGGTGCAACGACTCGTGCGAGCATAATAAATGCTGATCGTTGCAGGAGGTGTCGTATTCGTTTGCCTGTTGGTCACTCACCTGTTGTTGTTCATTCAGTTGGTGGTGTCTGGTGTAATTTTTTGTTATGCGCTCGTTTGGCATTTGTTGTCATAACAAATGCAAACAGCCCAGATGCCTTGTCAGCACAGATTATGTACGTACTTGTACAGTATAAGTGAACCAAATTGTTTTCATACATTCAAAGCTTTCACAACATGACCCCTATTCATGTGCATAAATATCTTTATATTTTCAGAACCTGTCCGTCAATTCAACTGACAACTAATCGGAATCAAAGCCAACGCAACAACAATTAATGATGTGTTATACAAGTTAGCAACGATGTTTTGATGAAATTTTGATTAATTCACTGCATCATCAGCTCACACGCAACCATAACAATTTTCAAAGGAATCCTGGCATCGATATTCGAAATATCTAATAACTGGAAATGGAAAAGCGTTCAATTTTGTTTATCATTATTGTAATTATCCTTTTTTCTAATAAGGAATGTACAAATATTTCTGTTTTATACACCACTACGTCCAGCATACCATCGAGCTATGCTCAATCATCTACTCAGTCCTATGCTAGGGATTTCACTTTGACAACGACACAATGGGATGAAGTTTTGCCTGTAACGAGGCAACCAGCCCTTTCTGAGAAACAACAGGGCATCACCATAGAATCAACACAAATTAATCCTCTCAAATTCCCAGAGACATCACCATCATCATCATCATCGGACTACAGCAGCAAAATCCAAAAGACTGAAACAAGTTTTCGAACGCATGCAAGTCTAGTAGGTGTGTCCTCTGAATATAAACCCAATTTCGAAGGAACAATAAGCTTAGAAAATAATGAAGCGACTTCACGTAATCCAATAACAAAAAATACGAACACCCCGACGGCGACGTCGGAGTCGTCGGTGTCATCTCCCATGGGAGATACATCGACCTTAAAGAACCGGGGGAGCATGCAAACGACAGCATTGTATTGGTATCCTTCCGAAGAATCAATCTTTGATGAGCAGCAGCCAACTTCGACATCGAATGCACTTTTTCAAAATGTTTTCAAAAACATAAGCGCTGAAAACGCATATGTGTTGCCTACAAGAAGTAATTTTTTTCTAGTGCCGCCAGTTAGATTGCCATCACCACCTGGACCAGTTACAATATCGACAATATCAAGCATTACAAACTCTACTACATCGTGGCCAGTTAAGCATGCTTCGGTAGTTGAAGGTGATGTTATTCTAGGTGGCCTTATGATGGTGCATTCTAGAGAGGATAGCATAACGTGCGGACCTATTATGCCCCAAGGCGGGATACAGGCATTGGAAGCAATGCTCTATACTTTGGATCAGGTTAATGAAAACCAGTTGCTGCCGGATATTACATTAGGTGCGCACATTTTGGATGACTGTGATAAGGATACCTATGGGCTCGAAATGGCGGTGGATTTTATCAAAGGTAAGTGAATTTTAAATTGGAAAAATATTTTTTTTATTGAAGTTGTTCGGCGGATTTCTGTTGCTAAGCCTGAAGTCCTTGTGAGCCTTTAAGGAAAAGAAAATTCTTTCGCGATTAAGACCCCTCCGAATATTCATGATTTTTAAATTAAATTCAAGACGTCACGAACAGTAAACAGGCGTGTTTGTAAGCTTTGTTGAAAGGAAGGCTTTTTTCGTAGTATATCCTTGTTCTTATCTATCTACCTTCCTTCAATTAGGTGATAGACTTACCGCTGAGCCAGTATGAGATTTTTACAGTCGAGCATGAAATTCGGAACTTCATTACCAAAATGAGATGCTAATACTCGTGCCTTCTCTTTAATGGTGAGGCAGCGCCATATCGAAGAAATTTTGCATCCATTGGTTCGACATCGTAGTGAAGTGGGCACGCTGAAGCACTAATCCGATGTTTTCCGAGTAGGGATAAAGTTGAAATTCAAAATAATAACTTTTGCACAAATGGATAAATATCTTCTATTCTCAGTTTTATTGAAGATTTCAATTCAAACCTTTGTGATGTTGTGGAGCATCCGTCCACGAACGATCTTTTAGCTTAAATCATCTCCTCGTGAGCTCTTTTTTTGTCCTGTTGTAAAGATATAGATACAGTTTAGATACAGTTTATTAGATTTTAAAAGATATTTAGAAAGTGGAAGTGAATTTTCTTTTCCAACTGACTGCTTCGCGCAAAAGACACCAAAAAATGTTTTTCGTTTCGCAAGGAATAGGCAAGTCTTCCGATAGTAAATTCATTGCCATGAAATGCGCTTTCTCGATTAGCCGTTTGGAACCGGAAGAAGATTGTAGGACCCCCACTCTTCACAAGGAATGGTTCTGAGACAAGTGCTAGGCCCAGGGACTCTCCGTTATGGTGCGCCGCATTATTGATTTTATTTTAGCGCCTTCCCAGATGTATGCTGGGTAAAATTTTTCGAACTTTTTTAATCTTCTGCCAGGTTACAAAATTGGTATTCGTATTTGTAGAGATGCATACGACAGTCGTTTTTTATGAAATCAAAAAATACGACAGTTGTTGCATTTTGTGTGACAAAGCGCGACTGTCGCTTACGTCTGCGAAATGAGAATACAAATACGACTTTCCTAATTCGACAGAATAGGACTTAAAGTCCTTTCCTAGTTTTTTAATATTCTGTCGAATTAAAAAATTCGTATTTGTATTCTCATTTAGCAGACGTAAGTGACAGTCGCGCTTTGTAATCTTCTTCTTTCCATTCCGGCGTTACGAGTAGTGATCTTGAAGCGATCACAACCCTCCCACTTTTCTGCTTCACACTAGTGATCCGCCTGTGGGGTGCGCCGCGTTGACCTCAGAAAGCGTCGGAAAGCCTCCCGGTTTTGGATTGCTCCATGTCTGAGGCCAACCAAATGCTGCTGTTTTTGCATTTGCTTGTACCAGGAGTGTTTTGGCCTGCCTTTTCGTTTTCGTCGCGAATTTGTTAACGTTGTACGATATTGCCTTATGGACGGGGTTCTGCGGATCTCTTCTTTGAACATGACAATACCAACTGAGCCTGAGCCGGTCGTGCTAAATTTTGTCCAAGATGGTACTTTTGACATGAAGGCTTCCAGGGATCTTAGTACTTCTAATTCGATCAAGCTTTGTTACTCCTGCTGTCATCCGAAGCATCTTTCGGCTGCCGTCAATTTGCTCTCACACTTTTTGTACATTGTCCAACATTATGAACCGTATGTCAGAGCTGGACGGACAACTGCTGTGTAGAGTCTTCCCTTCAGCTTAGGGGGCATTTTCACGGGCACGATCACAGAAGATAGCGGAGTTTTCTCGCCACTTCATCCACCCTACGCTTACTCGATGATTGATGTCGTCATCACAAGTTGCTTCACTATTGATCAGAGATCCCAGATATTTAAACTTTTCACACTTGGGAAGCACATTTCCATTCAAATAAATGTCTGGAATAGGCTTGTCTGGATCAGAAAAAGGGCAGCACATGTATTCAGTCTTTTTAGCGCTAATACGGTACCCATTTCCTTCCAGAACATCAATCCAAACGTCAGGTGCTCGTTGCAGGGATGTAGGATCCTCGCTTATGATGGTTCCATCGTCAGCAAATAATAATTGTTGTACTTTATTGTCCGTTACTTTTCCTTCGAGCAAATAATCCAGAACAGCAATAAAGAGCAGTGGACTCAAGACACTTCCCTGATGTACACCTACTGTTATTTGGAATTCTTCGGTGACTCCAGCTGGGCATCTCACTTTTGTAACTGCTCCCTCGTACATGTCCATAATTATTCGCGCATAGGCTTCAGGAACTCCTCGGTGTCTGAGGGCCACCCCACACACCACAGTCGCGCTTTGTAATATCAAAAAATAAACGACAGTTGTCGTATTTTGTGATATCAAAACCATGGGTACTATTCATGGATAATGGCAGTTTTGAAATGTTTAGCCTAAACGACAAAAAACGGCAATGATTTTTCGAAGCATTGAATTTCACTCGGTTTTTTTTACCCCATGTAACAATGCTGTCAAGGTCAGAATTCAATAAGCTTATAAGCAGCCATTCTAGTTCCCAATCCGAAGAGCAGGGACGTGAATTTGGAAACTAATATGAATAGCTGAGTGTTGAGTCGTCTTAGGAGATCTAGAAGTTTCGGAAAGAGGTCGTTTATGAAAATAAGGAAGAGAGTTAGACACGAAATGGAGCTCTGGGAGACACCAGTGTTTATAAAGTGGGTATCCGAACTGAAACCATCCACTACAACTTGGATTAAAGGGTGAGAAAAGGGGATTCCTAATGCGAACAAGAGACTAATCGATGTATTTTCGATCAGAGAACTCGATGCCGAACTCTTTCAAACGCCTTAGAAATATCAAGCGTAATAATCTTACTTTTTCCAAAACAGTGCAAAGACTGGTTCCTCTTTTCAATGAGATATGCCATCTGATCACCAGTGGAACTTTTGCTTCGAAAGCCGTACGGTCGGTCACTAAGAGGCTTTTCTTCTGCACGATATTTCATGAATTTGAGGCTTTTCAACGTTTCTATGGCCTTTTAAAGAAAGGACGTTAGTTCAACTGTATGACAAGTGGAAAGGAAGGAAGATTCGCCTTTTTATGTCTTAAGAAATTGTCAATCATCTTCTTCGTAGTTTTCAGTTCAAAGGGTTTTAGGTTTATTGGTCTGAGAGATGTTTATCGATAGCGTCCATGGACTGGGTATATACCCTAGAGCCAGGCTGCTTCTGATAATTTTCAGAGAGTACGACAGAATCAGTTCCCACCTGTAGCAAAGCAGGAAATATCCCATTTACACCCTAAGATCTAAATGGTTGAATGGCGTGAAAGGTGCAGAATGCCAATTCTAAAGTTCTTTTTTTTCGAACAGACTGTCGTTGATGTCTTCCATTCTAATCTGGTTTACTAATTCCATGTACAGGTACAGATATTTCATGTTCTGTTGCTAGTATGCACCCAAGTTACACAATTGCCTCTTATAGAATACTTAAAGATTCAATTGCATAAGAGTTTTAACGCTTCAAATCTTCGTAAGGTTGTCGATAAATTGACCGAAGAAGAGGAGCCAACTGAATGAACCGAAGAATTCTTAATATACTCTTTTTAAGAACACTTTAAGAGGACTATTTTCCATTCGCTCAAATAATTTAAGTACAATGGAAGAATGAGTTTCTTTCTCTTTTTCAGAAACAATAATTGATTCCAGTATTTTTAAAATGGAATAAACTTAAAATGATAGAAGGAAATGTTATCAGTTTCAAAGTGTCCGTATGAAAATCGCCTATAAAAGAATTATTTAAGGTATCCTAAAGAGTTTTTGGCTCTAACTAGAAGAAAAACCATTAACAATGAGCTCAATTGGAGGTTATTAAGTGGAATTGCATTCTGAAGATCAAATTATAATTACTACATTCCTGTTGTTACAAAAGTAATAAAACCTAAAAGTTGCCCATGGTATACTAACCAAATTAAGTTAATGATACAGGAAAGAGAACGTTTCTACAGGAATTTCAAAAGAACACCATCGGTGTATAACAGATGCCAATACACTTTCGCTCGCAACAAAGTTACCTGTTTGATTCGATCTGCTAAGAAGTCCTTTTTTCTTAGACAACTTGACCCGAGTCTCAATTCAAAAGTTTTGTGGAAAAACTTGAAAAATATTGGAGTGGTTGAGTGTGAAAGAAATAAATGTCCATTCAGTCCTACGGCTATGGGTTCCGTTCTTGTACCAAACTCAACACAGGTAGATTTCTTGGACTGTTCAAGCTCCAACTCTAGTGAGGCTTTTACTTTTAGTTGTATAAATAATATGGATGTTGATATGGAAGTTCGCTCAGTTAAATCAAATGCAGTCGGTCTTGATGATATCTCTCCAAAGTTTGTTAAAATAATTCTTCCTCTGATTATACCGTATCTTGTTCACATTTTTAATTACTGTATTTACAGCTGCCAATTTCCTGAAACATGGAAATTTGCGAAAATCCTGCCAATTGCTAAAAAATCAAACCCTACAAATCCCTCAGAATTCAGGCCTATTGGTTTGTTGCCCTTCCTGTCTAAGATTCTTGAAAAGATTTTGGCTCGTCAGATTCAAGATGAATTAGAAGGACGTAACAAACTTTCAAAATGGCAATCAGGATTTCGAAGACAGCACAGTTGCGAAAATGCAGTGTTAAAGGTCACCTCTGACATAAGGACAGGGATGGATCGGGATGAAATTACTATCATGGTGTTGTTAGATTTTTCAAAATCATTTGATTGTATTGATCACTCCATATTAATTCAAAAGCTTAAAACAAACTTCCAGTTTTCTCGTTCTGCACTTGAACTGATCTTAAACTACTGACTACTACGAAATCGGTCACAAGTAATTGAGACTGATCTTGGCAGCTCAAGACCTTATTTAGTGAACGTGGGTGTACCTCAAGGATCGGTCCTAGGACCTCTTCTTTTCTGTATATTCATTAATGATCTACCAAATATAATTGAAAATTACAATATACACCTTTATGCTGATGATGTAATGATTTATCTATCTAGGGTACCAGGATTAATTGAAGACTGTGTGGCTAGAGTAAATGAAGATTTAATGAATATCCAAATGTGGTCCGGTTTGAATAAGATATGTTTAAACCTATCAAAATCTTTCGGTATGATATGTTCAAGAAGTGAAATATCCACACTCAGTGTTCCTCCTCTTGACCTAAATGGTGTCACCTTACCATATGTAGAAAAGGTTAAATATCTTGGATATATGATTAATAGTAAAATGTCTTGTTGTGATGCTTCCTCAGAAACTATAAGGAAAATATACGGTGGATTACGAAAATTGGGAGCATCCTCAAGCCTACTTCTTCCGGAAATGAAAAAACATCTTGTTAAAGCTTTATTACTGCCCCTTTTTTCGTATAATTGTATAGTTTACTCATCCTTAGATTTTGAATGTAAGCGTAAAATCAACGTAGCGTTCAATGACTGTATTCGCTTTATTCATAACATACCAAGACACGTTAGCGTTGCTCACCATCAGAGGTCTCTATTAGGAATGAGTTTAAATGAATATTTTGACCAAAGGGTTATTCTTAAACTCCATAATATTATCCATTATAAATGTCCGGAGTACTTGACTGAACATCTTTCACATTTACATACAATCACCTAGAGGTTTGAAGCTACTTATGCCGCGATTTAGACACACTGTCGGAGAGCGATCTTATTTTGTCAATGCAATTCGATTGTGGAATGACCTTCCGTATCAATTACAAAGAACTAGTTATTCTGGGGGATTTCGGGGGAAACTGTTATCACACATGACACAAGTAAACTTAAATTAAAATTTCACATACCTACATCTTTTAAGATTATTGTTATATTTTTCTACTTGTGAGAAAACTGTTTTGTAAATAACATGAATATTTATTTGTAAACTTCATACTTGAATTATATTCTGATACTTATCATAAGATTTAATATCTTGAAGTACATTGTTAGTCAAAATTAAAATAAATAAATGAAAATGAAAATGAATGAAAAAATTAAGTGCTTGTTAAGTGTTGAGCAATTTGTTTTGGATAACTCTTAAAGAACTTATGTGTTGATTGGGCATCTAGGGACGTGACTACTGAGCGTATTTAGAGATCGTTTTGTTCCTAATTTTCTGTGAATCTGCAATCGACGTATTTTACGGCCCTTGTGGTGTGCACCCTCGAAAGAACCTTATACAGTCTACCTGCTGCTGGAGTTGTAGTTATGTTTCCACAGAAGACTTCAAGGCTTTTTCATCTAGCTTTCCTTACCTCTTTGCTACAGGCTGTGAGTTTGTCATTTTAAGAATACCAGTTGCCATTACTTTACTACAGGGAGCGGCCGTGGTGCAGTGGAAGAGTGTTCAGTAGGTTGGCCGGATGCGTGCGTTCGAACCCCTTTCTGGGCATTTAATTTTCTTTCAACCTCCCTTTTTCATCTGGACGCCGGCGCCGTCCTTGAGGTTATATACGAAACTACAACCACCTTATTTTCAATCTAGGGCCTCAACCAGCATGCTTCTCCAGCCAGCTCGGTTCCTAGCTAGCTGCCTCCAGTTTTGCACGCCAAATTGGTTGAGGTCCTCTCCTACTTGCGTGCGCCACCTGAGTCGCGGTCTTCCTCTACTGCGCCGTCCCTCGGGATTGGATTCGAAGATTTTCTGGGCCGGAGCGTTGGTGTCCATTCGCTCTACATGACCCAGCCATCTAAGCCGCTGGACCTTGACTCGTTTGACAAGGTCAGTGTCGCTGTACAGCCCGTACAATTCGTCGTTAAATCTTCTTCTCCACTCTCCATCTATGCAGACGGGACCAAAAATCACCCGAAGAATTTTTCTTTCGAAGCATCCTAAAGCGTTTTCGTCTGCCTTTGACAAGGTCCATGCCTCTGCGCCATATATAAGAACCGGGATGATAAGTGTCTTATACAGGGACACTTTAGTTGCTCGAGACAGGACTTTACTACTCAATTGCCTTCTTAGTCCGAAGAAACAGCGATTGGCAAGAGTTATTCTTCGTTTGATTTCAGCGCTGGTATCGTTGTCTGAATTAATAGCGGCGCCTAGGTAGACAAAGTCCAAAACTACCTCAAAGTTATAGCTGTCTATTTTGACGTTCTGTCCAAGACGTCGGTGTTGGGTGTCCTTTCTTGATGACAGCATATACTTGGTCTTGCCCTCATTTACCACTAAACCCATCTTCTTCGCTTCCGTCTCAATGCTCATAAACGCGGCATTGACATCACGCTGCGTTCTTCCAATTATGTCAATATCGTCGGCATATCCGAGCAATTGAACGGATCTTTGAAAGATTGTGCCTCTTGTGTTGACGTGGGAGTTTTGCACTATTCTTTCAAGAACGATGTTGGAGAAGTCGCATGACAGTGCATCGCCTTGCCTAAAACCTTTTTTGACATCGAATGTATCGGTGAGATCTTTTCCGACCCTGATTGAGCAGCGTGCGTTCTCCATCGTCATCCTACACAATCGGACAAATTTGGTAGGGATACCAAAACTAGACATGGCTCTATATAACTCCTCTCTATAGATGCTGTCAATCGCGGCCTTGAAATCGATAAAAAGGTGGTAGGTATCGATTTGAAGCTCCTGGGTTTTTTCCAAGATCTGCCGTAGTGTGAAGATTTGGTCTATGGTGGACTTTCCTGGTCTAAAGCCGCACTGATAAGGACCTATCAGGTTGTTGACGAATGGCTTCAGACGCTCACACAATCAATCTACTGCACCACAAAAAAGGGAAGGTTGCTACGCTGGTAGTACAATGGACCGCCAATTGGGTCTGAGTGCTCCAGATTAGCATAAGCCTCCTCTTTTTATAAAAAAAACATTACTTTTCTCATTATTGAACAGTCTTCTTGCCACCAGGTAGCTCTATTGAACTCGCTGACCACATTTTCAAGTTCATGTTCGAGATAATTTTTTGGTTCCCTGGTAGAAGCTATATTTCCAATATTGTTTATGTATAGATCCCAGTTAGTTCTTTTAAGCGGTCTCCAATTAAGATTTCCACATAGAATCCCATCTAGAACAAACTCAACTATCCTGTGATTTGACAGAGAAACCTTTCGGTTTACGTCTACAGTCTCCCAAATGCGATTACAAATACAAATTCCATAATTTGTGTGTTATAACGATGCAAACTTTTTTATGCCTTTGCCTAGCTGAACTTGATTGAATTGCCTATAGTAGAAAGAACTCTTTCCGGTTGAATTAACCTAAGCTTTGTGTTTTTTGTAAGGAACCTGAATACCGACAATCAAACATAAACATAAAGCCTCCTTTGAAACATTTACTAATTTTGCTGAAAGTTTCTTGCACTTAAAATAAATTTCTCTTTTGAATTTTGAAAGCAAATGAAGCAATCTATTTCGGACGCCACGTATCAATTTAATGAATCGAACGGCAAACCATTCCATTTGCCTCTAGTTGCCAGCAATTTCCCCAACCTGGCTCCCCTCTAGTAATATAAAATAAACACAAATGAGTACCTAACCTACCCAATTGTGAGAGTATATCCTTGACTGAAAGTCATTTGATGGAAAAACATACAACCATTACGAAACATTGAAATGTTCGTATCGTTCAAATGGTGCGGACAGCTGCCGACACATGGAAGTTCACATGGACCTTTCTCTCGTCTTCTTGGTCATAACAGCCCCGACATCACTCACAAGTTACCCTAGTTTTTGTATAAAACAGCACTATGCCTGACTGCCCGTAATCACAGTTTGCCGTGTCTACTTTAATTGGATCTAAATACAGTTTTCACCTGTCGTATAAATTTCTGTTTTTTGATAATTAATTTAAGGTCTCTGAACTCTCCATAGTGTAGTTTTTGGGAAAATATTTTAATCCAATTTAACGATTTTAGGATAGCAAACTTCATTACCAGTTCTGTAGGTTGTCGTAGTTTGCCTGTGAATGTCTCTGAATGTCTGGTTTGCATCTACAATGTGTCCATTATATCGAGACTGTAGATGAGTTGCTTTGTATATTATGATCAATGCCTTTCAATGCAGATAAAGAACTAACTGCAATGGTTTCTAAATGCATTCAAATAAATCAGGTGAGTTATAATAAAAGTTTAATCTGTGCCTTCAACACGAGGGGCCTATTCAATTTCAAAGGATTGTAGAAGCTCATTGAAAGTACATTTCACTACCAACAGTATGCGGTCTTACTTTGAGAGTTTATATAATATAAACTCAAGCCTCAAGCCGAAGGTTTGTGTGCTCCAAATCAACAATGTACCTATTCGTACCAAAGGGTTGAAAGTCCTTATCATGATGAGTTTTAGTAAGCACTTAAATGATTAATGTATTCATAAGGTTAATGTGAACAGTGGCGCATAAAAAGACTGGCAAATGCTATCCCAAGACTCTGTTTAATATAAGACTGCTTTTTGCTATGATTATCAATAATAACGTTCAGTAACAGACAAAACTGTTACTCTGTTGTATCATATCGTTAACCGAAATTGAAAGGGCGCTGATGTCCTGGAAAATAGGGTCGAGAGTGATGTGTTGATTTATGTTTCATAGAATTTTTTGAAAGGTTGACTGAACATAAAAAATTGTAGATTTAAAAATGGATTTGATGGTTGTACTGTGGTTTTGACATGGTCTCTGTGTAGTGATTAGCGTTTGACGGTTGAAATGTCTACAGACGCATAACAGATCAGTGAGTTTTGTAACAAATCTTTGTTGACATGACCTTGATGTCATCTCATTTCACAGATATTAAAAGGAGAAGTGAGTTGTTAGTGGGAATATGGGAAATGGCGAATCTGAGATTGTTTTTCAAAGTGTGATGCTGTGTTGGTTCGACGAATTGGTATAAGCCGACCCATACACAATTCAAAACGTTGTTTCAGAAATTCCTTTTTTTGTTTTGAACTCATTTCTTTTCTCACTGTCTGTGTAGGGTGGTTCATGGTCAGAAAGAGTTTCGTTAAAATGTGAGTTAAAAGCGATGCATTTGCGTAGGTCGGCATTTTAGCTGTGTAGCTGTTTCATCTTTTAGATGTTAGCATGTAGGTACCTTCATTGATCCTTGCCGTTATGGTTCTTCGTTTGATAGGTCGACCCAACGCCGCATCATACTGTCCTAGGCCCACCTAGACTGACCATTGTTCGACTTTGCCCCGTCTTTTTCCTCAATTTCGCAAATGTGACTTTTTTTGTTTACCTATTCGAAAGAGAACATTGATTTTAAGTTCTTTTGCATCCCGAAACTGGGAGCTTAAGACAGAAGATTGTATTTAAGAGTCTGACGAATTCATAGTTGCTTTTGTTTAAGCTTCTAATACTCGTTGTCTTTGACACTTGAAGGACGTCGCCAGACGTGACGCACGGGTGGTTCGTATTTGTAAATTCTTTTCGCTGTCGTTATTTTCGTAATTGTCGTTAAAAAAATACTCTGTCAATTAGGTTGTACAACAATACTTTGGAAATAGAAACTTCGGAGCCAATCGCATTTCAAGGAACTTCAATTTTAGGCCCAATGCGAACGATTTATTGAGATAGCGCCTATCGCGACAGGAGCGAAAAGTGATACGGAATAACAATTTTATGTTTCTGATCAGAATCGAACCTGGAACTCACAACGTAGGCAGATCTGCTAACTAACCATTATGCCACGGGCAACACCGATCCTGTAATTTTTTTATAACAGTGGTAGTGCATTTTAAATGTGCGGTGTATTCATAACTGCTTTCGCACCGCTGCCTATACTGGTTGACTTGTTCTTCACTCTCACTGTTGCTGTCTTTGTCATTGTCATTGTATTTGTCATTGTCACTGTCACTGTCACTGTCACTGTCACTGTCACTGTCACTGTCACTGTCACTGTCACTGTCACTGTCACTGTCACTGTCACTGTCACTGTCACTGTCACTGTCACTGTCACTGTCACTGTCACTGTCACTGTCACTGTCACTGTCACTGTCACTGTCACTGTCACTGTCACTGTCACTGTCACTGTCACTGTCACTGTCACTGTCACTGTCACTGTCACTGTCACTGTCACTGTCACTGTCACTGTCACTGTCACTGTCACTGTCACTGTCACTGTCACTGTCACTGTCACTGTCACTGTCACTGTCACTGTCACTGTCACTGTCACTGTCACTGTCACTGTCACTGTCACTGTCACTGTCACTGTCACTGTCACTGTCACTGTCACTGTCACTGTCACTGTCACTGTCACTGTCACTGTCACTGTCACTGTCACTGTCACTGTCACTGTCACTGTCACTGTCACTGTCACTGTCACTGTCACTGTCACTGTCACTGTCACTGTCACTGTCACTGTCACTGTCACTGTCACTGTCACTTGTCCACTTGTCTACTTTTCCACTTGTCAACTTTTCCACTTGTCAACTTGTCCGCTTGTCTACTTGTCCACTTGTCACTTATCCACCTGTCCACTTGTCCACTTGTCCACTTGTCACTTGTCCACTTGTCCACTTGTCTAATTGTCCCCTTGTCCACTTCTCTACTTCTCCACTTGTCATTTATCCACTTGTCCACTTGTCCACTTGGTCACTTGCTCACTTGCCTACTTGTCCACTTGTCAACTTGTCCGCTTGTCTACTTGTCCACTTGTCCACTTGTCCACTTGTCTACTTGTCCACTTTTCTACTTGTCCACTTGTCTGCTTGTCTACTTGTCCACTTGTCTACTTGTCTACTTGTCTACTTGTCCATTTGTCCACTTGTCCACTTGTCTTCTTGTCTATTTGTCCACTTGTCCACTTGTCTACTTGTCCACTTGTCTACTTTTCTACTTGTCTACTTGTCCACTTGTCCACTTGTCCACTTGTCCACTTGTCTACTTGTCCACTTGTCCACTTGTCTACTTGCCAATCTGTCTACTTTTCCACTTCTCAACTTGTCCACTTGTCACTTATCCACCTGTCCACTTGTCCACTTGTCCACTTGTCCACTTGTCACTTGTCCACTTGTCCACTTGTCTAATTGTCCCCTTGTCCACTTCTCTACTTCTCCACTTGTCATTTATCCACTTGTCCACTTGTCCACTTGGTCACTTGCTCACTTGCCTACTTGTCCACTTGTCTACTTTTCCACTTGTCTACGTGTCCACTTGTCACTTGTCACTTGTCCACTAGTCCACTTGTCTACTTGTCCACTTGTCTACTTGTCCACTTGTCCACTTGTCCACTTGTCTACTTGTCCTATTGTCCACTTGTCTACTTGTCCACTTGCCTACTTGTCCACTTGTTCACTTGTCTACTTGTCTAATTGTCCACTACTACGTCTACTTCTTCACTTGCCCACTACTACGTCTGCTTCTTCACTTGTCACTTGTCACTTGTCTACTTGTCTACTTGTCCACTTGGTCATTGGTCACTTGTCCACTTGTCACTTGTAACTTGTCACTGGTAACTTATCACTTGTCACTTGTCGCTTGTCATTTGTCACTTGTCACTCGTCACTGTCATTGTCATTTTCATTGTTATTGCTATTGTTTGATCATTGTTGTTATTGTCATAGTCGTACATGTAAATCACTTCGTTGTTGTTGCCTTTATGTTAGTCGTAAGTTGCTCAAGAACAGATAAATATATTTTCGAATTTCCATAAAATACAAGAAGACAGCCTTTCGAAAAGTATAATTGCAGCTTTTCAATAGTTTTTTTTTTTATTATTTTCAAAACAATGTTGTGGCCTAAAGCCGCTTTTAGCATTATTTCAAACAGAAAAATGGGTTCCTAGTCATTTGACGCGACTCCTGTTTCCTGTATTACTTTATCAGTTTTATGTTTAAACAAATGGCAATTATGGGATTTAATTCCGATTAAATAAGAAGAATTATCATACAATTAAATATCTTTCCAAATTAAATATCAAATAAATTTAAATTCAGTCCTTATGGAGATAGAGAATGGTTTATGTACAGGAAGAAGGGTATTCTAATAACCAACGAAAGACCGCATGTATATGTACGATTTAGCAAAGTCGGTCGACTTAACCCATGTCACATTGTCTGTTACTTATCGAGCACTAACCACCAATTAATCATTTGTAACATAAAGCAATTATTTCAGTAGCGGTTTTTGGGTTAGTTCTCAACACCAAAACTATGCGAATGTGTCACTGATGTTGAAATTGGTTTCTTCTGGAACTGTTTATCAAAAGTTTAAATGCCTGACTTAAAAGTTTTAATGCTGACGGAAAATATTGCGGTTAGGGCTCGATATTTTATATAAATATAATTGCTCACATCTGCCTCCCACAGTGTTTGTTTAATATCATTTTACTAATGAGAAGCTATTTGAAATCTTAATAGGAAAATATATCTAAACTTACATTAACCCTGGTATTCAATATAATTTGGGTAAGGAGGTGGTATATTATTTTATAGTTGCCATGACCAAAGATAATGCCATAGTTTTGTCAACAGAACACTTGCAGAGATATTGCATAGATTGAATTACTAGGAACTACCGCATATGCAAGAGCGCTTCGATCGAAGGAAATTCCAAAGAACAACTGAAAAACAGACTCACTATGGGCACTGTTTAAAAAACTTTACAAAAGTTGTTATAACTCGCATGATTTTATCTTAAAAATAAGAGACTATTTAAATTTCCAACCACAAAAACACTTTTTACAATCAGAAATGCCCTGTTTGACTGAGACGTCCCTATCTTTGAGATTTAATGAAAGTCATAGGTCATTATCTGATACCTTCACACATATTTTTTGCACCATGACTATTGTTGTAACTCTCTCCAAAAAATCAAGCGCATTGTTAACACTTTGCTTGTGAAACAACTTAACCAAACAATTTGAAGTATTAAACGATCAATTCTCATCACTATTTCAAACATTTCTTTCTTTCCTCTATACTGCCATCTACCGTCAATGTCTCTGACCAGCTTTTGTCATAATAGTGAATGAATGAACCGAACATGTTAAAACCAGTTCATCGTGTTGCTAAGCTAAGCTTCAGCTTTGTGCATTGTGAACGGTTCTTTGTATTCAGTTGTTAGTTGTTGCTTGTGCAGTTGCGGTTGCCAAAAATTGAAATCGTGTTTTTATTAGCAAATATTTAATTTGTTTCAGTGGTTTGTTAAAATTTATAGGGAAAAGTGAAAACGTATAAAGTAATTTGGTTACATTTAAATGAGATCTAAGTAATTCAACAATGAAATGCGTATTTCGTTTATGGTGAGTTTCAAGAGTTGAGTCAAGAATGGAGTCTCCTTAGTCCCCACATCGAAAAACTGATATCAAATCTGTCTACAAAAGTGAAGTTTTGTAATTTTATTGAAAATATTGGGGAACACTTTTAATATTTCTGACTAGAATTACAAATATGAGCACAAATTATGCAATTAAACATTACACTTAACAATTGTTGAGAAGTGGAAAAAATTAGATTTGCAATTATGTCTGTCTGCCAATCTGTTCGTGTAGGAACTTTCAACTCAGAAAGTTTTTTTCATCACACTTTTAAACCCAGGGCTCAAAAAACACATAGTTCGTGTCACAGCAACTCTATTGCACTCTGTTTTTGGAGTGTTGTTAAGGAACTCCCGGCCTGTATTACAAAAAACAATACTCGCAAAAATCCCCTTGTTATCGTTGCGTTGCAATTACGTTTCACGATACTCGCTGCCTTTTACGTCTGCTTTTGGCGATGGTGATGTTATCGTTCTGGCATTTTCATAAACTGTTTCTCGTAATTTACAAAAGGTCTATGTCGTGACTATCGTTGTTTTGGTTATGTCAACCTCAGAAGGGTATTACTCAATCGTTCTAGCGTTTTTAGAAGGAATTTTGATAGACTAATCGTAAAAACTTGTGCAACCATTTAGAATTAATTCAAGAACCGGGATGGTGATATCCGCGCCCATTTGAAGTTCGGTTGGTATAACGCCGTCAAGTCCCGCGGATTTGTATGGGTTGAAGATGTTTTATGTTCCATTGCAGTTTTTGCCTTGTTATCAGACCGAGTTTGTTTATTCTAATTTTAATCGACTCGATTTGGTCAAAGCTGCATATTTGTTGAGAGCTGCCTGGCAGGTGAGCATCCATCACAATCACATTGAGTGCTTCTTCGCAGGAGTTTATCCAAGAACCACTAGTTGTTTTTGTGGGTCTAGACTTGGTTGGATACTTTGAACTTTGATGGGATCTTTCCTTCTTTGAAGTGTCTATTTTACCTCAGGTGGTATTTTGATGAATTCCTGGTATAACACCATTCCGTCATTTCTTTAGCCTGTGTGTCTACTTCCATGGCTCGAAGGTCGACGCACGCAGCAGGTTTCTTGACTCGAGGACCGCCTTGCGGTTCTGGAGGAGCTACTTTGAAAAATTCCAGGTCATTTTGTATATTTCGCCTAGCCTTTCTGAATCTGTACGAATATAATGGGTCCCTCCTTTTCTCATAATTTATGGTTTGGAAAAATGCACTAGACTCATATCTTCCCTTTGCTTGATATGTCTTTCTAGTTTCAAAAAAGCATTGTGCGGCAATCATTGCTGATGATGTAGGAATGTAGCAAATACGACCTTGTGATTGCTATTTCGACAGCCTCATTGCGAAAACAATATTTTTGTCGCAATTATTAAACTTTTTTAGTGTTTACAAACTGCAATACAACAAGTTCCTTGCGATTGCGAGAAAATTTTGTCCTATTACGACATTTTGGTGTTATTTTTTCCACTATATCGCTTGTGATGTGCTTTTTTCTTTGGAGCTGGGGTATGCTCGTCGGGTCCAGGGTCGACCAAAGAAAACACGTAAAACTTCGGTTATGAAGAAGGTCCAATCCTTTTACTTGTCTTAAAGCTAGCCTAATATAATGTTTATTAATTCTTATCACTAATTCTGGTGATCGATGGTTCCAACGCTGGTATATCCTTAGTCCTATGCTGGCAAAACGGTCATTAAGTACGGGTTTTTAATCGCTGGCATCAACAGGTTAATCTTGGCATCAACAGTAAAAATACTGGCATTTACAGTCAAACGCTGGCATCAACTGGTAAATTCTGGCATCAACAGTAAAAATACTGGCATCAACAGTAAAAATACTGGCATCAACAGTCAAACGCTGGCATAAACAGTAAAAATACTGGCATCAACTGCTTACAGCCGGCAAAACCCAAAAGTCCTTAAGAGGTTAGTGGGAATCTCTGGGCACACTACGTAGTACGTACCCCTGGTTTTCCTCTAGTGGAAGTAGCCTGTACTCGAGATTGGTACTTTTAAACACGGGCTGGCTTCTCCTTTCTCGTATTTTTCAGGGTGCCTTATAAAGTTATCTACACCTACCGCGTGTGAGTTCTATGGCGTGAGTTAAAAATATCATGTGACAACAATGGTATGTGTATTTGCTGGCGGTAGGGTGTGTATTTGTAACTTCGTTACACGCTCTCTTTTCTTCGTTAAAATTATAATATTTTTGTTGCGGTTTCATTTTCTAAGGTATTTTAAAGGGATTATAATATTGCTTTTTAGGCACTATGATTATTTTTTTTTCGTGTAAACGACAATTGTGTAGTGACTTCGACTCAATACGACAATTGAGTCGCCTTTTATCGCGTTTTAGACGAGATGAAGACTGTTTCGTTTCGTTTCGTTTTGTTGCACCGCCTTATTTATTTCAATTTTAGCTTACGTTAGCTTTTCTTTTTTGCACTAACTGACTTATTTTTGCTTCTTAAAGTCGTAAATTTCTTCTGAATCTTAATTGCGATTGAATAAATTTGAATCAATAAGTCGATGAAAAAATTACCAAGTTGAAAGTTAACTTCGTGCGAAAAGACTGCCCTTAAATGTTTACATTGAACTTACTTCTCCGGGAGAACTACTTTACGCTAAGATTTTTTTTTATATGCATCACCTTAAATTAAAAATTCTACTCAACAACTGTCCTGTGTATATGCGTGTACATGGAGAATACTTAGCGCTCTTCAAAAAGTGTGAACATCAAGAGTGAAATAACTTTTTCTATATTGCGTAGATTTAGTAGACTTGAGCTTGCATTATATCTCCGGGTATACGCTTTTCATTTTTGAATACAATTTTTAATGAGATCATAACAACCACTTCAAAATAAAATATGTAATCTGCAGTAGGAGAAGGTATAATGTCAATGAAGTCCTTCGAAATATTATGCATGTCAATGGCAGAGTATGTTTAGCTTTTATTTTGAATTTTTCAGCGAAGTTTTAAATTAGATACAAAGTTTGTTCTTCGTTTAGAAATTGAGTTTTGAAAACTGCGCAGTCCCACGCAATAAATGTTATCATTCGAATTTTGTTTTTTTTTTTATTCGTAGTAAGTAGAAACTAAAATTCAGATTTCCCTTAGGAAATCTGAAACAAATGCAATCTACGAAATGTGATTAGAAATTCTGACAATTCTTTTGATTCACACTGGGACGAAAAGACCGACGAACTGTATGAATAAAACAACTTGAGCTTTGCCGTCATTTTATTGTATCATGCCCAAAGTGGCTATGTGTAGGCAACAGAAACCTACAAGATCTATTTAGGGAAGAAAACAACATATCATGTGGTTCGTGTTGGTTTGTTTAACACGAATTTCTTGAGTTATTTGAGGACATTCGACTTATACGTACCGTACCTATACTTCACGGTTTGTGAGTTGCGATCACCGTAGATATTAATTTACGTCGAGAAAAAGTGCAACAAGACGTGCGAGCTTGCACTGCCTCTTTTAACACGAACACGAATCGTTTCTTTATCGTGTTTCTTATTTCTCTATCTGACGTGAGCTCACTGCATAATTTTAACTGGAATTTGTTCGTGTTGAACGAAGCTTCGCGATCTTATTTCTCACTGAAATGATACAAGTTGTTCATATGGAAGGCACAATGAGCTATTTTGTTAAAAACGAATACGACTTCACCATCTATTTCCCCTCCTTAAGTGAGCTCAATACACAAAATTTAATAAGACTCGATGGTTGCATGCAGACACTACTTTTAGGACGCAACCTCTCTAAGTGGTCCTTACTCCAAATTGAATTTCGTCTAAGCTGAACACTGGGCTTGCCAATTAAACTTTAACTCTTTTCAAGAACTGTATTCGATATGAAATGTACATTGAGTACTACGCCTGCAATGAATTTTTATGGCGGCTTAAACACTTTAAGCATATTAACTTTAAATTATTTGAAAATGTATCACACTAAAATTCGCACTAATAATGAAGCACAACTTCACTCAAATTGCTGCGTAGGCTGACGGATTGGTTGGATAATATTGGCTTGCATCGTTTTCAGGCTACTAGCATAGTTCTTTATGCCTCTTCACTAAAAGTACAAAGGGGCCAAATCGCAGCTCACAAGCGTCCAATTACCGTCGACAAGATGGCTTATTACACGTTTTGGAAACTTAATGCGTATCAGAGGGATTGTGGTTTGGAGCGCCATTCTGCATCAATCAGATTTCGTCCAAATTCATATCATCAATTTCAGTAAAAAGAAAAGTACTTTGACATGACTCCGTAACGTACACCATTGTTCGAAATGTTGATCCCAGCTTTGTTGTCGAAAAAAAAACTGTCAAACTGTCAATTTCTGTCGATGCATTGGCTTCTCGACAGTAACATTCTGCTTTCCCGAAATTCAGAAGGGTCTGTTTTGCAGATGAATTTCTCCCATAAATTCTTTGTTCAATTCTAACTGCTTTAAGGCCAAAATGCGAAGCGATAACAAAGTAGATGCGAGTACGTCTTGAATTGGAACTTGTTAGCGAATAATCTGAGATCTTAGTGCAAAATGGAGTTGAAATCGATGCCGATGGAGTTTGTATAATTTCACAATCTTTTTTATGTGCACAGTTAGAAAACGAAGGCCATGAATTTTCGTCACTAACTCACAGTCTCACGAATTTTTTGCACAAATTTGCGTAGCAGGTGCGGTGGGTGCTCTATTTCGGTCTGAACGCAAATGCAGTGTTTGGATTTAAAATAATGCAATATTAGCAGGCCCATCTATTACAGTAGTTGAAGTCACTAGGTTCTAATGTTTGTATACCAATACGTTGCTTGTTGATTGCAACCAAATAGACTTCTGTCGTTTGAAAAGCCATGGTTTGTAGAAAATTTCCATCATCGATGGCCAATTTTTTCGTTAGTTATTATTTCATTCACACTAAAACCCTTGGATCTTGACCCATCGCGGTTTCTTATTCCTACCGCGTTTTAATACTGACCCTTCCAACCGAAGTGGCTTTGATCCGTAAATAGTTCTAAAGGTCGACTTCCTGAAAGACGATAATGCTACGGTTCAGATGGTATATCTCTTAGTGCTAAATGTTACTCTAGTTTTGTTTTTTTTATTTAAAACCCTTTGAAACTATCCCGTCCCAGTGAATTTTTTCCCCAGATTTATGGAAAACATCACGAATATCAATTAAAAATGCGCCATAAACCAAGTTCCTAACTACAAACCCATAGCTCAACTCGTTTTTTTCCCTTAACTCATCAAAGAAATTGTATTAGGTATATTTCTCTTTCTACATCCTCGAAGCAGTATGCACTTCAGAAGGGATGGTCTGCCACTTCTTATCTAGTTGAGTTCGTCTCCTTTGAGCACTCGGCGATGAATAAAAGTAACGAGGAAGACGTTATCACTGCAGTCTTCAAATCTATCACACTTTCATTATTTTAAAGATTTCCATTTGCAGTTTCAGTTCTGATCTTGTTAAACAGATATTCTCGGCAATATAGAGTTGTTCTTTTTGTTGTTGCCCCTGGAGTACTCCAGGGTAGGCACCTTGGACCCTTCCTGGTAGTTCTCTGTAGTACCCCAAGCTATCCATCTAAATGGTAATCATCTTCAGAAACTTTTTTGCTTTTCTTTGGCATTTATGATGTCGAAAAGGTAATTAGATCATCTTTGCTTTCCTTTGCTGCTTCGAAATGACTTCAATTCATTCTTCAGCCACAGGAAGAATTATCCTGAACTTATAATTTTTGCAAATGCAAGTTGATAATATTTTCTCAAAGAAATAAAAGCTCTTCCCTCAGATCTTATTTTCTTCATAACCTGTTCTTAGGCCGTGTGAAGCCTATACCTGGTTTAGGTGTCCCTTGTGGATATGAGTTAAATTTTGACATCGTGTTGACGAAGTCGTATCAAAAGTTAAATCCGTCATTGATTTTATCAAGAGGTTTGGATCTTCTTTACCAAATCCCTTCATGTTTTTTATGTTCGTTCCCTTGAGCATTCATCGCAACTATGTGTTCCTTATCGAGCTGTTCAAATCTCTATTACCTGTTTTTTACTCGTCGAGGTCTCTATGGGGTACCTACATACTTCCTCTCTCTGCCACCCTGTCTTGAATTTTTTTTTATTATTAATCTACAGCGCAATGGAGTCCGTTGGTAATTTTCATTCATTGGTTTCTTACAGAAGACACTGAGTGCTCCCATGTTCTTCTTCTTATCTCGTTCAACACTCACCCACGAAATATCAGATCCTTTTGCCTCTTTAACTTCCTCCTCATTTTACGTCTTTAACCCTAATTTTTAGTAAAATCAATTCAATCTCTTCTCTTTTCGATTTGAACCTTCCAGGTCCTTGTCTAAAAGCCCATCTCTTACTTAATCTTTTCACGGTTTAAAGTTCTTAGCGCAAAATCCACTTTTAATAACATTTTTTTTTCTTACTGACTAATTTACCTTTTTTTTTACAACGAACCAAGTTGAGCAGTCAGAAGGTGGAGCAATTAGTTGCTCATTTGTGCGGCTATATTTTTGGCTTTTAGGTTTATATTCTCTTTTCGTTTTTATATTCCCCGTGGGCATCGCGGCACGTCATTAGTGCATGTGTTTTGTTTTGAGTTCATCTATTTCCTTCCTTCATTAATAGCTAAGGTATGTTTACCTATTTCTTAATGGTTTATCGAAAAATGCCACAAAGTCTTTGCTAATTCTCTAAAACCCACCAGAGTTAGTGCGAAAACTCATTGTTTTCCTTATCAACTGAGCCTTGATTAAATTTAATTCCATCATTCTCGCTAAAAAGAACCAAGGAAACGCCAGTGAACGTCATTGAATTTTTGCTATAAAACATTTTTTTCAACTGTCTGCTAATCTATCTTATTTTGAATTTGGTGGCTGGATTGCTACGTCAATGTATTTTATTGTCTGCGAAAGAAAACTCTACAGAAATGTCGTAATCCAATATACTGGAACCTTAAACCCTTCCTAAACATTAAGTTCCTGAGTAAATTATTCCTTTAATGGTACTAACTCTTCTTTCAGAATGTTGTTTTCGAAACTTTGCTTGTTAAGCAAGCTGCCTTCTCTAAAGTGCAATAATTTTTCTTCTATTAAATGTTTTTCCCTCTGCACTGAGAATATATTTACAGTCAATTGTTCTCCAATGAGCTTAAATCATTTTTGATGTAATTGTATGTGAGCTTTCGTTACACTCTGTGGATTCTGTACTCTTTTGAGTGTAGAATCCACATGAAATCCAAATTCATCGCGTAAATGTTCATCTTTCATCTAAATGCTATTAAAAGTCTATGAAAAGCTAAGCTGTTTTGTTCTACTTATAAAACTCTAAAGCTTTAAGCTCTCAACGTTTTTCAATAAGGCTTAAAGGTTTGAGTCTGAGAACTTTATTTTAACATTGACAAGCTTTGGTGGCTGTAGCATTAATGCTTCCATGTTATTCATGTTTATGATTCGCCATTCTTTTATTGAAATTATACGAATTTCTCTACGTGATTTCTTCTGATATTCTTGTGTTTTTCAACAATTTTATCGAAGTAACAGTTAGCTTCCAGTCTCCGACTCGAGTATTCTCTTCGTTCAGTAGGGCGGTACTTGTATAGTTGATTATTATAATTTTCGGTAATCTGTTCATACTGTGAGCGTGAGGATTCACTTTGTTTGAGTTACCTAAGCTTGTCGGATCCATAAGTTGACCAAGAAAGCAGCACAACTTTAGCTTATTGAAGCTAATTTTATTCCGATGTTCCTAAAAATAAGCTTAAGAGATTCAAATCGTTCGGTGTTGATATCTAATTCACATATAAACCCACGTGTAGAGTAGAAGGTAGGTATAGGTAGGTCTGGTAGGGAAGTGCCATCCTGTGGTGAAAGATTCGACTCTGAGGTTTTGCTGATACGATGATGATTCTGGGATTCATTCTTGGGCTCTGGTGTTCAAGCTGAGGTAATGACGGGTTTGAGTTTTCAAGTCTTGATTCCAATCTGAATGGAACTGCGATGATCTGTTTTCTCGGCTACACAGCTTAGGATAGGAATTGCAACTCTCTTTTGATATGATGATTCCTGAAATGAGACTAGGACGTTGAGCTTAAGGGTTTTGCTCTGGGATAGTAGGAGGTTGTCATAGCGAAATAGCAGTGGGGATTAATTTCACAGCGAAATAGCTATGGGCATTCAATTCACGATATCGAGTTCTTTCCAAGACCTGCTATAATGTTAAAGTTTTATCGACTTTTTTAGTCTAACGCCGCATTTAGAAGGTCCTATCGAATTGTTGTCGTGGAGTTTTAGAAGCTTACATGTTACAGCTAACAAGGTCTTATAAGCGACTCTAAAGAGGTTTATTACTCCTTAACTGGAACAAATTCGAGCGTCTTATCGGACATACGATATTGAGGTTCCATTCTTGATGCATGGTTTCCCTCAACCATATCATGCAAATCAGCAGGTGCATGATCCATTGAAGCTTATCTTCAGCCGCCTTGAAAAAGTGCAAATGACCTGCACCTTTGTTTGATTTCAGCTTTCAAATCGTTTCTCTTATGTCGGAAAGACGGTGTTCTTGATCGTTGTTGACTTAGGCATTCTGCTTGATAGCGCATTTTGTGTTTTTATCGACTTTCAGCAGTATGCAGAAGTGGGTTTCCTGGATAATCAGTAGCGACTGCGATTTCATCGGTGTGCTTCCCTGTTGGTCTTAAACGACTTAAGTTCGGGACTTCATACCCTGGCATGTTCTTTTTATTCGTTCTTATCATGGCATCTATCAACCTTTTGAAAAATGCCTTTCTCATGCTGCTTTTTTCTGATTAAGAGTTTGGCAAACTTTCCTTCTTTTTTTGTTGTAAATTTAGTTGTATTTGCCTTCATTTGTCTGCCTGTATTCTTCTTCGAACCATGGGTTTCGTGTAGGGGCCTGAGTAAAACCCAGAACAGCAGAGGTTGTGGTTCGGATAGATTGTTGGCATTGCTACCACTGAACGCGTTCAATGCTTAATGGTGGCGGCAAAAGATTCAATATTTGGAGGGACACTCGATTGGAAAGGCACTGGCAATCTCTTGCGATTGTGTAAGTCAGCAGGATATCCTCATTTGCCTCATTTGTACTTTGGCTACAACAAGTTATTAGTCCGAATCAAAGCTGACTCCTCGGATAGTGTCTTGCGTAGATCGCAACATGTTCGATGTGTTTGACAGTTGATTGAAATAGGGATCTTGTATATCTTTATGAATTTTGAGGTGCATGAGGTGTGTTGTGCTAGAAACAAAACTAAGCCCCGTAGAAAAATCGAATACTCTGAGTTCGTTTTTGTAGATTTTGTCATGCTTACCGATCGTAGAGGACGTTTTTTAAATTATGCCTAGGTCATTGCTCATATGTTACTTTGAGAAGCTCGTGAAAAAGTCTTTGGAATTATTGTTTTTTCTTCTGTGGGGGCGTAGGCGCATATGAGGCTTAGGTTAGGTTAGGTTCAAATGGCTGTCAGGAGAACGACTGGCACTCTCAGACCAATATTAGGTCCATTATGATACCAAAAGAAGTGTGTGAGGGAGTGAGTACCTTACTTAACGAAACCATTTGGAACTTTCGATGAAGCGATAGAGGTGAAGGGTGTCTGTTTTCGCCACATTGCTCATCTAGGAAGCAGGACATGAGCAGAGGAGGTGTGGAGTCGTCTCGTATGAGGCTTATGAGGCATGTCAGGCATTTGTTGGCGAATTTAGCCCTTATGCGGATGGTCAGTATACGCTCATGAACTGGACTTTGGCTAATAATCTTATCCCTGAGTCTACCTCTATCGATATATCCGCATCTTAACAAGCGTTGTTTCTGTTGTCTGTAGCAGTCGCTTTAGTAGATGTCGCAGTCTTTTATCTTCTTTATGCCCGAATCATTCCATCGTACGAAATGAATCGTGACAATGTTTAGATCTTTGGGATAAGTGGTGATGGGGACAGTGAAAATTTACACCATATGCGAGCCATGCACGTTGGGCATTACAGTTCGGGCTTGACTTTGGCTTCAACTAACACTCACTCCTGAATCTTCCTCCTCTTGATACCTACATCATGGGGTATACTCTCAAGACCATTTCTCGTTTAAAGAGATGTGGTCTCTGGCACAATTCGCACTGGAGCTTTGAGGAACTCGCAAGCAGCATATCTTTTGACTCACGTCTAATGGATATGCCGTCTGGCACGATGATCCCAAGGCTCAAACTGCGTCAAAAATACTCAGTCAACTTTCCTTCGGCTCAGGACTGGTTCGCTCCAGAATCTGCGCCTGAAAAGAACCGTTATCGAATCTTCACAGATGCCTTTCTGGAGAACGACGACATACGACTACACGCCTCTTTGGGATCATACGCATACGTTTTCCAAGCGGAGGCATACGCTATCCTAATGGCTTTAAGCCACGTTACAAACAATGGCTGGACGGGGAGAAGTACCTGTGTGTGCAGCGACACCCAAGCCCTTCTCAACCCTCTAGCTACTTCGAAATTGAATGAAATCGGAAGATTAAATTCTTTGAGTCTCATTTGGGTTCCAGGCTATCACGGCATAACTGAAAATGAGATCGCCGATGAACTTGATAGGCAAGGATCTCAGTCAGCTTTCTCAGGACCTGAACCGTCGCTAGGTCTGCCAGGGTTCTGAGTGAGAATTTCAATCAACGATTGGATCTGTGAAGAGAACCGTAGATGGCATGCCTCCATTGGATGCAGACAGACCAAACGTATGCTCCCCAACGTTAGTAAGAAGACTGCAACATTTTTGCTAGCTCGTAGCAGAAAAGACTGTAGAAAGCTTATTGGCGTTGCCAGCGGGCACTTCTCTTTTGCCAAGCACTTAAATGTGTTAGGCTTAAGTGATACCACACTCTGTGAATCTTGTGAGGACACCACAGAGTAGTTCCTCTGTGAGTGTCCTGCTTTTTCTCGAATGGTAACTTAGGCTCCTTATCATGGCAGCGTCTTTTGGCTTTTCTCCGAACATCTGGAAAGCTATTACAAATAGAAGGTTGCTAACTGGTAGTACAATGGACCGGTATTTAGGTCTGAGTGCTCTTGCTGGCATTTAAAAAAAAAACTCCAACAGAAAAAAACACTTTGGATAACAAAAAATATGAAATATAATAACAAATTGTATTTTGGGCGACTCTGGTTTTTTTGGTTTTCTTCCACTTGATTGTGCCACCTAAGAAAAGATTTTCTCCTTCCGCGATTTCACTGCAATGTACGATCGAAAACTAGTCGAGCCATAGCGTTTGTTCTCATCACATTCCACATACCGAACCAAAATTGCGCGTAATAGTTTTGAGATTCTATTTGATACTGACAATTAATTCCATTTACACTTGCACTCATACTTACATCTACACGAAACTAACGCTTTCAATTTTTTTTCCAACTCACTACCTTACCATGTCTTATTGCCCCAGAAGAAGAAATTTGCTCTTGCGTTTCTTTTACTACAAGCGTAGTTAGGAAGTTTTTACAATTAACAGAGTATATCCGTTTATGTCCTTGAAACGTTTCTAATAACTATTTTGCTTTTTTTATTTCTTCGTTTCTTACTTGCACTTCTTCACTTGCTTTTTTTGTTGGATATAATCCAATTAAAATTAAAAGAAATTTGACACACAAGTGAAGTTGTTATAGAATATCTTTACTCCTTAAAGTAGTTCTCTCGTTATATCTTCACATAAACTAAAACCAACTTGTGAATTAGTTTCGAAAAGTTTTGACAGTATCAAACGGTCAAATGAGAAGAGGAATTTTCACTTTTCGCTGTTGGCGATTTTAGCTATCATGTCGGAAGGATACTTTCGTGACAGAGTCAAGAAGTTCCATTTGTAATGGAGAACACGAACGGTAGTGAGTTATGAAAACATGATTAGAAGAGATATTATTTCCTATTGAACATTTGTTTATTTGAATTGAATGATAGAAGTTTGATGTATGAGATTCTTTTGTCTGTGACCACACCTTTCCTGTTGAATCTATTTTATTATTTTAAAAGTAGAAAAAGGTTTTGGGTTGCTTTTGGTGTTTGGTTTTTAGAAAGCTCGGAGAAGGGATTTTCTTATCTTTTTTTGTGATGTCTTCGTCGTTTGGTTTGTCTTTGTTGTGCCATGCGGTTTCCACGATTCTTTCTGTTTGTTTCTGTTAACCTGTTTTTTTTTTTTGGTTTCACCAGAAAGCCACAGACAAATATTATGAAACGTTTGGTATTCCAGCTTTTGGTATTGTGGCTTTAAACTATTTACTGTGTCTTTCGGTTGGCTTATTAAATGTTGCCTAGTCAACTTGGTCCTTTAAGAAACACCTAATGAGAAATTATTCTCCCAAGGAAACTGTTTCAATATTTTTGATTAAATTTTAATTATTTAGTACTTATGGTGTTTTCTACAACAAGCTTATGTCTGATGCTTGGTTTTGTTAATTGGAATTCAATTTATTCAACATAAACCCCTACCATGCCTTTCCATTTTCAATTGGGTACAAGACAAATGCTTTTCATTAGGTTTTTCTATAAGCTTCTGTAATGAACCTCATGAAGTAAAGAAGCAAGCAATCTCCTTAAAGAGAAAACCGATTTACAGGTGTGTCGACATATGCATATTTGTGTGAAAATAAAATAATGAGTTTGGGAGAAAAAATGAATTTAGGGCTTAAGTCGGGTTACTTTATTGATTTCCTTGCTTTATTTTGGAAATAGATTGGAAAGTTCCGAATAACTTGTAGAGTCGTTACTGGTAAACTTTTTAGACGTTTCGACTGCCGATGAATTTTTTCTTTATTTTCCATGAATTGATTTTGTGGAAATGCCTTTTGAGTTGAAATACCGTAATCCAAATATGGGTGTCGAAATCATAAGTTTGGAAGAAGTTAAGGTTGTCATATGGAAACAAAAAATCAAATACGACTGCAGGTGCAGATGGCCTTGATGTTGAACTTTTCAAAGCAGCAGTTGATAAGTTGAGAATGCACCAGCTGATCTGCATGGTCGGAATAAGACATGCCCGATGAATGGAACCCCAGTATCGTATGCCCGATCCTAAAAAAGGAAGACCCTCACAATTGCGCCAGTTATAGAGGGATAAGCCTGCTTAACGTTGCTTATAAGATCTTGTCTACTGTAATATATGAACGTCTGAAATGCCACGTGAACAACTTGATAGGTCCTTATCAGACCAGAAAAGTCCACAATTAACCAAATTTTCACATTGCGGTAGATCTTGGGAAAAACCCAAGGATATAACTCTGATATACACCATCTTTTTATTGATTTCTCGTATGACAGTTTTAACAGAGACGAGCTTTATACAGAGCTATGTCTAGTTTCGGCATCTCTGCGAAACTCGTAAGACTATGCAGGAGAATTCACGCTCCTCCTTCCGTCTTCTTCTTCTTTTCATTTCCGGCGTTACGAGTAGAAAGCGTCGGCAAGCCTC
Source organism: Melanostoma scalare (assembly GCA_949752695.1). Taxonomy (NCBI): domain Eukaryota; kingdom Metazoa; phylum Arthropoda; class Insecta; order Diptera; family Syrphidae; genus Melanostoma; species Melanostoma scalare. The sequence continues at coordinate 48,066,212 of OX456986.1, forward strand.
CCGATTTTGGATTGTTCCATGTCTGAGGCCAACCAAATGCTGCTGTTTTTGCATTTGCTTGTACCAGGAGTGTTTTGGTCTGCCTTTTCTTTTTCGTCGCGAATTCGTTGAAACGTTGTATGATATTGCCTTTTGGACGGGGTTCTGCGGATCTCTCCTTTGAACATGACAATACCAACTGAGCCGGTCGTGCTGAATTTTGTCCAAGATGGTACTTTTGACATGAAGGCTTCCACGGATCTTAGTACTTCTAATTCGATCAAGCTTTGTTACTCCTGCTGTCATCCGAAGCATCTTCATTTCGGCTGCCGTCAATTTGCTCTCATACTTTTTGTACATTGTCCAACATTGTGAACCGTATGTCAGAGCTGGACGGACAACTGCTGTGTAGAGTCTTCCCTTCAGCTTAGGGGGCATTTTTCGATCACAGAAGATAGCGGAGTTTTCTCGCCACTTCATCCACCCTACGCTCCTCCTTCCGTCAAGGTCAGTATAAGGAATTCACAGAGGCCTTTGATGTCTTTAGGCAAGGTGAAAAACGTATGTATATGTTATGTTGTCATCAAACAAGAGCAGAGAACATCGACGAATTGGACAAAACGTCACAATAGACAGACATATCTTCGGGGTAGTACAGGACTTCGTCTACCTATAGGATCCGCTATAGCCACGGATAACAATATATCAGTGCGGAGATCAAACGGAGAATAACTCTTGCTAACCGTTGCTTCTTTGGTTGAAGAAGGCAATTGAGAAACAAAACCATCTCTAGAAAAAACAAGAAAAAGACATCAACCGACTTAGAGTGTAAAACTGTAGAGAGCACGCCCGAAATCGAAATTGTTGGCGAAAGATGTTGGTTTAGGCTCTGGTTCACCCTGAACTGTAAATCCCACCTTAGTAAGTAAGTAAGTGCACAAATAGATAATTGGTTATTTCAAATTGATGACCTTATTAAACAGAATGTGACATTCACACGGACACACGATGATTATGACGTGATTTTCGCTTTCCAGCCGAGGTTTTGTTCGTCGGATTAGCCAGGATCGAACGAATGTTAAGGTTAGGTTAGGTTAGGTGGAAGTGGCTGTCAGTCAATGAGTACATTGCCTGACACACTTAGGCCGCAAGGGCGCATTGTGATACCACAGAGATCAGCAAGTTAGTCACCTACTGATCTCAGAAACCCGATGTAGGATTAACGAGTTGATCACTAATTAATCACCTGCTAGTCGAACCACGTGGAACTTTTAATGTATTTCGAAAGACTTTTAGGGTCTATGTAAGCTAGGTCGCTAGTATCATCGAAGAAGAACTCACCGAGATGAGTTTTCCTCCTATGAAGTAGTGCAGGGCATGAGCAAAGAAGGTGTTGAACGGTTTCTTCCTCCTCCTCGTCCATGCAGCTTCTGCAGAAATCATTGGAAAACACACCAAGTCTTTTGGCGTGTCTCCCTATTAGACAGTGTCCCGTAAGAACACCTATGGTAGAACCTAGATACAGACGGTTCAGGGCCAACAAACTCTTCGAGCGTTTTGAGTCAACACACGGCCAAACTTTTTTGGTTGCAAGGCAGTTGTTACTCTCAGTCCATCTAGTGTTTGTTATCCTTGAAGCGTCTTGTCTAAGTAGGAGTTTACATGTAGCGATAGGTGCACCTATGTTGTTCCATTCTGAGCGTAGGGAAGTGGTCGTGCCCTTTTTGGCTAGTTCGTCTGCCATACAGTTGCCTGGTATGTCCCTGTGCCCTGGCACCCATGAAAGGTGAATGTTAAACTGATTTGACATCTCCCTCAGAGACATCTGACAATTTTGGACCGTGATGGATTTTGTAGAGACAGAGGCAAGAGATTTAAGGGCAGCTTGGCTGTCTGAGAAGATCCGAATATCCGTGGAGGATATGACGTTTTCTTTGAGCCAAGACAGCACCTCCTTAATCGCCAGAATTTCCGCTTGGAACACACTACAATGATCGGGTAGGCGGAAGAAAAGACTGAGATTCAGTTTTTCTGAGTAGATTCCACTTCCCACACCTTCGCTGGTCTTTGAACCATCGGTGTAGAAGTGTATTGCTTCATTTTCCAAAAGAGCGCCATTTTCCCAAGCTTCTCTTGAAGGTATGGTTACTTGGAAATTATTGTCAAACACCAACTTGGGGGTGGTTTAGTCGGATCGATTCGGTAAGAATCTAAAGTTATCTAGAATGGTAGTGTGGCCGATTTGATTTATTGGTCCACTGTGATGTAGCTCTGAGTCGAGTAGTTGAGCTAGTTGCGACTTGTTTGCTGAAGATATCTAGGGGTGTGAGATCTAGTAGTACATTGAGGGCGTCCGATGGGGTTGTCCTCAGTGCGCCACTAATACACAGACTAGCCGTTCTTTGAACTTTGGCCAGCTTGTTGTAGTTGATCATCTTGTCTAGTGCTGTCCACCAGACTATCACCCCGTATGTGAGTATCGGTCTAATTACCGAGGTAAACAGCCAATGGGTGATTTGGGGGGAGAAACCCCATTTCCCGCCAATGGCATTTTTACAGGAGAAGAGTGCAACGTTGGCTTTATTTACTCTTTCCTCAATATTGGTTTTCCAGGTAAGTTTTTTGTCAAAAATGAGACCTAGATATTTAGCCTGATTTGACAGTGAGAGAGTTACCCCTTTAATAGTTGGGGGTCTGAAGTCCGGAATTTTGTATTTCCTCGTAAAGAGAACTAATTCCGTTTTGTGTGGATTGATGTTCAGACCACAATCTGCAGCCCAATTGTTAAGCTTGTTAAGTGCTGTTTGTAGCAGCTCAGCTAGGGTTTGTGGGTGCTTGCCTGAAACGGCAATTGCTACATCATCGGCATAGGCTATAGTTTTGAAACCTTCGTCCTCTAGGTCGATTAACAATTTGTTAACGACCAGGTTCCACAGTAGGGGAGATAAAACTCCTCCCTGCGAGGTTCCTCTATTGGCCATTCTACTTGTTTTGTAGTTCTCCATTTCGGAACTAATGATTCTGCTGCTGAGCATTGTTGTTATCATGTTTTTGATGTGTTCCTCTATGAGCAGCCCATCAAGAGCATTAGTGATTGCTGAATTTTTAACATTGTTAAATGCACCCTCTATGTCTAGGAATGCGACGAGAGAGTATTCTTTGTAGTGCAGGGATTTTTCAATGGTGCAAACCAGAGAGTGGAGTGCAGTTTCCACTGATTTACCTTTTGTATAGGCATGTTGCGCCGTTGAGATCAGACTAGGTTCAATTTCTTGTCTTAAGTGTATGTCAATCATTCTTTCCAGTGTTTTAAGGAGGAAGGATGATAGACTAATAGGTCTTAAATCTTTTGGATTTTTGGATTCAAATGATAAACTCCTTCAAAAACTTAAAACATGTTTCAAACATTTTTCTAACACAACATAAATATTGTGAGCTTAACTCCAAACTTTTCTTTGAACATGAAAAATTTTTGAAGTTTTCCCAAACAGAGAATAGAAAGCAAAGTTCTTGAACTTCGCAAAAGAACCGCACAAACTAAATGAGGAATATTACCTTTTTCCGTATAAGTTTTTGAATTTACTTAACATAAAAATGAAATTTTCGGTATTTGTACTTTGTAATTGGGAAATTGTGAAGTGCAACGAAGTTTTTCGTAAATACGAGTACAACATGCCTGACTCTGACATAACCTGCATGTTTTCTGTTCCTTAAAAAGCAAACCTACGAGACCATTTCCTTTTTTGCTACAAAAACTTATTCAAATGGCATATGATATGAAAGTTTGAAATGAACCCGTATAATTCCAATGTTTCGTTTAAAAGCTGCACTAATAAATGAGACGTACCCCTCAATGTGCAGAACATTTGCATCACTAGATTTTGTGCAGGAAAAACAGATTTTGGGATTTTTGAGTAAAACCAAGGCATGTGTATGCGAATGTGGTGTACCTATACAAATACATTATGCATAACAACCTACATCGGAATGAAGGACTATATCATGTTGTCTTGATAAACGTTAAATGAGGGTCAGAGTTATTTTAACCACATTTTTGTTTCACAGAAAGCAAAAGTTTATCTAAAACACTTGTTGGCCTCTGTGGTTATTTATTTGTTGAAATAAATTACGTTGTTTACTGATGAAAAGTTGTGCGTGCTTTAGCTTGTACGTCTCGTCATTCAGTGTTTGGTCACTGAATGCAATACAAAGTTAGACCATGATAAGTATCTTATGGAATATTTAAATAAATAAGTACATTTGGTGGGTACTCTCTTGGCGGAGTATATATACTCGTTTATTATTAAAAATTAATTTTTGTTTTTTAAAGTTCGTGTGTTTTGGTTGGACTGTTTTGAATTGGTTGGGGTGCTTTTGTGAAAACATGGACACAAGTTCTTAAGAACTTCTGTCGTTAGAGTTGGAAAACACAACGACAAGTTTGATATATAAATTATTGTAATGGCGCAGATAAATCAATCTCTTACTACTTAGCCGTTAATTAAGGGAGCCAAATGAGGTTTGGAATGAACGCTTGCCAACAGCATAAAGTTATCTTGTAAATATGTAAATCTTTGTCTGTTCTTTAGATACGACTTGTCTAAAGGTGGATAAGGAGAAATCATGTCTAGACGCTCAACATCAAAGTGAGTCTAGCGGCACTCGTAACACCTTAAAACTTTTCCACAAGTAAGCACGCAGTTCCCAGACATTACACGAAAGGATATCACCGTTGTAGTAAAACAAAATCAAACTAGAAACTTTGTACATTTACTTGTCAAAATATGAAAGAATACTTCGTGAGATTTTCGGAAAATATCGACCAATATGGAATTGGCAGGACCTCCAAGAGTAATTTTACTGTCCTTTTCTAAGTTAGAGCCTCCTATTACCTAGTACAGAGATGTATTGCATTGCGCACATCACAACTACTGTGTAACGGCCAATAAATAAACTTTATGGAATTCACGATTACCTTCAATCTAAACCAACCAGAATATTTAGTTGTTGCAGTGTATGGGCAAGCATTGAAATTAAAAAAAATTAATTGAAATTCTGCATTCTGCTACTGCGGGAGACCGTTTGAAATGTTCATCAAATTGTGGACCCATTAAATGCGCTAGGTACCGAAGTTTCCAGGATATTTCGATAATTCTATGGAAATACTTGCAAATAAAAACGGCACTACCCCGCCAGGCACTACTACTGCGACGCATGGTACTGATCCTGGACCGACTATTTTCGGTCTGAGCAACACAGTTTTTGGGGCTAGCAAAACAATGTGACAGACTGAACGAGGCTGAGTCGCGAATTGGAAAGGTGGAAGTATGATTTGTCGAAGTTTCAAACTGGAAGAGGATTATGAGAAGGAATCAACAAGGCCCGTTCATTGTATGTAAGGGTAGGAGCCTACATAATATTCTAATATATAACGGATCAGGGTAAAAACCTATTCAGTATCATTCTTGCGGAAGGGCTACTTGGAAGCGTGTTGACCATTTCAAAATTTGGTGACCGTTTGATGTGTCTTCAGTCGGTGATGCAAGAATAGGCGTGGAATATTGTCATTTCACGTGCTTCCCAAATTGGATGTGAGTAGGTGGAAAAAGATGTATTTTGTCTAGATTCTTAGAATCTACTTATCTTCTTTTTTGCCGTAGGTTAAGTCGAACATGTTGGAAAGCCAAACGAGGGTAAGGACGACTGCCATGGAGACATGGGATACGACAGCAGTAATCTGCCTGGTGAAAAATGTCTGAGTCATATCTTCTTATCATATTAAACAGTATGTTCATCATACAAGACCGACTCCTGTTGTCAATTACAGAAGTAATTTCAATGAAACCCAAATTGGCTACCATTTGGTGTCCAAATTTATGAAACCTACGGTGAAGGTCTGGAAAGTGATAATGGGTGAAGATGTCACATAGGAACAACGCCTTTTACTGGCAAATTTTCTATAAAGGCGGTGGGTAAAGGTTATCAACAAAACAAGACTTACGAAGAGAATCAAGTAGTATAATTTGGGCAAAGGACAATTCATTTGGAAAATTCAAAAATATTTGTGAAACGCCATCAACATAGTCCAAGTGGCAAAGAGCACAGCCCAAAAAAGTATGTGGAATCGCCTTGAATAGAAAGTTCCTAAAATGATTGTTATGGATTTCAAAGGGACAATACCAGTAAAACAAAAAATCGACAATGATGAAGATAAAACAGTGATAAGTGAAATGAATGCGGCCAAAGTGCCTCTCTAATAGTGAAGATAGATAGCTTGCTCCAAATTAGAATACAAAAGCTGGAAGAAGGAATCGAAGTACATCCAAAGAACATTGAGCACAAGTGTCAGGAGCTGGATGAAATTTGTGCCCAGGCTGCACATGCAAACCTTGCTACTATAGAGCTACGAAAAAATAAGTAAAAGGCAACCATCTTCAAATTAGCCCATCTAATGACTCTGAATTTTTTGTAGATTCGTTTGCAGAAATTCATTGACTATGCTCAAGAACAGCACAGGTGGCGAGAGTACTAAGGACATCACCGTCAAAAAAGTAAGTGAGGCAGCTTAGAACACCAAAAAAGCTGTTGGATACGAGATACAATATGAGTTTTGAAAAAAGATGGGAACCTCGGGCTTAGATGGCTCAAGATTTTCACCTCAAAGCTCCAAGGAATTAATAGTCTGCTAAAGTAATTGAGGAAAAGTTAGCAATGAACAAAGGGGGGTTGTGATAACTGCCAGTTCGATCAAGTTAATCCCGCATTTTGAAGATTGCTGAGGTTGAAATAATGCAGAAAATAAAGATATTCATCAGAAAACCAATGCCGGTTTGTTGGGCATAAGTCTACAACAGATGCAAGTCAATGTATAAGAATCCCTTAAAGATGCCTTTAATTACTTGCGTGTTAAACTTGATGACTTCGAAAATGTATCCGATCAAAAACCGCGTGATATGATATGGGTAGCCATCAGACAACCAGGTATTCCAGAGACCTATGTGCAGATAATCAAGTATGTGCAAAGAAATGCAGGCATTAGCAGTGACGGAGGTAACATTTCCTGATGGAGTCACTGAAGGATTTCAATTCACCGCCACCGATTCGGCGGTGACTTAATGTTTCGTACACCAAGGAAGCTGAAGAGTCCTTTGCTCTTTATTACAGTCCTTGACTATTTGCCTGTGGAAGATTCAATACAGAACACCAAAGTACATAAACTTTTCATGCTGAGAACCATTCATTCCTGCAAGAAGTACTTAAGTGTATGGCTAAGAGTTTTAGAAGGTAGTGGGTAAAGTATGAGTCCAAAAAGCGACTGAGTACTTGTGTTTCCATTTTTTCAACAAGACATGCTTATTCCAGCAATTTATGAATGGAAATTTTCTCCCCAAGTGTGAAAAAAATAAATACCTGGAATCAATGCAACTTTTGATAAAGACATCAATCATCAGAGAACACCGCAATTTTCAGTGATAAGAAAATGCATACACCGAAATACGGTTCACAATGTTGGCTAAAGTACGAAAAGTATGAAAGTAAATTGGCGGAATCAGAAACGAGTGTGTTCCGTATGACAGCAGTAGTAACGAAGCTTTGTCTTATTAGAAGTACCAAGGGATGGAAGAACTCACGTCAAAAATTCCATCTTGGAATCTATAGAGTACGCACATCTCAGTTGGTATTAGCGGAGTTCACACTGTACAATTAGTTGGACAGACTCCGTTTGATGGATGGTGGATGGTCGGATGTAGTTTGCGTTCAGACTTATCAAGCTTGTCGTTCAACTTTATGTCATGTGCTCCTCCGCTCCATCTAACTTCAAAATTTTCAAAAATATTTGAAAACCATCCAACAAGTTGGTCAAGCGGTCGTCTGAGCGTTCACGTTATCCAACATTGGTCGTTCAAGCCAAAGTCTATCCAACTAATTGTACAGTGTGAACTCGGCTAATGTCATATTCAATGGAGATATTTAGATAACACCATCAAATCAAAAATATCATGCCACGTTCAGATACAATCGCGAGGAAGCAAAAGGAAAGGCAAACCAAAACACTCTTGTTACAGATAAATGCAAAATAATTTGCTCTTGATTGGCCTCAGACGTATGCTGCAATAAGGACCTGGAAGCGATCACTTATTTGAATGAGATAAATGGGAAAGCTGTGATCCCTTCGACATCACGTTATTAGTAACATAATTAAGGTTGAGAAGAAAAGAAGGCTTACGGCAATACAACTGGGTGAACTACAGCCTCAAGCAACAATGTCGCGTTGGAACTTATATAGAAATAAATGACCAACAAATATAAAGGATGGCGCAGCATAAGGGTGAGTCCCGGGACCTTGCGTATTTCTCACAACCATTGTCTTCGTGAGGGAATGGAGGGAACCTTACATTTTTAGCCGAATCCAAACATCTAATCGAGGAAGTGCTTTTCATGCCAATAAATTTACTATCGGACTAGTAAGAAGTTTTCCTCTCTCTGGTGTGTGCTTCCTCATTCACTTTAGATAAGGTCCTTGCCTTCGTCATCCCAGTCCATATATTTATAAGGCAAATATATGGACTGGGATGACGAAGGCCTTATAAAGAATTATTTTAGTTGTTCTAGAAAAGGGTTTTGTTTCTCAACTGCCTCCTTACCCCCTAAAAGCAGCGCTTTACAAGAGTTATTTTCCGTTTGATTAGCGGACTGATGTGGTTTTCCGTGTCTAGTGGCTAGGTAGATGAAGTCCTGTACCACCTCGAAGATATGCATGTCTATTGTGACGTTTTGTCCAATTCATCGATGTTTTCTGTTGATGTCAGCATATACTTCGTTTTGCCCATTAAACCCATTTTAGCAGCTTCTGTTTCAAGACTCGCAAAAGCACCTATGACATTACACTTGCTTCTTCCCATTACGTCAATATCGTCTGCTTAGGCGAGTAGCTGAACAGATTTTGTGTGTCTATACGTTTCAGTTTTGTACAATCTCTTCACGTATGATGTTAAAGAAGTCGCTTGACAGTTTTTCGCTTTGTCGAAAGCCTTTTTCATCAAATGTCTTTGTGTGTTCCCTACCAACATTGTCGGAGCTGGGTGAATTCACCCAAATCTTTCTGAGGTTTATGTAGTGGAGCCACTAGTGGACACTAAAGTACAACTGACAGCAGACAAGTGGAAGAGCTGTAATTCCTTTGAGATCATAATGTTCTCATTAACATCAAAGAAAAAGAATAAGAAGTAAAGTACAAGTGAATATCAATCAGTCGTTTTGATAGAGTGGTCGATTTAAAATATTTTGGATTTATTGGGGAGCATTAAATGCAAGTAAATTTTACCCTCCATTGTATGCGGATGTAGTTCAAATTCCATGCACCCCTTCGATGTAATTCGGAGGAGAGTGATGATTTGAATTTAAAGTTTTCCGGAGATTATGCCTTAAGTTCCTGCAGATTTGTGTGGTTCGAAGTTGTTTTCCCTTTGTAATCAAACCTTATCTGGCGGTTATTTTGTTGTTTTACTCCTCCTTTCCACCAACCTTCATATCTACCTGAGAAGTGGGTATCAATTTGTTGTGCAATTCTCCGCAGGAATCGGCTATCAAAAGCCATAAGTTCAATTAAAAAAAGTTAAAAAAACAGCCTAATCTAGTCTTCAACAGAAAAGTAAAATGCCTTCACTCTTTCTCTACCAACACTCAGCAAAGGCTGCTGAGGGTCGAATCCTTAATTTTTCATATCCCTTATTTCATGAATATCATTGAATTAATTTCATTAAATCATTTGCTTAAACAAGCGATGATGACCGCTTTTTTACTCCAACAAGCTTTTGTAGGGTTCTTTTCAAAAATCATTAGAGTCTTAATAATGAATTGCTTTTAATTCAATCAGCACCTATTCCGATAGCCAAATGTAGGCAAACAGATTTGGATTCTTAAACATTAACAAAGTATTTACACGAATGCCTACACCTGTCATCAATTTATTAATTTAAAGTTCAATTAGATATTATTTGTTAAAGCTCCTCCAAGCATTAAAACAGCAGACATTTAAGTTTTACTCCTTACGACAACAATCATCTCTCAAAATCCTTACATCTACTTACCTATTTAAATACGCATCCAGGCATATCTTTCTCCTCATAATCCAAACAAACTTCTTGACCCTTGAATAATCCCACCAAAGTACAAACTTTCTGACTCGAAGACGGAACGTTTCACAGCAGATTGTTTTTGTGCTCTTTGTTCAGCTTCTGTTTCTGGCACATACCTTAACTTACTTGCTCAACACCATCACTGGAGAAGCAAATAGAGCTAATCCACAAACACCCGCAAGCTCCAGAGAACCGAGAAACTGTGGATTAAAAAAAAAAAAAAACAATATTTTATGGCAGTAACACACATTCCTACACCTCCGCATCTCCACGAAGTTGCTTTTGCTTGGATTGAAAACACACAAAGTCTTTAAAGAGCCATAGCGGTGCGGCAAGCCGTCAGCTTTAATAAAAATTTCATGATGGTGGATATTTTAAAGTATATAAACGTTCTCGTCGACCGACCGACGCGACGCGACGATTATAAACATGTATAGGTATACTCGTATTGGTATATGTGTTGTATACCGCCAGCTATTGAGTAAATTAACTTCCTTATTTTATCTCTTTTATTTGGATAAAGGGCACATCAACAACGAGAAATTTATTATGAGAACAGGCTGCAACAAATGTTACTTACTTGAAAATAATTTATGGACAGGTCTTAACGGCAAGATCTTAAAAACATGCCATACGTTACACAAGCGTTAGCTTATTAAATACAATTTAAGAAACACCCAAGATTTTTCACGACCTAGTGAAAACGTTGAAGACAAATTTAAACGTTTTGTTTGTAGAAAGGCCAAGGAGGGATGAAATAAGGACGTTGGTACTCACATATTCTGAAGACTTGTTTTCAGAGGGAAGTTATTGATCGATCAGAATCTTGGTTTGATAAACACTCTTCATTTTCATGTTCTTTTTTTCACGTGTAGTCTATTTCTTTTTTTTTCCGAAAAGTCTTGTGAGTTAAAACTAATTTACTTGAGTAAATGGCAAGTTATTGCTACCGCTTTCAATTGAATGATTTTATAAAGTAAAGTTTCTGATACCCCAACGATCTTACAAAAGGAGGCATTTACACAACAAGTGGAATGTGTCCTGAAATGCGGGAGAAGGACTGATTTTTATGATAAAAGTATCGATGAATGACTCCACACCAGGCTTTTCGATCAACGGAACGAAAGAACAAACTAAATTTTATTTTTCTTTCGAAACGACCAAGGGTTTCAGGGTTTCATTGTTTCCGGAGAGTAAGGATTATATTTCTGGTGTTGATGTTTGAGTATTGCAGTCTGTTTAAGTTTGGTGTTAAAGAAATCTAATAAAAATATGTTGCTTTATCGAAAGCCTTTTTTGACATCAAAGGTCTTGGTGGGTTTTTTCCAACCTTGACGGAGCAGTGTGGATTCTCCGATGAAGCCAAGTCCGGCCTTGAAATCGATGAAAAGATGGTAAATATCGATATTATACTCTGGGTTTTTTTTCCAAGACCTGCAATAATGTGAAAATTTGGTTTATTGTGGACTTCTCTGGTCTTAAACCACATTGATAAGGACCTATCAAGTTGTTGACGTGGGGTTTCAGGCGTTCACATATTACAGCAGACAAGATCTTATAAGCGACGTTTAGGAGGCTTATCCCTCTGTAATTGGCGCAATTGTGAGCGTCTCCCTTCTTTAGGATCGGGCATACGATACTGAGGTTCCATTCATCGGGCATGCTTTCTTCCGACCATATCATGCAGATCAGCTGGTGCATGCTCCTTTCCAACTGGTCTCCAGCTGCCTTGAAAAGTTCGGCATCAAGGCCATCTGCACCTGAAGTCTTATTTGATTTAAGTGTGCATATGACTAGCTTAACTTCTTCTAGGGCGGGAGGACGGCATTCTTGATCATCGTCCAAACTGAATGAGGCAATCTGCCTGACAGCAGAATTTGTGTCCTCATCGCCGTTAAGCAGTCTGCAGAAGTGATCTTTCCAGATCCTCAGTAGTGACTGTGACTCTACAACTATGCGCTACGCTGGTCTTTACAGCCACCCTGGCAGGATCTTTTTACCTTTTGGTAAAACTTCCGAATCTCGTTCCTGTCATGGTACCTCTCAATTTCCTCAAACGAGCGCTTCTCATGCTGCTTCTTTTTCTTTTTGAGAATTGGGTGTTCCTCCCTTCTTTTCTCCTTGTAAATCTCCTTATACTGATCGTAAGCACAAAAAAACAAGGGCGTTCTCTGTTGTATCAACATTTGTTTGGCTGCATTTGCCAACCTGCAGTCTTCATCGACCCATGGGTTCCGTTTCGGGGGCCGAGTGAAGCCCAAACTTCAGAGGCAGCGGTTCTGATGGCTTCTTGGCATTGCTGCCACTGGTCTTCAATGCTTAATGCTGACGGCATAGGATTCAAGGACAATTGAATGGACACTCGATTGGAGATGGCATTGGCAATCTCTTGCGATTGTAGCTTTCTTACCTCAAATCGTTTCACAATGTTAGTTCGAACGAGTCGTCAACATGATATTCTCATTCGTACCTTTTGGCTACAACAAGGTAGTGGTCCAAGTCAAAGTTGGCCCCTCGGAAGGTTCGGACATCTAGCACACTGGAAGAATGCCTTGCGTCGATCGCAACATGGTCAATTTGGTTGACGGTAAATTGATCTGGGGATCGCCATGTACCTTTATGAATTTTGAGATGCGGGAAGCGCGTACTACTTACAACAAGATTCAACCCCGCAGCAAAATCGATTAGCCTCAGTCCGTTTTCGGAGGTTTTGTCATGGAGGCTATGCTTACCGATTGTGTTTCCAAAGATGTCCTCCTTCCCTAGCTTTGCGTTAAAATCGCCAAGTTTTGCAGGGATGCCGAAACTAGACATGGCTCTGTACAGCTCGTCTCTGTAAATACTGTCATACGCGGCCTTGAAATCGATAAAGAGGTGGTGAATATCGATATTATGTTCTCGGGTTATTTCCAAGATCTGCCGTAATGTGAAAATTTGGTCTATTGTGGACTTCTCTGGTCTAAAACCACATTGATAAGGACCTATCAAGTTGTTGACGTGGGGTTTCAGACGTTCACATATTACAGCAGACAAGATCTTATAAGCGACGTTAAGGAGGCTTATCCCTCTGTAATTGGCGCAATTGTGAGGGTCTCCCTTCTTTAGGATCGGGCATACGATACTGAGGTTCCATTCATCGGGCATGCTTTCTTTCGACCATATCATGCAGATCAGCTGGTGCATGCTCCTTTCCAACTGATCTCCAGCTGCCTTGAAAAGTTCGGCATCAAGGCCATCTGCACCTGCAGTCTTATTTGATTTAAGTTTGCATATGGCAAGCTTAACCTCTTCTAGGTCGGGAGGACGGCATTCTTGATCATTGTCCAAGCTGAATGGGGCAATCTGCCTGACAGCGGAATTTGTGTCTTCATCGCCGTTAAGCAGTCTGCAGAAATGATCTTTCCAGATCCTCAGTAGCGACTGTGACTCTATAACTATGTTTCCCTGCTGGTCTTTACAGGCTTGAGTTCGGGGCTTGCCACCCTGGCAGGATCTTTTTACCTTTTGGTAAAACTTCCGAATCTCGTTCCTGTCATGGCACCTCTCTATTTCCTCAAACGAGCGCTTCTCATGCTGCTTCTTTTTCTTTTTGAGAAGTCGGTGTTCTTCCCTTCTTCTCTCCTTGTAAATCTCGTTATATTGAACGTAAGCAGCCCTTGTTCGTGTTTGCATAAGCATTTGTCGTGCTCTTTGTTTGGCTGCATTTGCCTGCCTGCATTCTTCATCGAACCATGGGTTTCGTTTTGGTGGCCGAGTGAAACCCAGAACCTCAGAGGCAGCGGCTCTGATGGCTTCTTGGCATTGCTGCCACTGGTCTTCAATGTTTAATGCTGGCGGCATGGGATTCAAGGATAATTGAAGGGACACTCGATTGGAAAAGGCATTGGCAATCTCTTGCGATTGTAGCTTTCCGACGTCATATCTCTTCACAGCGTTAGTTCGCGCTGGTCGTGAACAAGATATCCTCATTCGTACCTTGGCTACAACAAGGTAGTGGTCCGAGTCAAAGTTGGCCCCTCGGAAAGTTCGGACATCTAGCACACTGGAAGAGTGCCTTGCGTCGATCGCAACATGGTCAATTTGGTTGACGGTTAATGGATCTGGGGATCGCCATGTACCTTTATTAATTTTGAGATGCGGGAAGCGCGTACTACTTACAACAAGATTCAGCCCCGCAGCAAAATCGATTAGCCTCAGTCCGTTTTCGGAGGTTTTGTCGTGGAGGCTATGCTTACCGATTGTGTTTCCAAAGATGTCCTCCTTCTCATATGTTTTTTCGAAGAGCTCGTAGAAAAAATCTTTGGATTTCTGGTCTTTCTCTTCTGTGGGAGCTTGGTCGCATATTAGGCTTATGTTGGCGAATTTAGTCCTGATGCGGATTTTTATTATACACTCATTAACTGGATTTTGGCTAGTCACCTTATCCCTGAGTCTTCCTCTAACTACAAATCAGCACCCAAATAAGCGCTGTTTTTGTTGTCTATAGCAGTCGCCCTAGAAAACTGTCGAAGTTTTTCATCTTCTTTATGCCCGGCCCATTCCATCGCACTTCTTGGATGGCGGTTATGTCTGCTCTGTAGCAGTCCAGGGCGTCCATTGATTTTCCAGCTGCACGTAATCCGTTAAAGGATCTTACGTCCCACGTGGAGATCCGGAAGTCTTTGTCCTTTTTTTCGTTTGCTTGGGTCGTCAACGTTGAAACCATAATTGTTTTCCTAAGCTGATGGTTATTTCATTTAGTTTTTACGTGGTTGGGTAGTTAACCTCACGCACAACCCCCAACTTGGAGGGCCAGGCCCTTTTGGCATCCCTTTGGACATAAAGGGCCAGATAATCCGAAAGCAGTACTCTGCTTGGGTATGAGAGCTGTCGTTGGCTCGCCAGGAGGTCATCCGCCATCATCTCTACTTCTGTAACTAATACTAATATTGAAAGACCCTGAACGACCCTTAAGCCAAATATGTCGGAGTAGCTCACTCAGGGGTTACTGCTCATTTTGAGTGCTGAAGTCCACCGTTGATTCTGTAAGTCGAATTCATCCGCTGAGGCATTACCAAAAATCTGTGGTAGACCACTGAATTTCGGGCAGTCAGTCATTACTCGCAGAGCATTATAGTATGTTTTTATTGTTTTCTTCTTCGGCCCTTTGTCAACACTCGCACTTACTAGTTTAACAGGTCCTCTCCGAACGGAGTATCCCAGTTTCCGCAGTAGTTACAGCGTGGAGGTATAGCAAGCCCAATTGATGTGTACTATAAGTTCCAACATCTGGGCGCTACCAAGTTGACACCAATTGGAGCCTTCCCGAATAGTACACGCCTAACCACCGCACCGTTTTTCCACATTTCGTTGTAATGCGTTACTATTTCTGTGTATTGAAAGGTCAGCTAAACTATGCACAGGGGGTTAACCTATGTTCAGCTGACCACTCTATAAATTGTAGGAAAAAAAGTTGAAAATCAACTCACATTCCTGTCATTTTAAGAAAAACGCATGCCATTTGACAGCCCTTTTCATTGCCTAAATTCGTCCCAGCAACAATATAGGGCTACTTCGGGCGAGTTAAATGAAAACAGGTCTTTAAAAACACTCAGTTTATAATTCAGGGCGAGTTTTGTTTTTTCAAAAACTCTTTGTGGTGACCATAGGGTAAACCCAGTTATTCAACCAACAAACCTCAATCATTCAATAAAAGCAAAAGGGATGATTTGAATTCTCCTATCAAACGTTTCAGTTCTAAGCCGTTTGGATGGATGCCATGTAAAACGAGTACTTTCTATGAACAATCTGTCGTCTCCTACAAACATTTTCATTTTTGGCCAAAAAGCGCTAATCACCTTCATATACCACAAAACTTTGCTTTGACTTTGAGGTGCACTATTTGACAGGCCCTTTCTTGACGTTTCGGAGAACCCTTTTTTGCAGTTATCTATAAACCTTACAATTGCATTTGCTGTTGTTGCATCGCTTCGATAGACACTGTGCGCTGCTAATATGGTTAAGTTAGCCTCACATGGGTTCAGCAGGCCCGCGCATACTTTTTACGTTTTCTCGATTGGGTCCATATTAGACTCGGCTGATAGATGCAGAACCTCATTTTTCTCAGAATTTTTGTCAGAAATCGTTCGATTTGCGTTTCAATAAACCTATATCGCTCTTCTACGACTTTCGCTCTCTAATTTTTTCGCGTATGATTCACCCTTATTGCGATAACCGTTTCACTAAAAGTCCTAAAAAATGACATAACTCCAATCGCGATAATTTTTGTTTTCATAAAAATATCTATTCCTCATTACTCTTACCATTCCTTCAAAAAATATTTTATCTAAACGGCAATTGTGGCACCTAGAGAAAAGTCATCTTATTGTCGTTTTATTAAAACACCGTTCGGAAAGCTACTCTCAGAAGGAGAAAGGTTATTTACCCAAGGATAAAAAAGACTGCGTATCAAGATTTGTACCACCAAATATATAACAATAGGCGAATACTAAAACCTAATACTCAGCATTAAGATTACCTTTCGTGCGACCCAGTCGTGCCCATTTTTATTTCTAGACACTGCCTGTATATTGCGAATTTGCAATTCTGCCTTGTAAAATGACATGTCAAGGCAAACGTGAGAAGCACTCAAAATTTATACATCAAAAAAACTATTGAAGATAAAGTCACGCTTAAGATCCTTGTTTATTGAAGAGTTTAAAATCGCATTCAGAAAATTAATGTTTAAACTGTGCAATAATTCAAAAATTATGCAGTTTTCGGAAATTTTTAAGTTTTGTCAACGAGCTCTTAAAGTCTTTTGAATATGGTCGTGCAGAACGATGATGGCCTTGTTTAATATCGTTCAAGCATTGATGTGCTTTGGACTTCATCACTTCGTTACAATAATAGTTTTTTTTTTCAAATTTCAAATAAATTAAAAAAATATTTAAATAAAACAACAGCCAAAATTAAAACCGTTCACACATCAGCCTTTAATAGATTCTAATTGATTTTCGCTGCTTGTCCTGAAAATAAAACCAAAAATAATCAGTTTTTTTTTTCCTTTTCTCTTTCCAGGTATGTAGGACTTTAATTAAATTTGTTATTTTGCCAATGGTTGTTGCATCATTGAACTTTTTATCAATTGCACATTGATGGGAGCTCTTTCAAGGACTTACTGGGTATGTGATTTGATTAATAATTTTACGAATCGTAGCCATCGAAAAATGCAAATTAAATTTGATTCTTGTGAAGCGATGACAATTAATCAGACAAAGTTTATGTTTCCATTGATTTGATTTTTATTGTTTTCGTTGTCACAGTCACTTTGCAAACTCGGCTTGTTAGGGACTACATATATACAATTTTTTCAATATCCTTTGTCTATAATTTAATTTGTCGTTCTCGAGTGGAGAAATATACTATTTCATATTGTGGGAAAAGTACAGGAAGCTTGTAAAGACGCCTCAATTATTTTAAATAAACGTAAGAGCCTTGCAGAATATCACCTCTCCGCTTTTGTTGGAGGCGAAGTGGTTGTAGTGTCTCTGAAAAGCTCCCTATTCACCGGAACGTTGTTCCCAGCCTCTTTTTCGAAGAAAATGGTCAAATGATGCCACGACTCTGACTCCCACAATAAACTTTCGCTCTCTGTCTAGGTATTGCGGTTTTTCTGATCCCCAGATGGCGCAAGTTTCTTTGTCTACGTGACGACCTCATAAATAGTGATAATCTTTTCTCTTTTGTCAAAAACTGTTGTCCAATTCAAGACGCTCTAAGGCCACAACTGCGCCTCAGCAAAAATCCAAAATCATTATGCAGAATCCACTTCGTTGTGATTTGTGAAAAGTTGTGCTTTTAAGGTCGATGGCTAGATGTTCTTGGATTGAGTCGCAGACTCTTGACTACAGCAGTCATATTATTATCGTTTGTACCATGACTGGGACCGTGAGCAATGTCCTGCAGAAGACCAGTTTATCGAACTTTTTGCACACACTAGCTTAAAGCAGGTGCGGTGGATCTTATTCATTTCGGTCCAGACTTCGTTTCAAAAAGACACTTTGAAAATAAGTTTTCTGTACTTTGCAAACGTTGTTCAAGCGCAAAGCGACTCATTTTGTGTCACGGAGGCATGATACTGACTTTCTCTCAAGGATCTGAAACGAGAAACAGCTCCTAGTGTAAAAGTATCCTACGTTTTAAAAAGGAGCCACTAGATGACCCATAGATAGATGACAGTTGTAGCAATCGAAGGTTCTAAACAAAGGGCGAATAAAACAGGTTTCGAAAGTGTTCTAAAAGCTTATTTCACGTTGCTGTTAAGTCTTTTCCTTCGAATAATGATAACCTAACTTTCTTGCCAAAAACTTGGCCTTAAAGAACAAAAAACTTTTATTAAAGAAGATATCCTCCCCCAAGTGAGGCAGAAATTCTCAATTCAATTGGAGGGCGGTACACTCAACCACCTCATACGGTTAAAGTTCATATAAAATTCGTTCACACCAAATCCGATGTAAAATGTGTATCCCCCAGCCGCAAAACGAAAAGGATTGCTTCAATAGAAAGTATTTCAAAAAGAATTTAAATATCGCCGGAAACTTCAGCACTTCCGCACATTCATACTCATTGGGTATCATCCACACTCTGAAAAATAGTGTAAAGTAAATAAGATATGGTATGCAAATAGACAGAAAAGGATGAACACGAAGATATGCAATCCTGACCCGAAACTCGATCAAATTCGGAAATCCTTTTAAATGTTTGGCATCATAGAATGAATGTGGGTAGGTGATGGTGAGGTTTAGTATGGCATTCCATTGTGTGCCAATGCAAAATTCAGATTTGATATCTACCTTTGTGGTTGAAGAGAAAGTGTTGCATTTTAGGCAATAGTTTAAAAGAATACGAACGATAAGATGAAACTTTTATTGGTTTAAAAGAGTTTAAGAAGCGATAAGAAAGTCATTTTTTGTTGGTTTGGGTTATGGCATTTGATTGTTTTGAATGTAGTGATTAAAGAGGTCCCTTGGATTGAAATTTACACATTGTTGCAAATATTATATATTATTATATAAAGCAAATATTTTAATAGTTTCGCTTAATGCACTGATTTAATTTCGTAAGTCCTACAGCATTTCAAAAATGACCATTATATAAATTCACTGAGAAGTTTAGTAGAAAATTCTACAAAAACTGACTCACAAAACGTTGAGTTATGTCCCAATAAAAGCTTAGAAAGTCATCTTTTTCACTTTGTTAGTGTGGAAGGGCCTTGGCACAGAACAAATTAATAACAAACTAAAATATTGGTGAAATATCATGAATGTTGTCCTACGTTTGATCTCAAAAGTCTACATCTTAATTATTGCGTATTTCGGGCATCTCTATTCAACCAAACGCCTAATTTTCTTTCCCTAAAATGTGTGTTTAAAGGTTAAGAATCGTTTACACAGTCAGATAAGAAATAGTATAGAATTTTCAACAAGTTTTGTAAGACGAAAACATGTAATTCAAGAGTAAAATACTAATTAGATTGTAATGAATTGATGGTGTACGTCAGTTTTAGAAGACAGTGGGTGCGGTACCCACAGTCCAAATAAGACTGAGTACTTGTGTTGCCCGTTACCCATTCATGTCTATTCCAGGCATATATCTGTTACATACGACCAAGAGTAAAGCAACTTGTAATGAAGATGTCAATCATTGAGTAAGCGAAGTGACTAGCAAAACCTTATCAATTCTGTGATAAGAGAATGTCCCCTAAATTGGAGGGAAGCTTGTTTCAGCTTGTTTGTCGAGCTTTCGCATACGGCTTACAATCATGCGGCGTACAACGTACAAATATTGTGAGAGTAAATTGACGGCAATTGAAATGAAGATGCTCCTTATGACACCAGGAGTAACAAAGCTTGATCGTACTAGATGTCCCAAGATCCGTGGAAACCTTCGCGTCCAAAATACCATCTAGGAAAAAAATTAGAGCAAGACTGGTGTTGTCACGTTAAAAGAAGAGATTCAGAGAGTTGCCCGTCAGAAAGGCCATGACTTATACAACGTTCAAACATGATAACGAAGGACGGAGAAGAAAAGCAGACCAAAGACACTCCTGTTACTGACAAATGCAACATAGTCTGAGTTTGGTTGGCCTCAGGCATGGAATAATACAAATCCGAGAGGTTTGCCATCGCTATCTAAGCTCCATTATAAACCCCAACTAATGTCCCAGTCCCAACCGCAACCCAGGTTCTCTTTGCTGCTTCTAGCTTCTAGCTTCTATCTTTTGGTACTACCCCAGTAGACCTTTTCTGATTGCACTAAGTACCGTTATTTTCTTTCCGAACTATTTCACATTATCCATATGCTCTTAGCTTATCTCCACCAGACGAAAGGACACACCTTTCACCGTCTTCTGTGATGTCGAACAGTCACTTCTTGTGTCTCCATGCAGAGGTGTTCTTGTAGCTTTTTATAATAACTTCGATTCGTCTCTGACCTCTGCTTCCTGATTGAACATGCTGGACTACATATCCTTTTATCATACATCCCTTTATGAGTCCTTCTTTTTTTGTATTGCTACATCTTTCTTGACAAACTGATCGTATGACAGAAGCTTGCTTTGATGCTATTAATGAAGTAGGTACTCAATGTTTCTGAATCAGGAATTTTTCTTGAACATTTTTGATGATCTGCCACTCTTCATCACACACACTATTCTACCCTTTACTTCTTATTGTTCTTCTTCCTATCCCGTTTTCTGTGAAGACTCTGTTTCTTACATTTTTACTGATTTCGGTCTAGTTCAAGTTAGTGGAATCTAGAATTGCCTGGGTTTCATAAACGATCCGTCTAACACATCTGTATCAAATGTGTTACACCTGATGTTACCTGTTGTTGACCAATTTCAACTGCCTCTCAATTTTCTTTTTTTAGATTACATCACCACATCGGTTCTCTCCAATCCTTCTGACTTTTCATACAACTATCGTTTGGATCGTTTCAAAAAGGTGAACCACCATATCTTGTTCATCATATGATCCATCAAACATCGTTCATTTTTTCGCTAGTTCTCTTTATCAGCCATTTGCGCACACAGATTTGGATCCTTAACCGTTATATTTTTCTTAACCAACGCATTTTATGACATTTTATGGTCCTTCTAATGTGAGCAGTTTTGGTTCTTCATCGTTTAATCTTTTAATGGCCGTTTCGAACTCAAAGACGTGTGTACTTCTGATTCAGGTGGTGTACCTGCCAGTTTTAAATATTCCTTGTTTTTTCTTATTTCTAACCACTTCAAGCTGTCACTTTTCAGCTATTTCACTATTCATAAAAATGGTCGCAAAATCCAAGTTTCTAATTTATTAGCTCATCACTACCTCATCTCGTTAAATTGATTTCCTTTTCACTCTTATAGAAAACGAAGACGACCGACGACGTCGCTACAGTTTTCTGCAAGTTTTTCCTCAAAATCTCTTATTGTTTAAATTTTGCTTTAGACATCCACCAGTTCACAATCCGTTTTTGGCGTGCTCTTTCAGTTCCTTCTGTGGCCACATCTGAACTACCTAAAGGTAGCCATTTTGGACCAATTCTTTTCATCTCTACAATTAATGAAGTCGAAAAGGTAATTCAATTCTTTTCACTTTCCTTTTATGCTGATGATGCTGAAATTTTCAACGCGATGTCTTTTAGTCCTGTTTCAAAATGACCTCGGCCTGATTGCCGTAACTTGTTATACAATTTTCATCCAATCGTACATCATCGATTGTATCGTCAAAAAATTGTTTCATGTAACTTCGCTTTCAGCGATTGACGGATAGCTATTTTACTATCTTGGTAGCTATTTCTGGTTTTTTAACACGTTTTGGTAAAGCCTAGAACTTAGACGATAGTCGCAGTCGTTTTTAACTCTGCAGAATCTAGGTTCTCAATCAATTAGTCAATTGATGCTGATTTTTGGAACTCAATCAAAACGTTTTCTGTAGAAAGTAAAAGTTCTCCCGTCAGATCTTGTTATCTTCACATCTTTCCCATAAAGCATTAGTACCTCAAATTATCGTTCTCATATCTCATAACGCTCTTGGATTTATCAAGAGCTGGCCCAAATAGTCGCCTTGTTATTCTTGATTAATTCTTTTTATCCCTTTATTCGCCCTTTCATTTGGCAATGCAATCATGTGTCCTTTATCAAAAGACTCACATCTTGAGAATCGAAAGTGCTTTGTGATCACCGTCGTTTTACTCTTCTAGGTCTCTATGACATCAACACTTTCCTCTCGCTGCCTGTTCTAAAATACTCTCTATCAATATTCTACATCTATTTGAAGTCCGTAGGGATGTGTTGCATGTGGTTCTCCATCATTTAATTCTTACAGTTCGCCCTGGTTGTCCCTCTCTTTTTATTCTTATCTTCTTCAAAACTTACCCACAAATTATCAGATCCTCACCCCTTTTTTACCTTTTCCTTCAGCCTTTGTTTTTAATGAGCCTTTTACCCGTGCGTTGAGTGAAATCAATTCTATGTCTTTGTCTTTCGATTTAAAATTTCCAAGTCCCTTTATTATAGAACACCAATTAACACCTATTACACCCCCTTTCGTCCCAATAGTATAAGTATGAGTAATTTTAAAGTTGCATTAAATACTTTTAAGTTTGCTTATGTTTAAGATTTAACTTAAGCGTCAAAATATAATAAAATGAGAAGCCTTTTATTCGTTTGGTTAAATAGCTATGTTCGAAAAATGATGCTACAAGATGGCGGGCTTTACCCAAAAGGCTTCTCTTGGGACTTTTAGTCTTTCCTGACATTTTCATTGGTTGAATAAATTTTTTTATGTGGCAATTGTCTAGTTTGACTATCCTGTCGCAATCAGTCATTTTCATTTACAATTTTTTTTATGAACTACAATAAAATGTCAATCGGTAGCACCACTCAGTCTATGCGCAAATTAAGGGCTGGACTACTTTCTCTCAAACTATTTATAAGCTTCTACTTTTTTCTTCAACAGAACGTCATTTATGTTATTGCTTATGTACCGTGAAGCATTTTCGTTTCATCTAGATTTAAATCTCTACGAATTTTAAGAAGAAGAAAAGGTCAAGCCTTTGCAGACTTAATTAAATATTGTTTTCTTTTGTCTCAGCTCTTTTTATTATATTCGGACGAACATATACTATCATGCGTTTTTCAACAAGTGATTTTTTGAGAACTATCGGAAGTTAAAAAGGAAAGACTTATACAATTCATAAAATCGCATGAAACCTTTATCCTACTTAATATTATGAATGTGAAAGTAGTTCTTTCTATGTTACCGTCTTCCGCCCAAACTACTAAACCGATTTAAATGAAATTTTGAATAGAGATATTCTAGTCTTAAGAGAACTTAGAAACTATTGATCCGATTTCAAAAATTCTTCCACCGTTAGAATGCTGCACTATCCCCGAGTCAGTGGCAGCACTGGTTATCTCTGTGCATAGTTGTGTGTTTTCATAGCTCTGTTTTTAAACTAATTAAATTCTGTGTATTTCATACTTTAAAATTTAAACTGTGATCTGTTCAGTAATCTTTTTAGTTTGATTATCTACTTATGAGTTTATTTTGGTTCAAAGTGTTGTAAATAATAAAAATAGCAAAGTTGAATTAAATTAGATTCTGATTACGTTTTGTGTTATCTTTAGTTGTATTGGTAAGACATTATTTTCCGTTCTTATGTTGAGTGTGTTTTGAGTGATTTTTTTTTTTATTATTGTTTTCTCCGTTTAACCACTAATTATCCCTCATACATCTCTTTCAACTACTAATTCCTTTCTTTTAGAACATACCATTTTAGCTTAACAATTTTGCAACCTCTAAATTATCGTTAGTTTGGTTGAATTGGTAGGAGTCTATACCATTTTGAGAGTTTAATTTCGTCACTTAGGTTCAACTCCTACCCGTGCCTAAAAAAAAAAATATATATTTTTTTTTTTTTTTTTTTTCTTCTTTCTTATAAATAAATAATTTTTTTTTTCTCTCTCTTTTTTAATATCTTTTAATATGGATTGTGCAGCGGGTAAATGCCTCGACAATTCGAACTCACCTCTGTTTGCTTGCTATGGGCCATGTGGAAATGTTTTTCATGCCAAATGTATTGGCTCCAACAATGCTTTATTGGATAAAATTAGTGCATCGAAAATCGCTTGTTGGTACTGTGAAAACTGTAAGAAGATTTCCCTATCCCATTTAGCTGTAAAAATGTCCAATTTTAAGTTAGAAATTGAGAAACTCTCTAAAGGCTTCGAAACGCTTCATAAAGTTTTTAATGAATCGGTTTCAAACTTAGCGTCATTTTCTTCCCCTATTAGCTCTGTTGACATATCAACTTCAACAGATGACTTAAAGTTGCTGACTTCGGATAAACCCCAAGCTTTAAAGGATTTAAGTGAACAGTCCAGATCTTCAGTTAATTTGAACCCTGTCTCCGTTCTAAATAAGGGCTCCAAAAGAAGCAGTGATGGCATTGCTTCCACTAAGCAAAGTACTCCTTCAAAGCGAAAGAATCTGAGAAGCAATTCTAAAAAGGCGAACAGCGTTTCAGTCCCATTAGAACAAACTGATGTAGTTGATATGGTTGCAATTAGTTCACCATCAGTAAGTAACGATTTGGATGCTGTTCCCTTAGAATCTATTACTCGAATGGAAGCAGTCCCCAAACCTAGATCCATTTTTGTTTCTCGGCTGAGACCTGAGCTCATACCGATTGATGTTTTGCATTATTTAGTTACAAAGAAACTTATTCCTTGTGAAAACTTTATTAAATGTTCTAAAATAAGTAAAACTGATAGTTTTGTTTCGTCTTTTAAATTACTTGTCCCACCCTTATTGTTTGACTCTCTTTGTGACAGTAATATTTGGCCAGCTGGTACTCTTGTCAAAGAATTCTCAGGCTACAACAAAAAGAATAAAAATTTATTAAAGAGTATTCCAAAAAACTAAAAAGATTTTCCCTCTTCTACCAAAATGTTAGAGGGCTTCGCAGTAAAACTGCAGATTTATATGTGAATTCTCTCGTTTTTTCACACGATGTGTTTGCTTTGACGGAAACGTGGCTTAACCCAAGCCATTTGAATACCGAAATCCTCAGCCAAGAATTTTCTGTCTACCGTAAAGATCGGCATATAGACAAACCAGAAGCTGTTGGAGGTGGTGTTCTTATTGCGGTCAGGAACGCGTTTATGTCATCTCGTATACACTTTCCGTTTGATTTGTCTATTGATGTTGTTTGTGTGAAAGTTTGTACCTTGTCCAAAAATATTTTCATCATAAATGTTTATATTGTCCCTAAAAGCTTAGCACCAGTTTATGCTGAGCTATCTCTTATTTTGGATTATGTCTTCGAAATATCCGATCTTGAAAGCCAGATTCTATTACTGGGTGACTTTAATTTACCATACATTCAGTGGCTACCCTCTGATGATGGTTCCTTTCAAAAAGCTTCCCTGTCTTCACCACAACAGGAGCTTTCCTGTTTAGACAACATAATTTCTTCTGACTTACGGCAAGTAAGCTGTATTAGAAACTATCAAAGTCGTATGTTAGATTTAGTATTTTCTTCGGACGCTATTAAGACTGTTGTAATGCAATCAAATTCTGGTATCACAAGAATAGATGACTTACACCCACCTTTAGATATCTTTATTGAACTCAGCAATGTGATTGACGAAAGAAGTAGTCCATATGACTGTTCATATACCTTTGACTTTCGAAAAGCGAACTTCGATTTGCTTTCGGATGAATTAAGCAGGGCTGGTATTGAAAAAATATCAACTCTAGCAAATCTTGACGAAGCAGTCAGCTGTTTCTACTCTATTTTAAAGGATTGCATGAATAAAACAATTCCGCTAAAATTGATTAAAAAAGAAAATTATTGCCAGCCGTGGTTTACCAAAGAACTGAAAGTTCTGCGGAATAAAAGAAACAAGGCCTGGAAAACTTATTTGACCACTCTTTCTCTAACTGACCACCAAGTGTTCATAAGTCTTTTTGAAGACTTCAGAACGCTTTCTCAAAATCTTTATTCCAGCTATGTAACTCAAATGAGTTGCTCTCTTAAAAATGATCCAAAAAGCTTTTGGTCCTTTGTTAACTCCAAAAAGAAATCAGACGGCTATCCAGCAAATTTTATTTATAATAGCAATCTTTTGAAGGATACTCCTGACATATGCAATGCCTTTGCAAATCATTTTTGTGGCTCTTTTTGTAGTACACCTCTCAAAATTGATGAAAACTATTTTAAGTATTTAACTCACTGTTCTCAAGTAAGTTTTAATAGCATCCCCATTTACAGTGATAGAATTATTCATTACCTTTCTTCTCTAAATGATGACGTTTCATCTGGCCCGGATATGATACCACCTATAGTTTTAAAAAAGTGTTCTTTACGCTTAGCCTTCGCTCTCGAATACCTTTTCAAGCTTTCTTTAAAGTCCGGAAAATTTCCTAGTTTGTGGAAAATGTCTTTTATTACCCCTGTTTTCAAGAAGGGTGAAAAAATAGATATAAAAAACTACAGGCCAATTGCAAAGCTTTCATGCATTCCTAAGCTGTTTGAACAAGTAGTGTGCGAAAGTTTATCATTCTTTGCAAGGAATATAATCTGTAATCAACAACACGGATTTATGCAAAGAAGATCAACGGCTACT
The DNA here is from genome assembly GCA_949752695.1 of Melanostoma scalare. Lineage (NCBI taxonomy): Eukaryota > Metazoa > Arthropoda > Insecta > Diptera > Syrphidae > Melanostoma > Melanostoma scalare. Next base: position 48,092,993 of record OX456986.1, read on the forward strand.
AATCTTCTCTCGTTTTACCATAAATGCTCTAATACACTCGAAAAAGGGTATGAGTTAGACTGCATTTATACTGATTTCTCTAAGGCCTTCGACCAACTTTCTCATAATATTATATTATATAAACTAAAAGCATTTGGATTTCCACCAGTATTTATTGTTTGGATAAGTTCATACTTAAAAAATAGATCTTATCAAGTCAAATTTCGTAACGTCTTGTCAAATTCTTTCAATGGTCTGTCTGGTGTGCCACAAGGGAGTCACCTTGGTCCTTTGCTTTTCATTATTGCAATAAATGACGTCATTACTTGTGTATCATACAGCGACATTCTAATTTTTGCTGACGACATGAAGATTTTCAAATCGATAGAATATTCGTCAGATCGCAATTTATTACAAAAAGATATCGACAGTTTTGTTACGTGGTGTTCTAAAAACGGTCTTAGTTTGAACCCTTCCAAGTGTCAAAGTATGACGTTCTCACGCAAAAGGATTCCCTCTGTCGCAAATTATTCAATATCTCAGCAATCATTATCTCAAGTCTCGAATTTCCGCGACCTTGGTGTAATTTTTAGTACTAACCTTGAATTCAATGAACACATCAATTCCATAACAAGTAAAGCAAATTCAATGCTTGGGTTCATAAAGAGATGGGCAAAAGAATTTAACGACCCCTATGTTACACTTTCCTTATACAACTGTCATGTTCGTCCCTATCTCGAGTATGCTTCTCAGGTTTGGTCACCTCTATATGAAGTTCATAAAACTCGTATTGAGGCAGTTCAACACAGATTTATACGTTTTGCCCTGAAAGGTCTTCCCTGGGAAGATCCTTTTAATCTCCCCCCTTATGAAAATCGTATTCGTCTTTTGAATCTTCAACCACTCTCACAAAGACGGACTAACAATGATTTGGTATTTTTCCATCAACTTATAACAGGTTCGATTGATGCTCCCGACTTGCTCTCCCACATAGGATTCAACTATCGTGGAGGATCTCACCAACTACGTAATTTAGAGTTTTTGCATTGCTACCACCACAGAACTAACTATGGCATGCATGAGCCGATAGCTCGCATGAGTAGGTTATACAACTCTAACCCTTTTACTTTAGATTTCAATCTTAGTAAAAGTAGTTTAAAATTAAAACTCAAAACCAGTGCTCCACAAGCATGATTTTTGTTTTGTATTTAATTTGTATTTAATTTGTATTTAATTATTAGTTACTGTAAATTATTTTAATTGTATTTTTTCTTCTTTTTTTATATACTTTCAATAATGTTTATAGTTTGATTTTGTTTTATCGATGTAGTAAAAGTTAATTATGTTAAATGTTATGTCCTTGTTCGAATACGTTCTTTTGTGCTTGTGTTGGCGTTTTTTACTAACCACTAACACTTGCATTAATGATGAAGAGCGTAGATAAGTGCGTACATATGAGCTTGCTCTAAGCTCAGTACCGCTTAAGACTCTGAGATGCAAAAAAAAAAAAAAAAGTAACCAAACTTTGATTCATCCCCAAAATCCTGCGGGAATGGCAGTCCTTACTAGTTTCTAAGCACGAAAGAAGCTCTATCTGTACGTCTATCTATGTTACCATCTCCCGCCCAAACTATTAAACCGATTGAAGTTTTAAAATGCTACACTGTTTCCTGAAACATAAGCTTTAACTCATCGCCATTCGCCTACGGGAACGGTCACCATATTCTTACGGTAACGGGAGTCTTTACTAATATTATAAATCCAAAATTAACTCGGTCTATCTATTTTCTTTGTTACCATCTTTCGCCCAAACAATTGAACCTATTTATATGAATTTTGGTACAGTGAAAGTCTAGAACCTGAGGATGGACATAGGCTATATGTGTTATCTCTATCCTACCACGTGAACGGGAGCCTAAAAGCCACTATTCCACGCGGACGAAGTCGCGGGCACAGCTAGTTTGAATATAATTCAATGTTTGAAGATCATTTCAAGTGTTGGCCGCGACTGAGCCTCAAATAGTCCATCTGCTTCCTCCAATTTTGGCATACTCTTTTTAACATTTCGGCCTGTATCTCACAAACAAATGCTTAAGTGTTGGCTTCGAGTGCGTCAATCGAAGCGGGCCTGTCGCCAAAGGCAAATAAAGCCTTAACATAACCCCACAACAAATAGTGGTGTTGAATCGCACGGTTAGGGCGTCCAATTGTACAATGTACATCCCCAAACGTGAAATAAACAGTTCAATGAACTCGCCTCTCAATTGTCCCATTGTTATGCGTGTTGTGTGGTATGTGGCACCGTCTTGTCGAAACCACATGTCATGCAAGACTAGCAATTCGATTTTGCTCAACTAAAAGTGGTATAGCAGAGGCCCAATTGCTGCGAACGGCGCCAAATCGATAATTCATGGTCATCACTAAAACTGACCGATAGAGCTACAATTTGTCATTACTTCGTACTCTAGGTGATCGTGTTTAAAATTTAGTCACCAAAATCTTAATAGCCATCTCATAAATAAATTAAAAAATAAATGAAAAGATAGTGTGGCGCAACCGAGCGAGGAGCCCCAGGGCCTTGCACATTTCTCACAACCATGCCTTGTGAGGGAATGGAGGGGGCCGATTCCGAACGGCTAATTGAGAAAGCGCTTTTCATAGTAACGAATTAAATAACGGAGAAGTTGCCAATTCCTCGTGAAAGGCGATACCCGTGGTAAAACATTTTTGCCTCTGTTAGTATTCGAGTTACTAGCCACCTCATAAGGTCGATTAAACGACCATAAAATGGAAGAGCACTTATTACAAAATGTAAATTAAATAATTTGCAAGCATCACTCGTTTGGTAGACGATTCAAGGTTGAATTTTAGGCCAAACTGACGATGTTTGACAGTGACACAAAACACGAAACTTGCGTGAGCTCTCAAAATGAGTGCTGCCAGAAAGAAAATAGCAAAAAATCACCCATTATAAAATTTTCTTCAAATTCTTATGAGAAGCTTTTCATTTTCGTGTCCTTAGCAATAAGTTTCTTTTAATTCCGTTCGTTCGTACTCTTTTTACAGTTTTAAATCTATGCTGTCAATACAAAGCGAGTTGCTGTATCCATTGAATCAACAGGAAAATCATGTCCTTCCCTTACTTTCATGTTTGCAGAAGCTAATGAGTGTTTACGTGATATGTGTTAATTACCAAAGTTGCGGGTCAGATTATAGGTACTAACGACGCGACGCCTCTACAGCATACGTTGATTTGGTTCTTTTCTTACTTTAAAAAATTTCGATTCCACTCTCATGGAAGCGAATGTTTTTTTTGCAAGGCAAATTGTTGCATCTAGACAACAAACATCAGAAAAAGTCTTTTAGTACTAAAACTTTTGTATAACACATACACCATTCATGATGAACCGAGGCATAAAGGATTCTGCGCATACTCATCCTCTGTTCTCTGCTAAAGTAGTAGGGACATAGAGAGCAGACATGACGTCTGTATTCTCCAATAGGGGACTTTGTTTACATCGTGCATTACAGTATCAGTTTATACCATTCAATCCTGACAGTTATCCAAAGCGACTGTTTTCTTTTTTTTTTTTAGTCCTTAACAACCCATGACTTACAAGTTCGTTTATAATGATTTCAGTTACAAGCCGGTATCCTCGAAAGATGGACGAAGTACTCCGAATGTACCCTCAATCCATTTGAATATTTGAGCCCCAATAATTCTTCCGATAAGAGTGTGGTGCTGTGCTGTGGAAGAAGTTCCGTTTCGTCCTTTTAAATTGTGAAAACATTTTGTGAACTGCTTGTGACTGGATTTTATTGTTTTGGCTATTTGCTCTCAACCAAAACGGATCTTACCAGGCACCTTCCCAAAAAATTGATAAAGTGTATGCGGTTGGTTTGTTTTCTCTTCCGTTTTCCTTCCTTTTTTTTTTCATTCCTTGCACGTCGTTTTTATCAAACGCCACCATGCAGAATAAATTCAATGTTAATTAGTATGGGTGTGTGTTAGTTTTTTTTTTGTTTTTGTTGAATAACCGTCGTTATACGCATAAAAATATAAGGCGCACACAAAATCATTATTGCAATGTGTTGCCAACATGGTGGAATGTGTTCTAATGATATGCTGTTCTAAATGAGTGTTTGTCGGTTAATGTCTTTTGTGAGACTTTTTGCGTGTGCCGAATGTGTTTGGCCCGCGTTGTCGGCTTTATTTGTGTTTCTGTGTGTGTTTGTAGGTTTGTCGGGTGTACGGTGTACGGTGTACCTATTTCTATATTGTTGGACGACGGATATGATTTTTGCTTCGTCTTTTGTTGCGCTTATCTGAATCATTATAATTCGTTTGCCGAATAAAATGTCAACAATATCGCGACGCGGCGCGGCAACGTCGAGGGTGACGGCAACGGCAGCGGCGTTGTGTGCGTAATAATCATTATGATGTGAAATGTTTCCAAATGGCGGAATAAGGCACCCATCGCTACACTGGTTCGTAATCGTAGTACAAACATAAAAGGAAAAATCTACAAGATTATAGATAAACGTGGTGGTTGTTGTGTTACCGTTATGAATAATTAAATCTGTGTTCTATATCGTCGGGTTTGAGTGCAGTGATTAAAGCAATTTATTTCAAGAAAAATCTAAATTTTCGTCGTCAATATTTTTCTTTGTTCTCAAGTTGTCAAAATGACGGCGTTAAACAGATAAATTGTTGTTTACTTTAGCAACAAGAAGGATCAACTTTTGAGGACTTCGAATAGGTAAACTTGCATATCTGGCATAGAAGAGAAGAGAGTAAACAATTCTCAAAAATTGCTAACAAAACTTTCGCAATTTATTAGCATAATCATATTAATTGGTTGGTAATTTGAAGTTAATTAAGCTCTTTGGGTTGGCCGGGAGTCTGTCCCAAGCCATAAACAAAGCTATTACGATTGCTGGAATATAATTTTACACTTATGATAGTTTAAGCTATTAAAACATTTTACGACGGCTGTAATTTTATCTACGCAAAGTTTGTTTGCTTCTTAAGTTCGGTCGGGGAATCTATCTTTTCTTATTAAGCCATTCGGGTGTGTACTGTCTTGAACCCTTTTTGCCTTGCTTTTACCCCGTTCTACAGTAATTAATGTCCTTTGCTTTGGTAATTTGTTACTGTGTAGGATTCAAAATTTTATTTCAACAAAGATTTTTCATCACAAAATGCCTTCGTATCCAGAGATTTATGTGTGTGAGGGTTGAAGTATTTGGAGAACAATTTTGGGATTTTAACGAGCAGGCTACATCCAGACGGGTGTTAGTCGGGCTAGAATATGTACCTACATACCTACATTACTTGGCTCATGAATAAAAGTCGTTTGTTTTGTATTTTGTTTTTATTTCTATTTTCTTATTTCTTGTGGAGAATTTTTCGTGGTGTCTAGGGTTTCAGGGGTTGGTGTTATTTGGTAATTAGTGATGTAATTCTGTGCAAATCTCGGTAGGCAGGTACTTACTGTAATCAAAAAGATATTTAATGTTGTTACTTTGAAGAAGAGTGATTTAGAAAGGAAAAAAGAAATAGAAACGTGGAGTTATTCATTTTCATCAAGTCGAGCCTTTGTGCTGTGTGTGGCCTTGACTACTAAACGGATAATTCTTATTCAAGACTTTCAGTTTTTCTTTTTCAAAATAATTGATAAGAGAAACACGTTTGCTCTCTTTTTGAAACATAAATAAGAATAAATGAATATTAAATAGCTTCAAGCTTTAGCAACCCTATTTCTTACTTAACCTATTTCAGTGTTTCTTGGAACTCTAAATGGGCCTTATTACTTAATCTAAGGAAAAGTTCTGAACTGGGATATTTTTTGGTACCTACCTATTTAAAGCAGAACGATTAAGTGCAAAGTTTGCGGGAAAGTTCAAAAGTTCAGATTTGGAATGATTTTTTGTTCTAAGAAGCCGCATCAGACAAGTAAAAATTCTTGGGAAAAGTTTAAGAACTCAATATTGATGGGATGTTTTTGTTTTTGTTATTTAAAGCAGAACGATAAGTGTAAGTTCTAAGGAAAAGTCCGCAGTTCTTCTTAGTTCATTTCGTTGGAACACGGTTGAATTTGTTTTTTAATTGGATTTCTGTGGTAGAAACTCAAACTTCTTGACAGAATTTTTTAAGGGAAACTCTGGCTATGAATTCTCCATTTATTGTAGTTTACTTTTCATTAGAACTTCCATCAGAATAAGCTTTACGTTTGCTTCTCACGCTGACGTTTTACAAAACTGGAAAATAAGAAACTTGCTATGGAAAATCCGATTTCGTTCTTGTTGGTTTGGCTGCGGGCCCTTTAAAAAAATTAAATCTTATTCAAAACTCTTTTGAAAAACTCAATTTTCTCTTTTGAACAGAGATTACTTTCTTGATAAGCTCAAGTTTCTTTCTTTGATTATATTTTTCAAAGTTAAAGAAAAATGATGTTAGGAGAGATCCATATCAACAAGTCTATGCTTCTGTTATACTTCTTGGAAGACAAAAACGACAAAAAGTGCAGAGAAAGGTTATGAGTTCAAACAAAAGACATCCTTACGCCATTAGTGCTTAAAACGATTTCGGGCATCGGTTGTCTCGAATGAAGATTTATTGGGAAGTTTAATTTTCCCCTACTTTTCAGAGCCAAATAATCGCAAAAAATTGGATTATTTATGTTTTAAGGAGTTAAAGGGGGGGGGGGGGGGGGGGGGGTGCATAATGGGTATACGGTATATTATATATGGTATGGGCATAATTTATGAATTTTTTGTGACTTGTTGAGTCGAAAGATCAAACGAAAATCTGTGAAAGAGTTCCTATAATTTAGGTTTTAATACCTACTTAAATTTTTTTCGTGTCAATCAAATTCAAAATGGCGGCTGTCCTGTCCAACATTTCTTCGGGCTCCTCATTTTTTAGACGGGTCCATGGCCGAAGATGTAAACACCTTGATTTTGGTCCTGGAGGAAAATCTCGAAAATTTTTAGTTTTCATGTAACAACAGCGAATTTTTCGCGAATTGGTGCACGTTTGAAAAAAACATTTAGATTTTCACTATAAAAAAACGACAAAATTGTTGATTAAAAAAAACTATGCAATATAAAAAAAAGTCCTACGTACGTAGGTATTTCGAATGTACTGTCAAAATTTCGTATAGATCGGTGATGGTTTGCTCGAGTTATGTCTTCGGTCAGTTCAAAAAAAGTAATTTCGAGAAAAACGCGTTTTAAATTTTAATTACTATAAAATTATATAAAATGCGTATATACCTATAATCTGCGATGCCTGCGTTTGGGCATTTAGACATTTTCGTCTAAGTTCCCAAATATTTGCATTTTTAATATTTCTTATTAGCAAAACTTAATAAGCAATTAGAATAAAACATTACATTGCTCAAAATCTCATTACAAATGAGTTTAAAGTCAGTATTTAAATCGATGAGTTTTCTGCGATTTGTTCAAATGGTTCTATTTGTGTTTTAATTGAACTATTCCCTTTTTTCGAAATGCCACCCTGAATTCGATGTGAAGTTTCGTTCAGGCGGAACCCGCAATCGCTTTTTAAATTAGACGTGAGCAAATCGTTTTTTTTTTTTTTTTTGTGAACAGCTTTCCGAGTGAAACTCACAATAAGGTTGACTGACCAATGCAATTTTAAATTAAAATTATCAATAAAAAGGGTGTCGCAATAGAACTCGGAAAGCCCATGGGCCAAACGAGTTTCAATCAACCATACCTTGTGAAGAATGGAGTAGGTCCTTTAACTCTTCAGTTCCCGGTGTCATTCGTAGGTGACACTTGGTTTTAAATTGTTTTCCATCATACCATCTTTGCCTGTCACCTGTAGGTGACACCCCCGTATAAAAAGAGTTGCGGTGAAAATTTTTTTCGAATTTTTTTTTTTTTTAGTCTTTACTAATCCCATTTATATTCCTCAATAGCCAATAGTATTTATTTTCTCAAATACAGGCCTGTGAATTGAAGAGTTAAACTCTTATTAGTGCAGTCAATGAGCATTTTAGGTCCGAATTTTTTTACTGTGAACCGATTTGCATGAAATTTTGGAATTAGGCTCATCTTACCCTTAACTTCAAAAGTGAAAATGATTTGAACACCGCCACCACCCGGGGGGTGGTTGCCACGCCTTCTCGGGGGTGATTTTTTTTTTTCAAAATAACCTCGGATATCGATAGAAGGCCTAATTTTAAGCAAAAATTCAAATACATATAAAGTTTTTCATTTAGTCCAATACTTTTCGAGTTATTGGCAATTGAAAATTTGCGTTTTTAATCTATCTATTGCAAATATCTCCAAAACTATACGTTTTATCGAAAATTTTATAAAGAACAAAATTGTAGCAGATAAAACAATGAACAATTCGGTTTTTTATAAAGTATTCTAAGTACAATATTAAGCTAGATATAAAAGATCAAAGTCCTTTTTTATTTTGTCTGAAATTTAATCGATGTGTTCAATGCCATCTAGCGGCGAGCAGATGCATTTTATTTATTCTAATATAAGTAGATGTTTTGTAGTGCTTGAAATAAGCTTTAAAATGAGAACTATTAAAAATCTTTTGCACGTAAAATAAGTGAGCTGTAGTGCAAAAAAAGGGAGCATCTAATGTTTTTTTCCTTTAAATCAATGGCTTTCATAAGTGCCATTTCCACCAAAATTAAATTTAATCGTATTCCGCTTAAAATTAAGTTTGTTATAAAGAGTTTGATAGATAGTATCAGTTTGGCTGCTTTTGGACACATATTTTTCAAAAAAGTCACGATTAAAAAAAAACAACAAATTTTCAAATTTTTAAAAACCCCACTTTTTTTCATAATATCTCAAAAATGACGACAGATACGTATAAAAGTGTAAGAATAAAAAATTTTGGTATTTTTTTGAAAAACAATTTGGTCTTTTAGTTTTTTCTGTCAAAGAAAAATTGACGGAGATATGATTGTTTAAAGAGCGCGTGGCAGCGCAATCACAGCCTCTCTTAAGTCCTTTAACCCTTCACCATTTTAGCAAAAAGTTGTTTACTATATATTGCAATCAAGGATGTTTTAGCTCTCTTAATTACCTTTACAATGGTTTCTTACAAATTGTGATAGCATAAAAATTAAAGGAGTTATGGTCCAAAAACTCATTGATTTAAAAGAAAAAACATTAGATGTTCTCCTTATTTGCACTACAGCTCACTTATTTTACTTGCAAAAGAATTTTAATAGTGCTCATTTTAAAGCTTATTTCAAGCACTACAAAACATTTTCTTGTATTAGAATAAATAAAATGCATCTGCTCGCCGCTAAATGGCATTGACTACAACCATTAAATTTCAGACAAAATAAAAAATGGTTTTGATCTTTTATATCTAGCTTAATATTGTTCTTAGAATACTTTATAAAAAACCAAATTGTTCATTGTTTTACCTGCTACATTTTGTTCATTATAAAATTTTCGATAAAACGTATAGTTTTGGAGATATTTGCAATAAATAGATGAAAAACGTGAACAAATTGCGAATTTTCAATTGCCAATAACTCGAAAAGTATTGGACTTAACAAAAAACTTTATATTGGTTTTTTTGCTTCAAATTAGGCCTTCTATCGATATCCGAGGTTATTTCAAAAAAAAAAATTCACCGCCGAGAAGGGGTGGCAAGCACCCCCAGGGTGGTGGCGGTGTGCAAATCATTTTCACTTTTGAATTTAAGGGTAAGATGAGCCTAATTCCAAAATTTCATGCAAATCGGTTCACAGTAAAAAAATTCGGAGGTTGGGCCCTATTTTTCGCTTCATTGACTGCACTATATCGCTTATCATGGCATTACTCTCGGAGTTTTACTAATAACTCGCGAAAGGCAAAATTCGTGGAGAAACGATTGGAAGAATTTGGGAGGCAAATGTTTTAAAGGAAAAGAGGGTAAAATTTTTGAACAAGTTTTGGACTTTGTGTTTTTAGTTAGGATTTTTATTCTAATTAAAATACAGGACGTTTCCTGGTTGTTGTTTTTTGCTGAAGAACATTTGTTAATTGTTTTGTTAGCACCACTTTGTTCTCCAAACTAAGAAACGACCGGCATACAGACCAAATAATTTTTGGAGTGAAATTTCTTTAGAATCTTTTAGATTTGAAACTGAAAGAAACGATAATGCGTCACGATAGAGAAACTAGGTTAGGTGTGGTTAGGTTAAATACGGCCTCCTCGTCCATGCAGCTTCTACACAAGCCATTTGAGTAGACACCAAGTCTTAAGGCGTGTCTACCCATTAGGTAGTGTCCTGTAAGGCTGTTAGGTCACATAAGGTGGAACTAATATGCAGACGATCTATAATCAATAAGCTCTTTGAACGTTTCGAGTTCACACATGGCCAAAATCTTTGTTATAAGGCTTGTATTACTCTGCGTCTATCTAATGCACATCTTCTCAGAAGGTCCTGCTTTAGCAAAAGCTTACATGAAGCGATAGATACACTTACATTGTTCCTTTCAGGCCGAAGATGAGAAATCGTTCCTTTTTTGGTGAGTTCGTCTGCCATGCAGCTGCCTGGTATGTCTTTGTGACCCGGCACCAATGAAAGGTGAATGTTGAACTGTTGTGACATCTCCTTTAGAGACGTGCGACAGTTTTGGACCGTAGTAGATTTTGTAGAGACAGAGGCTTCATTATCCAAGAGAATGCCGTTCTCCCAAGCTTCTCTTGAGGGTATGGTTATGAATCGTTATCAAACACCAACTTAGGATGAACTTAGGATAGGAGTGGTGTAGTCTAATCGACGTGGGATGAATTTTGAGTTGTTTAAAATGTTAGTGTGACCAATTTGATTGTGATATAGACACCAGCATATAAATGTTTTGGATTAGGTCGGCGAGATAATGGGATAAAAAACATTACAATTTCGTTTCATATTCTCCGTCTCCTCTTTGTGTGTTGCTTCGTAGCGAGCGTCGCGTCGGCACTGTCGTCTTCTAAGCATTGTCGATATGAATAAGCCTTGTGCAGTGGGATAGTGGGTACATTAATTATTTTTTAAAAGTGATTTGACAGCTTTGAATTTCAATTGTGAACGCATACTCTTTCACTTATCATCAAACTGTCATGTCAATTTATTCCGTAAAGTCAATACTTTCATCATGGTAAGATTACACGAACGAGCAACGTTGTTAAGTTATAAAATTATCTACCGTAGTCAGAGACAGAGACCACTTTTGGTTTTGAATAGGGTGGCGGAACAGATCGAGGAGCACATTTTTAACAACTATACCTTGTGAGGCAATGGAGGGGACCTTAAATTTTTTAACGGTTCCGAACTGCTAATCGAAAAAGCTTTACTTTTTTCTGAAACTAAAAACTAATTGCTAACCGATTGCCATTTATTTGTCTTCTTAATTGTGTGTTGCTCCAATGTAGTCATAGTTTTAGTTGAAGTCGAGTCGCACAAAAAGCAAACAAAAATCTTATCCTTTGGCCACATAAGTTGCAACAAACTTTTCAGGACTTATGAAGTCCGTTATATCGTCACACGAAAATGTCTGATATGACCGATGATAGAGTACCTACTGAATGGTGCGCGAATATGTGTGAAGCAGCTTCCGGGTAGTTTTAAGGTGTCACACAAAAACTTTCTAACTCAGAGAAATCAAAACTCTTTTAAATGAGTTTATTCAAAAACTGGTAGCCTTTGGGAAAATAATTACAAAAAAGTAGGTGTGTACGTACAATGAAAGTTTTCCATTCGATTTCCAGTACATATACTTAAAAAAAAAACAAAGCGAAGCCAAAATAGTTAATTCAATTTTGTTTCAATTGCGAAATTATCATTTTTAGTCAAACGGTCTATATATATCTAAATCTTTCAGGAATAATTTTTTTTGTGGCTCATCAACTTGACCGCATCCGCCCAAAGAATAGATGAAATCAATACTCTTGCTAGCATCTTGTTCAAGGAGCACTTTCAGAAACTTGAAAATTTCCCCCCTTTTCGTCAGCTTCGAGGACTTCAGTGTCGACTTGCACTTCGACGGGACAACCTCGCCTCACCGTGAATGAAAATCAAACCATCGCCGCGCCGTGTCTGCCCTTATCTACAAATTAAATTTATCTGCCATCCATTCCCCAATTCTGTTTTAAACATACAATAATTAAATCAACCATCAATCCATCCGACTAGTTAATCATAATTAAAACCCATATTCTCGCCGCGCAATAGAAAAAAAAAAAAAAAAAAAATTCAGTTCAAAAGCCAGTGCAGTGCTAAAAAAAAAAAAGAAGTGTAGTGCACCCACCAAACCACCAAAAAAATAGAAAAAAGAAATATATATACATATATATAATTTCAACAACAAAAATCAGCTTCTTCGCAGCGAGCGGTTTGTTTTTCTTTTACCCTTCATCTCCTTTCCTAGCCAAGTCGATGGTCTCTGTACTTGCATACATTGTCTAATGTATGCTTGCATGGAGCCCATTGATTTGTAAGGCGGACAGTTAACCATCGTGTGTTGTTTCTCATTAGATAACCGAATTCATATTGCGCTAGGGCATAACACCGGCTGCAATTAGTTTTTTCGGTTTTCTTTTGGGAACTTCACCTGATGGTTTGACTTAGTTGTCTTTGTTAGTATTTTGTTTTTTTATTTCTGTGTGTTGTAATGAGGGGTATTTTCAGTGTCGATTTTAGCAACATCCGGGGGCTGAGATCAAATTTCTTTTCAGTGTACGCTCATACTGCTAAATGCAGGCCAGCTGTTTTTGCACTGAGTGAAACACAGGTGGGTCCGGATTCTGATCCTTCAGAGTTTTTCCTTCCTGGGTATAGCTTAGTGCCATTATTCTTCTCCTCCCATGGCCTCGCCGTTTATATCCGTAATGATGTTGCTTATCAAATTCTACCACAGTACGGCCTCTGTTCAAATACGAACTTTAACTTCATGTGGTTAAAACTCACCGTCAATAAGCATATCATCCATTACTGTTTTATGTATAGAAGCCCCAATTTAGATAGTAATTCAACTTCTAACGAGTTCGATGCGCTATCTGACTCCATTACAAGAATTGTTTCCCTCTATCCTCGCACTGAAATCGCCATTGCGGGTGATTTCAATGTACACAATTCTGGGTGGCTTCGTCATTCTGGCCAGACAACACCCGAAGGTAGGTATGTTGAGTTCTTTGCTGAATTAAATCTTTTAACTCAGCTTGTTGATGAGCCCACTCGGGTTCCGGATATTTCTGGCCATTCGGCCAACACATTAGATTTGTTTCTCACTTCTTATCCCGAAAAATACAGGGTTAAAGTGTCATCACCTCTGGGCACATCGGACCATTGTGTCATATCGGTAGATTTCCCGGTTTCCGTCACAGTAAAAAGAGAAAAAGTCCCAAAAAGAACTGTATGGCAATATGAGAAAGCCAATTGGGACGGCCTGAATAATTTCTTTGGAAATTTCAATTGGTCATTGTGCTTTCTCGACGGTAACGTGGATGCATCAGCTGATATGATATCTAACGTAATTCTCAACGGCATGACTAACTTTGTTCCGCATAGATCAAAGAGCATCATCCCCAAAGAAAATTCGTGGTTCGATTCGAGCTGTAGGGAGATGATTAGGGAAAGAGAAAAATGTTTTCGGATTTTTAAAAATGACCCTACAGAAGAAAACAGAAATAAGTTTAAGTGCGCCAGGAACGCCTGCAATACTCTCATACAGAAGACCAAGTTTTTATATGACCAAAAGGTAAGGCAAAAAATACTATTGTGTCCAAAAGGAAGTTAAAACTTTTGGTCTTTTGTTAAGAATATTAAGAACTCGACCACATCATCGGTCCCAACGCTCGTCTTCAATGACTCTCCATATGTCAGCTCCATCGACAAAGCCAATTTGCTGGCAGCTCAATTTGCTGCCAACTCGACACTTCCTTATAGCATATTGGCTCCACCTGAGCTCGAGTCTGCAAATTCTTTGATGCAGCAGATATTTTTTCGAACTCGCTCGGTTGCAAGAGTCCTTAAAGATCTCAACATACATAAATCCGCTGGTCCAGATGGTATCCCCGCCGTTATTCTGAAGAGGTGTTCTTCTACGCTGGCAAAACCACTGCGTAAACTTTTCCATCTTTCCTATTCTGCTGGGATTTTTCCGAGCAGATGGAAAACTGCATTTGTCCAGCCGGTCCCTAAAAAAGGCGAATCTTCCTCCCCTTCCAATTACCGTCCAATTGCACTAACGTCCCTTCTTTCCAAGGTCATGGAAACGTTGATAAACCGTCAACTTATGAAATATCTTGAAGAACGAAAGCTTCTTAATGACCGTCAGTACGGCTTTCGTAGCAAACGGTCCACTGGTGATTTGATGGCTTATCTCACCGAAAAGTGGAACCAATCTTTACATTGTTTTGGAGAAAGTAAGATTATTGCGCTTGATATTTCTAAGGCATTTGATAGAGTTTGGCATCAAGCTCTTTTATCGAAAATGCGTGCTTTTGGTATCGATGAGTCTCTTCTTCGCTGGATTAGAAATTACCTTTCCGACCGTTCAATACAAGTTGTGTTGGATGGCTTCAAGTCTGATACCCACTTCATAAATGCTGGTGTGCCCCAGGGCTCCGTTTTGTCTCCGACTCTCTTCCTCATTTTCATTAATGATCTCTTGTCTGAAACTTCTAATCCGCTCAACTGTTTTGCTGACGACTCGACCCTCAGCTTTTCATATTCGTTTCCGAATTCTCGTCCCTGCTCCTCGGACGTGGAAATGGAACGGTTGCGTATGATAAGCTCATTGAATTCTGACCTTGACAGCATTGTTTCATGGGGTCTTATGAACCGAGTAGAATTCAATGCTTCGAAAACTCAATGCTGTCTCTTTTCGTTGAAGCTTAACATTCCCCCATTGCCATTATCCATGAATGGTACCTGCATCGAAGAAACCGAAAAGCTGTCAGTACTTGGTATGTGTGTCAACGATGATCTTCGTTGGAATGACCACATATTTGAAGTCGCCAAAAATGCTGCTAAATGCTTAGGTTTCCTTAAAAGGTGCAGGAAATTTTTCACCCCTTCTGATCTGGCTACTATTTATAAAGCCTACATCCGTCCTAAGTTAGAGTACAATTCACATATCTGGTCAGGTGCTCCTAAAACATCATTGTGCCTACTCGATAAGGTTCAAAACAGAGCATTAAGAATGATAGGTGATAGTTCAATTGTTCAATCAATTGATTGTCTTGATCATCGTCGTAATGTTTCATGTCTCTCTCTTTTCTATAGGTTTTTTTACAAACAATGCTCGGACGAAATAGCCAGTTGCATTCCTCCCCTTAAGCAATTTAACCGCAATACACGCCTTGCAAGGAATGCAAATCAGTTTTACCTTCAGCCCAATTTCGGTCGTACAGTGAAATATAGAGATTCATTCTTTAGCCGTACTACTCGGATGTGGAATGCTTTACCTGACTCTGTTTTCCCCTCTCATTGTAATACACAGAAGTTTAAAAATAATGTGCATCGGCACCTCCTTTCTAATCCTTTACTTCCTTCTTAACCGCTCGCACTGTGTTAATAACATTATAAGGGTATTAATAACCCCTTGATGTGCGCGTATATTATAAAAAAAAAAAAAACAAAATGCTGTTGAATCCTTCCAAAGCGCTTTTTGTTCGGTTCATTGTCATATGGCAGGATATTCCTATTTGATAGTTAAAAATAGTAATAAATCAATTGCAGCGGTAAGGACAAGTTAAAACACATAAAAATTTATAAGTACGAACGCATGTCCTTGTCAATAATTTCTTTCTTCTTTATCCAACGTAAATTAAATTCGACTTTATTACTCAACGGATTTCGACTTTATTTCTCAACTTTTGGCATTCTTATTTTTGTTAATTATTTTCATTTCTTCTTTTCGACATTATTACCTTTTCAATGAAAAATAAGGTAGAAAAATATTTATGTGTTTGTTTACGACCCAATTTCCAAAAATTCGGTCTTATTTCACTGCACCTGTTCTGAAGCGGTGTATTTCATCGCTAACAAAACCATTGCATAAGCTTTTCTATCGATCCTATTCTTCTAGCCTTTTCCCGAGCAGATAGAAATAGAAAACTGCATTTGCCCATCCCTCACTCAAAAAGGTGAATTTTCCTTTCCTTCCAATTACCGTCGTATTGCACTAAAACCTCTTCTTTCCAAGGTCTTGGAATCGTTGATAAACCACCAAGGGGCCGTCCATAAAATACGTTCGCATACAGGGGGGAGGGAGGGGTCTCACTGAGTGTGACAAGATGTGATAAGGGGGGAGGGGGGGTCTACGGAAACGTAACGTTCGCCGTTCATCAAAAAATGTTACTACAGTATTTCTCTCGACTTGTTTTTTTAAATCGTTGTCATGATAAAAGTCATTCATTTCGTATTAGTAAATATACAGACATTTAAATGCATATATATTTACTAATGTTTATTTTTTCAAACATGAGCGCTAGCCCTTTGCCGCGGCTTTAGCGGCATTAGAATCCGCAACATATATTTGTTAATTTATTATAAAAAAAATTAAAACTTACAACTGCACTATTAATTAAAATTTATCATGTGCAAGGGGGAGGGGGGTCCACGCTTTTGTGACGTAATATTCATAGGGGGGTTACAGAAAGTGTGACACAGCGTGACACTGGGGGAGGGGGGGTTCGAAAAAACTTAATTTTAGTGTGACGTATTTTATGGACGACCCCCAACTCCTGAAATATCTTTAAGAACGAAAGCTTTTAAAAGACCGACAGTAGGTACGTCTTTCGTAGCATAAGGTCCACTGGTTTATTGATGGCATATCTTACCGAAAAGTGGAACCAATCTTTTACACTGTTTTGGAGAAAGTAAGATTATTGTGTTTTGATATTTCTAAGGGATTTGAGTTTGATAGAGTTTGGTAGCAGGCTCTCTTATCGAGAATGCCTGCTTTTGATATCGATGAATCTCTTCTTCGTTCAACTTAAAAATAATAAATGTAGTTCCATACAAGTTGTGTTGGATGGATTCAAGTCTGGTACTCACTTAATAAATGTTGGTGTTCCCCAGGGCGCCGTTTTGTCTCCGATTATTTTTCATAAATGATTTCTTGTCTGAAACTCCGCTCCTTCCTTCATATGCTTGATCATCTTTACGCAGGCCTCTGGAACTTCTTGCTGGTCTAATCTACCATTAAATCTACATAAATTAGATATCGCGGTTGTCTATAACTTCCTATAAGCCTAGAGATGAGAATCTAAGCTTTCTAAACCGGATGCCTCCCATTTTTTTCGAAATGTGACCAACACATTTGCCTTTTTTGGAATTATTAACTGCCTCAGCAAGATATTCTTCGACTGTGGTGTTTGTTTTTTCTGTTAAGTTAAGAAGCTGATCCTAAGCTTCTGGAAGGTGCTCTCGAGGAAACTGTTCGTTCGAAACCCCATCACAATACTTATCGTCACCTGTGCAGAAGTTTGTCGTAATCCACAAGAAGCTGTCCTTGAGCATCGTCATTGAACTTTATCAAACGAATATCCTGAGCATTCCTCCTTCAATGAGCAGCCATTTAGAAGATCGTTGTCCCTCATTCAAATTGGCGTATTTCTTGAATACGGCGTAGATAATGCCTGTCTGCCTGTCACGCGGGCGGTTCGTGTTCGAATCTTCGAATTCCAACAGAAAACATATATATTTTTCCACGGGTTTCGCCTTTCGCAAATAATTGGTAAGGCTTTCGATACAAAATTCACTGTCATGAAAAGCGCTTTTTCATAATTGTGAGAAATTGGCAAGGCCCGGGACTCCCCACTCTGTTGCTCCACCTTATGTATTTTTTTTTTGCCTTGAAGTTAGGTTTGTATCAGCAGCCGGGGCAGAAATTTCTTCCGGCTCCAGAAACATGAACTCCGTGCTCTTTGGACTTGTGAGCATTTTTTTTGCGTCTTTCTTGCAACTTGTTGTTTCGGCGTATTTCTTGAATAGTTTGCATTTTATCTTTGAAGTCTTCTGAATGCTTCTATTCTCAAACTATCACTTGAGGTTGCTAAGCCAAATAAACTTCCGTACGGAGAGAATGTCAGACTAATCACAGTCACCACTACATCAGTAGTTGAAAACTTTGGATGTGTTATTGAGGTTTCCATCAAGTCATGTATTTTATCTCAGCTCCAAAAGTCGTTTAGATGAAGAAGAAAAAGGACCGAAATTCCTTAAAATATTCAGGGCCGCATGATAAAGTCGGCTTTAAAGTAAAGCCTTAGCGCCTTTTTCCAATGTTTTCATTTTCTTTTTTTTTGTACTAAATTCAAAAGATATAACATTTGCTCCCCTTTCAATTCACTTTGAATTGTGTTGAAGACTCCTTGTGATAAAAGTATTCCATCGCTCTTATTGCCTGGCTTGAGTTTTTTAAGATTTCAATTACAAGTAATCCCCCACCGATACGGTTGGGATTTCACCCCTTGATGTTGTTGTTGTTGTTGTTGTCTTTTTCTTTGTTGTTGAAGATGTGTTCTCTTCAACACAAGCAAACAACATCTACCCAATCTCTCGTACTTATCTCATTTTATAGGTATTTTCCGGTTAGGTTGACGTGTGTGCTGTGCATGTTCAAGGAACAAACACTCAAAATCTTTTCGTCTTTTTTCTTTATCATTTTTATTACCCCAAAGCTTTTAAGTAAGTGCCTTGAAAGGTCATGCCGAATATTCTATTCTTAGCATAATTTTTTTTTTTGTTGGGAGTACACCCATAGGATATTTCTCTTGATGACCGTAACTCTGTTCTGTTTTCCGGAAACAAAACAAAAAATAAAGCAAAAATGGAAGAAAATAAATAATAATGAATAAGCTCTCGAGGTCTTTTTATGCAAAACACATCAAGTGCAATTAGCCTGTGGTAGAGTTCTCTCGACCTTGGTTCTATTTTTTCCAATGAGTTGAGAGTAGAAGGGTTGGAGTTTCGTTTTCTAGGGGTCTGCAATTTCACTTTCAAGAATGTCGCTATTTTGTTTTCAGAGCTTCTGTTTTTTGTTTTTGTATTCAATACCCAACCCGAAGAGTAAGTAATTTTTGTTTTTTTCCCCCATTTCCATTTTCACACAATGAAACTCGCAAAAACGCTTAACCTTGGAGCAAAGGTTTCCACAGAAGTAGTAAAGAGTACTTCCAAGCTTCCAAGAATCACATTGAGGAAAAGGGTAAACAAATATTAATTATGAACGACTGAATAGCCATTCAATTACCGGACACAAATGCCAACAATTTGCAGATCAAATGCCAGAAATCATGAATAAAGAATGAGGTGGAGAAGGGTGTACGGTACGCCTTACTGCTGCCCGCACACTAATCCAACTACAATTAAATCCAGACAGTTATTAATAGTCGCGTTAGAAGGATACCCACCTTCTACATAAGAAAGGAAATCTGTTCAACTTGTCTTATTGTATGAGTCCCAGAGTAATTCTATCTATTCCCAATCTTATAAATGTGATTTCTCTTACAAGTGTTGAGAAGATATCGCATCGTTGAGTTAGATAGACGACATTACAGACAGCTTTTAGACGGAATGTCATCTGCTTTGCGTTTGGGGGATGAATTTCTGATTCTACAGTTGTTTTTGTTTTTGCATTTTCTTCTACTTCTTATTGAAATGGGGAATTCAATGTCCCCTTCCAATTTCAACAAAGTCGTGTCTTATTTGCTTTGGATTAAAAGTTTCAAACGGTGAGTAGAGGAACAGATGGATAAGTGTGTATGGATGGACTCTACAAACTTAATTGACAATTTGTTCAAATTAATTCAAAGTGTCACAAGGATTTTAACTTTTTTTTCTCTATTCTGTTTTTTTTCTGTAACTAGCTACTGAGTGTTTGTTCAAAATGCAAATTAGTCGAGGCCATTTGTAACATTGTGGCAAGCAAATTACAGAGAAATTTTTTAGACACTTTACTTCTGGAAATGGGATAACAAAAGACATTTAAAAGCTTTAAAATCCAATTAAAATTTCAGAATGAATTATAACAAAAAGAAAACGTTTAACGAAGAGAATATTCAGAGGAGCTGCTCGAAAACCTGCTTCCGATCTCAACAATAAAACTTTCGGAAATGATTCTTGGAAATGTTTTTAGAAGCAAATTTCATTAGCCTACCTCATTTTGTTGAGGCGTTTCTGGCCGATTGATAGGGAAGTGTTTTACATTAGAAAAAAATATTATAAACAGCGAAGAAAGCAATTTTGAAAAGTATCATTTCATAGTTTTTTTGGTGTATGTTTCTCATTGTGGTCGTTGGAGCTTCAAATCTGAAAACTAACTTCTGTTACGAAATGAAGGAAAGATTAAAGGACTGAAGACAGTCGGACCCAAAGTTTATTTTTACAGTTTTCTTAAAATAAAAAGGCTACCGGTTCCATTTGAAAACATTGTCAATTCCTAATGCCATTGGGTAAGAACTAGAGCCCTCTAATGCATGTATAAAGGTATCACGACTTTCGCGTGTAGGTAAATTACCAGACCTAACTGAAAGTAGGCGCACCGGTGAACTAGCAAGGCCATGATCTCAGACAGCTTTCTCAGGACCTGGAGCAGCGTTTGATCTGCAGGGGTCCGCATCAAGAAATTTAATCATCGATTGGTTCTGTCAAGAGCACAACCGTAGATCTTATTCCTCCATCGGATGCTGACCGACAACCGTGTATGCTCCCCAACCTGCAACATTTTTTCTTCCCGTAGCAGAAGGGGTTGTAGAAAACTTGTTAGCGTTGCCAATAGGCACTTCTGTTTTAAAATAAAAAATAAATATGGTGGCGCCACAGTGCGAGGAGCCGCAGGGCCTAACGCATTTCTCACAACCATGCATTGTAAAGGAATGGGGTGGAACTACAATTTTCTGCCGATTCCATACAGCTTATCGAGAAAGCGCTTTTCATGGCAATGAATTTCCTAAAGGAGGACCTGCCGATTCTTCACGAAGGGCAATACCTTCTGAGTTAGCAGGCAGACATGCTAACCATCAAACCACGGATACCACTGGCACTACTCTTTTGCCAAGCATTTAAACGTGTTAGGCTTAAGTGATACCACACTCTGTGAACCCTGTGCACTATTAAAAATTTATTTAGGTTTGGACATATTGCAGAATATAGACAATAATGATGACCGTGTGTCAAACAATTAAGAACAGTGTTGGATGTTATGAACGTATTTTACAAGAACGTAAACAAAACGCTATCCAAAATAGATGTATTTTTCCGTAAAAAGTAAAAGTAGGTATACAAGTCATAAAGTGTTCTTACAATTAAAGTGATTGATAAAATGATTGTATTTTTTTGTATTAAATTTTGACTATGTTTAATCATAAACCTCGATACACGCGAATTTCAGTTAACGCGATTTTTTGCGGAACGTATGCCTCGCGTAAAGCGGGGTATTACTGTACTGCTTAATAACGTAGACGATAATGCAAAACTCATAATAAGATTCAGTCACGTGTTACTCGATAACGTGTGCGTCAATTTGGTCCTTGAGTTGTAAAAAATTGTGCACATTTGCTTCAAATATTTTTGTGTATATGAATGACATGATTTGACTGTAATATTTTGAATTTTTTATATTTTTTTCACAAGGCTACAAAAGTTTTGTTTACCAATAGACTTTCGACAGCGGCTGACTCTGCTCTAAGTTGCCTAATATGTTTCATGGTTCTGTTCTGATCTGTTTCCTTTCCCATTGAACAAAGCTTATTAAAACAAATCTACAACTAGCATATAATCAAGTGATTGTGCAAGCAGAATGAAGGTGTATGGTGTTGATTGGGTACCTCCCATAGTACCGTTTTTTTTTTTAACCGACTTTCTCGTTAATGGCTGAAATGATCTTGACGAAATTTTAGATTTAAAAAGTCGTAGACTGTTAAAGAAAGACTGCATATCAATATTAAAAAAAATTTTGTTTTGGAAATTTTTATAAATTTTGATTTTTGAAAATAACTTCAAAACAATAACTTTGATTTTTTTCAAATGTTTTGTCAAAACAACTATTGCTAGAGCAAGATCTAAAACTTTGCATACTTGACTTTTAAAAAACAGTTTTTCAAAAAAAGTGAAAAATAAAATCCGTTTTTTGAAAAACTGGTCCAACGATTTTGATTAAATTTTCATCATGCATATGTATTAGCAATTGCAAAAGAATGGCGTTTTTTGATTTTCGCTTGAAACCTGTCATCAAGTCACCCTGCTTTGACGTATTTTTGTGTCGTACCTCGTACTATACACGTATTATTGATTGCATCTCTTTCGAAAGAAAGAATCCGTACATTAGGAAACGAGTCAAATCTTGGATATTTATTTTTTGTAAAAAACTTTGGAATATTTAATTTAATTTTTTCATTATTTTGTGTGATTTAATTCAATTTTCATAATTAATTTGTAGTTGGCAACCCTGTACCACAAAATATATTATGAAGAGCCAATACCAAAACCTTTAACTCAGCCTTAAGATTTTGATATCGATTTTAGAACACAATCGCAAGTTCGTGCGACCCAGTCGTGCCCATTTTTTTTTAAATGTTTTGAATATCTTATTGTAGGTATTCGCTATGTCTGCTCCACCTGCTTATCTTCATTTCATTTGAAATTTACTACAGCAATTTTGTTTTAGTATCATTTCGGAACAGACACCAAAATCCAGCAATCTTCCTTAAAAGTTTAATACCTAGGAATATTTTAAAATTTTGTCAAATTAGTAAAAAATATGAAACTCATTCTTTTTGCTAATTACTTGCTTGTGTGTGAGCCTTACAGCCTCAACCAACATCTTTCGCAACAATTTCGACTTTAGGGGAGCTCTCTCTCTCTCTCTCTCTCTCTCTATCTCTCTCTCTCTCTCTCTCTCTCTCTCTCTCTCTCTCTCTCTCTCTCTCTCTCTCTCTCTCTCTCTCTCTCTCTCTCTCTCTCTCTCTCTCTCTCTCTCTCTCTCTCTCTCTCTTGTTTTGCTTTTTGAGTTAGTTAAGCTCGACTTTCACTTTATTGACCCACCTAAGGCGCAGTCTTTCCCTTTCGTGTTCCATGCAATGTCCTTCCTTAAGAAAACCCTTAGAATCGAAGCGTTGATACCAATGCGCTCTACTTGGCCAAGCCATCGTAGCCTCGCATATGGGACTAAAGATCATTCGGAGTAGCCCAAGGGATTCCTCATCTGCTTTCGATAAGGTCCAGTCTTCCGCGCCGTAAAGCAGGACTGAGATGATTGAGGTCCTACCTATAAGATGATGTTAAAGAAATCGCAAGATAGTTTGTCGCTTTGTCGCCTTTGTCGACATCAAAAATGTCAGTGAGTTCTTTACCGACCTTGACGGAGCAGCGTGAACTCTCGAAGGTCATCCTGCATAGTCGTTCGAGTTTTGCAGGGATGCCGAAACTAGACATGGCTATGTACAGCTCGTCTCTGTAAATACTGTCATAGGCGGCCTTGAAATCGATAAAAAGATGGTGAATATCGATATTATGTTCTCGGGTTTTTTCCAAAATCTGCCGTAATGTAAAAATTTGGTCTATTGTGAACTTCTCTGGTCTAAAACCACATTGATAAGGACCTATCAAGTTGTTGACGTGACGTTGAGTTTCAGACGTTCACATATTACAGCAGACAAGATCTTATATGCGAAGCTAAGGCGGATTATCCCTCTATGATTGGCGCAATTGTGAGGATCTCCCTTCTTTAAGATCGTGCATACGATACTAAGGTTCCATTCATCGGCCATTCTTTCTTCCCCCTATATCATGCAGATCAGCTGATGCATTCTCCTTTCCAATTGGTCTCCAGCTGTCTTGAAAAGTTTGGTATCAAGGCCATCTGTAGTTTTGTTTGATCTAAGTTTGCATATGGCAAGCTTAACTTCTTCTAGGTTTGGATGACGGCATTCTTGATCATCGTCCAAGTTTAATTTGGCATTCTGCCTGACAGCGTAATTTGTGTCTTCATCGCCATTAAGCAGTCTGCAGAATTGGTTTTTTCAGATATTCAGTAGCGACTGCGATCCAATGATTCCTTGCTGGTCTTTACAGACTTGATTTCAAGGTTTGCCACTCTTGGATGGTACGAAGCAGAGCACGAAGAGAACTAGAAAATAAGAAAGAATAATGCTTCTTGTCTCATATGCTACCTTACCTTCAATCTTTTGATTCATGTATCTTTTTGCTGTCGCGTTTTTGTTTCATAAAAATTCAAATCACAACATGAGAAGTTCTCACTTCAGAAATTATAGTTGGAAGGACACTCGATTGGAAAATGGATTGGCTATTTCTTCCAAATCACAGCGCAAGTTCGCGCAAGTCGTGGACAGGATATCCTCATTCATACCTTTTCTGCAAGTGGTTGAAGTCAAAGGTGTTTTTGCTTTGCGATTGTTTTCAAAAATATAATTTTAACTAACTTAATGTTTAGATCGCCATGGACGATTTTCATGTAATGTCTAGCGCATTGCTCATTGGTTTCTTCGAAAAGTTTTCAAAAACGGCTGTTCGATTTTGCCATGCAAGTTAACGTTGTCTATGTTCTAGTCATTCATACCATCCGAATCTCAAAGCACTTTTCTTATGTTTGCTTAAAGTTTTACATAAACCTTCTCTTCTGTTCAAATAAAGCCAATTTAGTCAATGAGTATTTCATTACGGAGTAAGTGGGCTTTTACCTGTGCAAGGTATTTTTAAAAAATTTTTCTGTCCAGTGGTGCAATAGACCAGTTGCATTAAGCAAAACGAATGTTATATCTAAGGCCTCGTTCAAAAACTTTGAATAAACCTGAACTACATGAATAATGACTTGTTTGTTAGGTATCTACACAAATATTTTTTTTTAAACTAAGGATAGAGGATCCTTATGCAATACACTTTTTTCGAGATGTACACTTCATAATATGTACCTACTTTGAATGTTCTCTATGTGGTTCACAATGAAAACCGATGCGATGGTCTAATCCTAATCAAACTGTAAATCATTCATATGCATGCGGACGAGAGCATTTGTTTTTCGTTCGTTATTTAATAGTATCAGTTTGCAATATAAAATAAGTAAAATCGCTCCGAGTCGAATCCAATCGAAACCTATTGATATCCAAGGCACATCTGTTCGTATTGCATTTCAAATAAGTACAACACAAAAAAGAAGAAGTGAACCACGTTGGTATGCATGGTATTTGCAGATTGCAGTAAAAAGTGAACAATTTTATTTGTCTCTAGATTTGCAGTATCCACTTCAAAGGATACATCTACACACACACACAAACACACTTTATACTCGTATATACAAGTATGAACATTATAATAGTTGTTAGGAATTTGATATTTTACTTTGTATTTGTATAATGTGGTCTGAGTATGGTGGTATCTCAGATGCATTGCGATGAGATGTAATATTCGAAAAATTGTGCTTAGCATCTGGGGCTAACCGTCCAGCAATTCAATTTGAAGTGGTTGGTAAACAGACGCAAATATCTTTCTTTGACGGAATACGTTATAGTTTTATTTTTCAATCTATAAAGTGAAGCATGTTTGTGCATAAATAGGAGAACATGGATAATACTTCCTTTGTGGGTAGAGTGGTTTTCTGTTTCAATTTCAATACAGAAATGCCAATTTGTCCTCGGATTGGCATGATGTTAAGTTATTTGGAAATAAGGGATTATCGTGTTAGAATTGGTATTAAAAAGGGTTTGAGCGCCAAGGATGTCCGCATGCTGAATGAGTTTGTGGAAGCGCATTAAGATGAATTGATGTCGTTGCAACTCTTCAATTGAGCAACTGAAAAACGATTTATACTGAAAGCTTCGTTTGAGGAAAACTATTTTATATTAATTCCGAGAATAAGATCGTAAACACCTTTCCCAACAAGTATCCTATGAAATGCCTTACAAGTTGTGCTTTCAACTCCATATGCTCCAAATTTGTTTTAAACCGAAAGTGAACTGATCGCTGACAAAAACAAAAATTTCTTGTGAAAATCGGGTTCGGTGACCATCTCGTGTTGGGCCCATCCACCAAGCTTGCGAAGCCCTTGAGTATCGTTCGGCCTCAATTCTTCCAGGAGTTGGATTTTGTAAGGCAGCAAATCAAGATCCTTCCGCAAAATCTTCTAAATATAAAGTAAAAAGGGAACAGCTCCAATTGGTGCTCCATCACGCGATGGCGGATGGACTTATTTGGGTCTTCTTCGATTGTCTTTGGAGCAGCATTACCGTCTTCTGTGCGCAATGTGCAGCGTTTCTTATGATGCGCATTATCCTCTATAGTAAACGTGTTGCGCAACCCATTCCTGGTTTCTCGAACTACCGACTCTGCTGGGAAAATATGTCTAAAAAGTTATATTAGAGGCAGCGAGCGCATAATGCGTCGCGCGAATCCAAACATTGTTTTGGTAACAGATTTGCTTGAACTGTAAACGTAGTTAAGTCTTTTCATTCTGAAATGGCAAGCCAAACTGAGCATAAATTAAGTGAAAGCTGACTAAAAGACAAACTTCGAAAAGAGTGTTATTAGATTGTAAACCACAAGTCTAATCAAAAACACTGTGGAGCAACAAAGCAATGCACATCTCAGGGCGTAACGTATTTCCTGGGCCTACAATTTTGTGTCGATACAAACACAGAAAACGTGCGAACACAAAATTAAAATAAAATAAAAAAACGAAAGAAAGGTTCAAACTTCTGGACTTATTTAATGAAAAAAATCTATTGTGCCTTTTGGTTGGGAGTAAAGTGAGCAAATCTGTTCAAATATTGTTTTTTATTCGATCGCTTGCCAGGGTACTTAGGCGGTGCCAAGATCCACGATTAGACAAAAGGTTCTTAGTACCCTTGTGTATTGCGATTGCACCTTACTTCAGGTGCAGGATAGCGAATTCTGTTGGTGTTCAACACCAGTAGATTTAATCTAACTACCCCTTACCACGGGTGAGGAAAGTAATAAAAAGACGCGTACTAGTTGCAGGTTGAAAGCGAGCTATGATATTTATTATTTATTTACTGATGATATTTATTGAGTACCATTTATACGTAAAAAGTTTTTACAAGACGAATTCAACGTTTAATAAAAAGGAGCAATGAATCTGGTTAAAGTAGATGTAAATTTGAAACATGATTCGTATCGACTTTACATACACTTTTTGGAACGAAGTTCCTTATCGCGCGTTGTGAAAAGGGGCTAGACGGAAAAAATTCTTACGAAAAGTTGTCACTACACTTTTTGCTAT
The DNA here is from genome assembly GCA_949752695.1 of Melanostoma scalare. NCBI lineage: Eukaryota > Metazoa > Arthropoda > Insecta > Diptera > Syrphidae > Melanostoma > Melanostoma scalare. Next base: position 48,120,218 of record OX456986.1, read on the forward strand.
AGTAAGCTATTGTAAGCTGTGCGGCGTCGCATGTTTCTCTGTCTGTCTGTCTCTCTCTCTCTCTCTCTCTCTCTCTGTCTCTCTCTCCTTCACTAATTAATCGAAAGGAACTTCGTTCCATCCGGGTGTCCCTTGACACCTAGTCAAGTTTTTTTTTTAAATCAATAGGGCGAAGGCAAGGTTTCAACACGTAAAGTGTGGAGTTGTTCATTCGAAAATAAGGTCATGTAGGAACCAAGAATATTCGAAGAAGGGGTGTTTCTTATATCAAGAGGACTAGTGAGTCCTTTATTGAATATCTTAAGCCTGGATTTGTTTATGGCAGGGCATTCACATGTCTTCAGCTGTTTCTGTGTCTTCTAGACAGTGACGACAGGTGTCATCTTGGCTGATTCCCATGTTTTTAAGGATTTAATTGAGAGAGCAGTGACCAGGGTAGAAGTCCGTAAGTAACTTTACGTCACTACGTTTGCCCATGTCAAAAATTTCTTTGATACGTCTTTGAGATAAGTCGTTGAATAGTTTTGACTGGCGGTGGCCAGTAGAATTGTTACAGGTGTGGATCATGTCCTACAGTTCCCAAGTAACCTGCTCATGTTTAATGCTACTAATTGGGAGACTAAAGCAGGTTTTTGGGCCTTTGAATTGGGTTTGAGAGCCAAGTTTAGGTAGGTGGTCAGCCTCTTCGTTACCCTGTCCACCTTCATGTCCAGGCACTCAGGAAAGAGTTATTTTATTGTGGGTGGCTAATGTAGATAGACATGTCAGGCGGTTCCAAACTAGTTTACTACATACGCTTAGTCAAGGTGCATTGAACTGTTCAAAATGATTAAGCTCTTACGGTAGTGTGATGCACCTTGGCCAGGTATGAACTCATCGCTGTGCAATGAACAGATTATGTTGACTATTGTGGGAAAAATAGATGCATTTTATGAATAATTTGTTTGTTTTGTGGGCTATAGGTCAGGAAAGAAAACAAATTCTTTTTTAAGACGACGTTTCGTTCATGATTATGAGCACAATAAAGTCCGATATTTTTATGAATAATATAAAAGAGAGAAAACTTTCAGAGAATCTATGGGGTCGAATTACAGTACACGTGATCGAGTAATACGTGACTGAATTATGTGTTTTTGGAACTACTTCTCACGTTATGGAGCACTTTAGTACCACAATTTGACATTCTTTCATCAGTATTTGAACAAATTAAAGTCGATAAATGGATAGCAGGCTGATGTTGTGTAATATGGATCGAATTTTGAAAGCAAAATAGTGCTCACTCACTCGATTATATTAATCTGATGGATTAAAGTACGTATACATCCTTCGCCCGTTGAATTATGTTCGAAACTATGGCACAATTTCGAATGTTATGTCATCGGGATTATGTTTGCAGTAATAGCAGTGTGTCCTTCGTAACAAGAAAATTACAATTATGATCGATACGAATAGGTCGACGTAGTTCACCGTAAATTTGAGCAGATGATTTTCATATGTTACAGATGACAGGTGGTCATTTTAGGAAACATGCAGGGTTTCCAGAAACCTATGGCCAGATATTTCCAAGAAAAAAAAAAAACAGAATTCTTGCTCCGGCTTAGCAGGCCTCACTCTCACTCTGTTGATTGGCTTTCTGACGGGTCACAACTCATTGGGTACCCACATGATGAGAATAGGCACTAGCACATCTGACTAAATATGTAAAGGATGCCAAGACGAAGTGGCAGAGGAGAGATCATTCCACTTCCTGTGTGAGTGTCCTAACTTGGCCCACAATAGGAAAAAAGCCCTCGAAGAATGGTTAGGTTAGGTTAGGTGGAAGTGGCTGTCAGCCAATGAGTACATTGCCTGACACACTTAGGCCGCAAGGGCCCATTGTGATACCACAGAGATCAGCAAGTTAATCACCTACTGATCTCAGAAACCCGATGTAAGATTAACGAGTTGATCACTTATTAATCTTCCATTACGGGACTAGTCGGTTAGTCACCTGCTAGTCGAACCACGCGGAACTTTTAATGTATTTCGAAAGACTTTTAGGGTCTATGTAAGCTAAGTCGCTAGTATCATCGAAGAAGAATTCACCGAGACGAGTTTTCCTCCTATGAAGTAGTGCAGGGCATGAGCAAAGAAGAAGAATACTTCTTCAACAATCTGGGCGACATCTCTAATCTGCCACTAAACAGCATCCTTAAGTTCAGTCAGGGCTGCAAATGGTTCAGTGGGGTGCCCAACCCCAATAACCTAGTCACAAACCCAATCCTCTGCAATACCTCTCCTCTAGCTCCTAATCCTCTGTTATCCGGGGAGCACAATAGATCCTTGAGATCCGAGTGAGGTGCATCCGCTTGCGGCTGCACTTCCCATTCAACCTAACCCTACCTAACGCAGGATCAATTACTTCTTGGCTGACCTATTTTGTGACATGTGATAACATTGATACAGAGGTGGAAAGTAAACGCTAAAATAGTGAAAATAAATAATTTTGAAAATTTGGTAAAGTGTTTTGGAAGAAAAAAGTCCAAGAAGACAAAAGGAAAGCGTCAAGCGGACAGAAAACAGAAAATTTAAAGTTGGAACGGGGAACAGTTAATGAAAGGCATAATTAGGTGACTTTTTGTGAGTGTTTTGCAATAATTTTCGGTTGATCTTTGCTTGTCGAGTTTAAGATTGTGAGACGCACACCGCTCTCTTATTTGCAAAACTCTTATCTGTCTTGGACCAACAATTGACTTAGGGTCCAATTACAGCGATAAGGAAAAATCATCAGAAGTTGAGACAAATGAAAACATGACTTTTTTCTTGATAAGCGTTTATAGTGAACAGGAAAAATATGTCAGTTGCCAGGCTCTCAACCCTTCGCAGCCACACACCAGCAACTGGTTTTCCTTATGAAATCTTTCCACGAAAAAAATAATCCACTGTGAGCCAGTCAGTGGAATACGTGGAAAATGGAGTCCAAGTAAATTGAACGATTTGTTCCATTTCGGCGGAAAATTCAATCAGCTGACACAAAAAATGAAATTATAAAAGTTAAATAGAAAAATACAATTTTAACAGAAAATATTGTTTCAATTGAACTATTTGTTGGCAAATAAAATTCTCTGACTTATTTGCCATCGATTGGAATATCATTTGTCATTCAATTCTGAAAAACATGGTTGATATTCCATTTAAGAATTGTTCCTGATTCGTTTTCCTGATCGCTAGAACTGGCCCCTTATTCTGATTTCTTTTTTGTCTTAACGGTTCCTCTACCCTTCGCTTTTGAAATTGAAAACATTTTGGTTTTTAATGCGACTTTTTTGCAAGGATTTCTTAACAATGCATTAAATAGTTTCAATCCGTTTGGGACTTTCAATTTCGTATTTTACGAAATCTTAATGCTTGGAAATTTCACTAAAAACATTTCCTGGCGTCCATCTACAACGAGTTCTTTCAAAAGGGAATAAAGAAAGTGCAAAATAAATGACATCATCGCCAATTTATGACCACAGATAAAAAGCAAACCTTAGACTGTACTTCAATTGGTGTTCTTTTGTCGACAAGCCATTTATTACGTTGGTTGGTCAGAGTCGACGTTATAGTAGCTACTTTGATAATTACAATTATAAAATGTCGCTACTTATCAGCGATTTTCATCATAGCGAACACTGAAACACAGACTCTCACAAAAAAGAAAACGCAAATAAATGCATCAATCATTTTTTAATCACCCCCTGTAGGCACAGCACTTAACGCTGCCGTTATTGTTTTTATTTTCTTTTCTGTTTTTTTGTACAAAAGTAAAATATTATATTGAAACATTGAAAAAGCCGACATGAAACAAGAGGGATGTTAAACTTTGTGTTAAACTGCAAAAAAAAAAAAAAACATAAATTGAATACAAAATTGATGTTGCAAAGTTTTTTTTTTTTTGTAACTAGCGTGAATAATTTTACAGGTAAAATGGTTTTTGGTTTTTATTCCAAAATTCCTGACATCTGAAATAAATGTTAACGAAAAACTTTTCTAGGAACAAGCACAAGTGGAACTCATATTTCCATGCAAATTGTTGTGCACATTCGGATGGTGTTTGGTGTGGTGAATGAATGGCGTATTTTATTTATATCAAAACATAGTATAGCCATGTATTTTATGGTTCTTTTTAGTGTTCTGATCTGTGTACTATGTATGTGGTTGTTAGAATGAGTATATTTCTGTTGACTTGAAGCTGAATTAATTGCAAACATTTTTCATTTATTCATATTATTGTGTTTTGTTTCATTTTTGTTGTTGGTGGGTGGGGAAAAGTCCGAGTGGTGTGGCGTTACGAATGACAACGGAAAAGACTATCTCGAGGCATGGTGGATTAACTTTAAATTTCTATTTTTAATATTAATGGCGGACGAACCAATATACCAAATAGCTGTTAGCAATGGATGAAAAAAAGAAAGAAACACATATTGTAGGTTTTTTTTTGTGGGAGGTTTTTTAAAATACTAAGTGGAACATCTAGACCAGTGATTCCCAAAGTGGTCCAGGTGGACCCCCAGGGGTCCACGGGAGACTTGCTGGGGGTCTACGTAGGCGTGAACAAAAAATGGGGGTCCATAAGATGTTAATGGGGGTTCACGAAAATTTATCTGCTTTTGATAGTAAAGAGCAAAAATATAAGCATAGTTTTTATAAGGGCCTACTACCTACATTGTTTTAAGTACCTAACTAATCAGATAATATTTCAATAAGGCAAGCGACTGTTACTTGTCCAAACTTTCGTATTCGATATTACGTACAATTTCGTGTACACACTTGCAAAGCGCTATCCTCCCGACAATGCTTAGTGCTTGTTCAGACATGAACTTGATCTACTATACTATAAATACTTGATGCCAAAGGCGAACTCATTCATTTGTTTCCGGAAATTCGAAAAGAAGGTGTGAGAAAATTTATATCATCAGTGTTTGCTAGTGCCGGAGAAAAGTAGGTACCTATCTTTTTTTGATATAGTAGTTAAGTATTTTATTTACGTGTACTAATCGTTTGATCGCAACTGCTCGTATAGATAGGTAACTTAGTAACTTTCAGATATTTTGATTGTCCTCTTTCGATTTGAAAACAAACACAGCACGTTTTATTCAATTGTTTTTTTTTTCTCTAGAGAATCACTGCCTCTCTATAAAGGCCGAATAAGCAATATTTCAGAGCAATTAATTTTGTAATTTTTCTTGCAAATATGTAACTACTAATTTTATAAAACAGTAATTCCACAATCATTTTAAATTGATTTTGAAGTAACTATTTTATCAAATTTCCTTTTCGGAAATTTGGAAGAGAAGAGGGCTTGAGCTTCGATGCCAGTTTGTCACGTTTCAACAATGAAGCCGCAGACAAAAAATACGCAAATACACGGAGCGCGTGAACTCATTGATTTGATGAAATGTTAGTTATCGTTTTTATGGACAGTTTTGCGATTTCGACTTTTATTTTTTCCTACACAATTATGATCAGTATTTGATACTGAGTACACCAATTTGTCTTAGCGGTTTATTAGTTGGTTCCTTTACAAGCCGTAATTCTATTTCCGCGTGCTGACAAAGGCTGCTGTGTGATACCTATAATAATAGAATGTATTGATGAGGATAACCATACCTACAGTCAACATTTAAGTGCCCTGCATGATGACTTCAAAACCAGGTTTGAAGATATGCTGACGATGGATATACCACCATGGATCACAAATCCATTTAATGAAACGGAAGTGCCTAATGTTGTATTACAAGAGGAGCTGCTAGAGCTAAGTACCAATGAGGAGCTGAAGGGAAATTTAGAAAAGGCTACCAAACATTGTGGCAGAAATACCCGAAAAATATCCTGGACTGTGGGAAATCGCAATAAAATTTTGAATAGCTTTTCCCTCGTCATACCTTGCGAAAGGAGTTTTAGTGCCGTTGAAAACCTCTTAACAAAAAAAACGAAGCAAATTAAACATCACAGAGCGGGAAGATTTGCGGTTATTACTCACAAAAATAAAGCCAAACATTGATCGTTTGCTGACACTTCATCAAATACACCTGAACTCCATCAAATGACCTGAACCTATATTACCTTATTAATTTTTTCTTGTAATTCTATTCTTTTAATAAATTTAGTGTTATGAAATGTACCATTTTTCGTTTTTATTTTACCTATCATAATAAAGGGACAGATCTCAGAAGCGCCTCAATTTTTATTTTTTGGTGACTTTAAGAATGTGGTAGAAATGTAGCAGCAGGGGGTCCACCGAAACCAGTAAAATTTTGAAAGTGGTCCACGAGAAAAATAAGTTTGGGAACCACTGATCTAGACAGTAGTAAGGGTTCATTGTACTTCCGAACCCTGTTTTATTATAGCTGTCCAGAAGATCGAAGAAAAGCTTGAAGAAGCTGCCTTGATGATGGATCCCTTATCCTTAGATCCCTGGTCTCACCATAACCGAGCCGAGTGTATGTGAACTGTACCTCGCATCGGTACCATCAATCAAGAAACTTTGCAAACCAGAACGAAATCCTACCAAATTCGTACAATTTCGTTCCAAATTTCACCTCTTAGGCGGATTTGATCGAGGCGATAGTTAGACATCTTGGCCATGGGTTGAGAAAATGCAGTATAGTCACAGGGGAAGTGCTTCTCGTGGTTCCATCATTTCTTTCGTGTTTCCGTGATTCACAGAGCGTGTTATCAGTTAAGCCTAGCACAATGCTTGGTGAAATACAAGTGCCCTGCGTGGCAACCTCAAATAGATTCTTATACAGTACAGTCTTTTCTGCTATAGGATAGCAAAAGCATTGCAGCTTTTTATTAAGGAGCATACATTTAGCCTGTCTGCATTCAAAGGAGGCATGTCGTTTACGTTTGAGCTTTTGATCCAACCGTAGATTGAAGCCCTCACTAAGTAATTTGAGTGACTGATCGCCGCACCGGTTCAGATACTGTGAGAGCTGTCTGAGATCCTTGCCTTGCAAGTTCATTATGGTGAATCCGTTTTCAGATAGAACCCAAAGAATGCTCAAATTATTTAGTTTTCCAATCGCATTTAAATAAGACTTGAAATCTAGTATCACTTCAAAAGTAGTTAGACAGTTGAGTAGAGCCTTAAGCACAGGTTAGCTGTCGCTTCAGACACTAAACTCCTTGCCATCCAGTCATTCTTCGTAACGTTGCTTGTATTACCTGCTTGGATATCATGGTTCTTCGCTTGTATGATGGACGCCTATATGCCAAATGAGGTATGCAGTTGTATGTCCTCCTTAAAGGCAACCATCGCAAGATCCATCACCGGACTTGGAACTATCTGTAAGGATAGTTCCAAGTATCAATCGATATCAATCCGATATCAATCCTTTATTCTTTCAGATTTTAGTGTAAATCAGTTCTGATTCTACAGAAGGTTGACCTTGTATGTTAAAGCCTTGAAATCATCTTATCAGGCTGCATATCTGTTAGACGTGTGTCAAAAGATATGCTGCTTGCTAAATCCTCAAAGCTTCTGAGCGAGTTGTCCCAGTGACCACTCCTTTTTGAAGTTTTTGTAAATGGAAGATCGAATAAGAAAAAAGTTAAAATTTCGTACTTTTTTGAAAGGTGTGGGTTGAAAAACAATGTAGAGGACAAGACCCTAATTAATAAGAAGCTAATGAAAGTCGAAAGTTTTAGCTTTGATTAGTAGTCCCAGAGGTAAAGTTTACTGTTTGGTCTTAGATGGGTCTTTGTGGCATTGAATTTGCGGCTTCTTCTTTTTGTGGAACCCGGACCGAACCTTTTTTTTTTATAATTAACGCGCATATCAAGGGGTCATGACTACCCTTATAATGTTATAGAACACAGTGCGAGCATTTGGGAAAATAGGAGAGGATTTGAAAGGAGACATCGATGAACTTTGCTTTTGAATTTTTGTGAATCGTAATGTAGGGGAAAAAACAAGGTCAGGTAAAGCATTCCACATTCGGGTGGTGCGACTAAAATACGAATCTCTATACTTTACTGTACGTCCGGAGTTGGGCACAAGGTAAAACTAATGAGCATTCCTAGCGAGGCGGGTGTTGCGGCTAAATTGTTTAGGGAGGATTGCAACTGGCTATTTCACTAGAGCACTGGTTGTAACGCTTCGACGATGTTCAAGATAATCAATCGATTCTACGATTGAACTGTCACCTATCAATATTAACGCTCTATTTTGTACCCTATCAAGTAGGCGCAGAGATGTTTGAGGAGCGCCTGACCAGATATGGGAGTTTTACTCCAGTTTTGGGCGAATGAAGGCCTTATAAATTGTACCCAGATCAGAAGGGGTGAAGAACTTCCTGCATCGCCTTAAGAAACCTAAGCATTTTGCATCGTTTTTGTCGACTTCATCCATAGATTTGATTTGCGGCCATACGCGGCTGACAGGAGAATTTTTCTTATTTGTCACAGCTGATTTTCATCAGTGAAACGAGTGGGAACCACCTTCAATGGGCAGAAGCTGATTTCAGATGGCCCCTAAACCACCATCCAAGTCTCTCAAACTAAACGAGGCAACTAGTTTTTCGAGCTAGCACAAACAATTCATCAAAGCTGTTTTAAGGTTGCCAAGCCTATCATCAGATTGCTCTAGGTGTTTTTAGCTCTCATCGATATTAATATTTCGTAAATATTTTTCCATTAGCCACCACTAAGGATCGATCCGCTTGTGTTCATTGCCAATTATACTCAACTACGCCACACACCTTTTCATCGTACGGCCACACACTGATCAATGTTTAAGACAACGACTTAATGATTTGGACTTAGAACTTTACCTTGTTTAGACTTCAGATGCAGTGGCTTCACAACAGCTATCTAAGCTATATCTAAGAACTACAGCGAGAAAAGCAGCAATGGTATAAATGAAGAAGTGTGTCTCAAGATGCGACTGCACGATTCGATGTTCACTCATCAATTTCTGGTGTCAGATGTATAGACGAGTGCGTCGTTGGGTTTGTTTTTATGGAGCAACACGATCTTCAACAGCAATGTGATGATAGGCTCGGCTTCAACATCGTTGGTCAATTTCTAAAGTGCCAAAATAAGGATATTCCAATGATCTATTGAAACGGAAGTGACGAAAGTGACGAAAGTGAGACTGCCATAATGGGAGACCTGACTCCGCCTTCTTCTTCTGAATTATTCGTTTGGGCAAAATAGAAAGTGAATTTGAAAGTGAGCCAGGAATCAGTGCATGAGTGTTCCTCTCAAAGCGTCATCATTTAGAAGACACTTGCAGCACCGAAAAACCACATGGTCCCGGGTCCAAGCCATTCGATATAAAAATGAGGAAACAGAAAGTTGTTGGACGTTAGACTTTTGTCCTGAAGATCTCAAAACCAACATTTATATTCAATTCATCCAATTCAGGCGAATATCAAATAAGCATGTCTGAAAATCTTCTTCCACACAATTGGTGCAGCATCACATGAACACAGGAGATTCAATGTCGATTCGTCCATCCGCGAGATGTAACCACAGTTCAAACAAGGTGAGGTTAAAGAGATAAAGAAAAATGGTCTCATCGACTGTTCCAAAGGTCCTTTGGCGTCACCAGTGGAACTGGTAAAACGAAACCATTCGTTTTGTGTGGCTGAATGATGTGAGTACAAAGAACAGTAATCTCCTGCGAAAATCAAGAATACCTTTGTTATTCTGGAGCGAAATCATACAGAGCGGATTCATCCAAATTTGCTGTTTCCTTAGCCCATCAATTTATTTGCCTTGAATTCAAAACTCGCAGAAGTAAACGTTGCTTATAAATGTCCAACAAAAGCTCTAAACTGCATGTGAAAATGACTCTTCCTCTAGCTATTCACAAAGTCGGAAAAGTGATAAGAAAAATGTTTTGTTAGACAAAATCCGAAATAAAACAGTGAAATTATAACAATTCGCGTCTATTCGTGTCTATTATCCCTTTCTCTATCTTTTAGTAGCCAGGCTATAAAAGCAAATTATATTTTTCTCTGTTCTTGCCTCTCATTGGAATTAAGGAATCATAACGAATAATTTATTCAGACAAAGCAAGGGTATAGCTTTCATTGGGATCCTTAAAGTTTATGAGAATCGTTCTGGTTACAAAAACAAATAAAGTAAAGTAAAAGAATCATAAAAAGACAATTACGAAAAGTGAAAATGCATTTAGACTGAAACGCTTTGGTTCGCATGCTAAAAACTTCTTTCAGGGTAATTTGTCTTTAATTTCACGTTTGCGGATTAGTTGAAATATTCAAGGACACTATTTTGTAACAAATTTATCTTTAGAAAATTTCGCAATTGTTTTTCAAGAACGGGATTATTGGGGTGCTCGTGGCGTAATGGTTAGCATGTTTTCCTGTTACACTAGAGGTTCGTGGCTCAAATCACAACAAAAAAATGTTTTTCCACTTGTATTGCCTTTCGCGAGGAGTTGGCAAGTCCTTCGATAGTAAATCGATTGCCATGAATAGGATTTATCCACTAGCTGTTCGGAATCGGCAGAATTTTGTAGGTGTCCTCCATTCGCTCTCTGGACATGGAAAATTGCGCTAGGGCCCGGGGTTCTCTTTAATCAACATATTCCGCAAATGAATTTGAATTCGGGCGAGCTCTTTTCCTTTTTTTACGGCTTTCGTAGTGAAAGGTCCATTGATGATTTGATAGTTTATGACACCGAAAAAGGAAAAAAGCCTTACACTATTTTGAAGAAAGTAAGATTTTTGCGCTCAATGTTTCTAAGGCATTATATAAGGTTTGGCATCAAGCTCTCTTATCGAAAATGCGTGCTTTTAGACCGATGGGTCTCTTCTCCGGTTAACATGCAGACATGCTACCCATCATGCCTCACCAGGAACGTGAATCGATTTCACCTTGAACCCAACTTCGGGCCTAGAGCCAAGTATAGATTCAAATTTCATATTGATATTTTAGTCGCACTAACCGAATGTGGAATGCTTTATCAGACTCTGTTTTCACCTGCAATATGAATAGCTTAAAGGAGTCGGCCTCGGTCTTGAGTGTGCCACCTGAGAACGAGGTCTCTCCCTTTCGCAATTTCCTTTTGAAAACCCGTTGAGCCAAAGCGTTCAGGTTTGCTTTTCAGCCTCGCGATGCGTGCTGGGAAGATCAAGAGCTAATATAGAGTTATCTTTGTTTCTCATTTGCTTACTTAATTCAAAGTAGCGGCGATTGGCAAGATTAATTCTCTGTTTGATTTCCGCGCTGATGTTGTTTTCCCTGTCTACAGCGGTAACTAGGTAGACGATGTCCTGTACTACCTCGAAGCTATATCTGTCTATTGCAACGTTTAATCCAATTCGTTGATGTTCGCTGTCCTTGTTTAATGACAACATATACTTAATTTTGCTCTCATTAACCATCAAACCCATTTCTATAACATCACGCTGCCTTTTTCGTATTACGTCAATATCGTCTTTGTAAGCGAGTCTGTACAATAAGACTTTTCAGAGATTCTGGTGTTTTTTCTGTGGTTCTTCTGGTGTTGACGTTTGAGGGTTGTACAACAACATGACAGTGTGCTGCCTTGTCGAAAGCCTTTCTCGATATCAAAGGTCTTGGTGAGTTCTTTATCTACCTTGACGGAGCTGCGCAAATTTCCCACTTGGTCGTGCGGGTTTTTCAGAGATTCCAAACTGATCCATAACCTTTTCGAACTGATCTCCAAATGCCTTGAAAAAATCGATAAACTGTATCTTCAGGTTTGTTACAAATACCGAGCTTATATTCTTTAAGTTCGGGATGACGTAATTTTTTATCATAACTCAAGCTTAATGGGACATTCTACCTAACGGCGGGATTTGTGTCTGTCTTCATTGTTGCTTTTTAGTCTGCAAAAGTTGTTTCCTGATCCTGAGTAGCAACTGCGATTCTAAAACTATGTTTCCCTGCTTGGGAAAGACTTGAGCTCAAGCGAACCTCGCATGATCTTCCGTTTTATTTATTGTAGGTCCACCTCTAACGACAAATCCGTACCCAAATGAGTGTTTTTTCTGTTGAGAATTGCCGTTGACTCGCCAGGAGCACATCCGCTTCCATATCTAGTTCAATACTTTGTCTTAGTAATGAAGAACCCCGATAGACCTTTAAACCAAAAATGTCGGAGTAGCTTACTCAGAACATCTTGACTGCTGAATTCGTTGGTTCTGTAAATTCATTCCATTTAGTCTGTCAGTTATTCCCCGCAGAGCACCATACTTTTGCTCTTTTTTCAAAACTAGCATATACTAGTTTCCCAAGTCAAATAAATATTACACACCCAACTTCTTTTTTCTTAATGACCTTATTGACTGAGATACTTTTTCTTACATCACATATCAGCTGCTATATTATATTGTTAATCTAAATGTTTACGGGAAACCAGCATGATTTCAAATCATACGGAAATATACAAGTACTAAATACTTACGGTTGATTTGCTATAGAGTTTTGACCTGTTTGATATAATTTAAGTCTTGAAGCGCGCGACAAATCAAAAAGAAGATGCTTAAAACAGAAAAACAATTAATATTCGCAAAAACAAAACCATATTTAAAAACACAACTTGCTGTAAAGTCAAGAAGAACTCGAGAACTATAAGAACTTAAAAGTCATACTCATTGCAATCATGGCTGTCGTTATACTTGACGTAATTCTGAACGCAGAACAGTCATTGCCCACTTTTTGTTTTTAATTTTAATTAAATCTGCCATGCCCTGAAAATATAAATACGTACGTACAAGTTGTCGCCTCGCCATATTTACGTACATATAAAAAAAATCTGTTTGTGAAGCTCAATAAGACTTCCCAGTTAATTGGAAAAAATACTGAATAATCGGTTATATTGGAATCAGAAAGCGTATTCACCGACTCAATGTGCGTTCTCAGTGCAAAGATTTAAATTTCAAGTACCAATTATTTTTGTTGTTGCTTTGGGAGAAACGTTTATATTTGCTGAGTTGCCAGATTTTATTTTTTTGTTTTGTTCGTACGTTGCTTTTGTGAATATATTTTCTTTGGAGTTTGGAGTCGACAACGTAATTTTCCTGACATGACATCCTGTACTTCAATATTTTTAAACTGCTATTAATTCCAATAAGTTAATAATACTTTATGAAGGAGGACGAGGTTCTTGTTTTCTTTCCTTTCTTGGGGAACATTGGAGCGACTTCTTCTTTTGATTTTATTTTTTGAGAGACTGAAGGACATGTTGTTCTTTTTTCATTATTCATTTATTTATTGAAGTTTTTCACAACGACGACGTTCTGTTTCCACGATGCAAGTCAATGTATACAATTTTTCATGTCAAACATATGAGAGGTCTCCTTTGCTTTATTGAAATAAGTCTTTGCAAAACTTTAAGTTGATTCTGGAGACAAAATTTTGGACCAAACTGTATTCCTTAGACTTAGAGCAATAGGTTTCTGTTCTATAAAGAAGCGAATTGGCATCAGACATGGAATGACTGGGAGGCTTTTCTACGCGTTCTGAAGTAAACCCGGTGTACCGCACTGGTAAACAAGTGGCGGAGCTGTACCTCTTTTGAGATCACATTGATCATAGCACGTATCGTCAAATGTAAAGGATAAAGTTAAAAGTAAAATAAATCGAACAAGGACCACTGAAAGGATAATACTTTGCATAATTTGAGCTATGGCAAAGAGCGAAAAGAAAATGAACTTTTTTCGATCTCAAGCCACGAGATGGTGCGTATGTCAAACGTTTAAAATATTTATCAATGTAAATGAAAAAACAGAAACAAATTATATTTGTAATTTTGTTGTAACAGAACTTCGTATGTCAAAATTAAAATATATGCGAGAACCGTACCATCAATTAAATTGACCATAAGTTTATTTTATTTCTACCCAGCCTTAGAATTTGATCCCATAGAAGAGCTGCAAGTCGAAATGCACCATCAAAATGCCACAATCTCATTCACTACTGTAATCATTTGGCTTTTTGGCTGCCGTCATGTCAGGTCGCTGCTTGGCTGTCGGTGTGCCTTCATCATGTCGCATTTTGGCTATTGGTGTATCCTCATCATGGCGTTCTTAAAATATCGGAGTACCTTAATCTTGTCTCTTTTTGGTGTGTCGCAATGATGTCACTTTTTGACTGTCGCTTTGCTCTCATAATATCGCTTTTTAGCTGTCGGTGTGTCCTCAATATGTCCCTTTTTGATTATCGGTGTATCTTTATCATGCTCATTTTAGACTATCGCTGTGCCTTCATCATGTCGCTTTTCGTACCCGCAATGATGTCAATTTTTAAATGTCTGTGCCGTCATCATGTAAGTCTTTGACTGTTGTTATGCATTCATCATGACGCTTTTTGGATGTCGGTGTGCCTTTATTTTGTCGCTCTTTAAATGTCTGCGCCTTTATCATGTTGCTTTTTGACTGTCGTCGTGCTTTCATTTTGACGTTTTTTGGATATCCTTGTTGTTTCATCGTCGATATTTGGCTGTCGGTGTGTCTTCATCATGTCACTTTTCGGTGTGCCGCAATGATGTCACTTTTGACTATCTCTATGCCGTCATCATGTCGCTCTTTAACCTTCATCATGGCGCTTTTTGGATGTCGCTGTGCCTTCATTTGTCGCTCTTAGAATGTCGTTGCACCTTCATTATGACGCTTTTGGCTGTCGGTGTGCCTTAATCATTTCACTGTGTAGATATTGGTGTGCCTTCATCACGTCGCTTCTTGGATGTCGCTGTGCCTCTTCATGTCGCTTTTCGGTGTGCCGCAATGATGTCACTTTTTGACTGTTGGTGTACCTTCACCATGTAGCTTTTTGACTGTCATTGTACATTTCCCACTCTTACGTCGCTTTTTAGCTATCCTTGTTGTGTTCTCAGGTCGCTTGTTGGCCGTCGATTTGCCTTTATCATCTGGTCTTTTGGCTGTTAGCGTGCCATAATCATGTCGCTTTTTTACTTCCGGTGTGCATCCATCCATGTCGCTTTTTGGTTATCGGCCCTGAGCTTTGGTCTTCATCAACTCGCTTTTTGAGCGTCGGTGTGGCTCCATCATGCTGTTATTGGGCAATCGGTTAACCTTCATTTGGTGTCTTCTGAATAAGACGAATTAACTTCATCATGTCGCTTTTTGGCTGTCGAAGTGGATTAATTATTTCGGATTTGGGTTTTTGGGGGGTGTCGTTTTCGTCTAACTTTTTGGCTGTAGCGTAAAATCCTTTCTCTTTTCTAATTTTTCATTTGAGATTCGAAAGTCTTTCATAGTTTCTTATTCATATTTTTAAGATTTTCGCAAAAGTTTGGAAATTATTTGAAGAAAATTATTAAGTTATTCAAATAGGCTCATCGAATTCGGAATGAGCCAAGGCTAGTGGTCAACCATTCTGTTGAAAATAAATTCAACTACATTTTAACTTATTTTTGACTGGTTTATAACTATCGAGTAAGTGTTGTTGAGCAAGTGAACAGACCCTCAGAACTGACCTTTATCTCGTAGTAGTCATGAAGCTTCATGTACGACAAACGTCAAAAATTTGTCAGTCACTTAACAGTAACTAAATAAGAGCAGAATCTTACACATGTTTATTCTTTGTTCTTCAAATCGGTAAGTAAGCTGTAGGTTCGTACTCATTTTGTAACACCGTTAGTCTCTGCTGAAATAGTCAGGTACTATTAGATCTTCTAATTCATATCCCACTTGATTCTTACAAACTCTGCTCAATGAATCTTCTAAGTACATTTCGTCCATTTTATTTGCTATTGAATTTTGTGGTTGTAATCGAATAGATCAAAGTGAATACGTAAGAGCTAAGCTAGTCATGATTGAAACGGTTTCATAAAAATTGCTTCTACAGGCTTGAAGTCAGGTTCAACTAAGTTTTAAGTTCTTTTTTTCCAAAATTGCTGGTGTTTCTTTTTCGAGTTGTGAGTATTATTGTTGACATTCTGTGAGAGACTTTGAAGCAAAGGCAGCAGATAATTCTTTGGTAGATTGTTCCACTGGGGTATTACATTGGCAAAGAATTGACGTTGGCTTATTAAGGGCTGTTTTCTTCACTATTTCTTAGCTTGCCTCAAAATCTCAAGTTGACCAACTTTAGAGTTGACGCAAGCTAGAGAGTTGAGACACAAGTTGAAATTGGTTTTTTTTCTCTATTTTAGATTTCTACTCGAGAGTTGAAATTCAAAGGTTCACCTACTTGCAATTTTAAAAATTTCCTTGGGATATTTTTGACAGATACATAGATTTCAACTTTAGATTTGAATTTCGATTGCTAGATTGTTTTGAAAATTAAGGTTCCGGTAGCTGACTTCTGTTTATTACGGAAATAAAAATAAAATGCTAAGAGAGCAACCACAATACCCATTTTTAACAAAGAAGTCTTACTTTTAAAATTTAAGAATTTAATTTTATTATAAAAATATTGTAAAAATCTGCGACTCGTTGTATAAATTTTCAACATTATTTAAAACATTTTGAGAAGGTGTCGCCAAGTAATTTGTAATTTGGCAGAGTCACCAAAAATAATGAATTGCTCAAATTCGGTTTCTTCAAAACATTGCCACTAAGTTGAAAATACGTTGATTGTGCGTAGAACCCAGAAAAAACGATAGAAAAAAAAGTCAAGGGTATAGCTTATGTATACTTTCATTTAATCTGTAGATACTACCTGCCAACGAGCAACGATGTATATTATTTTCAGGTCTGCAGAAACTACAGTCTGAACGTTTATAGAGAACCAACCCTTTCGGTTTCTAAAAAGATATGGACCGTTTCCACCAGGCGATTGAATTCTTATATGTGTGCAATCTATTGCCACAACAGTTCTTGGAAACTTGGCTATAGCATAAAACTCACGTGCTGCTTCTAACCGTTCCCTTCGTGTTTTGGGCATGCGAACAAACTGAGCCGCAAGGTAAGCAATTGCGTTCGACACCCGCTTTATCATTTGATGCCCTGTTGAATAGCTTACGCCAATAAAATCGGCAATGGCTAATTGTATTGGCCCGAGTGCAAAAAACCTCAGAACTAACAATAATTGGGTAATTGGTTGTAATTCACGCGATCTACACATAAGTTAATACTTTTAAACAAAAAAATATTCAAAAATTTCATTTCGTACCTTGTGTCACTGCAATGCAAACTACCCTTTACCTAACAGCATCATTGTAGTTCTCTTCGAAATGCGAAATCGGTAAATAAAATCATGGTCATCCCATTTTTCAAGCCCGACCCGTGGACACATTTTTTTATATTGTCTTCTTTCAATCACCAATTGTTCTTCTTTTTCATCTTCGCTTTCAGAAGCTGACGATGGATGATTCTCCCAACAATAATTTTTTCGGAATATTTTACTTTTAAAATATTTTTATTCACATTATGTAAACCGAAAACAATTAACAAAAGCAACAAAATGTAGTACAAAATTAAATTTCAGGGACAACTGCCAAGTTTACTCATTCAAATTCTGCTTTTTTCAGAAGTTGAGAAAATCGGAAGTTGATCAACTCGAGAGTTGAAAATCGACAGTTGAAGCTGTCAAACTTGAGTGAAGAAAAACAAAATCACAAGTTGAGAATAAAAATCCTGCAGTTGATTTCAACTTTAGTGAAGAAAACGGCCCTAAATAGTTGACCCTAAAAGGCATGTAAATTGTTCATAGTGATCATGAACAAATTTAATTGCGGTTGGTTTATTTCTGACCATTTTTCAATATCACTAAAGTCCTTGTTCATATCAGACACGCTTGTATTAACTTTTGTTAAATATTTTATTAATTTGCACTTCTTCTGTTTATAAATGAAACCCATCAACAGGCACTTCGATAATACGTAACCTTGCGGTACACCTAACTCAAGCTTGATGAATATTTCACTCCAACATACACAGCTTGAGAACGACCTAGCAGATTTGGATTCCAAAGCAAATTTAGCGTCACAAACACTCACTTAATCAACACCATGTAATTAAAAGGAAACATTGCTTTTTTTAACGTAAACCTTTCCATTAAATGTGTGAACAGGACAGATAACTCCATTCTTCTTAAGGCGGAATGAGCTTCTTTGCAACTGGTAGTTGCATTTAGTCAAACTGTCATTAAAAAACATATTTGGATTGCTCTTGATGCTAACTTAACGCAATATCAATCCCTGTTTAGTGCTCTTGAATCGGTTGATGCAACTTTTGAGAACTTCTTTTCTGTCTTATGTGTTGTTGAATTTAATTACTATAGTTCCATCATAGGATTTTTGGCTGCCATTAGGATTGTTAGGCTTGGTCGGTCCTAAATATTTTCTTTAACGGAGGAGCTTTCACTTTACATCTTCAAAGTTCTCGCTTTCCATTGCTGTGACTCCAACAAGAACCGCATCGGTGGTGATTTTTTCTCTTTTTTTGGAAACATACGACTGCACGTCTCATTAGGTACATACATGGCCGTCTTCCAAATGGAGGTGCATGCTATACAAACGGCTATAAGAATCATAACGTGGAATAATAGGATAAGAAGGTCTGTGTCTGCTGCCACAGGAAACTATTTTGAAAGTGATATGGGAATGCAAAACCTCTCTGAAACAATTTACCAGATTGGATTTGTCTATCACTCCTCCGCTAGACGTTACAACGTTACAAGTCTAGACAACGTTGAAAAGAAAGCTGTAGCATTTTTGCTTTTCAGAAGCAGCGCTTCTTTTTTTCCAAGTATGTATTGTGTTTTAAGATTTACCACAGTGTATGAGTCCTTTGGAGAAATGATGACATCGCGAAGCACTTCCTCTGTAACTGTCCTGCATTTTTTCGAATCAGATTACAGATACTCGGTGAGAGCTAATATCCTTATCACTGCAGCGTCTTCTTGCTTTTCTACGAACATCTGGGAAGCTTTTATGAATCTTTTCAAAAATGTTTCCTTTTGAATTCTCTATTCACTCTCAAAGTAAACTGCGTGGTTGTAGCCAGATATTTCCTACGATTTAGTAATTTGAGTATTTTTAAACCTCTTCACTTTTTTTCAGACTTAAAATTACATCGAACTTAAACTCAATTGAAAACAAAGAAAATAAAACTTTAAGAACAAGCTGATGCATTTTTCAACTTCCACCCTTTTCTGTTTTTGATCTGTCAACAGAAATGACAAATGTATGAAACTTAAATCTAATACGACTTAATAAGTCAAACGAGGGGCAGTAAAAGTAGGCTGGGAAGTTTATTTTTATATTGGCTTGTGTAACGGATATGGAGTAAAGCAACCATGAATGATGCTTTTGGGAACAGGCACGGGGAATGTGTAGGCATCTTGTTTCTTTTTCTTCTTTTATGCCGCTCTTTAATGGATGAAGTGTTTTGCAAAGATTTTGTTCAGGCTTCGGAAAAAAGCTAAAAACGTTGATATGAATTTACACAGAGATAAAAAAAAAAAAGTTAGGAACTCAGAAAGAAGAATTTATTTTCATTCACATCTGCAGGTCTTACTTATTCCAGTCAGAATTCCAGCACCCCAATGAAACAAAGTCATTAGTCTTGTATTTGCTGTTTTTATGGAAACTTATTCAAAGTTTTTATTCAGAATGTGATGAAAAAAAAAAGAAAACATTTAATAAATGTTTCAAAAGAATTATTTTTTTTAGCTATTTCAGTTTTTACATTTAAAGAGCAATCCTCATTATGCAAAGTAGTACCAAAGTTCAAACCAGAACTTAATTTAATTTACCCTGTCTCGGAAAATGGAGAGAAAGAAGTGTCACCTTTATTACAACAGCTATACTTGTCCTAAAGAAATCCTTTTCCATTCTCTGGTGTTCCTGAATCCGCTTCAAAACTTTCAAAAATAAAAAATAAGCAAAGAAATCTTCTCCATTCTTATTTATTCAAATTATTCAGAAAGTCAACTAGCCCAAGGGCCCAACTTGTCTAACGGAAGAACCCATTAAGAGGGTTGAGTAGAAAACAAAAAAAAAGTCTTTTTCTTCTTCTGTTTATTCCTATTACTTACACAAGAAGTTTTTTTTTTTGTTTTTTAAATACCAACTGGAGCACTCTAGATCTGAATACCGGCCCATTGTTGTACGAACACAAGGAACAATGAAAGGATTCCATGGACCTTCTCTTAATTAATTTATAAAGGAACGGTCATATTCTTGGTGTAAGGGACTGTAAAAGTTTTATGTGTTTTCTTCTACGTCATTACAGTAATAATCGAATATAAAGTGTGAATCATTCGCAGCAATATTTTTTGGGTAGCTCCAATCTAATGGGTTGACCTAATTTCGTTTTTGGGAATTGAATTTGTTTTGAAATCTTCCCGCAGAGTAGAGCAATTTGCCACAACGCCTTAATGAAATTAAATTAAAACGAAATTATCAAATTTATATAAAATTTTATGTGTAACGGAAAAGAGGCAATGCGGTTGATGAAATTTCTTGATGGAAGTTCTTGGGAAATTTGATTTGTTTAACTTTTAAATAGAATACTTTGTTATTGTCATTGGCTATGCCTAAGAATTCTGTTGCGTAGGTGCTTTTGTAATCCCTTCGAAATTACGTGGTGTGTAACGCAGCATAATAAGAAGAAGAATGTACTTTTATTGTTCAAATGACTGAAAAATGAGTGCGTTGGCAGTAGTCGAACTTTACTTTAAAAGAATATCTAAACAGTCAAAGACCAACACTCAGTATTTCTGCAATCGATGACATTACTTTGAAAAATGTTCATGGAATTGTTCCCAAAAGAAATTGCAAGAAAGTTAATTGTAAGTATAAGAAAATTATTGAAAGTACACATTCCTACTTTAGAGAATCCTCTAATTAAATTGCTCACACAGAGCGTTGGAATATTACTTTAAATTCAGTGATCGAATTCCAGACCTGTTTCGTGGAGATTCCTAATTTACAAGGAATTGGAAAGTCATTAAAAAAAGTTCTGTGGTTCCGTAGCGTAATGTTTGTCTGTTACGTGAGAGTTCAAAATTCAGATCTTAGGAATATTTCGTTGTTTTCCCTGGTGTTGATATAAATTTTCGAATTTGATCAATCCTCTGATAGTGAGAACACTGCCATGAATGAAACTTGCATAACTAGCCATTTAGAATCGGTTGTAAAACTTGATTCTTTTTTTTTTTTAACGAAATATTTCGGAGGTGCGCTCCCTTCCAAATGTGCGCTGAAACAACAGCATAGTCATTTCTATACTGCTCCGGGAATGGGTAACAAGTCTCAAATAAAATTTGAGTTGCAGCAACATTTGCACATCTGCGATCGGCTGTTCCGTACAATTTTCACAGGGTACCATTAAGAGTATCTACTTTATTTTCGGCCGCTCAGTTTTGTCTGGAATTATAACCAACCACCCTATATTTTCAGCTACAGTCTGCTGTCTTGTGTCTTGTTGTAAATTAATTTATTTACACTTAGTACAAGCAGAAAACCTACATCGAAGTATGGAAGCCAAACAGGTTCGAGATGTCATTGGTATTACGTAACATATGTGATTGGTTGTAAAAATTGTAGTTCGTACGATGATAGGGAATGCAGAAAAGGGGAACTTACTTAAGATTCCGGGATTGAGTGTTAAAAGAGATTAAACCAAATAGTGACGGACAATCAATGTTTCCGTTTAAAAGATTTTGAGCAGATGCTTTGTCTGCTATCTCATGTCTCCTTTGTAGAGACTGAGGGTTTATAAGCTTAATACAATCAGCATACGGAGGCATAAATCCGCTGGTCCAGATGGTATCCCCGCCGTTATTCTGAAGAGGTGTTCTTCTACGCTGGCAAAACCACTGCGTAAACTTTTCCATCTTTCCTATTCTGCTGGGATTTTTCCGAGCAGATGGAAAACTGCATTTGTCCAGCCGGTCCCTAAGAAAGGCGAATCTTCCTCCCCTTCCAATTACCGTCCAATTGCACCTACGTCCCTTCTTTCCAAGGTCATGGAAACGTTGATAAACCGTCAACTTATGAAATATCTTGAAGAACGAAAGCTTCTTAATGACCGTCAGTACGGTCCACTGGTGATTTGATGGCTTATCTCACCGAAAAGTGGAACCAATCTTTACATTGTTTTGGAGAAAGTAAGATTATTGCGCTTGATATTTCTAAAGCATTTGATAGAGTTTGGCATCAGGCTCTTTTATCGAAAATGCGTGCTTTTGGTATCGATGAGTCTCTTCTTCGTTGGATTAGAAATTACCTTTCCGACCGTTCAATACAAGTTGTGTTGGATGGCTTCAAGTCTGATACCCACTTAATAAATGCTGGTGTGCCCCAGGGCTCCGTTTTGTCTCCGACTCTCTTCCTCATTTTCATTAATGATCTCTTGTCTGAAACTTCTAATCCGCTTAACTGTTTTGCTGACGACTCGACCCTCAGCTTTTCATATTCGTTTCCAAATTCACGTCCCTGCTCTTCGGATGTGGAACTGGAACGGTTGCGTATGATAAGCTCATTGAATTCTGACCTTGACAGCATTGTTGCATGGGGTCTTATGAACCGAGTAGAATTCAATGCTTCGAAAACTCAATGCTGTCTCTTGTCGTTGAAGCTTAACATTCCCCCATTGCCATTATCCATGAATGGTACCTGCATCGAAGAAACCGAAAAGCTGTCAGTACTTGGTATGTGTGTAAACGATGATCTTCGTTGCAACGACCACAATGTCGAAGTCGCCAAAAACGCTGCTAAATGCTTAGGTTTCTTGAGACGATGCAGGAAGTTCTTCACCCCTTCTGATCTGGCTACAATTTATAAGGCCTTCATCCGCCCAAAACTGGAGCATAACTCTCATATCTGGTCAGGTGCTTCTCAAACATCTTTGCGCCTACTTGATAGGGTACAAAATAGAGCGTTAAGATTGATAGGTGATAGTTCAATCGTAGAATCGATTGATTCTCTTGGACATCGTCGAAACGTCACCTGTCTCTCTCTCTTTTATCGCTTTTTCCACAAACAGTGCTCTAGTGAAATAGCCAGCTGCATTCCTCCCTTGAAACAATTTAGCCGCAACACCCGCCTCGCTAGGAATGCTCATCAGTTCTGCCTTGAGCCCAACTTCGGGCGTACAGTCAAGTATAGAGATTCATATTTTAGTCGCACCACCCGAATGTGGAATGCTCTACCTGGCTCTGTGTTTCCCCTGCATTACGATTCACAAAGGTTCAAAAGCAACGTGCATCGATGTCTCCTTTCAAATCCTCTCCTATTTTCCTAAATACTCGCACTGTGTTTAATGGCATTATAAGGGTAGTCATAACCCCTTGATGTGCGCGTTAATTATAAAAAAAAAAAAAAAAAAAAAAAAAAGTGGTAACTATCATACAATGGAAGCTTGCGTAAAGCGAACAGAAGAAATCTGCTTTGGACTGCTTCGATTCGTTTAACCTGTGCAATAAGGTGGCCACACTTGGGAGCATATTCTAGAAATGGCCTAACGAAAGTGATGTACAGAGATTTGAGAATATATGGATTGGAAAACTCTTCCGGCCATCGTTTTATGAATCCAAGCAAATTGTTAGCTTTCTTGATTATAAATTCAATGTAGGTGTGAAAGTTTAGCTCTTTATCACAAGTAATATACCTAAGTCACGAGAAGAAGAAACATCGGGTATGTATTCACCATGCAAGTAGTAGCATCGAGGGGGTAGGGGTAAACGTTCGCATGAAAAGCTTATAGCGAACCATTTACTTACATTAAGATCTAAATTATTTGTATGACACCAAACAGAGAACATATCTAGATTGTCTTGAAAGATGCAAGAATCAGCGGGATATAGAATATTTCTAAATATTTTCTTATACCATCCGAGCATATCCAAACCTTACGATTGAGAATTTTTACATCAATTATTTTAAAAAATAACGGTCCAAGCTAGCTCTCTTGAGGAACACCGTAAGGTGCTATGAAAAGAGCGGAGAAAGATGGCCTGCAGCACACTACATATTGGTCAAATATGTACTGACCCAAGAGGTGAAAAATGGGGGAAAGTCTAAGGTTCTTACGTAGAAAAGGATAATTTTTTGTGACATTTTGTCGAATTATAAAAGAAATGAATAGGGTGCCACAACAGAGCATGAAGCCCCGGGTCTTAACGCATTTCTCCCACTTATTGCCTTTGTGAATGAATGGAAGGGACCTACAATTGTTTGCCAATGCTGAACGGCTATTGGAGAAAGTGTTTTTCAAGGCAATGAATTTACTTTCGGAGGACTTCTTCTTCTTCTTTCCATTTCCGGCGTTACGAGTAGTGATCTTGAAGCGATCACAACTCTCCCACTTTTCTGCTTCACACTAGTGATCCGCCTGTGGAGTACGCCGCGTTGACCTTAGAAAGCGTCGGCAAGCCTCCCGGTTTTGGATTGTTCCATGTCTGAGGCCAACCAAATGCTGCTGTTTTTGCATTTGCTTGTACCAGGAGTGTTTTGGCCTGCCTTTTCTTTTTCGTCGCGAATTTGTTGAAACGTTGTACGATATTGCCTTTTGGACGGGGTTCTGCGGATCTCTCCTTTGAACATGACAATACCAACTGAGCCGGTCGTGCTGAATTTTGTCCAAGATGGTACTTTTGACATGAAGGCTTCCACGGATCTTAGTACTTCTAATTCGATCAAGCTTTGTTACTCCTGCTGTCATCCGAAGCATCTTCATTTCGGCTGCCGTCAATTTGCTCTCATACTTTTTGTACATTGTCCAACATTGTGAACCGTATGTCAGAGCTGGACGGACAACTGCTGTGTAGAGTCTTCCCTTCAGCTTAGGGGGCATTTTTCGATCACAGAAGATAGCGGAGTTTTCTCGCCACTTCATCCACCCTACGCTTACTCGATGATTGATGTCGTCATCACAAGTTGCTTCACTATTGATCATAGATCCCAGATATTTAAACTTTTCACACTTGGAAAGCACATTTCCATTCAAATAAATGTCTGGAATAGGCTTGTCTGGATCAGAAAAAGGGCAGCACAGGTATTCAGTCTTTTTAGCGCTAATACGGTACCCATTTCCTTCCAGAACATCAATCCAAACGTCAAGTGCTCGTTGCAGGGATGTAGGATCCTCGCTTATGATGGCTCCATCGTCAGCAAAGAATAATTGTTGTACTTTATTGTCCGTTACTTTTCCTTCGAGCAAATAATCCAGAACAGCAATAAAGAGCAGTGGACTCAAGACACTTCCCTGATGTACACCTACTGTTATTTGGAATTCTTCGGTGACTCCAGCTGGGCACCTCACTTTTGTAACTGCTCCCTCGTACATGTCCATAATTGTTCGCACATAGGCTTCAGGAACTCCTCGGTGTCTGAGGGCCACCCATATCAGATCTCGTGGTTGATGAGGAGGACTTGCGCATACGTTAAATCCAACATGGTCTTACATGCAGATAAGAAATACTAATCGAATAATAGGCGCCTTTGTTCTCAGCTTTCAAAGTCGTTTAGCCTTTTCTTTTTTTTTTTGTTTGTTTCTCTTCTTTGCACTCGAAGGTATAAGTTTAATGTGTTATACCTACACTTGAAGCTGGTTGAACAGCTAAACATATCGAGTAGAAGACTGCCAAGGCACTGTTGGTCTTCTGTAAACGTAAGTCAGCACGCCTTGCTGTAACTTACAAATTTGGGGATCGAATCAATGAAACACTCAATTTTTGTTTTTTTAATTGTTTTTCCTTTGAAGAGTTGTGATTTGCTATTAGATGAAACGAAAATGCGTCATGATTCAGAGACAAACACACAAATGCCGAAAATTAAGTTGGAGATAGTCAGATCGAATGCATTAAGTACGGACGTAGAAAATGCTGACGGTTGATCTTATTTCCGACACACTTGGATCAGCGTAGCTCCATTGTGACACCCCGGAGTGTTGTAAGGTCCTATACAACTAAAAATCTATGAGTCTATGGTTGGTAAATTTTAACCATTTTGTGGCCTTAATGAAGTTCAAAAGGCTATTACGTGGAAGGTCTTCCAACTCGTTGAAGAAGTAACTGCCCAGAATTGTTTTCCTGCTTTGGCAGATTTCTTGGCAGTGAAAAAGGAAGTGTGTGATATCTTCATGTTCATCTTCATAGCTGCATAAGTCATCGGTGCAAAGAACCATTCTCTTTTGGGGCTAATCTAGTAGGTTGTGTTCTGTAAGAATACTGATAAGAGACCGTTACGAAAGCCTATTTTGTGATTGAAGCCTTTCAGATCTGTCGCTATCCTATTTTGGACATAGTTTCCTGGAGATGACACAATATTCTAGACATTCCCATATTTCATTGGATTTTCGTATTACTTTGTTACCAATGATCTGTTTGATTGCACAGGGTTGGACTTTGATTGATTGGTCTTTGCTATGAGATAAGTGTCAAGGTTTAAGCCTTTGTTGCCAGTTCGTCTGCTTTTTCGTTAACTGATATGCAATACACATCATTTAATGTTCTCAATCTCCTCTTTGTGTAAGGCTTCGTAATGGTGGGACAGCGGGTTAATCTATATTTACAGTTTCCCTCAAACATTTAAGATTAGAATGCTTTTAAAATCCGATGAAACGAAAAAGCGACACAAAAAAAAATCAAAATTATTCACAAATAGGATTTAGTCTCCAAAGGAATGATGTAGAATACTAATAATTCCTACAATCTTCGCCTCATCATTGTTCGGGTTTGCGTAGTCACCTTGTTTTTCCTGAGGTCACAGTTTTTTCTACGCTGATCGCCTTTTTCGAGGAATCGGTTATTACACTGGTATGAAAAATGCTTACACACATAACTGTCCGGAATCGGCAGAGTTGTGTAAGTCCCCTCCGTTTCTCAGAAGGTATGGTAGCGGTAAAAGCACTAAGCTCCAAGCCTCCCTGAACTTGTTTTTGTCTATCTATACTTATTCATTTCATTAATTAATTCAAAAAACTGCCAATAAAACAAGTAACGTAATTTTGCCCTCCAAAAATGTACTTGAGCTGGATGATTTGCATATCTTTGACGATTTCTGTCCCACGATATTTTTTTTTTCCTCAATTTAGCTGCTCCCATCAATCCTCCGTGGTTGAATCCTGAAACACCAAGTGATACGGTCTTTGTGAATATTTTTAAACTAACAGTTGTATTTTTCTTTCTGTCATTCAGTAGTTAACAACTTGTAGTCTAAGAGAACATTTAAGCAGGTTCCCATAAGTGCTCCACAGTTAACCAAAAGAATTCAACAAAAGGTCAGCAGATTATCGAGGAACTGTGTGTAGGCTTAAAATTAATCCATTTGCATTCATAATCTGCAAGAATATTTCCACGTTAAAGGACCACAACATTTACTATAATCTGCACGTTTCTTAAACAAATCCTTTGAATCTGGTAACATATCTTCTTCCTCTGTATTTCTAATTCCACAAACAGTTAACTTCTTCATTTGCATCATTATCATAGTCAAATCTAAATCTTGTTTCTTGAGCATTTGTGTATTCAGTTAATGTTATCTTTATTACACTCCTTATTGCTGGTTGATTTTATCATAACCATCTCCAGGTAATGTTAACTTTCAAAAGCCTTTATATCTTTATTTGAGGTTGGTATTTTTGTCTTTATTGCTATTTGCTAGGTATAGTGCTGGTATCTATAGTAAAATAACGAAACTACCTCTTTAACAACCCGGAGGAGGCTGCTTCTGCCAGAAGAAAAAGTTGCTGTGTTTCAATTTCGGTATTACACTTGGTTTGGCACTCCTACCTTTCATCTAAGGCATAGACACACTGTCTCTACAAAATAATGATTCTTCTACCTTTGTAGAATCATCGCAAACCCAAAAAATTGATACCACCCTTGCCTGTGCCTCATTTGTATTCGATACAACGCTGTTTTATGTTTTACCTTAATTTCTACACCCCTAGGTTAAGATATTTAACTTTGTTTTGTCTATGTAGGCTAAACACGTGTTTTTGTGAAAGACGATAAGAGCATTATGCTGCTGTCAGTGCAAAGGATGGTTACCGTGTGTCAAAAGATGTAAAAATATAATTAAATCGAATATAAAGGTTGTGTGCTTGTGAGGAGCGTCAAAAATGTGGGTGGCGTTTTGTTATTAAGTCAGAGGTAGACCAACAGCAAATGATGTTTAGTAATATGTAGGTTGAGGTATTATAGATAAACGAGAAGTGAATATGTAAGGAAAGAAAATTCAGCCTACCAAGGAACAGTCTTAATTATTTATTTGAAATGCAGAGTTGAGGTTGAAGGGCTAATTGCCTTTAGGTAATTTTAAGGAAAAATTGATTCATCTGTGTGTTCCTCTCGTATGCACACATTTCTAATCGAATAAAGCATTTTTACGAAAATGAAAACAAAGAGTCCTGAATTTCCGTTCCACAGATGCGAAAGTAGCTGCAAATGAGATTGTTAACTCGAAATCAGTGATGCTGCATTGGAATTTGTAATCTTCTCACAGTCGGAATTCAATGGAAAAGTCGTAAGTACTGTGGAGGATAATCCAGCTTTTGCTAGAGACGAGCAGATTGCGTATAAGTGCTCTGGATTTCTACTGGAACTAAGAGCGCACAAAGTTCATTTTCTACGACGATTGCCGTACAGGGTTCATTTCAATTAGAGTTCGCGTATAGTGCTACTGCAGTGCCTGTGAATTTGATTCGTATTTCGTCCAATTAAGCCAGCCATTCCTCTTTGCTTCCAAACTCATCTCATTTATGTTGGATGTATGTCTTCGATTCAAGCTTTGTTATTGGTACGGATGTGTTTTACTTTGTTGGCCTCTTCAACTTTTCTTTTTTTATGTAAAATTGTTGTTTGTAAATTAATACTTCTTAAAGGTATGGTTGGTGCCCCTGTCATAATGGAAAGCAGGACTGCCTGTGACGTGAAAGGTTGGATGTTCGAATCCAAATAGAAAACAGGAAGTGTTTTTCCACGGGTATGGCCTTTCGCGAGGAATTAGGAAGTTTTCCGATAGTGATTTCATTGCCATGAAAGTGCTTTCTCAATTAGGCGTTCGGAATTGGCAAAAATTATTAAACAATACTCGGCCCTATCTTTCTCCTCGCGTTAAACTCGTGTGAGAAAAGTTTGGTATAACTGGCCCAAGAACACTTCCTTGCAAAATGCCATCGCTTTGAAGTCTGAGTATTCCATTCCTTGTCTCATTTGTTTGTTTCTTTTTGTTCTGAAACGAAAAGACTTAAGCTTAACTGGAGCACTCAGAATAATTGTTCGTCAATTCTTCTCTTAGTTTAGCAACCTTCTCTTTGACGTAAATGAGGTGTTTGTAATTTACAAGTATTAATAAAATGATTTCGATAAAGAGAAGTTCCTTCAGTTTTAAGGACCTTCCAAACCAAAGAGTTTTTGCAGTCGCATCAGCGGCAATTGCAATTTTCATATAAGTTATATAGCGACATATGTTAATACCTACAACGATGCGACAAAAATGCGCTACAAAGTTTTTACATGACCAAAAAGAGGTAAAAAAATACTGTTGTGTCCAAAAGGAAGTAAAAACTTTTGGTCTTTTGTCAACAACATTAAGATCTCGACCACGTCATCGGTCTCAACGCTTGTTTTCAATGACTCTCCGTATGTCAGCTCCATCAATAAAGCTAATTTGCTAGCAGCTTAATTTGCAGCCAACTCGACACTTCCTGATAGCATATTGGCTCCACCTGAGCTTTAGTCTGCACATTGTGTGATGAATCAAATTTTTTTTTCGAACTCGCTCGGTTGCGAGAGTCCTCAAAGATATCAATATACATAAATCCGCTGGTCCAGATGGTATCCCCGCCGTTAATCTGAAGAGGTGTTCTTCTACGCTGGCAAAACCACTGAGTAAACTGTTCCATCTTTCCTTTCTGATGGGATTTTCCCGAGCACATGGAAAACTGCTGTTGTCCAAGCCGAGCCTGTCCCTAAAAAAGGTAAATCTTCCTCCCCTTCCAATTACCGTTGAATTGCACTAACGTCCCTTCTTTCCATGGTCATGGAAACGTTGATAAACCGTCAACTTATGAAATGTCTTGAAGGACGAAAGCTTCTTAATGACCGTCAGTACGGTTTTCGAAGCAAACGGTCCACTGGTGATTTGATGGCTTATCTCATCGTATAGTGGAACCAATATTTTCATTGTTTTCGAGAAAGTAAGATTATTGCGCTTGATATTTCCAAGTCATTTGATAGAGTTTGGTATCAGGCTCCCTCATCGAAAATGCGTGCTTTTGGTATTGATGAGTCTCTTCTTCGTTGGATTAGAAACTACCTTTCCGACCGTTGAATACAAGTTGTATTGGATGGTTTTAAGTCTGATACCCACTTCATAAATGCTGGTGTGCCCCAGGGCTCCGTTTTGTCTCCGACTCTCTTCCTCTTTTTCATTAATGACCTCTTGTCTGAAACTTATAATCCACTTAACTGTTTTGCTGACGACTTGACCCTCAGCTTTTCATATTCGTTTCCAAATTTACGTCCCTGCTCTTCGGACGTGGAAATGGAACGGTTGCGTATGAAATGCTCATTGAATGACCTGATCTGACCTTGACATCATTGTCACATGGGGTCATAAAAACCGAGTAGAATTCAATGCTTCGAAAACTCAATGCTGTCTCTTGTCGTTGAAGCTAAGCATTCCCCCATCGCCATTATCCATGAATGGTACCTGCATCGAAAAAACCGAAAAGCTGTCAGTACTTGGTATGTGTGTAAACGATGATCTTCGTTGGAATGACTACATATTCGAAGTCGCCTAAAACGCTGCTAAATGCTTAGGTTTCTTAAGACGATGCAGGAAGTTCTTCACCCCTTCTGATCTGGCTTTAATTATAAGCAATTTATAAGACCTTCATTCGCCCAAAACTGAAGTATAATCGTAGAATCGATTGATTCTCTTGAACATCGTCGAATCGTTACCAGTCTCACTCTGTTTTATCGCTTTTTTCATATGCAGTGCTTTAGTGAAATAGCCAGTTGCATTTCTCCCCTGAGACAATTTAGCCGCAACACCTCGCTAGGAATGCTCATCAGTTTTACCTTGGGGCCTAACTTCGGACGTACAGTCAAATATAGAGATTCATATTTTAGTCTACAGGCTGAGCGACTAAAATATGAATGTGGAAAGCTATACCTGACCCTGTTTTTCCCCTACATTACGATTCACAAAAATTCAAAAGCAACGTACATCAGTGTCTCCTTTCAAATCCTCTCCTATTTTCCTAAATCATCGCACTGTGTTCTATAACAGTTAGTAAATTCATGCCATGAAAAGCGCTTTCTCAATTAGCCGTTCGGATCCGGCATAAAATTGTAGGTCTCCTCCATTCCCTCACAAGGCATGGTTGTGAGAAATGCGCTAGGCCCAGGGGCTCCTCGCTCTGTAGCGCCACCCTATTTTTTTTTTTTTTATTTTGTGTTCTATAACATTATAAGGGTAGTCATATAACAACTTGATGTGAGTCGGCGAGTTCTCTCCGGTCTCGCCCTAAAAGTCTACTTGATTGTACCACCTTAGGCGGGGTCTTTCCCTTCCGTGAGTTCGCTGCTTTGGAAAACTCGTAGAGTTAAATCGTTGATGTCAATCTGTTTTATATGTCCCAGCCAACAACAATGCGTATTTTTCGAGCAACGCTATTGTACAGCACATTTCATTATTGAATCTTCTTCTTCAAACATTGGCTTAATATGTGGGAACTTAGATCACTCGCTGTATTTTTCTTTCAACACCACCAAAACGTTCCTCACTGGCTTTAGATAAGGTCCTTGCTCCGTGCCGTCGCGTCCGATAGCAGGATTTAGTGTTTATAAAATCTTGCCTTGGTTTCTCTAGAGAGAATTTTATTTCTTAATTGGCTTTTTAACCCAAAGGAGCAGCGATTGACAAGAGTAGTTCAACGTTTGATCTCTGCACTGATGCTTTTTAAAATGAGCTTATTGCAGTCGTTTGAGTTGAAAGTCTCATGGTGTTGTCACTAATCGAACGAGTTTTAAGCTGTTATTAGTTTCATTATTAACATGCGAAGCTAAACTATTTTATTTTTCAATCACAGAACTTGAAGTTAGAGAAATATTGGCTTCTCGTTCGGCTGCACGAATTTTGAAAACATCATGAGATTTTCAACTTAATACACTGCAATATACTCCTTTTTTTAAAAAGACCAATAGCCGACCTCTTTAGTCAGAAGTAACTGAGAGGTTTTGTTTTTTTTAAGCGAACGATCCTTAGTCACACGACTATTTTCTCCCTCTTACTCAAAACATGCATACATTGGTTGGGGTTGGCACAACAGAGCGGTGATCATCGGGACCTAGCGCATTTCTTACGACTATGCCATGTCAGGGAATAGAAGTGGTCTACAATTTTCTAGCGGTTCCGAACGGCTTATCGAGAAAGCTTTTCATGGACATGAATCACTCAAAAAAGTTGAGTTAAACGACCTTTATCACACCTCAAATACCGCCCCAATTTTGGTGTCTATAACTGATCCTGGATAGATGAAGTGCGGTACTACATCGAAAATGTGTCTGTCTATTCTGACGTTTTGTCCAATTCATCGAAGTTCTCTGTACGTAAATTGTACGCTCCTTTATTCCTTCAAGACTGAAGGCGGGCTCGGCCCTTGTTTTTTTGTTTCTTCTCGATCGTGTATTAACGTTGTATGATATTGCCTTTTGGATTAGGTTCTCTAGATTTCTCATTTCAACATGACATTGAGCCGATCGTGCTCCTGCAAGGTGATGTTTCTAACGAAGAGACTTCGACGGATCTTCTTGGTACTATTAATACGATCAAGCTTTGATACTCTTGCTGTCTTATGGAGCACCTTTCTCTCAGCTGTTGTCAATTTACTCTCATACTTTTTGTGAGCCGTGTGTGAGTGGTGGATGCACAACAGTGGCGGCTGGTAGGTTAACGAACTGGTGGTGCACTTTACTTAAATATTAAAATTAGAAAATTGAACAAAACCACAATTGAAAACTACAAAAAAAAATTACGGTAATATAAACAAACAAAAATTAACGCGTCACACTTCACACACACTACATACAGTAAAACTACACTGACAAAGAGATGTCGAACATGTCTGCCGTCGCTTCATTTTATTCTCTATATGTGTGCTCTATAGTGACTATTTTGTGCACAAATATGTTACCTTCAAACTTCAATGTGTGTACTGTGTGTGCTCTTGGCAATCTTCGTTTCTCTTTTCCCGTGCGGCGCTCGAGAACCGACTCATTACTTGGTACATTTCTATGAAATATCTTTTGTTTCACGCGTCAGGCATATTACTCGTATCTCATACAAGTTATATTAGCAGTCCTCGTGCGCTCGCCGAAGCGCACGAGATTTTATCTTTGCAGGAAAATAAGTCTTAATAGTTTAGTAAAGTGCTCAAACTGTTTCACATAATTTGAAACTTAATTTTTTATACGTTTTTGTATGTTTAAAAAATAAATATTAACTTGATAATTTAAAAAGTTGAAGTTATGTTTTGTAATTTTTTAATCTTTTGCATTGGTGGTTCAGCGCACGAGCGCACTTAAGGTACAGCCGCCACTGTGCACAACGGTATTTGCCTTAGTCTAGTTAGCATTTTCCAGTTTCAATAGATGATGAAGTCTTGACTCTATTAATCTTTCATTTGATTCATCCAAAATGAATGTGACATTCTGCCTGGCAGCGGAATGTCTTCATCGCGTAACGAGTCTACAGAAGTAGTTTTTCAGATCCTCATTAGCGATTGCGATTCTTTCTCTATGCTTCCCTGTTCGGCCTTCCAAGTTGAAGCTTGTAACTACTACCCTTGCATGATTTTCTTACCTATTAGTTTCCGTGGTGTAATGTAAAGCATGTCTGTCTATTATTTGATTGCGAAGGTCGAGGTTCGAATCCCGACATAAAACCAAAAATGTTTTTTCACAAGGAACTAGCAAGTGATTTTATGGCAAGCACTTTCTAGACAAGCCATTCGGAATCTACCAAAAATTGTAGGAACGTCAATTTCTCACAAAAGTACGGTCGTTAGGGATGCTCTGTGTCACCATATCTTTTTGTTGGTTTTATAAAACCTTTCAATTTCATTCACGAAATCTCTCAATTTCCTAAAGTGATAGCTTCACATGTTGCTTCCTTTTCCTTTTACTTGCTTTTTGTCTTGTTGATCTGCTTGTAATTTTCACAGTCGTACCTTGTTTTCTTTTGCATCAACATTTTATAGAAGTTTTTGTTTGGCCTAACGATGGATTTTGCAACGATGGATTCAGTGTTGTAGTGGCTTGTTGACATTGCTAAATGTTCCCTTTATTTGCAAATCGTGTTCGCCCAAGAATTTTCAGCTCAAAGTTTTGAATTTCTTAATGTATTCGAGTCAGGTCCAGTAATTTTTATTTGAATCTTAGACACACTTTGATATTTATCTCTAAAATTAAACCTTAATCGATCATATTTATATGTATGTGTATTGAACTGGAAACTCACTATTCGAAGGTCTGAGAAGCTTGAAAAAACTTCTAGTCTACATTCGGTTTTTAAAAGTTGTTATTTTCTGTTTCGCGGAAATGAAGTCGATAAAGTGCGCGATGTATTATTCGGGTGCAATGGGAGTATTACCAGTGTCAAGAAGAGAAACAAAAATAAGCAAAAAATGTTTCGCAACAGAGCGGGAAGCCCCAGGGCCCAGCTCAGTTCTGATGATTTAGATAGATTAGATTAAGTGATTTTTATTCAATATTTTATAAAAACAATTAATAATATACAATATCAGATATAGCATGGCATTGCCGTCTGCCCGATTGACAAATAATTATATAAGTTTGGTTACATTAAACCGATTCAAAATTGCAGCAAATATAAATTTAAATTGATCACATAATAGTAATACAACAACAAAAAAACAAAAGGATGATAACACCTGAGTGTCCTAAAACATTTCATTAATTAGCCTTTCACGGTAAGCCAGTGCCACCTTGCAGTAATTGAAGAGTTTTGGGACTTCCATTTCATTTAAGAATGATAACATCTCATCTTCGTTTAAAACATTACAGCCATAGTAAAATCTTCTTGTTTCTTTCAACACTGGACATCTTCCAAGAAAGTGGAACACGTCTTCTCTTTCTCTCTGATTACACAAATTACATAATACCGGAAGGTCATCTCTATGAGGAACAAAGTTGAGACTTAGAAGTTCTCCACGTAGTCTTACCATCATTGATATTTGACCCACACTGTACTCATCTCGAAAATAGTTTTTAGGGCCCAGGTTGTGACATAATCTATTGTATATCGATCTATGCACTGAACTAGTAGCTTCTTCTATATATCTTTCGCGATATTTTAAGTCCACGGTCTCAATTAAATTGTAGAGAGAGCTTTTCCATTCACTGATGTTTTCTAAGTTCAGATTTAGTTGAATACCACACCATTGCGCCAGCTCCAACCACTCCGCATACCAGCTAGTTCTTCGATCAATGACTTGTAGCGCCGCCTTTCTTGGTAATCTTTCGTTAGACATGTTCATAACCTTGATTATATAGTCTATGTGCAGCTTAAGTGTGCGAATGAAGAGCGGGGAGAGTCCTGTTTCCAACATCACAATGTAGTTGGGGGTATTCGAAGGAAGACGAAATATCCTTTTCACATAAAACCTCAAAAGTGCTTCAACCGTTTCATATTTTTTGTATCCCCATACTTGAGCTCCGTAAAGCATGATCGACTCCGACACTGCTTCAAAAACACGATACTTACTACTATGGGTAATGTATTTGTTAGCGAAACATTTCTTCCATGTAGCACCAATGGCATTCTTGGCCTTGACAAGTTTTTCTTTGAAATGCTTTTCCAAACTAAGGTTTTTTGTAAAACAGACCCCAAGATAACTATAGTCCTTAACAACTTCAATACTTTCCTCGTTAAAGGACCACCTTTCATTTGAGCAGTTTATTCCACCACCATTTTTGAAAATCATTACTTTGGAATTGTTCAGGTTCACTTTTAAACTCCAAGCTTTGCAGTACCTATCAAGTTGGTTAATCATCAACTGTAGCGATTCAGGTGAATAAGCGAACAAGACTATATCATCAGCTTAGAAAAGCGCCTTTATAACAGTTTCTGCGTACTTTATTCCTCCAGACAGACAGTCAGAAAGGTCTTCAATATACAGTGCAAACAAGAGAGGGCTTAAAGCACAACCCTGACGAACTCCTGATTCGGTTTGAAACCATTCAGACATTTCCTCGCCATTCCATACTGCCGCTTTGGTATCGCCATAAAGATTTTGTAGAACTCTACCAAACTTTTTAGACATTCCTACTGTATAGAGTTTATAAATTAAGGCATGCCTGTTCACTCCATCAAACGCTGCCTTAAAATCGACAAAAAACAAAACTTCTTCCCATTTCTCAAAAATGTTTCTGCGATGCTTCTCAGCACAAATATATGGTCTGTCGTCGAGTATCCTGGCCTAAATCCAGCTTGGGTTTCCTTTATTAGACTATTTTGGTCAATCCAGTTGCTTAGTCGTCTTTGCAGAACAGCGGTAAATATTTTGTAAGATGAGTTAAGGAAACTTATCCCACGATAACTTTCCGGATTCCTCGTGTTTCCTTTTTTAAAGATTGGGAAGATAAGAGCTTCCTTAAACTCCTGCGGTATACTGCCTGTATCCATAACTTCATTAAAAAGCACACTAAGTTTACTTATTAACTCCGTGGTTCCATATTTGTAGAACTCTACAGGAATTCCATCAGATCCTGCAGCCTTTCCATCCTTTAAGCTCTTCAAAGCATAAATTACTTCTTCACTAGTTATATGCACATCCAGCAATTGATTATCCGTGTTCGGTGCAGCATAGGCAATAGCGATATTGTTAGAAGGCGGATTCAATAGCTCCTTAAAATACAGAAACAGGATATCCGGGGTTAAATCTTGATTTATTTTAAATTTAATTCCATTAAAAGTTCTAACTTTATTCCAAAACTTGGTTGGATTACTAGCAAGTGCTAGTTGTCTAGCCTCCGATTCGAAGTATTTTTCTTTTTTGTTCTTACATAGTAGTTTAAACTCTTTATTTGCATCCAGATACTGGTTTTTGCTGGATTGATCATTACCAATGCGGAATGCTCTCAGCCATCCAAATGATTTATTTCGGGCATTTTTGCAATCCTCATCAAACCAGGGGGCAGTTTGTCTCAGGTTATTTCGATTGTGACTGCTGCCGACAGGGTAGGACGATCTAATGCAGGTTGTGACATCTGCAAAATTAGAGGCGCTCTGACTTCTGAGCGAAATGTCAAGACTCCAGCGATAACTAATTGCTTTGTTTTCCACCCACTTCAATTTAGGCAGCATTGTCATAATCCTATTTCCGGTCGATTCCGTGCCTTCTATTTGGAGGGTCGTTATGATGGGGAGATGGTCCGAGTACGGTACCGAGTCGACTTTGAATTCCCTAGCCATATCATTCCAGGCACCCCCAGCAAGACTGTAGTCAATGACTGAGTTTCCATGTTTTCCCACAAAGGTGAAGTCTCCATGCTCATCAGAAATACTCGTACCATTTAGGATTCGTAGACCAAAAGTGTTACATAGCTCAAGTAGTTTTTCCCTCTAGCATTGATAGTCATATCCTTTGATCGTCGTATACATCCCGCTGTTTCGTTTTCCAATCCCGCTTCCAATCCTAATCTCGCATTAAAATCGCCGACCAAGAGCACGTTTAAATTATCATTGTGAAGCATAAACTCGTATAAATCACCGAAATCATTTTCCCACTTGTTGCAATTTAAGTATATTGGTAGAATTATGTATTTTTCGTTGGCCAAATTAACTTCCACATAAGTAATATTATCTTTGTTTTGAAATGTACAAACTAAATTTTTAATGTCTTTTTTTAGACGCAGGTACAAACCACCGCTTGCTCTCCCTCTTACATGTGACATTATTCCAGGTATCCATTTAAAATCGAAATTCTTAAAATTACTGGTATACTTCTCAAAATTATTCTCGGTAACAAAAGTTTCAAACAAAAAAACAATATCAAAACGATTAACATAACTATAAAAATCCATAAATAAGTTCTTATTAACAAGGCCTGATACATTGTATGCTAAAATTATTAATTTAAAATTTTGAATTTTTGCAGTTACATCTTTGACATTTTTACTAGGACAGACGGCATTTTTATTAAAAGTTTGGTTTATGAACGCGCCCCTTCGTTTGAGGGCCACTGGACACAGTTCTGATGATGGAATGGAGTGGACCTTCAATTTTCTGCCGAATACTAATGGCTTACCGAGAAAGTTCTTTTCATGGCAGCAGTGAATTATAACATCAGAAGACTTCCCAATTCCTCGCGAAAGGCGATATGCGTTGATAAACTTTTTAGTTATCTGTTGGGATTCGAACCACGAATCTTCCGTGTAACAGGCTGACTTACTATAACCATTACGCAACGGGCACCACGGGCAGTAGAGATTTGAGAGAGCGTGATCTCTTCGAGATTATGATGCTTGTAACGCCGAAGCACGGTTATTCATTCAGTCTCCTTGAAATAGCTGAAGTTTTTTAAGCCTGGGAGTCTGGTACCTAAAAGAAAATCTTCTAGGCATGCTTTCGCTTTTAAATTCTATGCTGTTCAAAGTTTGCTTTCCTTCACCCGCATTCCATTTGCTGTCCTTGTGATGGGTTACTCGTTTTTCAGTACTCACCTGATGCTGAAGCGCAAGTCCTGATTATTTTTTCTCGGTCTTTATTTCTGTTTTTTATTTTATTTTTCTTTACATAATTTGTGTTTACCCTTTTAGGGCATAGTTTAAAATCAGGGACCTGATATGTTTGCCAAAGGCGATATTTTTGCGTCCTCGCGAAAAGGTATTGATTGTTCGCTTTGCATCGAAATTGATATTTTTGTTTAGGCTTTGCCTTATTTATTTTTTTTTCTTATTGTTATAAAAATCGAATGTAGGGTGTTGTGTGAATTTCATTATTATTAGTATTTTTTTTGAATTTGAGAACATTTTATGTACACTTCGTCGAACGACGTCTTACTTCGATATTAACTTATGTAAATGACTTTATTTATATACAATTCATACACACGCCACACACACAGTTGGGATAGAAAGAAAACAAATTCGTCGTCGTAGGTACCTCTACTCTGCTTCATTTCGGCACTAATTTTGTGTAGGTAACCACATTTTTCTACGGTTCTTGAGTAAATGTCGTTTCAATCAGTTTCACTCGCGTTCTAAATTTATACGAACCTACCTTCGAACACGAAACTGAAACACTTTATTGCTTTTTTATGCGAACCCATTCTATTTGAAGAAGAAAAATCCAAAAAAGGAAACAGCTACACACATGACATAACAACCAACTCAGAGTGAATGTTCAAGATGTTGGAAAAATCTATACATACGTATACTCCTTAACAGCAAAGAGTTCAAAGTAAGTTTTTGCTACTTGCACAATTTTGTCTTCTTTTTTTTCATTTTCTATGAGGATCCTGTAGACAGCTAGATACTGCAAAAAAGAGAAGGAATAGAGTTGCTCCTGACACTGAAACTGACGTTTTGTTCTCTGCAGTGGTGTCTTCTAATATGAAAGTTCTTTGAAAACTGATTCAATATGAAAGTGGTGTGTTTTACTGCGGTGGTTTTCAAAAAAGAAAGAGAAAAAAAAATAGATGCCAATCAACAACTAAGTTGTTGAAACAGGAAAAGCATAAACTGAAAGGCGTTCAACTTGCAAATGACTTTGTTTTCGATTTAAATTTTCGTTTCCAGCTGAAGAATGCGGAGGGCAATGCTTTTCATAAAACTTTTTTTCAAATTTTACATATGAAGAGAATCGTGAAGGAAGTGAGCAAACATGTGGAATAAGGCGTTCGAGTGTATGTCTTGTATATTGACAATTCGTGCGAAGGTAAATATTTCCATAAGCCATAACGTTGCTTTATTTTGAACTTTGAATTTTAAGAAATGTTGACTTTACATGTCAAAGAGCTCTTTGCCGGTTCTTGAGCCAATTATAAATTCAAATATCAAGAAGTCGTCTCAAAGAAACCGCAACGTCCCAACAAATTTTGATGTTTTCTTTTTGGAAGTTTTCAATCAGTTTTATCAAACGTTCAAAATAATTTATATTTTGCTACAATTTTCTACGTGTGTAGGAATGTTAAAAAGCTGGCTTCCGAAGACGTCGTTTTTTCTGTTCTGCAATTGAGGTGTGACAGCTCGAGTTTCTCCTGTTGAACTTCTTTGGAATGCAAAGTCGGATGTTTTCTTTTGAAAGGATTGGCATTTAGGTTTAACTAAAATTTTGATTTGATGTTTTTTTGATATTATAATTTTCATCTCAAAACCGTCCAAAACATCCAGAAAATGAAACTTAAAAGTTTATCTGTCTATCTACAACCATAATTTTACTTACTATGCGTAATTCCTTTTAGTTGGGACTTTCTACTTATAAATTTTGTGTTGTGAGTTAAAGTTTGTTCTAAAATTTTGTTTCATGATTATTTATATCGAAGTGGGAAGCCATTCACATTTTACTTAAAGTGTCAGAGACTTGAAAATACCAAACTACGAACAGAACAAGTTTTATTTCTTTGGGAGTAGGCAGGACAACAGAGCAAAGTTATTGCAAGAGACGCTACCAACACAACGTTAAAGAAACATTTTGTTAAAATGGTGAAGCATTGAAAGGTGGCAGGGTACCCTTGAAATATGGGAGACAGGAAGGCTCGCCTTGAAGTAGAATACAGAAACTGCATGAGAGAAGCGAAGAAAAGAAGAATAAGTGCGCCCAACTCCTAGCACAGAGCACGGATGGTATGTATAGAAAGTGGGAAGAAATCTCAGCTCCGACTGCTACTGCAAATTTTAGTTATTTAAGATATACGTCAAAACAATTTGAATATGGGGCCAACTATCTTCAAAATGGCCGTTCAACAAAAGGGAAATGTTCAAGAGATTCGTTCAAAAGCTATCCGCGAGGACTGCTTCTTGCGGATGACGACAAAAGGTGACGGCGACAGTACTGTGATGGCATATTGAATAAAAAGCTTTGAGAGTACTTTCCAGATTTTTTTCAACCTAGTCTGATATCAACGGCGCAACATGCCTATGCAAAAGGTAAATCAGTGGAAACTCTCTGATTTCCATCATTGAAAAATCCCTGCACTACAAAGAATACTCTCTTGTCGCATTCCTAGGCAAAGAGGGTACATTTAACAATGTTAACAATACGGCAATCACTAATGCTCTTGATGGGCTGCACGTGCACATAGATGAACACATCAAGACCATGATAACAACAATGCTTAGCCGCAGAATCATTAGTTCCGAAAAGGGGAACTACAAAACAAGCAGAATGGCCAATAGAGGAACCCCGCAGGGAGGAGTTCTATCTCCTCTACTGTGGAACCTGGTCGTTAACAAATTGCTAATGGACCTAGAGGACGAAGGTTTCTAAACCATAGCCTATGCCGATGATGTAGCAATTGCCGTTTCAGGCTTAACAACTGGGCTGAAGATTGTGGACTGAATATCAATTCCCACAAAACGGAATTAGTTCTCTTTACGAAGAAATACAAAATTCCGGACTTCAGACCCCCAACTATTAAATGGGTAACTCTAACACTGTCAAATCAGGATAAATATCTAGGTCTCATTTTTGACAAAAAACTTACCTGGAAAACCAATATTGAGGAAAGAGTAAATAAAGCCAACGTGGCACTCTTCTCTTATAAAAAAGCTATTGTTGGGAAATGGGGTTTCTCCCTCCAAATCACCCATTGGCTGTTTACCTCGGTAATTAGACCGATACTCACATACAATTGTCTGGTGGACCGCACTAGACAAGATGATCAGGTACAGCAAGCTGGCCAAAGTTCAAAGAACGGCTAGTCTGTGTATTAGTGGCGCACTGAGAACAACCCTATCGGTTGCCCTCAATGTACTATTAGATCTCACACCCCTAGATATCTTCAGCAAATTAGTCGCAGCTAGCTCAGCTACTCGACTCAGGGCTACATCACAGTGGACCAATAATCAAATCGGCCACATTACCATTACACCCCCAAGTAGGTGTTTGATAATAATTTCCAAGTAACCATACCTTCAAGAGAAGCTTGGGTAAATGGCACTCTCTTGGAAAATGAAGCAATACACTTCTACACCGATGGTTCAATAACTAGCGAAGGTGTAGGAAGTGGAATCTACTCATAAAAACTGAATCTCAGTCTTTTCTTCCGCCTACCCGATCATTATAGTGTGTTCCAAGCGGAAATTCTGACGATTAAGGAGGTGCTGTCTTGGCTCAAAGACAACGTCATATCCTCCACGGAATCAGAATGGAACAACATAGGTGCACCTATCGCTGCAAGTAAACTCCTACTTAGATAAGACGCTTCGAGGATAACAAACACTAGATGGACTGAGAGTAACAACTGCCTTGCAACCAAAAAAGTTTGGTCGTGTGTAGACTCAAAACGCTCGAAGAGTTTGTTAGCCTTAAACCGCCTGTATCTAGGTTCTACCATAGGTGTTCTTACGGGACACTGTCTATTAGGAAGACACGCCAAAAGACTTGGAGCGTTTTCCAATGATTTCCGCAGAAGCTGCATGGACGAAGAAGAGGAAGAAACCGTTCAACACCTTCTTTTCTCATGCACTACTTCATAGGAGGAAAACTCATCTCGGTGAATTCTTCTTCGACGATACTAGCGACTTAGCTTACCTAACCCTAAAAGTCTTTCGAAATACAATAAAAGTTCCGCGTGGTTCGACTAGCGGGTGATTAACCGGCTAGTCCCGTAATGGAAGATTAATGGGTGATCAGCTCGTTAATCTTACATTAGGTTTCTGAGATCAGTAGTTGATTAACTTGCTGCTCTCTGTGGTATCACAAAGGGCCCTTGCGGCCTAAGTGTGTTAGGCATTGTACGTAGGCATTACTCATTGGCTGACAGCCACTTCCACCTAACCTAACCTATCTTTCCAGATCCCCAGATCCTTTCAAAGCATGGTCAAAGTGCTCGTTAAATAAAAGTTTTGCCTTAACTAGGAATAAAGAAGTTGCAAGAGAGAATCGAAGAAGAAGTGCACCTATATATACTACAAGCACTGAAGGCATGTTTCGAAAGTTGGAAGAAATTTCTGCTCTGGCTGCTGAATAAAACCAAGCGATCAGATTGATCAACATGAACAATAGAAATGATGAGGAGATGCGTTCGCCGAGTTCATTGACGATAAGATTCGGAATAAGATTCTTCATTATTGCAATGGCCTGTAAAGGAGATAGATTCCTCGAGACCATATGTATTGCGCCAATCGAGATATCGAATTATGGTGGTAATCTGCCTAAGAAGAAATTTAAAGCTCCCTTTTCCCAACATTCAAAGGGAAGAGAGAAACACGAAGTTGCGATAATTATCATTTGATGAAGCTGACTGATGTGCCAAATTTTTAAGAACTCTGAGCCGCTATGCACAATATAGCCGATCTAAAAAAAATAAAAATTCTTTCTGATAGCCATTGCATGTTTGTCGCGGTCAAGTTAACTACTAATGCAATCCAAAATTTGAAGATGCTAATGGAAAACATAGAGGTTTTTTAAGAACTTCGTAAAACATTGGCCCCCAAACTACGAGACCTAATATGGTTAGCCCTCGTGCAACGAGAAGGTTCAAAGGCCTATGAGCTCTACTCCTACCACTTCGAAAGTGATCCATCAGGACTGCAAGATTTCTCTAAATGTGTTCGGAAGACTAGATCCTTTGAGTCTCGTTTCGGTTCCAGGCCATAATGCCGTAATTGGAAGGCAAGGATCTCAGACATCTTTCTCAGGACCTGAACCGGCGCTTGGTCTTTCGGGGTCCTCAATTAGGGCTCCAATCAACGATTGGATCTGTCAAAAGCACAACCGTGTATGACTTGCCTTTATTGATGCCGACAGACTAAATGTATAATCCCTTACGTTTATAAGAATACTTTGTAGCATTTTTTTACAGGAAGCCTGTTGCCGTTGCTACTGGGCAATTTTTGCCCAAATCATTTAAACGTGCTACGTTTTAGTGATACCGCACCCTGCGAATCTTGTGAAGAAGTTGACGATTCCGTGCAGTA
Source organism: Melanostoma scalare (assembly GCA_949752695.1). NCBI lineage: Eukaryota > Metazoa > Arthropoda > Insecta > Diptera > Syrphidae > Melanostoma > Melanostoma scalare. The sequence goes on from OX456986.1 coordinate 48,164,273, forward strand.
CTTCCCCTGGGAATGGATGTATTTTATCGGATCAAGTTAAAGATACTAAACGGAGGCGTGGTGAGAACTGGTATCTAACCTAGACTTCTTATCATGGCACCGTCTTTGGGCTTTTCTACGAACACCTGCTTAGCAGCAACAAAAGAAGGCTATCATCTGGTGGTAGTACAATAGACCGGTATTTGGATCTGAGTGCTCCAATTAATATTTTAGAATTCTTAAAAAAGTAATATAATCCAATTTGAGACAATTTCTTGTGTTGGTGTTTGCTCTAAATATTTTTGTGTATTTTTGGTGTTTGGCGATGTTTTAAGCAAGGGTCACACAATCGGCTACAAGAAAACCTTGCAAAAATTGCTTTTGTACTTTATTTTTAATTTTTAAACCTATTTGTGATATTTAACACAAATTTTGAATGAACTATTTACTAAACAGAACGTAGCAGTATTTTTCTATTTTAGCATCCGCTGATAGCAGCCAGTGTGGTGAGTTTCCTGGTCACACTAAGGACAAAGGTGATCAGCGGCTGGCAGTAGCGGCTACTCGATTCGCCGCTGGCAAGCAGCCGTGTGTGACCCGTGATTTAGGCATATTTTTTTGGATGAGTCTACGAAATGTTTTTTTTTTTTTTTATTTTATTTCAAACTGGCTTTTGACAGCAGCTGACACCCTTCTAAATTGCCGTTCCCATACACATGTTATTATATTGCACAGTATTTTTGCTGTGCAATAATATCGAATAACCTCCTTCACTTCAAACATTCAATTAAATTGAACTAATAAAATGGATAAATCAGTCTGATCAAATATTTTCGTGTCGTGAGAGCAACATGTCTGACGAAGGAAGTTTTGGCGGCAGCCATACTAGTGATTTTGAATTATTAAAAAAGATCACACTTAAATGGAAAAATATTGTGCAATATTAAGTCGACACAGTTCAAGAATAAAATTTAGACTCGCTCAAACTTCTAAGCTCATAAAACCAAACCTAAAATTACCATCTATTGATAAATTCCCTAGAACGATTCGAATCTAAATTCTGAAATCAAAACACTCGTTGCTGCTTTTTCTGTACATCGCCATCTACCACCTTTTCATGTGATCGGTTTCCATCAAAGCTCAGTACAGTAGTGTGTGAATGAACCAAAGCTGTCAGTACTTGTTGATCGTTGTGCACTGTGCTAAGCGAAGCCTCTCAACTTTGTTCATTGTGAACGAGTCTTTCTCTTTTTTTTTCTACTCAGTTGCTTCTTTGAGCTGTTGCTGTGCGGTTGTGAACGATAAAGCTCGTGTTAACTTGAATTAATTCTTTTGTTCCTTCTTTTTGTTAATTTAATTTAATTCTTTTGTTTCCTTTTTTTTTAATTTGCAGTGCAAAGTGAAAAAAGTTGTTGCTGAAAGTTAAATTATTATACTTCATCTTAAAGAAAACGGATATTTATTGATTGAAATGAGTCTCTGGTGAGTGAATATTATTTTTTGTTAAAGAAACATTTTCAATGGCGTCTCCCCATATAAAATTTTGATACATTTAAGTAATTTACGTTGTTGCCTTTGCTTACTTAGAAAGAATGTTGTGTAATTTAATCGGGGAACTGTTTTTTCTGCATACTTTATATGTTGTTAGTGAGATGGTCCTGTTTTTTATTTTTATTTTTGTTTCTTCAATCATTTGAAATTAGGAATGTTTTTGTAGGGTACCTAAATGCTACGAATTTTCGACCTGAATAGGTCCCGTAGTTGCTATTCTTTTGCTTCAGTTTGGCTAAAAAGGAGCGAGGATCAACTATCTGAGGATCAACATTTGTTGAGTTACCAAAATCGACTAAGATCTTCTATGCAGAAGTTACACTATGGCCGCCAAGAGTTGAATGCATAAAACATATTATATAGAGGCGCTTTTTGGAGAGTTTTTTATATCTGAAAGGTATTCGCTATTTTTGTGGAACTACTTCGAAGCTCTGGCTAGGGCTTCAAAGTTCTCTGTTTATCCAGCTTGATTCTTGCTGATCTTCATTTCATTCGAAATTTAATACAGCAATTTGTGCTTAGAATCATTGGAACTGGCACCAAAATCTAGAAATTTTACAATTTAAAAGAAAAATAGCTACAAGTGTTCTAGGTGTCTCTGTTCTACTTACTTACTTAAGGTGGCGCTACAGTCCGGGTCGGACTAGGGCCTCAACCAACATGCTTCTCCAGCCACCTCAGTCCCTAGCTAGCTGCCTCCAGTTTTGTACGCCAATTTGGTTGAGGTCCTCTCCTACTTGCGTGCGCCACCTGAGTCGCGGTCTTCCTCTACTGCGCCGTCCCTCGGGATTGGATTCGAAGACTTTGCGGGCCGGAGCGTTGGTGTCCATTCGCTGTACATGACCCAGCCATCTAAGCCGCTGAACCTTGACTCGTTTGACCAGATCAGTCGCTGTACAGTTCGTCGATAAATCTTCTTCTCCACTCTCTATCTATGCAGACGGGACCAAAAATCCCCCGAAGAATTTTTCTCTCGAAGCATCTTAAAGCGTTCTCATCTACCTTTGACAAGGTCCATGCCTCTGCGCCATATATAAGAACCGGGATGATTAGTGTCTTATACAGGGACACCTTAGTTGCTCGAGAGAGGGCTTTATTACTCAATTGCCTTCTTAGTCGGAAGAAACAGCGATTGGCAAGAGTTATTCTTCGTTTGATTTCAGCGTTGTCTGAATTTATAGCGGCGCCTAGGTAGACAAAGTCCTTAACTACCTCAAAGTTATAGCTGTCTATAGTGACGTTCTGTCCAAGACGTCGGTGTTGGGTGTCCTCTCTTGATGACAGCATAAACTTGGTCTTGCCCTCATTGACCACTTAACCCGTCTTCTTTGCTTCCGTCTCAATGCTCATAAACGCGGCATTGACATCACGCTGCGTTCTTCCAATTATGTCAATATCGTCGGCATATCCGAGCAATTGGACGGATCTTTGAAAGATTGTGCCTCTTGTGTTGACGTGGGAGTTTTGCACTATTCTTTCAAGAACGATGTTGATGAAGTCGCATGACAGTGCATCGCCTTGCCTAAATCCTTTTTTGACATCGAGTGTATCGGTGATATCTTTTCTGACCCTGATGGAGCAGCGTGCGTTCTCCATCGTCATCCTATACAGTCGGACAAGTTTGGTTGGGATGCCAAAACAAGACATGGCTCTATATAACTCCTCTCTATAGATGCTGTCATATGCGGCCTTAAAATCGATAGAAAGGTGGTAGGTATCGATTTGAAGTTCCTGGGTTTTTTCCAAGATCTGCCGTAGTGTGAAGATTTGGTCTATGGTGTCTCTGTTCAATGTGAATATTTTCAAATTTAGTCAAATAATGTTACAAGTATGACAAACAGTTTCATTCGACTTCTTACTTGTGTTTGTTTAGGAGCCAAATTTTTGTATTGTGTATAAAGAAATTTATTATTTATTTGCTGCTTCTTTTCTTTCTTATTCTTGTTCACTTTATGAGGATCGTGATCTCGAAAGAATCGCAGCTTTCTCAGCTAAATATGCCTCCCAACAGTGATCCGCCCGTGCAGTGCGCCGATTTCATTTCTTTCATCGAATAGAAAAAGGAACTGTGATTGAAAAATTCCCTTAAATTACACTAGTTACTCACGATGGTATGGACAATACAGTTCGGGTTAAACCTGAACCTCAACCAACATCTTTCGCCAACAATTTTAATTTCCGACCAGCTCTCTCCGGTTTTGCTCTTTGAATCGGTTAAGCTCACCTTGCACTTTATTGGCCAGCTAAGACGCGATCTCTTCCTTCATCGTTCTGACTCTCCATATCACAGCCATCGTAGTATTGCGATGCTTCTAGTTGTGGCCATGTCGCGGTACAGCTCATAGAGTTCGTTGTTGAATCTTCTACGGCACATATTGTTCTACATACGGAACCAACGATAATTCGGAATATTTTTTTTTAGAATCGACCAAGTGTTTCCTCAACCGCTTTAGATAAGTTTCATGGTTTCTCCCTTTTCAAAAGGACTGTTATGGTCAACCTCTTGTAAAGAGTTACCTAAGTTTTTCTAGAGAGGTTTCTACTTCTCAACTACCTTCTTAAAACAGATAGCGGGGGTTGGCAAGAGGAATTCTTTTTTTTTTTTATTTCCCCACTGATGTTTTTTTCCGTGTCTATAGCGTATCTTAGGTAGACGAAGTCTTGTACTACCTTGAAATTATGTCTTTCTATAATTACGTTTTTTTCCAATTCGTCGAAGTTATTTGTCCTTCGTTTTGTCCTCATAAACCACCAAACCCATTTTTGCCGCTTCAGTCTCAATGCTCGCAAAAGCATCTATGACATCAGGCTGCCTTCTTTCCATTACGTCTATATCGTCTGTGTTAGCGAGTAATTGTACATAGCCTCGAAAGATCATTCCTCTGGTGTTGAGGTTTCAATCTTGAACTGTCTTTTCAAGTATTCTTACCTTGTCGAAACCCTTTTTCGATAAGTTGTGAGAGTCTCTCTTTTATAAGATCGGGCCTACGATACTGAGGTTCCATTCATCGGGCATCATTTCTTCCGACCATATCTAGCAGATCAGCTGTCATATGCTTCTTTCCAACCGATCTCCTGCTAGCTTAAAAAGTTCAGCTTCATCTGTACTTTTTTTAAATTCTAGTACAGGAGGACGCCATTCTTGATCATCGTCCAAATGGGGCATTTTGCATGACAGCGGAGTTCGTGTCTTCATCGTCATTTGACAGTCGTAAGAGGTTTCCAGATCTTCAGTTGCGCCTGCGATTCCATCTTTTATTTTCCACGCTGAGTTTAAAAGCCTAGAGTTCTACGTTTGCCACCCTGGCAAAGATCTTTTTTTCCTTTTGGTAAAACTTCCGAGTCTCATTCCTGTCATGGCATCTCCTTATCCTTTCGGTAAAACTTCCGAATCTCATTCCTGTAATGGCATCTCTCGACTTCCTCAAACGAGCTCTTCTCATGCTGCTTCTTTTTCTTTTTGAAATTTCGGTGTTCTTGCCTTCATTTTCTTTTTTATATCTCGTTGTACTTAGCGAAAGCAGCCCTTGTTCTCTTTTGCATCAACATTTATGGTGCTTTTTATGTGCCTGCCTACATTCTTCTTGGAACTATTTTCCCTTTTGGAAAACAATTGCCATTGCTGCCACTGGTCTTCAACGCTTAATTCTGGCGGCATAGAATTCAAGGATAGTTGAAGGGACAGTCCATTAAGAAAGGCATTGGCTTTTTTATTGTGATTTTTGCTTTCCGACGTCATATCTTTTCACAGCGTCAATTCGCGGTGTGAATAGGATATTCTTGTTCGTATCTTGGCTGCAATAAAATTGTCGTCCGAAAATTGACCCCTCAAAAAGTTCGGACATCCATAGAACTTGAAGAGTGTCTTCCGTCATGGTTAGTTTTGAGGTGCCTTTAGCTTGCCAGAGTTAGGTAGACCTTTATAGACAAGTTTTGTGGGAAAAAGCCCAAGAGTTATTTTCTAAGGCATGAGCTTGGAAACAGGTTTGATTACAAGTGAAATTGATTTTAATAAAGTGTCACAATCTGTTTTGATTTTGGCATTTTAAAAGGCAAAGCTGTGAATATTCAAAGGTCCTCATATTACATTTTTTGGTAACTTATATTTCGAGTTCACTAATTATGTCAGTAGACCAACACTGACTGTGTTTCTTTTGTTTTTGAAGTGAAACTTTTCTAGAATCGCTGTGATATAAAAGTCTCTGAAACGAAAATGCGTCACACCTAAGAAGCAAACAGATAAGTGTTTACGACTAAATTCGTTTTTCCTTTAATCGTCGTCTTCTCTTTGTTCGAGCTTTCGTAGTCGCCTTGTGTTTTTTGGAGTTTCAATCTCTCAATTCTGTCGTCTTTGAATTGCGCACACACACTTTTTCTTTCGAATTGGCATTAGCTGTTGTGCTTTCAAATAAAAAGGAAAACCCATTGATTGATTGGTTTTACTTATTTGATTGATTGAAAACAGTTGAAACAAATGATGCCGACTTTGACAACCCAGCTTATGCTCTGGCAACTGATGCCAATTTCTAGCACTCGAATAAAGCGTCACAATTTTTGTTATTTTTTAGTTCAAAAGAATCTACAAAATCATGTACAATGTCAACAAAAGCTACAGTCACATTAGTCAAAGGCTTTGGCTACGCGGATAGGTAGAGTACGTGTCTAACCAAGTAAATCTCGAATTTTATTTTCAAAGTGGAATTTATGTTTCCACTTTATGAAAACTGATTTGTTTTCTTCAAAAATAAAGATAAAATCTTAATTCAATTATAAGCACGCAAATCTAAACGTAGAAAGTAGAGACAGGGAGGGACCCACCTTAATATTCGTGACAAAACATGAAATAAGAATTTGGCAAATTGACTTGTATCGACAAAGAAGAGGGTTGAATCAAATTTACGTTGGTTTCTTGTTTATGTTTGCGTTGGCTTTGGTTTTCTCTCGGTAAACATTCGCCACCCACCATTCAGTTTCAGTTTATCACAAACTCGTATAATACAGCTGACTATACAGAGACCGACCCAAGTGGAATATGTTTTACGATCCCCAGGGACTGCCGACGCTCTTATACTGTTCACTATGATTTATGTTTTGCTTTGACACTTATTCGTTTAGTCCTTAAAAGAAAAAGAATCCGTTGCGGTTGTGTGGTTTCTGTGCCTGTGATATCAGTGATGGGAAATATTTTCAAATATCTCAGTTTATTGAACCGGAAATGATGTGATATTAAAAAATTTATCGCAAGCAACCATAAATGCTACACGAGCATTCGATGGAGGTTTGATTGATGGATGGTGTTGGTGTATGTTCACGGCTGGGCGTCTACATGCGATGTTGTTATAATATACAGGGTGTCCCGTACTTCGTGTACCATCCTTTGGGGTGTGATTCTTGGTCATATTCTAAGAAAAAAAATGTATGACAGTAAAGCTCAATTCTCAACTTTGACATCACTTTTTGACAATTTAAGAAAAGGCTAACTTTGGTGTACCCTGACCTATGTTAAATTCAATATCTCTGTCAATACTGGTGATAGAGACCTGATCTTAGACTTAATTTTTTGTAAAAATAACAGCCTTTAAGACTGTATTTAAGTTTAGCTTCCAAAGGTTAAGGGTTGCCAGATTTTCAATTTTAAGTGGTGTCCAAATTTTCTTCCCCAAACAAAGTTTTGACTTTGAGGTCATTTTTTTGGAGAAAAGGCCTGATAAACATAGAGTTTCTTTATTTTTTACAGATGAACAAAACAATAATAAAGACAAAACTAAGCATTAAGTTAACTCAAAAACCCATACATTTTATGATACTAAGAAAAATACGAAATGGGAAAAATTTAAAAAAAAATAAAAAAAGTTCTTGCTTTGAGGTTTGTTTGAATAAAACAATAATATGATCACTTTTAGTAGTTTTTTTATGTATTTAATACAAATACAATTATAACAAGTGCTCAAAGCCCCATCCTTCGTTTTGAATCCATGCCAGAGCCCGTTTTTGGATTTCATTGTGGGTGTTTGCTGTCGATAACTCTTGTCTTACTTGTAGTCTTGTAATCTTTGAAACTGTATTAAAATTTGACTCCCATAGGCTAAGGGTTGCCAGATTTTCAGTTAGTATAAAGTTCCTGGTATCCTTTGTTGTGCTTTTCTTCAATTTCCATTAAAAAACTCATATAAGAAAAAAAATGTCTGCGTATTCTTCTCTCGTAAATGAAAGCATTTCAAAAAACTCTCTGATCAAACTGCAATCGTGACTTAATTTGACAAACTAATGAACAAATTTGTTTTCTTATTCTTTTATACGACTTATTTACCTATTGAACATTCATACCCCAAATTTAAAGCAAACACCCACAATGAAATCCAAAAACGGGCTCTGGCATGGATTCAAAACGAAGGATGGGGCTTTGAGCACTTGTTATAATTGTATTTGTATTAAATACATAAGAAAACTACTAAAAGTGATCATATTATTGTTTTATTCAAACAAACCTCTAAGCAAAAACTTTTTTTTATTTTTTTAAAAATTTTTCCCATTTTGTATTTTTTCAAATATCATAAAATCTATGGGTTTTTAGGTGCACTTACTAATGAGTTTTTTTTTTATTATTATTTAGTACATCTGTAAAAAATAAAGAAACTCCATGTTTATCAGGTATTTTCTGCGAAAAAATGACCTCAAAGTCAAAACTTTGTTTGGGGAAGAAAATTTGGACACCACTTAAAATTGAAAATCTGGCAACCCTTAACCTTTGGAAGCTAAACTTAAATACAGTCTTAAAGGCTGTTATTTTTACAAAAAATTAAGTCTAAGATCAGGTCTCTATCACCAGTATTGACAGAGATATTGAATTTAACATAGGTCAGGGTACACCAAAGTTAGCCTTTTCTTAAATTGTCAAAAAGTGATGTCAAAGTTGAGAATTGAGCTTTACTGTCATACATTTTTTTTCTTAGAATATGACCAAGAATCACACCCCAAAGGATGGTACACGAAGTACGGGACACCCTGTATAAATGTTTGGTTTTGATTGTTTTTTCGTACGGTATACTGTTGTAGTTTTGATTGATTTTGGTTGAAGAATCGAGACTGACATGCAACACGCATTTGAATGTTTGATTTTATTGATAAACTGATGGGCTGTTGAAAAACAAATCGAACGCGAATTTCTTAGGAAATAATTGTTTTTTGTCATGCCAAACGTTTTCAGTTTGAAAAAGGAGTCGATATGTTTTTTGAAAGAAGGGATTAAGTTTGGATTGGAGGTTCTGTTGCACACTTTATTCAGATTTTTTTTCTTGTGACGAAATGGATACCGAAAACTTTTGATTTTAGACATGCAGAGAGTAGGTGATGACTCCTAGGTAACTAATTTCAACAAACTTGCTTTTTTTTTGATTGTCAGTAGTTTACTGAGGTGCCGTGAAATAAAGTCGAAGGCAATAAGGTCGAATCGACTTTATTACCTTTTTTGGGAAAGAAGGTCGAAAACAACAACAACAATATTTTTCTACCTTATTTCCCATTGAAAAGGTAATAATGCCGAAAAGAAAAAACGAAAATATTTGGCAAAAATAGGAATGCCCAAAGTTGAGAAATAAAGTCGAAACCCGTTGAGTAATAAAATCGAATTTAATTTCTGTTGGGTAAAGAAGAAAGAAATCATTGGCAATGTCATGTGTTGTGTGTTATCGGAACAACTGTACTTAAAAAAAAAAATATGTGGTGAGGTTTATCGCAAAGTAATCTGTTTTTTATGTAAGTACTATTGATGCTTCGCAGGTTGACTTGTTTGCAACTGTTCTTTAGAATAGCAACTTCTTTAAAGAATACGTTTAGTCTGCAGTCTAGTGTTTACCTTCTTCTAATGTGCACGGGCTATTTGAATCTAGAGAAAAGTTAAATAAATATGGCTAGCGGTAGTATAATGCCAAGTGAAACATTATTATGCTTTAAAATTATTCAGGGCTTAAGAAGAAACAGCAATTTGCTGTATACATTGGCTGAAAAACAAATTTACAAAAAAAATAAAACAGTGGGCAGCACATCTTATTATCTTATTTTTGTTTTTCATTTCAAGTGCATGCATATAATATGTAGAAAGTTTTTGTGGAATTACTGAGCGTCGTCGGCCCGCGCCGACCCCGCGCGCAATCATTGTTTATAAAGACTTTAACTTTTGGTAGAAAAAGAAATGTTCTGAGGAACATTGGATTTAAGGAGTTGAACTTTCGTCGGTGGGGGGGGGGGGGCGTGGCCCGGTGCGACGCGGGCCGAAGAGGCGCGCCTCCGGCGCGGTCCCGCGCCGGCCCCGCGTCGCACCGGGGCCGCGCCCCCCCCCCCCCCCCCACCGACGAAAGTTCAACTCCTTAAATCCAATGTTCCTCAGAACATTTCTTTTTCTACCAAAAGTTAAAGTCTTTATAAACAATGATTGCAAAATATTAAACATGGAATTAAAGTCGAATTCAACTGAGAAATAAAGTCGAACGCTATTTTCGGCAAATTTAGTGCCAAAATGATTTTCGCCCTTATTTCCCAAAGTTGGTAATAAGGTCGAAAGGTGAATTCGACCTTATTTCCCAATTTTTGGGCAATAAGGTCGATTCGGCCTTATTGCCTTCGACCTTATTTCACGGCACCGTTTACTGACACTGCTTTTTACATGTTTCGCGTATAGCGATAGATAAAAAGACGCTTTAAGGATTATACTGCTTTTACATGGTGAGTTCTCACTTAACCCATGGGAATCGGAATATGTAGGCTCTTCTGCTTCTATCGTTCACACTATGGTCTGAAATATCCTCAGTTGTTGCCCCCAAATATTTAGTTCATTTATGCTTTGCTGATGTCTTTGCTATTCCCCTTTTGCTCTAACTCGCTTTTTTTGAGAACATTACGAATCTGGCGCTTCCACAGCTAGCTATTTGTACCGGCTAAAGCCTGTTTACGGATGATCAAGGATATGTATAAAGGAGTAGTGATGAAGGTAAAGATGTCCAGCTGGAGTCATACCAAGTCGCACTTGGTGTACACCAAGTCTTGAGTCTTCTGTTCTTGATTATTTATTGGCTGTTGAGCTCTAGCGTACGTATCGTTGCCATTCAGAAGCTGTAGGCCTGGAAATTTTGAGTTCTTCTCCTTGGATGTCTTCGCGGTTATAAAATACTTTATGATGAATGGTCTGACTTACTTAGGACCTGTGTTCTCATATCGAGCTCTTTTTCAGCAACTAAACTTTATCAATTTTGTAGTTAAGACTTGGTTTCGGCGACGATTACCTAGATCGGTGAATTTCAAAATTTCGTCGTTGCGTCAGTTTACTTTCCTTGGAACTCCATTTCACCCCCTCCCACCAGACAGGCTCCGAAAGCCGGGAGTTGGGGCTCATCAGTACTGCGTTGCTAGTTCTCAAAATTCAGTTTTGAGGAGCACCAAGTGCAACACGAAAGGCAGCATTCTTCTCAGTTTTATTCTGTCCTCCGATTAAGACATCAATAATATTGGCAGTAGGCCAAACCATATTCCAAAGCTTTATTATAAAACTGAAACTACTGTAGCTCCGTATGATTTGAGAACTCCATGAAACGAAAAAGCGACATACAAAAAAACAAATATTCACAAATAAGACCCAATTTGCGAGGGTAATGACCTTTGTTACGGCTAGAAGGCAGGAAGTGATATGCTAAAGAAATTAACAACTGAAAAGTTCTGCCGGACGTATTACTATTGGACCACAAATACATTCAATTCCATGTAACAAATGTGGTCCCAACTCCTTCAGTAACAAAGAATCCCAAAAATACTAACGGGACACTTTTCAATGATGAGCTTGGTACTTTCGCCAAAACACTACCTAAGCTCTCAAGATCGCAGAAAGTGGAAGATGCAGTTCTTAAAGTAAATTGTGCCCTTATAAGAAGCTTCGAGCTGACATGTCCACCTAGATCAATGCTCAGTAGCACTCTAGTTCCTTTTTGCAACCCTGGACTTCAGAAACATTGCAGGGAAACCAAAAGTCAGTTATATAAGCCGACTAGAATCTGTACCGATCAAAACAGAAGATTAATTCGAAGATCATAGAAGGCCTCTCATAAGGAATTCTGTGATAGCATCGAAGCACTCAGTGAAACCAGCCAGCGATTGGCTAAAACCCTCAAAAGAAGCAAGGCAATAAACTGAAAACCCGAAGGAAATCAAACGGTTCCTATTTTGAGTCAATAACAGAGACACTCAGTCTTATGGTGTTAATTTTCATTCGCTAAACCTCACTCGATATGCTCCTTCTGTCTCATCTGTTACATGCTCACCAACGCGGAAAATCTTTTGAGACCTCACTTCAAATTCTTGTCAGCAGGGTTGAATGTGCTTTTGATAAGAACGATTTTTCTGTGTCCATTTTCGTAAATCAAAAGGGTGCTTCTATCGGAAAAATTGCCATCGGAAGGCGATACATGTGGAAAGATATTTTTTCTTTGATGTTTCTGTCACATTAGATTTAGGGGACGGGTCGAGCTTTCTCAACTCTGGGCACTGCGGTGTCTGAATGAAACCTATTGTGCTAACGCAAAAAAACCACACATACGTCGATCCTCTCACGTAGCAGGCACACTAGCCATTACGCCATGGGCACCAAACAAGTCGAAACGAAAACTGCCAAACACTGTCAGTCTTCTCAAAATGTAAGGGGCTTTGGCAAGACATCAGCTCTGTCACCGAAAAGAGTCCTTTTGATCTATACGGCTGTGTTGAGACTAATTATCTCGTTTGCCTTAGTTTTTAGGTGGAACAAGCGTAAATACGTTAAAGCCTTGTTTGTCGAATTCCAAAGAACAATTGTCTTTGCTGTATTGAAGCTTTCTTCAGCACTCCGGGTGCTGCTCTCTGAAGACCATTTCCCGTTTCAAAGGAAGCGGTCTCTGGCAAACTTCACTAAAACTACGACTGCAACCACGGTTAACTTTCCATTGGCTCAGTACCTGTGAGTTCTAAACTCTGAAACAGAACGAGCGATAAATAAGCTAGAGTGAAGTATTTGCGTCTGCAGCGAAAGTGAAACTTTGATTAAGGCTCTACAAAACCAATTAACTGCTTCGAAAGCGATCCAGGAATGCAAGACCTCCCTCAATGCATGGGTTCCTCGCATAGCTTAGCTTTTGAACACATCGCTGATGAGGCAAAGATCTTAGGACGCTTTCTAAGGACCTGAAGTAGCTCCCCAAGTAACACACAAGCTCTTTAAGAGTTGTACCAAAAAATTACTCAGCACTTAACTTGGACTTAATTTATACTTAAAAATACTATTCCACTTATTTACCTATTAATAAGCTCTTTGTAGGTGGTTTTTCTTTCAGGTATAACCAAAAACTTTTAAGGATAGGTTAAATAATTCTTTGACAATCGTTCTTCATATGGACACTGTGCAGAACTTATTTAAAACCTTCTAAATTAGATTTTGCTCAGAGGTCGTGGAAAATCAGTCACTCACTCTTTAAAAAATACGGTAGTGTAACTGAGAAGATAAATTTATCTCGACGGTTATCTCTTTCGCGCTACCATATTTTCAGTATTGTATTTGGAACCTATAGTACTATCGAAAACAAAAACGGTCCCTGAAAGCCATCTATGTATCCGGCGGCATACTATTAACATTCCCCTGTAATTTTCAGAACGCCGGCGGATACATAGATGGCTTTGAGCGACCGTTTTTGTTTTCGAATGTACTATAGATTCCATATAGGTACATGCTTTTTCTCATCATTGTCACTCGACTTTTATTTTTTTTGCCATTTATTCTTAAAAACTTATTTTTTTTATTGTAGGCGCGTTTATTTTAGGTAAGGGAAGTAGAATGTATGATTTCAAAGTATGTATATCTTTTCTGGCACATTCAACCGACGTTCTAAACGCTAGAAAAATGCATTTAATGTTTTCCTTATATTATGGGGGAAAATATCTACTTTGTTGCTGGTGAAAGTAAACCGCACATAATATTTTCGTCTCTCATTCGAAGTTTATTCCATTTCACAAATACTGTATTCAATTCGTATTTGGGTGAAAAAGAAAGAAACTTATTATTCCATTGAACTGAAATAATTGGAACAATTGGAAGCGTGCTCTTAAATTGTTCTTAAAAAAAGTGTATTGAGAACTCTTCACGTACATGCAGTTGGCTCCTCCCCTTTGGTCCCTTTTGGGTCTTATCGACGTCTTAACGATTGGTTAACGCGTCAAGACTCTTATAAAATTGACACTTTAAGTACTAGATAAGAGGCGTGACAGACAGACTTAACGTATGTTCCCCAAAGTTTCTAAGGAAACTGCAACATTTTTGCTATCCCGTCGCAGAAACGACAGTAGTAATTTTTTTGTCATTCCCACGGAGCACTTAGCTTTCGCCAAGCATTTAAAAGTGTTAAGCTTAAGTTATACCACAATCTTTGAGGTATAACTCCTTAACTGTGAATGTTCTTCATTTTTTCAAATCAGCTACAACAAAAGAAGGTTGCTATCTGGCATTAAAATGGGCTTGTATGTACCTATATAGGTTTGATTGTTCCATTCAGTATTTTCAAAACCTCGAAAAAAAGACATCTCAACATTTGAGCACTTCATGTGTATGAAACAAAACGCAGAGGAAGCTGAACAATGGACACCTTTACCCCTGATTTTATGTTCGACGTGTTCAGTCTTACTTCAATTCTATGTCATTAATAAGTTTTGTGGCTTTCCCATCCAATAAATTTCAACTGTTTCCGTAAGAATTTTTAATCTTAGTCTTATCAACTCTTCTCTGAAAGGCATTGCCTCTCTTGTCAACGTATTGAACCAGTACATGAAATTGTTGTTCTTTTTTTTAACTAAGCAGTATTTTTGCAAGATTATTGATAGTCCTTTTTTACTCAATTTCAATTTTAACGATGAAACGAAAATGCGTCACGAGCTCTTTTTCGTTACCTAAAGGAGGTCAGTGACTGTAGGTTTAGTGAAAGCTCCCTTTTGAAGTAAAACTTCTTAAGAATCGGTATGATTTTAAACTCGATGAAACGAAGATGCGTTACGAGGTAATACACGAATTGTAAGTTTTTTCTTGAGCTACATAGTTGCTGCAAGTGTGGCCCTGTTTGAAGTAAAACTTCTTAAGAAACGTCATGATTTGGAAATCAATGAAACGCAAATGCGTCATAATAAAAAACAAACAAAAATATTTTGGTTTAAGGCAGGGGAAAAATAAGACAGAATATATTACACATTATTTAAAATTCTCGATCTCTACTTTGTGCGATGCTTTCTATTTTCGCCATTGTCGTTTACTCAAAATAATATCCGCCTTGTGTAGTGGGATTGTGGATTAATCTATGTCTACAGTTTCGCTCTCGAATTATAGTGAAGCGACACCTGGTTTCTAAGCAAGATAGCAATTAGTCTGTGTTCAATACTTGAAACTGAAACTACTTTAGCTCCGTAAGATTTAAAAACTCGATGAAACGAAAAAGCGACACAAAAAAAAAAAAAAACAAATAGGTACATATTCAGAAATAAGACTCAATTTCCTGGTTTTTCTGAAGTTTCACTTCTGTCGTGTGTGAGTATCGCAAACACAGTATTTTTTTCAAGCCACACAAGCCCCCCTCCCCCACAGATTCATCGATGAAGCATGAATGAATTTTGAACCCTAATTAAATCCTTCGAAGTGGAAATATTGACGTCCTTTATATGACATCCGCCATCAGAAGTCATTTAAGTTGGTTTTGATGAAGAGAGCAAATGACAAGTTATGTTTTTGCCTTTCGCGAACAATAAACACCCAAAATCATGTCCTTTTTTATATGAACATTTTTGAAGTTCCAGCAGCGCGTGCATAGTTTCTTTTACTACTTTTCCTTACATACACGCAATTTTTTTTTTCTTGTTTTTTTTTTGTTTTTGGAAGTTAACTACGATATCCAATAAACAAAACTGTGTTGCGTACCTTTTTCGAATACTAAATACCCCAATGAATCCTGGAATAGGCTGATGCTATTACGTGCGTAGCATAGCCAGACAAAGCCGACATAGAACTCCTAATTGAAAACACAAAACAATGTGACGTAAGTAGATGGTTCTAAGAATTGGTTACACTTAAATAAAAACAAATGCATAGTTATGTATAGAAATACTTGATCAATTATCTTTATATGCCATAGCAGGCATGTCACGTATACATAAACATATTATTGTGTATCTACACATCATAGATGGGGTAGATAAAGATTGCCAAAGCTGCAAAAACACTTATCCTCAAATATTTTTATACTAATGGCCCTCACTTTTATTACACACAACAATACAGTTCGATTAAGGACATGACCGTCCGGTTCGTACAAAAACTGCCGCACAGAAAAGAAACATGGCACAAAACGACGATTCTTCTTATTTTTGTTATTAAGGACTAAGTTGTAGCTTGTATAGGTTGTAGGTAGGTTATAGGTACTATGGGTGTATGTTAGCTTCCTTTACTTACACCAAAGAATAATTGTTTCTTGAGAGGCAACCTCTATAGTTTCGTCCCTACTGAATACTGCCTAGTCCCAATACTAACAGCAAAAAGGCTAACCATTACTCGAGACGAAATGTTCTTTACGTGTAAGAAATGAGCTCTGGATTATGGGATTATTAAGTTGAAATGAAGTGGGTTTTGTGAAGTGTTCTTTTTCTTCGTTTTTGTTGCCTTGGTTTTGAATGTAGGCAGCATGCGATGGTTTGCCATTTAACCGTTTATCGTTAAGTATATATCGTCTAAAAATAAATATTATATCAAGTCATTTTTATGACTGCGGAGTATAATTTACCCCTGTCAAGTTTAAACAATGAATATAGGGATGTACATATATATACACACTTCCAAACATATCTACAATGGCGCTGTATCCGATTGAAGGAAGAACGAAAGGCGTTAAAGTTCGTTCTACTGGTTGCTATGTTTGCATAAGAAAATTGAAATGTTTAAAATAAAGACCCTTTTGGCAAGATTTTCAGACGAAAGTGGCTTTGCATGTTATTACAATGACAGTTTTCCTTATCTTTTCTACAAGCTCCTTCTATCAACCTCATCTCAAGGTATAAATAATTTCTGGGGTATTCTTAGGTGTCGTAGGTTTACTTTTCTGTAACCATCTAACCAATGTGTGAGCAAGTTGTTATAAATATTGAAATTCCTGTTTTTAACTGTATACGTAGATACCTACTCTTACTGACACTGAACATACAAATTTTGAAGAGGGTTGTGTATCAAGAAGGTTTAGATATGTAAACATCCCGAAGCCTTTTATTCACCACTGAACATTGTGCACTTGTTTTTCTGTTCTATTTTTCCATTAGTTTTATATTTGAAATTTGATGTAGGTTTTTCTTCATTGAAATGTTCTATTTTTTTTCGAAGCTTTCTCAGTTGAGTAGATGTTAATTACATTAGTTGCTCTACTGCGCGAATAGGTCATTTCATCGTTTCTCAACTCTCATTGTTTTTGCCAAACAGGGACAAGATTTTATGTATGTACATTGCACATTAGTTTTACCAGAAACCTCAATGCAAATCAGGAGAGTTAAGATGCCAACTTTGTATGCAGGTTCAGGAGCTGCTAACCGTCGCGTCCCGCTGTATGGAACCTACCATACGATGAAGGCATAGACATCTTTTTACATAAGTGTCTCTTTCTGAAGTGAAACTTTTCTCATTAAAAGAAGTTTTTTTTTGGAGTGGAACCTCTTTCATGACAATAGGTTTTTTTCAGAGTGGAACTTGAAGTTTTTTTCTCTAGATCTACCAGATCTTGCTTGTATTGCAAGGAGTGTCTGAAGTTAAGTATTGAAGTGAGCATTTGCACCGTTGCTTGAAATTATGAATTTGTATGTTTGCCGGAACCAAACAGAGAAGTAATACGGAAACGCGAAAGCAAACTGAAGGATTCGAATTCCATTACATCACGGGAACCATGCAAGAAATGGCATCTTTCTGAAAAAAGGGTTGATATTGTCATGTTTAGAGAAAGTATCCCGTCATTAGTGAGAGTTCTTATCATATTGACATTTGACATTAGTACTGTTATCAACTAGCTTCCTAATGATGAGCTCGATATTCTTGTCGTAGCGCAACCTTAGCTCGCAACTACGCTGGATTATATACTTTTTCGCTTAAAGTTTATTATACTTGACGCTTTGAGCTTTTAACTAACGGGTAATAAGCGCTATTCTTGTCATGAAATCGCTATCAGTGCAATTGCGAATTCCATGCAAAAGGCACTGAAAAAGATTCATTTGTTTCCGGGATTCGAACCTCGGAATCCCAAGTTACAGGCAACCATGCTAACCATTGCACCACGGGCACTTAACACGTTCAACTGTTTTGTTTTTTTCTTGAACAAAATAAATTCAAGGGCAAAATAAATACCCCAATCAGATCGTAGTTTAAGCTGCTAAGTTGATGTGTGATAGTTGAAACCGGCCTATATATTAATTCATGATCCCCACAATTTTGTGTCCAATAAAAATTTCTCATTTGACGTGACAGAAAACATAAAAGAAGCTTATAGTGTTGGTGTATTTTGACGTTTTGTATATCATTTGGAAAATGAGTATTTCATTCCAAGAAGTTCTTCATTCTGCAGAAATTGAACCTTCGAAAACCCGTAGAGTCGAAGTGGTAGTCTGTTAGGGTCTGTGGGTAGCCTACAGAGGGATTTTTGGAATTAAGGTCTTGAAATAACGATACCTGCCATACAACTGATATGATAATACTTATTTTTCTGAAAAATGGCTCCAACGATTTCGATAAAAATTAATGTGAAGGAATAGTTAGAGATTATCTTTCTTATGATGTAAAAAAAAATTTGGGAAAAACTCTAAAAACGGTACCTTCCATGGTACCGTTTATTTAAAAACCGATTTTCTCGTTAATGGCTTACACGATGTTTACTAAATTTTGTATTTTAGGAATCCTATATTGTTTAAGAAAGATTGCAGATCAAAATTTGAAAAATTTTTATTTTTGAAATTTTTATAAATTTTTCACAAACATTTTGAGTGGGGAGAGTACGACAATTTTGGCGACAAGAAATAATAACGGTTTTTGTTGGAGGGGTTCAATGCAAGCATTTTTTGCTACAGGGAGAGGGGGTCTATCTCGCCCCGTTTAGGCGGTAGGGGCAATTTTATAAAAATTGACTTAAAATCTAAAAAAAAATATTTTTAAAGAACGGGAACATTTACTGATATAAATTATACTATATAAAAGCCAGAACTCTGCACTGCACATTTTTGCTATAGTAAATTTTAAATTAAATTTTGACTTTGAAGTCAGTTATTTCAAAAACTATAAATTGAAATAACTTCATTTAAAATTTATTATAAACTGCAGAATTCTGGCTTTTATAAAAAGTATAGTTTGTATCTGTAAATGTTCTTGTTCTTTAAAAATATTTTTACTGGATTTATAAAAAAACTGGTTTAAAAAAAGTGAAAAACAAAAAAACCGTTATTTTAGATAAAAGTGGTCCAACGACATTGAGCGTTTGTATGTATTATTGATTGCATAAGAATGGCGTTAATAATTAATGTGTAGTTGGCAACCCCCTTTACTCAGCCTTAAGATTTTGGTACATATTATACTAAGCACTTAATGGCAAGTTCGTGCGACCCAGGTTTGTCCATTTTTTAATTTTCAATCGACCCAAAATAGCTGCAAGTGGAAAAGGGCAAGTTTCATTTTGACTTGTAATTGACGTTGTCTATAGCGGATCCTATTCTAGGTAAAGAAGCCCTGTACTACCTCGAAGTTATGTCTATTATGACGTTTTGTCTGATTCGTCGGGGTCTTCTTGATGACAGCATATATGTACTTCGCTTTGCCTTATTAACCGTTAAACCCATTTCGGTCGCTTCTTCAAGGCATACAGGTGATGAATTGTGGAAGATTTGGCTAGTGATTAGGCTATTGGGGTTGAGAACCTACACTGAACCATTTGGAACTTTAGGATGCTGTTCGGAGACGAATTCTTCGATTCTTTTACCTATTGTAAGCCAAGCTTGGACACTCACAGATTAAATAGAACGAACCTTCTTCTGACTCTACGTTTTGGCATCCTCTAGAGAAATCGGATGTGCTTATGCCTGTTCTTTTCATTGTATGTAAGTATCCTGTGAGTGCCCTGTTGGGATGCCAACCAACGGAGAAATAAAGGCCTCCTATCCTAAATTGGAGCTGAAATTCTGTTTTTTTTTTTTTTTTTGGAAATATATGGCCATAGGTTTATGGAAACTCAGAACATTTCTAAGGATAACCATCTGTCATTAGCGGCTTTTAGAGAGTTTTGTGAGATTGTGTTTTTTTTTTTTCTTGTTCCAATGGCTTGAGCTCAAAGGTGTTCCTCTCGCTGAATTAGAGTGTTGACCCGATTTTGGCTAACTTGTTCACCATTTCATTATCAGTCATGTCGCTGTGTCCTGGAACCCAAGTTCGAGTTACGGTCGTTTATGAAAATATCAATATTGTTGTTGTTAGCGAACCTGGCAACGCCGAGGGATAAACTTCCCTTTTATGGCCGTCCATCTTTTTTATAAAATTCCCTTTTTATGGCCGTCCATCTTTTTTATAAAATTCCCTTTTTATGGCCGTCCATCTTTTTTATAAAATTCCCTTCTTATGGCCGTCCATCTTTTTTATAATTTTCCCCTTTTATGGTCGTCCATATTTTATTATCGTGCAATCTTTTAATAGAACAACAAGAAGACAAAAGGTGGACGCGTCAACTTATAGAAAGAAAGAAATGTATTAAATAAAGTAAGAAAAAAAAGAAGAAAGAAAAAAAACTAAACGTTCTTCTTCTTTCCATTTCTGGCGTTACGAGTAGTGATCTTGAAGCGATCACAACTCTCCCACTTTTCTGCTTCACACTAGTGATCCGCCTGTGGGGTACGCCGCGTTGACCTCAGAAAGCGTAGGCAAGCCTCCCGGTTTTGGATTGTTCCATGTCTGAGGCCAACCAAATGCTGCTGTTTTTGCATTTGCTTGTACCAGGAGTGTTTTGGCCTGCCTTTTCTTTTTCGTCGCGAATTTGTTGAAACGTTGTACGATATTGCCTTTTGGACGGGGTTCTGCGGATCTCTCCTTTGAACATGACAATACCAACTGAGCCGGTCGTGCTGAATTTTGTCCAAGATGGCACTTTTGACATGAAGGCTTCCACGGATCTTAGTACTTCTAATTCGATCAACCTTTGTTACTCCTGCTGTCATCCGAAGCATCTTCATTTCGGCTGCCGTCAATTTGCTCTCATACTTTTTGTACATTGTCCAACATTGTGAACCGTATGTCAGAGCTGGACGGACAGCTGCTGTGTAGAGTCTTCCCTTCAGCTTAGGGGGCATTTTTCGATCACAGAAGATAGCGGAGTTTTCTCGCCACTTCATCCACCCTACGCTTACTCGATGATTGATGTCGTCATCACAAGTTGCTTCACTATTGATCATAGATCCCAGATATTTAAACTTTTCACACTTGGGAAGCACATTTCCATTCAAATAAATGTCTGGAATAGGCTTGTCTGGATCAGAAAAAGGGCAGCACAGGTATTCAGTCTTTTTAGCGCTAATACGGTACCCATTTCCTTCCAGAACATCAATCCAAACGTCAAGTGCTCGTTGCAGGGATGTAGGATCCTCGCTTATGATGGCTCCATCGTCAGCAAAGAATAATTGTTTTACTTTATTGTCCGTTACTTTTCCTTCGAGCAAATAATCCAGAACAGCAATAAAGAGCAGTGGACTCAAGACACTTCCCTGATGTACACCTACTGTTATTTGGAATTCTTCGGTGACTCCAGCTGGGCATCTCACTTTTGTAACTGCTCCCTCGTACATGTCCATAATTATTCGCACATAGGCTTCAGGAACTCCTCGGTGTCTGAGGGCCACAAATATCAGATCTCGTGGTTGTCGATCGAATGCTTTTTCGAAGTCAACCAACACAATATGCAAATCCTCTAAGGCATCTCGGTGTTTTTCCATAATGATCCTTATACTTTGGATTGCGTCTGTAGTTGACTTACCCGCGACAAACCCGCATTGGTCATCAGAAAGCCTTATTATTTTCCGCAGTCGGCTATCCAAGACCCGCTCAACGATCTTCATAGTGTGGGACATCAACTTGATCGAACGATAGTTGTCACAGCTTCTGGTATCTCCCTTTCCCTTGTACATTGGAAGGAGAAAACTTTCCCTCCATTGATTAGGCAAACTGTCACCTCTTATAAGTTTGGAGATGAGAATCGTGAGCCATCTCAACCCGATGTCTCCCATATTTTTCCAAAACTCATATGGTACCTCGTCTGGCCCAATCGCTTTGCCTTTTTTAGAGTTCTTAACTGCCTCCCTAACTTCTTCGACTGTGACGTCGGATACTTCCGTAAAGTTAGGTGCAGCTGTTGGAAAGTGGCGCCGAGGAAACTGTTCATTCAAAAGATCATCACAATACTGTCGCCACCTGTGAAGAATTTTGTCATCATCCACAAGTAGCAGTCCTTGAGCATCATTTATGAACTTTGGCGAACGAATCTCCTGCGCATTTCTCCTTCTCTGAGCGGCTATTTTGAAAATGGTTGCTCTCTTATTCAAGTTGCTTTGTCTTAGCTCTTGGATTGCCTGATTTGCTTCAGCAGCTGGGGCAGAAATCTCTTCCAGCTCTCGATACAGGCCCTCCGTGCTTTTTGCTTGAAGTTGGGCGCACTTTTTCTTCGCTTCTTTTCTGCAGCTCTTGTATTCCATTTTGAGACGCGCTTTTTCATTTGTATTTCTTGAGGGGCACTTCGACCAAGCTTGGAAAGCTGCTTTCTTCTTTCTAATCACTGCTTTAGCTTCATCATCCCACCACCAGGTTTCTTTTGCTTGTTGGTAGTGTCCTTTTGAGACTCCTAGCAGTGATTTGGCTCTCTCTAAGCAGGTTCGTTGTAGGCGATCCCACATATTTTGTGCCGTGATTGCATTTGAAACTGCGTCGATGGTATTACACAGCTGACTTCGCATATACGAAATGAATTGCTGTCCTTTGGTTTTCTCCAGATTGTACCACTTGATTCTCCTAGGAGCCTTTGTTTGTTTGACTTCCTTCACCGCATCCGTAAAAAATTCTGTTAAAAGAAGACGGTGTTGTTGAGCGGCAGCTTCTCCTAGTATCACTTTGCAGTCTTTCACCCGAGATTTCATGTAATTGGTTACCAAATGGTAATCAATCTGGGTTTCATTTCCTCCACTGCTGTAAGTGGTAAGGTGTCGGTCTTGTTTGATGAACATGGTATTTAGTACGATTAGACCGTATGACTTGCACATATTTAGAATATCTTCACCAGGAGTGTTCCTGGTGCCGAATCCCAAACCTCCATGGGAGTCTTCATAATCCTCGTTTGTCTTCCCGACATGTCCATTCAAATCTCCTCCAACAAACAAATACTCTTCTTTTGGGATGTTCTTAAGTAGGTTATGAAAATCAAGCCAGAATGCATCTTTTTCCTCCTGCTCACACCCTATTTGGGGAGCATATGCACTGATGATATTCCAGACCTTTCCTTCCATCACCAATTTAAGAGACATCAAACGGTCACTGGACTTCAAAATGGTCAACACGCTGTTATATAAACTTTGGTCAAGGATGATACCGACTCCGTTCCTACCTTGTTCTGTTCCATAGTAGAACATCTTGTAAGCCTTGGTTTTTACATCTAAGAAACGGGCTTTGTTTGCTGTGTTTCGCCATTTCGTTTCCTGAACACACAAGATGTCCACTCGCCTCCTTCTCATCATCTCTTCGAGTTCAAGACTTCTACCAGTCATACTTCCAACGTTCCAACTCGCGACTCTAAATTTTCGTCCAACTCGTCGCATTACTTTGCTAGCCCCCGGAATCCGTATAGCTCTGACCCGAACATTGCTGCTCGGTCCAGGACCAGCTCCATGCATAGCAATGGAACTGCCTGGCGGGGTAGTGCTTCTTATGTTTGCAAGTACTTCCATAATGCTCAAAATTTTTCAAAAATTTTCCTTTCATCCTTTTCGACACATGCATGCTCCATTTAATGAGTTTGATTTCCCTTTTACTACACCGGTAATCTCCAGTCGTGTTAACCCCGGGATCTGCATGCATACTTGGGGAGAGTTTTTAGGTGGTATGTGTGCCGCTAGACTCACTTTGATGTTAGTCGTCTAGATATGATTGCTCCTTTAGAAAAAAAACTAAACGTAAGTGGAATAAAATTAAGTAAAATGAAATTGTAACTAATGTACATATATATATTCTTAGGAAATAAAAGTCAGAGAAATCAAAGATTAAATAAATTGGTCTGGCTACTTTCGATGTGAACATTCTTCAACAATATTCTTCAACAGTTGTTGATCAATTTTTGCATACCCTGATGTCTTGCGGCCTCACGGACTGTTAGTGTTTCTGCTTGGAAGACACTGCAAAGTAAACTAGACATGGCTCTATTCAGTTTGCCTATAGAAAAACCGCCATACGTGACCATGAAATTGATAAAACAATGGTGTGCAACGACATTGTGTTCCACATTTTTCCAAGATCTGCCTTAATGCGAAAATTTGGCCGGTTGTGGACTTTGCCTTTTAGAAATCAGATTGATATGGAAATATCAAATATCAGACGTTCGAGTACGAAAAGCTTAACCTGAATCTTTTGAATCCTCAGAAGCGACTGTGAATCTATCAACATGTTTCCCTGCTGGTCTTTACAGGCCTTACGTTGAGGTTTGCCACATGGTCTGTAGTGCTAAATTGACAGAGTTGGCGATAAAACCCTTTTTCAGAATGGCATAGTTACTTTGTTTTTGGTTTTGAGTTGATTTATCCCTGTTCCTGTTTAGGAGTTGGTGCTCCTAATTTGATGCTTTTTTTTTGTTTTCACGATGAACCAGCTGCAATTAACCCGATTGACAAGTTTTGATAATTTTGAAAGGACAGTTCTAACTTGACTGACGTCAAAATTTTACCACAGATTTGAATACACTTCAGGGATCGATCTTTTGAAATCCCATGTTTTGATAGAATGGTTTCAAAACAGTTTTTGAAAATAAATTTATAAGAAAGGTATGCCGAAGTAAGTCCCAACGATTTTCATTCATTCCTCTTGAAGTTCTCGCCAATACCTCGCAAAAAACGATGTTCGTAGAAAAGTACTTGAATGTTTCTGGGACTCGAACCGAACCTCCAACTGCTACGGAACGGGCTGTCGTTAACGATTACGCCTGTCACGGCACTGTAACTGAGTTTATTTAATTCGTTTAAAATTCAGGTTGGATCAGAAAAGCTTCATTCCCTTTCTTGTATATGTACTAATACTCTTCTTTCAACAGGAGTAGGTAAAGGTAAAAGATCCGAGTTTGTTTTTTTGGCACCATCTCTTTATTACGTGACCTAATCCTAGTCAGTAATCTATAATGCTCTAAGACTTCTTTTATTCAATAAGTATAAAAATGGGATAAGAGAAAGTTTTTTCATTTATTGGCTCTCAATTTCTTCAACAATTCCCTCAACTGTGATGCATTTTAAGCTAAGTAACTCATAAAGGGGTAGAGTGTGGGTAGACTTGCACCTTTAACGATTACAAAGTAGGTTAGATTAGGTTGCATGGGGGGTGCAGCCACAAGTGGCAGCACCTCACTCGGATCTCAAGGATCCATTGTGCTCCCCGGGAAAACAGAGGATGAGGAAATGGTAGGGTTGAAGAGGTAGAGGGTTGGGTTGGTTTGGCGATTACAAAGTAGGAACAGTGGGATAGTAGGAACCGCTTTTACTACTCTATTTGATTTATCAACACCGTTGTATTCCAGTGCCACAAATCAGTAAGGATACGACTTGCTATAATAAATTCTACCAAGGGAACTAAGGATAAAAAATAATCCTTTTGCCTTAAATTAACCCCTGCTCAGCAGTCCTTAACCCAAGTCTCTTTTTTCTTTATCTCATTCCAAAATTATGGGACGCCTTCAATTTTATTCTATGACCGTGCAAAATAGTGCCAAAGGAGCTTGAACCGTTTAACTTGTAAGCCATGTAATGCTTAGCCGAAGGTCTTATTTTCCTTCAATAAAAAGCTTGAGTGTATGTTTGTGTGTTGTTCTATACTAACTGCGAGGGTAGGTTAGTGAACCCGAACCAACGAGCGATTTATAAGATAACTTGAATTTTTCTGTTACTCTAACCTACGACAAAACACAAGAAGGTCGTATTTATGAGCACTGAAATTGCTCTTTTCGGATAACTGAAATGAGACCCGCAAACCCAATTTCGATCCCCGTACTCACTATCCATCCTCTAATACAATAAACCATTCCCCACAATAATTGCAAATGTGTATTTCGAGAGGATGCCTCTGGGACCCAGTCTAGTCGAGTGAGCTTTTATCAAAACTATGTTTACATTTGAAAAAAGGAAAACAGCAATTTTTTCCAGAGGGAATTGGTTACAGCCGCCAGTTTTGGCTGTCCGTGCGTCGCGTCGCGTTGCGTCAGTCGGTTCGATACTGTGCATACTTTTGGGCGTATTCATTTCAAATTCTAAGTAGAGCTCGATCCAAATTGGTAATATCAATTAGCTTCCTATTAATAAACTAAACGTCTGGGTTAAAATAAAAAAAATCTTTAATAACGATGACTTTGTGGTTCAGTTCAGAAAATAAATAAACAAGAGACCAAAGGAGAGCTTTCTGGGAAAGGAGCGTCAATTACGTTAATGGACCGGGTCGAGGATATGGTGACCAAGGACACCATCGAAACCGAACCACTCCTTTGTTTTGTTTTTAGTGTACCTATTTTTTTCGGGATTTCTCGTGTGTGTGTGGTGCTATACTCTACCATTACAAGGTTTGGTTCAGGCACCCAACGGTTTTTGATATTTTTTTGTGACACTGTTTGTGCGGGTGGCAGAGACGAGAGTGAATATATATCAATTATTAAAGGGGGAGCATTTTCGTTGGCTTCAATTTGAGTAAATTTTCACCACCAATCTCTTTTTTTTGTTTCATTTTTTGTTCATGGAAAGACAACGTTGCCGGCAGCGACTATTGTTAGAGTGAGAGTTGAACGACATGCACTCCAAAGTTTGATGAAATTGTTTTTATTTTTTATTAAGTTACATAAAATTCGTTTTTTGACGAGCCATGAAAAACAAATCGATCAGGCGCGCTGTGCTTACTTGATTGAATTTTGAAAATTAATTAAAAACAGTTTTTAACATCTAAGGGCAAAACACATGCAGACATGTTTATACAATTCACTTATTTCAAGTGGTATTGGACGCTTCTGG
Source organism: Melanostoma scalare (assembly GCA_949752695.1). Classification (NCBI taxonomy): domain Eukaryota; kingdom Metazoa; phylum Arthropoda; class Insecta; order Diptera; family Syrphidae; genus Melanostoma; species Melanostoma scalare. The sequence continues at coordinate 48,191,144 of OX456986.1, forward strand.
CAAACAAATTGAACAACTGTTGTTTCGAACAATTTTTATTGGATGGAAATTTCATTCCAAAGTTAGTTTCCTATTTTGCAGGTTCGTAGATACCGCAGGAGAAAGTTTCACATATTCTCGCGGTTTCAACAAAAAGTATTCAGGAGCAAAAAAGTTGATGTTATTTTTCAAAGGAACTTGAAATAAGTAAATTAAAAAAGGTAAACAGGGTCTAGTGCTTTTCTATCAGCCATGACTTTAAAAAATAGCGGTTTTCTTGTAATAGGTAGACATGCTAATTTCTACAACTCGCGAACCAATTAAGTGACGCCATTAGACTAGTACTAACAGCAGTTTATTGGGTCTTGCACTCATCCATATAAATGGATTAGATAGATTGTTTTATCTACTCTGCCTTCTTGTATACAAATAATTTCTTCTAGACAAAAAATCTGGTAAATGTGAGTGCAGATAACGTGACGAAGAGCAAAATAATAAATGAATAAATATGGTTTCGCAACAGAGCGAGGAGTCCAAGGGCCAAGCGCATTTATCACAAAGATGCTTTGTGAGGATCTGAGAGGAGCTACAGTTTTTGCCGATTCTGAACGGCTAATCGAAAAGCGCATTTCGTGACAATGAAGCTACTATCGTAGGACTTACCAGTTTCTCACGATTGACATCGGCCTTGTCACTAACAGGCATCGGTTCTATTTAGGACACCGCAATTAAGTAGAGTTCAGCGCTGTTGGTGGTAAGATGGAGGACAGTCGTTCGCACAATCGCGTGTCATTTGTTAATTGTTCGGTTGAGTCTTGTGGCTGTATCAGCCGACTATCCTTGTAACTATTTTGTTTCGTTTGCTTCGTTCTGATGCGATTATTCGGCCCCGGAATTCTTATAAAAACAAAGGTGGTTACAATAGAAAAACATTTTTTATTTTATGTTGGGCCTAGAACCTCGACATCAACAGACCTAACACGAGGTCTTCCCCTTCCGCGATTTCCCTACAATGTGCTTTCGATAACCCGACGAGCCGGAGCGTTGGTATCTATCAGTTCTACATGGCCAACCCATTGTAGCCTCGCGATGCTTATTCTTCTAGCTGTGCCCACTGCCCATGTCGCGGTACAGCTCATACAGCTCGTTGTTGTATCTTCTGCTTACACCAAAATCTTTCGCCATCTATTTCGATTTCGGACGAGCTCTCCAGTTTTGCGCTCTAAGTCGGTTGAGGTCTTCTTCCACTTATTTGTGTTACATAAGACGGGGTCTTCTCCTTCAGCGATTTCACTGCAATGTGTTTTCGAAATCCCGTCGAGCCGGACCGTTAGGGTCCATCCGCTTTACATGGCCCAACCATCGCCGTAGCCTTGCGATGCCTACTTTTCTAGCTGTTCCCATGTCGCGGTTCAGCTCATACAGCTCGTTGTTGTGTCTACTTGTCCACACATTGTCTTCGCATAGGGGATCAAAGATCATTCGGAGTATTTTTCTTTCGAAACGACCAAGGGTTTCCTCTTCTGCTTTAGATAAGGTTCGTGCTTCTGCGCCGTATAAGAGGACTGCGATGATCAAGATTTTATAAAGTGATACCAGCATTTTCTTTTTGCCAATTCTTAACGATTGGCAAAAATTATTCTCCGTTTGATCTCCGCACTGATGTTGTTTTCCGTGTCTTTAGCGGATCCTAGGTAGACGAAGTCCTGTACTACCTTGAATTCATGTCTGTCTATTGTGACGTTTTGTCCAATTCTTTGATTTACGAGTTTTGCAGGGATGCCGAAACTCAACATGGCTCTGTACAGCTCGTCTCTGTAAATACTGTCATTCTCGGGTTTTTTCTAAGATCTGCTTATTACTCTATGATTGCGAGGGTCTCTGGCATACGATACTTAGGTTCCATTCATCGGGCATACTTTCGTCCGACCATATCATGCAAATCAGCTGATGTATACTCGTTTCCAATTGATCTCCAGCTGATTTAAGCTTGGCGTCAAGGACAACTGCGCCTTCAATTACATGTTGATTTAATTCTTACAAATTGGAGTTACAGCTCATATTCGAAGAGTTTATTTCGTCTAGGCTGACGGTGATATCCACAAAAAATAAATAAAAAAATAAATAGGGTGGCGCTACAGAGCGAGGAGCCCCTGGGCCTAGCGCATTTCTCACAACCATGCCTTGTAAGGGAACGGAGGGGACCTACAATTTTATGCCGGATCCGAACGGCTAATTGAGAAAGCGCTTTTCATGGCATGAATTTACTAACGGAGGACTTGCCAATTCCTCGCGAAAGGCGATACCCGGGAAAAAACATTTTTGCGCCTCTGCTGGGATTCGAACCTCGAACCTCTGGGTTAGCAGGTGGACATGCTAACCATCGCACCACGGGTACCAGGGGTGATATCCACATACTCTTTTAAAATTTTAAAATGGGGGGTGCGTATACTTCTAACACTAGATTGAGCCGCACGACTTTGTTCGTTTAGCTTGAGTCCGTTTTTGGAAGTTTTGACATGCAGGCTATACTTACCAATTATATTTCCTCCTTCCTTAGGTCTACGTTATAATCGCTTTGAATGATTTTCACGTAATGTATATTGCTCATATGTTTCTTTTTGGAGCTTGTAGAAACAATTTTTGAAACTACGTTTTTCTCTTTGAGGGCCTTAGCGAATATTAGGGTTGTGTTGCCGAACTTAGCCCTGATGCGGATAGTCATTATATGCTCATTTGCTGGATTTTGGCTCATAAACTAATCCCCGAGTTTTCATTTAGCCACAAATCCTGACCCAAATAAACGTTGTTTCTGATGTGTGTAGCAGACGCTATAGTAGATGTCATCTACTCATCTTCTTTATGGTTGGCCCATTCCTTCGCATTTATTTTTGGAATCCCCTTGAACATAAATGGCCTAATAAACGGCCCCTATCACAAGGACCGTCGTAACACTATCGGAATAATACGAATAAGAAGAAGGCAGAATCACAGATGACCTCTTAAGCTTTTTCCTAATTGGAGTTGCATTGCCCGAGCGAACTATGAACTTCGGTTGGTCGCGTTGCTTATTGGTAGTGCTACCACAATACGTGTCCTCATACCAGTCGCAGGATGCTCAAAAGATCGCGCGACCAGGCTACAGAAATGCCATCGTGCGACTATCTTCTGGTTCTGTGCTTCTTCATAATTGGAATGTGCTGTGTTGATTGTAGCAAAAGTTATTTCTAGGAGCGAAGATGTTTCGTTTATATGTATTTGGAAATCTATACTTATCTACGTATGAAGAACCAATTATACAAAAAAAGAAAAACGTCAAATGAAATATATAAAACACGGTTAATTTTATTTTTTTTATTTTTATTGGCTAAATATTAGTTCTTACATGTTTATATATATTATATTAGTTCTTAATATGTTTACATATAAGAAATAACTTATAGCCTAAATGGTTTGGCGTTATGCCGTCTACCAGATTCACGTTCATTCATTAAACTTCAAGTTAAATTTCAACAAAATACAAGTTAAATTTTTTTTAAATTGCATTGAATTATAGGTTCTGGTTCTGGGTTCTGTAGCGCAATAAGTTTACGATGAATTTGTAAAGCAAATTCCATCCACACCATTCAAAATATTCAATGCCACTTCCATCTCCAGAGTATTTGCTCCAAAGTATATCCTTCTTGGCTGACAAAAAATTGGGCATTTCGCAATGAAATGGAACACATCTTCTCTTTCTTTTAGATTGCAGACGCTACATTCAATAGGCAGGTCAGTTCGATGTTGTATGAAGTTTAGGTTAGTGAGCTCTCCTCGTATTTTAAATAGTACATTTATTTTTTCAATGAAATTTGTATTCAATAAGTTTTTTCATGCAGATAGTACTTGAGTTTGCTATAGTACATGCGATATTATGATGACTGAGCTTCATTAACTGAGTCGAAGAGTAGATTACCTATTTTTTCAATAATTTTAAAGAGCGTATTTTAACCCACAATTTCTTGCAATGCTTTCCCATTCTATAACACAAATACTTCTCCTCGTAAGCATGTAGGAAAGTACGATTTTTGATAGTCTTCTCTCATCCATTCCCATAACTTTATTCACATAGTCGAAACGCAATTTGAGCGTTTCCAAAAAGATTGGTGGCATTCCTGTCTCTAAGTAAATCATGTAATTTGGTGTGCTGTTTGGAAGTTTGAAAACTCTTTTTATACAGTATCTATTACAAATTTCAACAGTAGAAAATGAGCGTCCTCATCCGCATCCCCATACTTGAGCTCCATACATCATGATAGATGTTGCAGTTGCACGGATGATTTTTTGGTTTCGAAGAATGGTTTAAATATTTGTTACCAATACATCTATCCCATATTGAACCGATCGCAAGTTTTGCTTCAGGTAATTTGGTTTCAAAATGCTTTTTCATATTAAAGTTTACTTATACTCTCTTAGTCTCTTACAGCATCTATTGGTTCTCCTTCATAATTCCATTGATCATTTCTTGAGTATCTCCCGCCACCATTTCTGTATATCATCATTTTCGGTTTTGTTAGATTAACAAACAAGTTCCATTTTCGGCAGTACAGTGCCAGTCTGTTTAACTTAAGCTGCATGCTAGTGACGGTTTCAGAAAGGATATCAATATCATCGGCAAACATTAATGCAGGAATATTTGTTGTACCTATTTTGATACCTTCTCCAATATTATCAGTTAAGTCATTGATAAATAAGACAGACAACAAAGAACTCAGAATGCATCCTTGTTTTACGCCCATCGTGGTAGAGAATTCATCTGAGACGCTGTTTCTATCCCATACCATAGCTGGGGGTCGATTCTGTAACTGTGAAGCTGTGAAGTGATAAAAATTATTTCATTTCAGTCTTCACAGAATTACCTTTTTCAAATTTAAAGTTCACTGACAGATTCTTTTGTGATAAAAAATAAATTGTCATGTGAAGAAATTTTGACGTTTGTTTTCATTTTTTCACAGAACGGAAATAGAATTCGCTGTGAAAATGTGATATTTTTTATCCACTTCACAACTTCACAGTTACAGAATCGATCCCCTGGAGTTATCTTCATATGTACAAAGCCTTTATTTTTATCATTGCTTGAGATTCCGATCGACTATAGTTTATAGATAAGTGCTTCTCGTGGTATGGAATCAAAAGCTGCACGAAAGTCTACAAACAGAGTGTTCAACTTTTTATTCCTTTTCATGTATATCTCCGCAATATTCATAAATGTAAAAATTTGGTCGAATGTAGAGTAAGTAAAACCCGGTTTAGATTTGGCGAGTTCCACCACTTGTACCCAGAGCTCAAAGCCAATAAGATGTTTTTTACCAATACACTAGAGTGTCGCCATTGACAATTAATTACATTCGTTCCATTTTCACTTGCTATTTGCTAAGAGCAACGCGACGAAAATCAAACTGGTTGGTTTTAAGCAATTAGACTATTTTTCGTGGCGTCGCGTCGCGTCGGTCGCACCTTGATAGGGACACTCCCCTACGAGCATGCAGTTTGATTATGAAAAGCTTCAATGATAAAGCTCCAACGAACATATAACAAACATGAGCGACCGTGCCACCCCATCGCGCGACCGCTTCACTGTGTTGGTAAGGACACACAATAGGGTTATTGTTGTTTGATATTTTGATCGTCCGATGCAACACCCGTCGCGTCGCTCGTTGTTCGGTCGCGCGTTGGCTGCCAATTAGGATATTGGGTTATTTAATGTTTTGCCACGAAATTTGCTACTGTTAATAAAGATTCGGCACGTTCTAAATATCAGTTGCAAAATATTCGTTTTGACATTTCATTCTTTTTTGGGATTCGCAGTCAGAAATTGCTACGACGACGCCGACGATGGGCCTTGTGATAGGGCTGAGTATATTATAGCAACTCATTCATTGTTTCTGCTTTTATACTGTTGAAGTTCACCGTTGCAATATCTGAGCGCCGGCCGCGCCGCCAAGTTGACACAAATCAGAGCCTTCTCGAATGGATCATGGTAAACAGATAGCTTGAGAACCGGAGTTCCACTTTTACTTCACTCATACCAGTTGCTGTCTAATCGAACTTAGTGTTAAATTTAGTGGGAATACAGAAGTCGCTCCAAACGGCCCCAATCAGGCCAGTCTTACTCTATACCTCTATACCAAATACCTATTGTTTTATCTGTCAGGTTTCTTGCTATAAGTTACTTCATTGCCGGTGTGCTTGGCTTGAAGCAAAACTTCTAAAGTTCCATCAAGAACAATTAAACTGAAGTCCAAGATGATTGGGAAGTCTACACAATTCTTTGGTTTCTCATAAAGTTCAGTCGCTTAGTTCTTAGCGAAACCGCTCAGCTTTCAATTTTGTTTTTCTAATTTGACCGGTCTGTTGCTTTGCCGCTTTGGACATGGCTGTGCTCTTATTCAGAAGGTTAAGCTTGCGTGTAAGTCAGTCGATTTTTAGTGCCGGAGTTCTTCAACTCTTTTTATATTGCCTTGATCTTTTTTATTCAGTAAAATAAGAAAACTTCAAGGAGCGCTTTTCAAGGCTGTAGCTAATAAAAGGGAATAAACCTTTAGCCTTTCAATGGCCTAGTTAGTAGGTGCTTGGTATTTTCAAGGCTACATGGTTTGACTTCAACCAAATAATGACAATTGAACCGAAAACTGGCTTTAAATTTATTATATTTGCTATTCAATTATCTGAAAGGTAATCGAAAAATGTTCATGCGTAAGATTATCAGCTTGTCACAAACAATCACATCAGAGACCCCTCACATAACACTTCCACAACAGAATCCATTTAAGTTTATCCATTTCGACATTCGATGAACATACCCAAATCGACACAGGGATATCTTTATGTAGGCGTTGGGTTGTACCTTTCTCATTTACATAAATTCCACATGTCGCTCAATAAACATGCACATCCACTTTCCTAGTCCTCACTTCATTTGCCTAATTTTCTTGAAAGTTTGCTTTTGTTTTTTGTCCCAAAACTATGCAGAACATCATTGCCAATCGAATTATTGAAATATTTTGTATATCATATAACCTACTCCGCTAGGGAAATAAATGCGGTCTTGAGGGTCTTCGAATAATGATCCTCCTTCACCTTGAGTGCTACTCTACTGTCACTTTAAAAGTGTGCAAAAAGGCAAAGCCTTGTTGTCCCATCAGAACAACGACAGAAGCAAGAGACACAAAAGAAACAAAAGCAAGGGGCTTTGATAAAATTGAATAAATTTTATTTCACCATACAAAAATCGACCTAATCAATAATTCAAAATACGATCCCACTATGATAGGAGCCTACGTATATTTCAATGGGGGTTATAGAAAACACAGACCTAAACCTCTGTCTGAACAAATATCGAACAAATAAAGTAGATGACAAAACGTGGTATCTCACCAGTGAGTGTGCAGATCGAGGAGAGCACACTTCAGAAGACAGACACTTAGATTCAGTCGAAGTACAATTGTTATTGGTTTGCAATTTGTAGAATAGGCCAATTGCAAGAATTCAAGAATCCAAATTACCGATTTATTTCTATGTCTTGAAATTGGCTCATCTAAGATGTGACGTCTTATTATTTTTAATTAAAGTAAGTGTGACCAGCAGTGTACAAATAATAAAAACCATTTTTTAAGACCTACCTTTAAATTGTCGTCAAGGGAAAGTTGAAGCAACAGACCGTGGCAGTTTCCGTGTCGTAGTGTCTGGCATTTCAAACTGTTACCTGGGAGTTCGAAGTTCAAATCCCAGACACATTCATTTTTTCCACGAGTTTCACGTTTTCTTAATAATAAGTTTGAGATTAGTGAAACTGCCACGAAAAGACCCTTGTCACTTAGCCGTTCGGAATCAGCAAAAACTAGTTGGTCCCCTGCATTCCTGGAGCCTAACTATGTAACTCTTATCTACTTTCAAATCAATCGATAATCATTTTTGATACAGCTTTTAACTTTCCACTAAAACTTGCGTATTTCGCTAAAGCTTCCCATTTACTCCTACGTCCTTAAGAAGTACGTAGAAGGACTTTCGGGCATTCGAACACTTTTACTGTAGAATCGAGTTACAAAGTAGCCTGACGAGGTATGGTTGAGAGAAATGCGCTATGCCCGTGGGCTTTCCAAACTCTGACCGTGCACAGAGTGGCTGCGTTATGAGTGAAAGGCCTAGTGGGGCTATTTGGTCCACTAGATTTATTCAGAAGTATTTCCGAGAATACTTCATGAATATGATCACCCCAATTACTTATGAGAAAAAGCTGCTTACTAGCCGCTTCTTACTACTATTAGCAGCGGGCAGCTTGGTCGTACAATCGACTTCTGCTTCCAGCTTCTACCAGCCAACAGCGACTTCTCCTTTCATACCTTGCTTTGAAAGTTTGTAACTTGTTTCTTAACCTCTGAAGAAAAACTTTTAAACTAACACGTTTAGTTGTATTTTTATGTGTTGGCAAGTAGCAGCCGCTGCATGTTGCGCAAAGGCGCTCTCTCACTTGGTTTTTTGGTATTGTCAAAATTTGTAGATCACCTCCATTCCTATGAGGGTATGGTTGAGAGAATTACTCTAAGCCCCTTAACTCCTCGACTATCATCTCCTTTTAACTTGAAGATAAGAATTGTGGGGCATCTTAATCCCATCTTTTTCCAAAAGCCATATGACATCTCCTCTGGCCGAGCACCTTTGCCTTTATTTGAGAACCTTTTCGAATGCGATGTAGGGTTCTTTTCAAACGCTGTATCTGTTTCAACAGAACATAGGGTTCAGCTTCTGAAAAGTGCTTTCGAAGATCTTTTCGTTAAAGAGACTAACTCAGCACTGTCGCCAAAATGTCCAGAGTTTCGACTTCATCCACAAAAATCAGTTATTGGGCATTTTTAAAGAACTTCACCGAAAGAAACATCAGAACGTTTCTAAGTGGCTATGGTGTCCTTGTCGTATTATTTGTCCGTTACGTGGGAGGTTGATGGTCGAGTCTCAGCAGAAAACAGTAAATGTTTTTTTCCAACTACGCGAATAGTTCGCAAGTCCTCCGATGGTAAATTGCCATGAAAGCGCTTTTTCGATTAGCCGTTTGGAATGGCAAACAATTATAGGTCCTTCTATTCCCTCACAAAGGCAATGGTTGTGAGTAATGCGCTAGGCTCCCCAGCCTCCTTGGTCTGTTGCGCCTCTCTTTGTATTTATGCTTACATATAAGCTGCTATTTTGAAGATGGTTACCTTTTATTAAAGTTGTATTTCATGAATAGCTTGGTTTGCATCAGCTGCAAAGATAGAAATTTCTTCTAGGTCCCGATGCTGCATGCCCACCATACTCTTGGCGTTGGGCGAATTTCTCTTAAGTTCTCATTCCCAGCAGGTCTTTTCATCTTTACTATTTGGACCACGCTTTGAAAGCCGCTTTCTTCTTGTTACTGCTATGGCTTCATCATTCCACCACTATGTTTCTTAGGGTGGTGTTTGAAACCCCTGGCAATCGTTTGGGCAACTTTATGATGTTCTCTCTGCATTGTGTACATGGCGTTGCACAGATATTTTTGCATATTATTCAAAATGAGTTGGATCCCATTTCGTTTTTCGAATTGATACATTTGATTTTCTTAGCAGCCCTTGTTGCTTGATTTCCTTCACCGTCTCTACTAAAAATTCCGTCAGAAGAAGACTGCCTCTCCCAGTATCACTTTTCAGTCTTACAGTCGAGGTTTTTGGCTACCAAATTGTAGTCAATTTGGGTTTCATTTCCAACCCTCCTGTAAGTGACAAGGGGTCGGTGTTATCTCATGGTGTGTATTAGAGATGTATTCCTACTCGTTCGGAATAAAATAGTAGGTCTTTGAAATACGTTGGGCTTCAAGGTCTTATGGCTTTGAGGCGCCACAGAACTTATTTCTTAATTTAAGGATATATATATGGTAGTGGTCATAGTCCTCGGAAGCTTTTCCAACATGCCTGTTCAAGTCGCAGTCAAGAAACAAAAACTTTTCTATATTTAGATATCCTTGTAAGTATTGATTGTTATATTCTTGTTGCCGAAGTGAGTCTTTATTCCCTCGCTCGCATTGGTTTTGGAGAACATATATGGACTGACAATATTCCACTCCTTTCCTTACATCGTCAAGTGGTCTCTGGTTTCGAAAAAGGACGACACGCTGAATGTTACTCTTTTTGAAGGATACCATCTCGTCTTTACAATGAGCGATTCCACAGATAAATGTTTTGTAGGATTTTGTCTTCACTTTTAGTCATTTCTTTTAGTTCGAAGCTTCAACCATTCATACTCCCAACGATCCAAATTGTGACTCTTAAACCTTGTCCAATTCGTCTCATTATTTTGCTAGTCCCTGGAATCTTTGTAGTTTAAAGCCGAGCATTTCTTCTCGGTCCAGGATCAGTAATTATATCGTTCTCCCTTGCAGCTACATGAACTGGGTATACTCTGATCATTTTTTCGTGTGCGAATTGACCAACATACACAGCTACTTCTAACTTTTTGCTGAAGATTCCTCTTTTTTGGAATTCTTCTCACGACGGTTTTTCTCTAAAAGCGCCAAAACTTGTTGGACTTACCTCTTTTGTCTTTTATCTTGATCCCCATGCTGAAATCGCTTGTGTTTTTACCTCCACGTTTCAAAGACAAGACGCTCCATCACTACATCGCTATTTCGCAAAAGCAATACAGTGATGAAGAGTCTTGTGTTTTTTTTAGATAAGAAGTTCAATTGATCCCCTTTAGATTATTTTCATTTCTCTTAGAATCGATGGTGAACACAAATTCCAAAGTTACCACGGTCACACTGCCCTAAGCTTTTAAAACTCACAATATTTAGTCTCGGCCAATTATTTTGGCATCCCATTACTTCTGTTCATATCTTTACCGTTCAGCAAAGATAAAGGCAAGAACTTTTGAATTGAAAACCATTTATGAATTTCCGTCATCAAGAAGACAACCTCCATTTGCCTTTAGGGTATTAAGTTTAGAATTTTTCACAATATAGAACGAGAACAAAGAGGCCTAAATCCTCTTCCCCCTTTCGCACTGTAATTACTAAAATTTAAATTTTCCTTCGTTGAAAATGGCTGGAAATTGTGAGCTTTTGCGAGACAAAAGCCATTCATACTAAAGGTCTAATAATGGTTACATTAGTTTATTGTAGCCAGTGGCGGATCTAAGATGTTGCCTCAGGGGTGTTAGAATTATAAATTTATTTTATGAAGCGGTATTCCCTGTTATATCCTAAGCCTTCTTATAGCACTCAAAGGCTCCCTTGGGTTGGGAAACATAGAACCCGTAAACCACCGGTATAAGTCCGCTACTGGTTGTCGCTTCTCTAAGATTGCTGTTTTGGGTTATTCAGGGTCGGTCGCCAAAGAAGGAATTTAATTCCTTTATCGATTTGATATATAAGATGTGACTAATTTTTTATTTTCTCTTCCTTTTTTTTTTTGTTTGTGAGCACCCACATTGAAAATCAAGCACAGGGAATGGGAAGAAAGTTTAAGTCGGTCTTTACTTTCCAACGACGAATTGATACCATTGAACACAAGCCTTTTAAGGTTATAAATTGAGTAGGCAGATGAAAGGAAATATTGGCATACAGCAGAAACTTTTTGCTGTAGTTGTATAGTCTTTATAAAGTCTTGGCGTTTGTCCCTCTTTGTAGGTCATCAACAATATTATAAAGTTTGCTTTTGATTCAAAGTTAGGTGGAAGTATGGGCTTACGAAAAATGACATCCCAAGGGATGCTTGAATTGGTATAGCATTTGTATATTTTGCAACAGTTTAAAAGTATTCTGAAGTTAGAAATATTGTGAAAAGGATCTTTCTTCTTCTTTAGTTATCTTTCCTCGTTTCGAAAATTACAAAAAATTAAAAGTTATTCAACATAAAATGGGACTCGTTGTAATTTGTCTATGAAATGGGATTTGTAATTCCCCTTGGTGTCCTTTTTTTAATAGATTCATCGTGTGAATGTGTGCGATGCTGTTTCGCAACTTTCTCTTGGAATTTTTCTCCGTTTTCTTCAAGAAAAAGTGTAATTAAATGTTGTTGGTGGATATTAATGCAATTTAAACCAAACTTAAATGAAAGGGTAGCTATGTGGCTTTTAAAAGAATTTACTTGTTGCAAAACATTTCTTTATCAACGAGATTCTTTTATGGTTATTATAAGGAATAAAAACTTTTGCTAATCAAATCCTTGCAAAAAGCTTTTCTTTGAAAAGAAAAGCAAAAAAAGAAAGGATAAGAAGGTAAGTCGTGATTGCCGCTCGTGGAACTTTTAAATTGAAAGTGTTTGTCGAAGTGTGACTTTTTTGTTGTTTCACTAAAAAAATGTTTGTCATTTAGTTGGATTTAAAAAAAATAAAATTAAAAATTTAGACATTGTTCAAGTTCAAAATTGAATCACAATACTCCCATTACTTTGTTTTCGTAATTTTTTTTCGAATTGAAACCGTACAGTGAATCGTCTTGTCTTTTTTCAATTGATTAAATGATTAGAACACAACAAAGTAATTTAGTGAAAAGAGAATAAGAATTCTTCTGAAGTGAGTATTTATTTTACTAGTTACTAGTTAGTTAAAGGAATAATGAAGGAAGTAATATAAGTCAGACATTCTCGAGTATCCTTTTCTCGTTCCTTGTTTTCTAAATTGTATTGTGTTACAATGGTGCCCGTTGCTTAATAGTAAGCATGTCTGCCTTGGAAGTTCGAGGTTCGATTCCCAGAAACTCAAAATTGTTTTTTCATGGTTAGCACCTTTCGTTTGATGCAGGTTAGTCCTCCGATATTGTATTCATTGCCATGAAAAACACTTTCTCGATTAGCCTTTCGGAACCGGCAGAAAATTATTAGTCCCCTCCATTTCTTCGAATGGCATGTTTGTTAGAAATGCGCAGGCTACTCGCTCAATCGCGCCACCCTATTTATTTCTAGTTTTACTTAATTCATTACTTCATACGATTTCCACAAAGTGAACTTCCGCAAAATTAATGATTATCTCAGTAGAACTCACTTTAATTTTGATAATCTAACTGTAGAAGATGTCACATCCGCGTTCTACAGAGAAATACATTAAGCTTTATCCCTCTTCGTTTCCCTTTCTAGACTTAAAACTTCTTCTACTTCCCCTCCGTGGTATAGCCATAAGCTCCGTACTCTAAGAAATAAAAGGAACAAATTGTGGACAATCTTCTCTTCTAATCGATCTTCTACTGACTATTCAGCTTACCTTGGCTCTTACCTACACTTCTGTGAGCTATTCAACACCCTTTACCAACGCTATTTAATCGAAATGAAATCTAACATTATAAATGACCCTAAGTCTTTTTATAAATTTGCCAACCACAAAAGAAAATCTGACGGGTACCTACCCTTCCTCCCTTTCCTTCAATAACGAAACCTTATCCGATGCTTTCGCCGTAGCAAACTATTTCGCAAATTACTTCAAACAGTCTTTCACGGGTGATTCTTTTGTTCCTGATTCAGATTATTTCTCTTTTTTACCGAATTTTTCTTTTGATTCATTCCTTCCACGTTTCTTTGACTCCCATCTAATTGAAGAAAATTTAAATCATCTAAATGATGAGTATATTCCTGGCACCGATGGTATACCTGCCATATTATACAGATCCGCCTTATCCAGCCGCTTTCTAGCTACATCCGGTGTTCCCCAAGGCAGCCATTTAGGCCCTCTCCTCTTCATTCTCAGTATTAACGACATTGAAATGATCATCAAACACTCCTCTATCTCTCTCTATGCGGACGATACTAAGTTTTACCGGATCATTTCTTCAACTGAAGACATGACCTCGACAATTTTTCAATATGGTGCTCCAAAAACTGCCTTAAGCTAAATGTTTCCAAGTGCCAATCAATAACCTTCTCGCGTAAAAGCACCAAATCTCCTCCCCGTCTCTATATTCTAAACGGTCAAATCATTTCCACCGTTGAGGTGATCCGGGACCTTGGGATTATTTTCGTGAGCTGAATTTCCTCAAGCATATCGACGATATAATCCTTAAGGCAAATTCAGCACTTGGCTTCGTGAAACGATGGTCCAAAGAATTTGTAGACCCTTACGTAACCCGATCCCTTTACATTTCATTTGTTCGTCCACTTCTTGAATACGCTTTTCAAGTCTGGTCGCCTTTCCAACAAGTGCACATTGCCAGAATTGAGAGCATACAACGCCGTTTCCTCCGTTTTTCGAGGTCTTAATTGGAGTAATCCCCTGATATTTCCTCCTTATCAAGCCCGAATCAAAATCCTAAACCTTAATACGCTAAAAGATCGAAGAGAAATATTTGACGTTCTCTTCATTCACCGAATCTATCTATAGGTATCAATGACTGTCCAGCCCTTAACGAATCCATTTTTTTAAATACTAACCCTCGTAACACCCGGAATCCCCGTCTCTTCTATCTTCCCATCCGTCGAACCTCTTACGGCTCCAATGAACCCATCTCCCGAATGCTGAGGAATGTCAACTTCCACTCCTCTTGTTTTCACCTCAATATAAGAACTCCCTGCCTGAAACTTCGTCTCCTAAGCCCTCCAACTAGTTAGTAAGTCTTAGCTATTAAGTTTCTTAGTTTGTAAGTTCATAGCTTATATTAAGCCTAATAAATGGGGGTTTTGCCCCCACCAAAATTAAATTAAAAAATTAATTTCTCCTGTTGTAGTTTCACTGTCCCTTAGCATCTCGAAGCAAGAAGTAAGTTGAAGGTCATCTCCAACTCTCACAGAATAAGGTTGAGAGAATAAATGATGGCTTGTCATTTCTGTGCTACCCTATTTACAGAGTGTGCCCTAATTCGTGTGCGAATTTTTGGGATGTTATTCTTGGTGATATTCTAAGAATAAAATAGTTTTACTGTAGAGTCCGTTTCTTAACGTTGACTTCACTTGTTGACAATTTAAAAAGAAAGCTAACTTTGGTCTACTCTGACTCATGTAACGTTCGAGTTCTCTCTCAGTACTCATTGCAAAGACCTTACTTGGATTTTATTTTTTAGTAGAAATACTTGATAATATCTAAAATCAAACTGTATTAAAATTGGGCTGATATGGTTTAAGGGTTGTCTATTTTCCATTTTAAAATTTTTTCGCCGATCAAAGTTTTGACTTTGAGGCCACTTATTTTTTCAAATCATATTTCAATAAAATACTTAAGAATCAGTCTTTGAAGTTGGCAACTATTTTCGTTGAGGAAGGTGGAGTAGGGTATAAAGAAAACTTTACGATGCGTTAAATGCGGGGAAGGAGGGTCTATTGACAATTTCTTTTAAGGAAATATTCATACTTCCCCGTGTGCCTGGCTCTTAAAGGTTGTCATGCCGGCTAAGACTCCAAAAGTTTCTCATTGATCTCTCTCCTCTTGAGTCGGGACCACTTGCACATTTCTTCGAAGAAGAACGGGTGGGGATGTCCTTGTCAAGGTGTCGGTTTCTAGTTCCTCATCTATCTCTTTTTGTTTCTTTGTTTTCAGAATCTGCATTAATACGTGCTAATTCGTTTCCAACTTTCTTTGTCTGTCAGCTTCATCATCTTCTGATATTATTTTGGTTCTGGATACTTCTTTTTTTTTCTCCTGACATGACGGCGATATTATTATCTCCTACACTCGAACACTGTGTGATAAGCGCCGTCTGTCAACAAATCTCCGAATTGGCATGAAGGACTTATTCTTTTTCAAATTTTGTGCAGTAATGCCTTGAAATACCCGTGTCCGATGCGAAACTGTTTGACGTAGTAGTTCACTTCGCCGTGTATCCTGTTACTTCTTTCTTTTGGGTTTCCCATCACCCAACCAGTTCAGCAACCTCTGCTTTCCGACTCCCATCATTCCTGCCACTTCTGCTGTGTAAGCGCTTTTGTGTCTGTATGTTACACGCTGACTTCAGCTTTGTTTTCGTGTATGTATTTTCTTTGTGCTGCAAGGAAATCAATTGTGAAGACACCTCCAACTACAAGAACCAACGTGATAGGAAGAACAAAGCGAGCAGTAACTGGTGCATTCACTACTATGGAGTCAGCAGCAAGCCAAATGGGGCTGAAAATAAACGAGGACAAGACGAAGTATATGCTATCATCAACAAAAGTCCAATCCCACCACCGACTTGGTCAAAATGTCACCATTGACAGGTATAACTTCGAGAGGTAGTCAGTGAATTTGTCTACCTGGGCACTGCTGTAAACTCAGCCAACAACATCAGCGCTGAAATCAAACGCAGACTAACTCTTGCTAATCGCTGTTTTTTTGGGTTAAATAAGCAATTGAGGAATAAAGCCCTATCGAGAAGAACCAAGGAGACACTATACAAAACACTCATCATCCCGGCCCTGCTATATGGTGCAGAAGCATGGACCCTCTCCCAATCGGATGAAAAGTCACTTGGAGTCTTCGAGAGAAAAGTTCTGCGTACGATTTATGGTCCTGTTTACGTTAATCGAGAAGACAACGTTTGGCGAAGAAGATACAACGACGAACTATACGAGCTGTACAGCGACATAAGCTTAGCCAGAAAAATTAGAGTCCAACGACTAAGATGGCTGGGCCATGTAGAGCTAATGGACATCAACGCTCCAGCGCGTAAAGTCTTCAACGCCAAACCAGAGGGAGTCAGAAGCCAAGGTAGACCTCATCTTCGATGGAACGACCAGGTAGAAGGAGATCTCCGCCAACTTGGAGTGCAAAATTGGAGACGGCAGGCTAGAGATCGAGCCGGCTGGAGGGGCATATTGGACAAGGCCTAGGAGCACCACGCTCTAGTTGAGCCACCTAAAGTAAGTAAGTAACTACAAGAACCGCTTACTCATACACCGCTCCTCTGATGCCAGTTGTATTCTGTAGTTTTCTTGTTCTAGTGCTTCAGACCGAATCTGTACAGTAGAATTGTGTACGTTGTTGATAGAAGAAGTTTCTATTTGCTCGCATATGGTTCACCTACATTTGCCATCAGCCTGAATAGATGGCTTGTAACTTTGGATGCACAATCAACATCCATCCGTACCTAGTCGCAAAAGCTCAGTTTCGTATTGAGCTTTATTCCCAAGTATTTTACTACTTTTTTGCTCTTTTTAACTTCGGTTTCGATGTGGAAGTCAATAACCGGGGAATTGTTTTTTTTTTGTTAGAAGTAGGTACTAATGGCGTCTTCCCATTAGCCAAAGACAACCCATGTTCCTCCGTCAAGGAATTTTTCCTTCACATCATTTGGTTAACCTTTCTCTTTGCGCATTCGGTCTCCCTTGCGGATGTCACCGCAGCAACGTCATCAGCGTATATAACTAGAATGCCTTTGTGGGAGATATTGCTGCTCCAGCTGTGATATCCTTTCGTCCTAATGTTTTGCGATAGGTAAGTTCTCGTTCTTTGAGATTATCTTTTATCATTTGTAACTGATACTCTGGAGTTTGGAATCTTCTCTCAAACCTATGAATCATATTTGACCAGCGGGCTGAATTCGGACATCGAGCGTTACCAGCAGCACGATTTTCTTGGTGTGCTGTGGAGCAGTCCTCACTATGTACTTCTCCGATTGCTCTCATTGTAAAGCTCCTCCTCCCTTGTCTTTCAGACATGTCTCCTATTCTTTAAATCGCGGCCTTAAATCACTCTCTTCAAATTTCTTCACAATTTTACCGATTGCTTCCATAGTCGGTCCATTATGACGACCACATAATCATCGCATAATGCGCGTGGTTAATTTTTAATAAATTAAACCCTTTGTTCAATCATTAAACGACCCAATATCGTGGATGGCAAAACGTTTAACAAATACTATGACACTAAACTAAATTAAATTAAATTTGAGTAAAATGCAGTAAAATGAATGACCCTGTATTTCAGAGCGAATGTTATTCCATACGCCTAAAATTCATATGTAGGTATGTAGGTTGTTGTGGGGTAACTCCGTGTTATGTTTATGTTGTCTAACCATATCCATTTTATAATCGCGACAGCTACAGAACCGCCCGGCTACTACAAATGTATGGAAACGGGGTGTCGTTTTTATCCCGACAGGAGACGAACAGGGAAAACGTTGAAGCAAATAATTTTCCTAATACTCACTCTAACATTATGTCAAATTGCCAACCCTTTGAAAGCTTTACTATGCTTAGCCGCAATGGTTTTCCGGTCCATTCAGAGATCAAAGAAGCAAAGTAAAAGACAAATAGCTATTTTAGCCTTCATTTACTGTTCCAACTTATGGGCAGATCATTACAAACTACTTCAAAAAACCAAAACTTGAAAATTTGCTAACGCCAATCGGCGGCCTTCAGACCTCAAAAACTTGCTCAAAATTAAACATTCATAATAAGTTTTATGGAGAGCAACCATCTTCTACTGTGCGTGCCGTGCCGCACACAACAATTCAATTTTGAAACTTTTCCACCATTATTTTCTTCTTCTTGATCAAATAAACACCACTTCATTTCAGTTTTCCCAATTAAGTCCATCAGTGTTATTTGCTAACCAACCATCAGAGCCTCTGGATTATTATCAAAATAATTATCCCACTTCGCTTGATTGCGCCTATATCTTCTATAAAACAAAACAAAAAAAGTAGTCAAGCCCTTCTGCACTCGGATCTTTAAACCAACTTCTCGACGGTTTGCCTCTGGAACTAATAAGTTTATAAACTTTCATCAAATTTTGACTCTCAGAATAAAAACAACACTCGCCACGAAAAGGGTTTCTTAAAAGATAACATTAAAACTTATTTAATTACATAAAAATTGTTTGGTTTCTTTCAAAAGGAAGATAGTTTACTAATTATGAATGTTATAGCACCTACAAGATGAAAGTTTGTTGCGAAACTTTTTCATATTCTGCTGCCCGAATTACTTGAAGATTCCATTATAAGGATATCCTGTAGTGTTACCAAGTAAGGGTTTGAAAGATAATTTACATTAAAAATGAAAAGTCTCTCTTCGTTGTTCTTGTTTCGTATCCCTTCAATTTTCTTATGAAGTAATAATGTCCTTGTCTTTTGTTTTGTCAACAGGTTGGCTAAAGTTTTGTGAGTTTATTCTTATTTTAAAGTTTCTTATGAGGAAAGGGTTGATGTTTTGGTTTATTGATTTCTTTTTTGTATGGCGAAATATTTGACGCTTTTTCTCAATAAAGTACTGCATTTATGTTGATAATGTTACCATTTTATAAAAACAAATTTAAGTGTTTTTTTTTGAATACTTAAATGTTCCTGTTTTCATCATTTCCTTGTACGAGTATACCTAGTCTTTCATTTTGTGGCTAACAGCTTACTTCGGATCCTTTGTCTCATTTCGTTGTTTTCCTCTTATTTTCGTATATTTCTCCGGTGGATCTTTTTTGTAAAAATAACCTAACCTTGACATTCCATATCAGGAATTTTCTTATAATGCGTCAGAGTGAATGTATAGCAATTTTATCAAATCAGACCGTAATTCCTGCGATTCTATTCCAGGGATAAGGCCTCCATTAGGAGGCTAAGCCATATAAAGTTGAGAGTATTTATCCTCAATAAAGGATTTAAATAGCTTTTGCATGTTATCGTCAGTCAGTGTCACTAATAAGTTGTTGGTTATCTTTATTTTCAATTCTTATATTCTTATATTCTTATATTCTTATGAACTCAAGTTAATGCCAAATATCCTTCAGAGAACAAATTCTCCGAAGCTTGAATTTCAAAATTAACTCAGTTCTCAATGAGTTCCTGGAATGTTCGCTTCGTCTTCTTGTCAATCCTTCAGAGAACAAATTCTCCGAAGCTTGAATTTCAAAATGAAAGTTCTCAATGAGTTCCTGGAATGTTCGCTTCGTCTTCTTGTCGATCCAGTGTTTTATTTAGTATATCATAAGAATTTTTAGCTATCTTCATTGTTTTTATGCTTTTTTAGGGAATGTAATCAGATAATGAGTATTTGAAACACTTGAATAATAAGCGAATGATTAGAAGGAATGGACAATGAAACTTCCGGGAGTAAATCAGTGAATCAATGATTAAGTTGGGAAACAACCTCTGTTACTCCATTGTCAAAGAAGCTTTGTTCATAATAATGAGTATTTCAGATCAGTGCTTTCAAAGTCAGTATGATGAATTGAAGTTTTCCTTGAATCTTCTTTTGGCTTGAGGGAGTTATAAAAGAGTTATCTATTTTATCATCGACGACTTATTTATTTCGGTTGTGAAAGCTCCATTCCCGCACTAGGTAACGGTTGTTAGAAATGCGCTAGGCTTCGGAGGCTCCTCGCTCTGTTGCACCAGTCTATTTTTTTGTGGAAGCTACGTCAAAACTCTAAATTACATAGTTCTCACATCCCTGGTAGTTTTTGTTGATTGTTCCATGACAAGTCAAGTGGAATGGATTAAAAAACCGATATAACCCCCCCATCAAATGGCTCGTAGAAATAAAGTCTGTCTATAAATGCCGAATGGCAAGGACTGAAAACGTCTTCGTAATGAATACTTTGCAACAGATATTTCGAATTTGTTAATACTTTTTTCAACTGGGACAAATTTCGTAGCAAAACATTCAGTACCTACAAATGCTTCTTTTTTTGGCATTCGTAATGTTGAAATTGTTGTGACGGACCTTGTGATAGGCGCCAATTAGTTCTGATTAGTTCTTTGGAAGCGGTAAAGCTGTGAATGTTTTAGAAACCCCATACCCTAAAAAAACCAGTAGTTAAAATTACAACTTCGCTGAAATAGTTTTTAATAATGACAACAATGAAGATCAAGGGACCGAAGTGACTCCTTTGTGGTACCCCAGAAAAAGCACTGAACGGCGTCGATTAGGCGTTACTGAGTTCGGTTTGGGTTATAACTATCGGATAAGTTCTCTTAATAGTCCAATGAAAATGCCTATAGCTTAAGTAATTAACTGCCGTGTTCTGTTTCAAGTGAACGTTTGCATTTTTTTTTATCTGAGGGACTGTTTGAATGTCAGATAAATAGCATTTAAGCATTGAATAATTACATATAGAAGCTGACACCCGACCTATACGAAATTCTCAAACACGGCATAAGAAGCTTGTTACCTAGCAACAGTCACCTTATTTATTATTATCTATGTTTTTTTATCTGCTTTGCTAATTTCATACACAAACCATTTTCAAGTGATGGAAATTTGGCAGTTTAGATTTTAAAATATGTTCCCCAAGGAACCCTAAGGGATTTTTTATAATTGATTATAATCAAATACATATTACTCAACTCCCATCATTGACTATAATCAAATACATACATAATACTCAACTCCCATCATCATTTCAAACCTATTTTTAATCTTAACACCCTCTTTGGTAACAACCTCTTTGGTAACCAGCGAAACAATAATAGAAAATATCCTTTCGGACTACATTTGCAAAAAGGTTGGTGAACTAACTAGCTCCAATATCGATACTAGCGGCATAAGAACTCCTGGTGACGATTTATTCCGGTGTCACTTCTATATATAATTATTCAATGATTTAAGTCAACAATTTCCGATCGAATCATATAGCATAGCAAAATAAGATTGTAAATTTGTACAAACACAAATAAAACCATCTAAACTAAAAAACTGGTAGTGCCCGTAACCTAATAGTTAGCATGTCTGCCTGTTACGTGGTTGGTTCGATTTTTAAATCCCAATGGAAAACAAAAAATGTTTTTCCGCTTGTATCGCTTTTCGCAAGGAATTGGCAAGTTTTTCGATAGTAATTTGGCTGTCTTGAAAGGCGCGTTCTCGATTTCGAATCGACAATATAATTTATAGGTTTCTTACGTTAATCGCAATGCATGGTTGTGAGAAATGCGCTAGGCTCCGTAGCTCCCCGCTCTGTTGCGCCACTTTATTTACTTAGCTTTCAAAAAATTTAACAAAATTGGAAAAAATTATTTATTTCATTTAACTACTCTGCAGATAAACCCACCCAGTGTGAGGGGCTTATATCACAATTGTAACGCATGAGACAAATTTACCAGATTTACATTTTTCAATTCTTTAAGAAGATAAAGTAAGTCTACCAGACAGAAACTTACTTTGCTTGCAAAGGGGGGCATTGCAATTTGGGCTGAACCTGAGCTTAAACTAATATGTTTCAATTTCTATCAATTTTTGTCGAGCTATCATTAGTTTTATACTTCAATGCGATTGTGATGCCGCATTCGACTTGGACGATAATCAGGAATGTCTTCCTCCCGACCTGGAGGAGGCTCAGCATGCATCAGGTAATCTGCATAATATGATCGGAAGAAACCATGCCCGATGAGTGAATTTGCGCAAAAGGAAGACCCTGACAATTACGCCATTTGTTATTTGAATTAAGGTTCCTTGAGGTCGTGTCGCTTTTAAGATCTTCTCGGTAGTAGTATGTGAACAACTGAAACTCCACGTCATCAAATCGACAGTTGTTTGACCTGGGAATATACCCGGGAATATAAAATCGATAAATACCATCTCTTTTATTGATTTCAAAGCCACGTATGAAAATATTTACAGAGACGGTGCTGCTTGCTGCACAGCGCCGTGCAGTATGATCGACTTTGGAGAATTCAAGCTGCTTGGTTAGGGTCGGTAAACCACGGGTCACACAGGGCTGCTTGGCAGCCGCTTTTTACCAGTGGCTGGCTGTAGCAGAAGCAGGCAGCGGCTGGCAGCTCGGTCACACTATCGGCTGCTACTCGTCAGCTTCTCTCAGCAAACAGCTACAGAAAACAATACAAAAATTGCTTTTGAACTTTATTTTTAATTTTTTAAACTATTTATAATATTTGAAACAAATTTTGACTGAAAAATTTACAATTTAAAACGTGTAGCAGTATTTTTAGTTTTAGCAGCCGCTGCTAGCAGCCAAGAGTTGACCATGTTCAACTTTACCAGCCGCTGCTAAATACTCGCCAGCTGGCAGCGAGTGTGCTGAATTTCGTGGTCACACAAAGTTGATCAGCGGCTGGCAGTAGCGGCTACTCGACTCGCCGCTGGCAACCAGCTGTGTGTAACCCGTGCTTAAGGAACTCAACGAGACCTTTGATGAAAAGAAAGGCTTTCTTTGAACCGACACTTTGTGAAACGATTTTTCTAACATCATAATTCGAACTCAACAGGCTCAATACCAGTGATCCCTTTGAGATGCCCCTAACGCTGGATATCGGAAGTGGAAAAAATACTTCAGAAGACTGAAAACTCTAATGTCAACACCAAATGCATAATGTTTCAAAAGCCTGTATAATTACTCGAATACGCTGACGATATTGCCATCATGGGAAGAGATAAGTTTGATGTCACAGGCGCTTTCGTGAGCATTTAAACGTGAACGGCGAAGATGGGTTTGATGTATAATGAGGGCAAAATGAAATAGGTATATGCTGTCATCAAACAAGGACAGCGAACATCGACGAATTGGACAAAACGTCACAACAGACTGACATAATTTCGAGGTAGAACATGAATCCATGTGCCTAGGATCCGCTATAGACACGGTAAATAACATAAGTGCGGAGTGTTAAGAACGCCATTGAGAAACCTTTCTAGAGCAACTAAGATATCGCTTTCAAAGACTCTGACCATCCTAGTGTGTCATACATAACTGAATTGACAATTTGTTTGTGATTTGAAACTCGATAAAACGAAAACACGTCACGATAAAGAAATAAACATGCAAATTAGAATGATGGTGCACCCCACTACTGGTGGGCAAATTAACTTTAATTATAAAGAAAATCAAATCACAGTTCATACCAAAAATCCGCAAACTTTAACCTAACATTGGTTTCCTTCACAACAAAAATTGTCTGTAGGCTCTGAGACAAATTTGTCTTCCGAGTGAGTGGAACTTAATAGTTCACGTTGTCGTATGCTCTCCCTTCAGTTGCTTGCTTTTTAAAAAGCGAAGGAACTCTTTCCGATATCGACAATTTTATGAAATTAATATTTCCAACTCCCAATACAATCAAAATAATGTCGTCGTTGTCCGTTTGTAATTTTCCAAGAGAAGCGTTTCCGGTTGAATGATTTGTTCTTATTTGTTTCGTATTCCAATGCTCTTCGACTGAGGTATATGTGTATACGCTGTCAACTCTTGTTCAATTGAAAAAAAGAGCTGATGGAAAATTTCATGAATAGCACTCGAAAAAATTTCCTCAAAAGTTTTAAAATGCAAGTAAAGTTGCACCCTTACAGGAATTAACACGAAACTATTTGCAATACCGCTTCTCTGATTGCTTACGCCCATTCATAAGAAAAAGTAACCAAATCAGAAACTAAAAGTAAAAACTTTTCCAATTTATATTTTCACACACAAATATCATCATCACAGCACACTGCTCCTCCAAGTGAATAGTCCTACTATCCTTTTTTTTCTTCTCTCTTCTCCGAAATGGCGAAGGGCAAAGGGCAAACCCTCGCTGGGACAATCACTTAAGATTGGTTTTCTTTTATTTTCAATTAACTTTGTTGGTTGGCCAAAAATGTGCCTCATAGAGCAAGAAACAAAGAGCAGTGAGTTAGTGAGAAAAGTTTTTCATTTCCACCGCCAATTTTTCTTTGGTTTTTCATTTTTGTGTCACCAAATAAATGGTGCGGTGCCTATTGAAAGTTGATACCTGCTCTCCTACCGTTGTTGGTTGGTTGTTTTAAACAAAAGTTCCTTCCACAAACGGTTTGAACTACTCAAGGCAGGTGTGAAATTTTAATTAAGGACTTGACAACATTTCGTGGATAAATATAACTAAACGGCTAAACTTTCGAACTTGAAAACGTAATGCCACACACTTTACACAATTTTATTGGCCTATCCATTAGGTAGGATAACTGACTGACATTTGAGACTTTTCGTTAGACATGCCTGTGCCTGCTGCCTGGCATCCGGAGAAATCTGAGTAAGTCTGCATTTGTTTTATTTGATGAAAAGCTACATGTCCGTTCTAATTCTACCAACACAACCAACATCAACAGAGCCTATGCCAAATACAAATAAAGCAATTAAAACTTTCCGCAATTGTCTTAAGTAGAAAAGGGCTTGGGTAATAAATTTTCTTTATCCTTTCAGGCTATGTTTTGCCAGTGCAAATAGGCAAAGTAAGGATTAACAGTAGAATAGTATAGTGTAAGTAAGGCTGGACGTTCTTTGATGCAAAACATTTCTTTTTTGATTTAGCGAATGTTCAAGTTTATTTTGTGTACTTTGTGTAGGAGGTATAGTTGGTAGAGCTAAAGCTGGATACCAATTTAATGGAGCGACTGACGTGTACGGGATATTAATTAAATTACCATTTTAATTGCATTAACTTTTAAGCTCTTCATTAAGTTCTTTTTTTTTTGCTTTTCTTTCTATTGTACTTTGCTTTGCTGCTACTTTGATAGGACCTAGGAGATCTCATGTTGAAGTTGTTACTCGAGCGGTAGTGGATTAAGAAGGTTATTTACTGTTGCGGAGCTCTTAAATTTCCTATAAATATGTATGATTTAAAGTTTGAAGAAAATTGATACCTACTAAGCCGATAGAAGGAATTTTAATAAATTAAGCGGCTTGTTGGTAAACAGACTTTGTGAAATGATTTTCCAACAAAGGAAATTGTTTTCTTTTTTTGCTCTGTTGTGGTTTGTTTGTTTTTGAGTTTTGAAAAGTTTGAAAAGTTTAGCGGATCAGGGAGAATATAAATCAGAGGTTCTTTATGACTCTTCATTTCATTGGATAGGCATTCTAGAATAGTCCTGAATTTTTTTTAAATGAAAATTCTTTATAATCGATGTGATTTAAAACTCGATGAAACGAAATCGCGTCATTATAAAGAACAAACACATAAATTTGAAGGATTAAACGAATGAAGGAATGAGATAGATAACATTATAAATTATTTTATATTCTCGGTTTCGTCTTCACTACTGTTTACACTCAACATTGTCCGTATGTATAACTACAGCCGAACATTGTTAAAAACTTTTACTTTCTTTTTTGAAAAATAAGCATCAACCTCGGTTTTGGCAAGAGCCTTATGCATTTCTCGTATCGTTTCCTGTGGGGATTGGAGGAGACCTGCAATTCGCTGCAGCTTCTTGAGAAAAAAATTTGCATTGCTAGAAAGTTGATCTTCAAGAACTTAGCAACTAAGTACGAGTAATACTAGAATGAAAAATAAATTTCTTATGTTACTGATATTCATCTCAAGCCTTACAGTCCGTCGCGTCGTTCCTACCATTTCAATATCATGTCTGTTAAGGATTTAGTTAAGTTAGGCTTGGTTGGATGATGGGTGGTGCATCGGCAAGCGGTAACACCTCTCTCGGATCTCAAAGGATCCATTGTGCTCCCTTGTATAACGGAAGATGGGATTTTAAAGGTAAAGAGGACGAGGCAGGCGGTGATAATATTAGATGTGTATTGGCTTTTGAGGAGTCTCGCTGAAATATTCTGAATGAAGTTAGTTTTTTTTTTTTTTGGATCAAGCATGGGTGAAATGGCTCTTCCTCTGCTTCTACCTTGATCGAATATACTAATGCCCATTTCCATTATGCTTGTACCAAATTAGTTGTGGGCTCGTGAGAATGCCTATCAAAGAAGACAGCCAAGGTTTAATAAAAAGTCTGTTTTTGTTCATTGTGCTGAGCAGTCTTAGTTTTTGCACAGCTTTCTTCTTACTTGGATATTATGGCTATATGACTATGGATGCTATGGTTTTTTTGCCGCCCGACTATCTGTGAAAGCATTGGGGTCTTGGATCAATTCATGAGTAGCGAAATGTTTTTCAGTTTCACAAGACTGCAAATACACTGCCAAATTGAAGTGACTTTATTTTTACTTTTATAGCAGTATAATCTAATAACATGTCTTACCCAACCCCTTCACCCCTTTTGGAACCACATGTGAACTTGAAATAATAGTTTGCCTTTTCAACCCTATTTTTCTGTGTTCGTTAGGCCTACTGCACAGTGTTGCGAGTCTATACAAATGTTTATCAAAAATACTTACATTCGGTATGCAAAATTGATGAAATCTCTCAAAAAAATACCGTTTTGACATGAATTGACTTTCTATAAGTATGTTAGCATGTCAAAAGAATGCATTCGGAATTTTTATTTTTTTATTTTTCATAAAGGGACAAGCAAAACACTGTGCACTGGGTTGAAATCAGTATGCCATGGGTTGAAGTCTGTTTCAATGTCGACCTCGGTATGATTCATGTGTGGCCTAGTAGGCCTGTTTTTTGATTATTGCTTTGTTTAAATCGATGTGCTCTTTTAGCCGTCATATCTTTGGTGAAAAGATCTTAGGGAGCTAGTGATTGGAAAGTCTTCAAAACTTCAGCGGGTGTCTTTTCATGGCACTCGTTGAGCCAATGCATGTTAGTTTTCTGTTTTTGGGCACGGTCTTGGAGCTTTTACGGCTTTTCAAATGACGTCCATCATATCAAACAGAAGTATGTCAGAATGGTTGTTTTGATGGCTGAGTACATGAAGTAAATTGTTTTGGGAGCGGGCCCTCATTTGTTCCCCAAAAATTTTACTGGCTGTGTAGAAGACTATGTGAGCTTTTTTTTGCTCTATCTCTTTTCCATCGAGAGCAATTCCGAGATATTTTGACGCACCAGATAAGTCCATCGTGAGCTTTTTTCACCCAATATACAAAACTCCCTGTATATGGAATGGTGCGCTTTCTCGTGAGCGACACAAGTTCTGGGTCATTCCATCGTGTAACACCCGAAACGCACACTTTTCGACTCATAAAATTGTTAATGCTTATGCTAAAATCTACAATTCTTACAATCAAGATAAAGCAACTAAAAACGTAGAGAATAAGACATTTTAATCGCCAAAATATCATTTCAAAATACATTTAAGTTTTGACTTTATATGAACACATGTAACATCCGAAACGATGGAATGACCCTTCTGTTTTTGTCCTGTTGAATTCAGTTTCACTGTTTATGGCCCAATTGATGAAATTATCAAGAGCGGACCGTAAGAGGTCCACATAGAGTTGTTGTGAATTTCCTCGATGGCCCGAAGACATGATGACAATGTCATCAGCATGTTAAATGTTAAATGTATGAACCCGCTTAGATTAAATTTATCCAGGATGTGGTTAACGACCAGGAGCAGTAGAGGGGATAAGACCCCACCTTGTAAAGTAGATACATCCACAAATTTTGACTTTCCGGGTTTTTTTTTCACACAATTCTACTTCTAGTTTTCTTGTTTGGAGCATGGATTCGATCCAGTCTGATAGCGTTCGCTCGATATTGATGAAGGTTAGTGCTTGTCGGGACAGCACTGTTTTCAACAGGAAAGCAGCCAACGTGTATTATTTCCATTGAATTGATTCCTCAATAATTGTTCCTTCTACTTTGTGAAATGCAGTCTCTACCAATTTGTCTTTTGTGTATGCATGTGGGCCTACAGGAATCATAATTTTACTCGGATTTGATTTTCTTTTACTCCTGAGCAGAAATTGGGATATACTTCTTAGTTTTCAGTGTGCGAGGGCTTTTTGGATGAATATGAGAATCTAACTTCTCTACCACTGGTAGGAATAAAGGTGAAGTTTATACAGCCTCTGAATATTTCTGCTAGTATCGGCAGAATCTTGCCTTTGAAGCTCTGGAGCATCTTAGGAATGATGGCGTCAGGACGTCCAGATTTGTATGCTGAGAGTGAGTGGACGGCCCGTTTTGCCGTTCTTTTATTCACTAATTGATTTCCTGTGTTGGAATTAACACTTATGTTACAGTCACGATCTCCTGCCTATGCTAGTGTATGAGATAGTGGTTACAAAGATTTATTCCTTCCCTTGTTGTGCGTTACGTGGCCAGGGATGATTCTCTGGTCCTTTTCTTCGGTGGGGGTCGAGTGCATATAAGGCTATTATTGGCGAATCTATCTTTGATGCAAATTGTCTTGTTATGTAGGCTAACCGGATCTTGGTGGATAAATTTGCCAGCTTACTACTTCATTGAAAAATATTATAAACAAAATAAATTAAAAGCCTTGCGGCGTCATTCTCTAAAAAGTACAAAGTACCTCGCACCGATATAAAAATGTAATTTTTATTTTTATTTTATTTTATTTTATTTTATTTACAAAGGATACAATACAAATAAATTTGAATTGCCCGGAGGACGAAGCCGAGGCATATTGCCTATAATGGCTGTTTTTAGAGTAGTGTTATAAATTTACATAAATTTTTTTTTTTACAATTTACAATTTTTTTTTTTTTTTTTTTCTATTAGAATTTTAAATTACAAGTTTATGTTTTGACAAAAGCGGGAGTAATTTGGAATTACTTGGAGGAATAGAAGGGTCTAATAATTCTACAACT
Source organism: Melanostoma scalare (assembly GCA_949752695.1). Lineage (NCBI taxonomy): Eukaryota > Metazoa > Arthropoda > Insecta > Diptera > Syrphidae > Melanostoma > Melanostoma scalare. The sequence continues at coordinate 48,220,430 of OX456986.1, forward strand.
GTGGGCAAATTTCCATTGAAATGAGTTATAGTTAGTCTACAATCTTGCAGAACGTGTTTGATCGTTAAAGTTTCTCCCCAAAAAGCGCATGATGGGGCATCTTCTTTTTTAAAAAGATGAGATTTGTTGAACAATGTATGACCAAGCCTGATTCTCGAAATCTGAACTGCTTGAGATCGTTTAAGATGGCAATTGTAAGTTACGGCAGAAAGGTTTGGCTTGTGTGTCCTCAAAAATGATTTTGAATGTTCCCAACGTTTTTTCAAATCTTCTTGAATAAGTTTGGACGATTGGATCCATATTGATGTTGCAAATGGTGGTTGTATATATTCTAACGGCATTTTAGTTGCTTGTCGTGCACCGGCATCTGCTTTTTTATTGCCCGGAATTCCCACATGTCCTGGTGACCATATCAGACGAATGCGGGGATATTCTGAGCATAGATATCCTCGAATAGTTTGAATGACAGGCGTGTTATTTTTATTATTTGAGTGAATCACTACAGATAGCTGTTTTCTCAGTAGTGTTTAAGGCATATTTAAATGCTCCTAGTATTGCCATTACTTCTCCAATGTAGGGACTATGATCAGGTGAGGTAATTTGTTGTAATATGACCATGTTGCAGACATGGTCAAGTCTGTAAACACAGTAACCTGTTATTACATCTTTGAGTGATGCGTCCGTATACAGAACACACCTAAAATTCCCAGTTTGTATGACTTCAGCAAACTCTTTTTTATAAACTTCGTTTGGAGTCTCATGTTTCAAATATTTTTGTAAAGAAGTATATATGAGATCTCGAGGGAACAGCCATGGAGGTTTTTGGCTTTTGAGATTGTTGATTTCAGGTATACTTATTCTCAGAGCTTTTAAGATTCGAATTATTTTAAAAATAGCACTGTTATTCTTCAATGATTCTGCATGTATCCAACCCGACCCGGAAATGATGTGAAGTGCATGTCTTGGGTCTACTATACTTTTTGCGAAAATTTTACTTTGAGCTATAATTTTCATATTTCTAAAGTCAAAAATATTAGCTTCCACCATTAAAGCCTCAATAGGAGTAGTTGGTAACGCTCCTAATGCGATTCTTAGCGCCGTATTTATTTTTACCTGGATATTTTGGTCGTTTTGTTTAGTTCAGTTTGAATATATGGTTAACCAGTGTTGGATAGCTCCTCTTATCAGTGTTTTGGCAATATTTATAGCGGTGTTCATATGAGGACCCTTGCTTTTGCTGCAAATTATTTTTAGTTGATTATTTACTTTGCTAAGTTTAAGTGATATCATCTTTTGATGAGAGTGCCACTTCCAGTTTTTAGTACAAGTCAAACCCAACATATTTTGGCATTGTTCAGAAGAGGGATATTTGTGGTCCCAATATTCAAGGTATTAGGTATTATGAAATTATGGGGGTACTTTCCTTGTAACTTTTAGGAACTCATCTCCTCCTTTTTCTTTCACATCGTTATGAGCTCTGTGGCAATGTTTCTTCTTTCCTAGTATAACGGCGGTGCTTTGAATGATATTAATTTTTAGGGTTTTCCAGAACTCTCCTTTGAACGGGACAATACCAACGAGTTGGTAGTGCTCTAGATCATAGATCCCAAATACATTTCATTCTTTGGAAGCAAATTTCCAATAAAATAAATGTCTGCCATTAGACATGTCTAGATCAGAAAATGGGCATCAAAAAATACTTTTTTTGGACTATCCATTTCTTTCTAAAACTCTAACTCTGAGCACCCTATATTCTTGCTTTTTGCAAAGATGTAAGACCCTAACTTATGATGGCTCCATTGTCAGCAAAAAATTACCTACTTTGGTGTTCTATACTTTATCGTCCAGCAGGTATGGTCAAGGTTTGCAAGAAAGAGCAGAGGATTAAAGACGCTTCCTTAATGTGTGATTCTAGCTGGGCATCTAACCTTCGTCACCGCTCCTTAATACATATCATATCAATCATCCGTATATTGACATCTAGAACTTCTCATTGTCTTTTTCGAAGGCAGCCAAAACATGGAAGTCCTCTAAGGAAACACGATGTTTTTGCATGAGAACTCCTATGCTTTGGATTGCATCAGTTGTTGACTTTTCACGGGCAACACACATTGGTTAACAGATACTTTTTTTCTCTCGGCAACCTAATACCTTCTCAAAGATCTTCAAATGTGAGACATAAGCTTGATCAAGGATGAGATATCGCAGTTCCCTTCCGTTGCTTAGGCTGACTATCTTATTCTTTAAGCTTGCAGTTGAGAATCGTCAGCCATCTAAGCCTGATGTCGCCCTTCTTTTCCCAAAACTCAGATAATCTCGCCTGGCCCAGCGCTTTTTTTTTAGTTTTTGACTGCCTCACTAACATCTTCGACTAAGATGTAGGCACTGCTCTCGATGAAACTAGTTTCAAAAGGCCATGACATTACTGTGCAAAGTTTTTTCGTCATTTTTATGAAGCTGTGTGTGAGCATTTTCGACCAACGAATCTCTTGAGCATTTTTCCTTTGAACAAATGTTTTGAATATGGTTTCCCTTTTATTCAAGATGTTTTGCTGTGTTTCTTGAACATCGTGGTTTTCATCAGCAGCCGAGGATATTTCCACCTACCGATACAACCCCACCGTGCTCTTTTCTTCAAGTGATGTTAGGTGAGATTGGATTGGGGTGCAGCCGCAATTGACAGCACCTCACTCGGAGCTCAAGGATCAATTGTGCTCCCCATATGATAATAATGGATGTTGAATTGGTAAGGGGAGGGGTAGGAGGTGATGATTAGTGAAGGGTTGGAATGGTGACTAGGTTATTGGGGTTGTGAACCCTCACTGAGTCATTTGGAGCCTTGAATGAACTTAAGGATGGTGTTTAGTTGGAAGTAATAGATGTCGCCTCGTTCAACGAAGAAGTGTTCTCCGAGGGTTTTTTCCTAGTGTAAGCTTGGGCACTCACAGAGGAAGAAGAAGTGGTAGCTTGACGTTGGGATCACTGTGTCTTCGCTTCTTTTTTTGCAGCTTATAATTTCGACTCCAATCCTTTTCATCTTTTACATTTTCTGCTAAAAGACAAATAAGAAATTAGAATGATTGAAGTTGGCAATTCTTTTCGTTTATGGGGAACTTCTCGACTGTATTGTACCTGATTTTCGTATCTTTTGTTAGTTTTAATTACATCAAACGCAATCAAAACAATATCTAAAGCATTTCCGGCTCTTTGCGCAACATGTTTACAGCTTTTTAGCAAAAGTGGTCTTTAGATGTTACTAAACATTAAAGAACAGTAGCATTACGGTGCGTTACATGTGGGAAAGGAATTCATAGTTGCTGGAAGCTAATTACAATTTACTGAGCTCTTAATAAAGAAAATTTACGATGGCACCTTTGTGTAACCACATCGAATTTCTAATAAGTTAAAGTGCTAATAATACTGAAAGCATCCAATTTTAATCAAGAAAATCATTTGATCTTAATTTTTTATTGTGTCGTTAGCTTCCAAATTCAATACCCAAATAAATAAGGGAATGTTTCCCTTAAATTCCAGCTTTTTTTTCTCTAACAGACAAAAACTCGATAGGTACCTACGTTTTATACTGAGAATTCCTTGTGCAGCATTCTCGGTTCAGATTTAAAATAAAATCCCCATAATTTGTGGTGAATAAAATGAGGATGGTCTACAAACCGTAGCTTTGGTATCCTCAAGAACTCCACTAAAGCGAAGCAAATATCCACAACATGTTATAGCTACTTCCTCCATAAAAGTTACACCGAAGGTATAAAAATACAGTTTTACTTCTTCAAAGTAAATAATAGCATTCATTGCGTTCGCCCACCTTCACCAAATCACACGAAACAAACTTTATTATAATTCCTTATTTAAGCCAGCAGCACACAAAAGGCGTCATTTAATACATCTCCCTCAGTGGAAGTAAAGCACACAGCCATATTAATTTCCCTGAGTCAACATTAAGCTCATAACATAGGGACTCCCCTTCTTTCTTCCTTTTATAAGCAAGCGTAGCACAAAAATGAAATACAATTAGTTTGCTTTTACGTTACCAGTAAAATTAAAGTAAGAAAAAAAAGCAAAAAATAAATAAATAAAAAAATCTTCAATTACTAGAGGTACCTGTGTTGACAGAGAAGAGGAACCTAATGTCTTTTCTCCCAAAGTGATTTATTTTTGCCAAATGATGTTTGGATTCTTCTTATTTGTTTTTTCTTTTCTTAATTTCAATATTGAGTTTAAATTGCATCAGGGAATGGAAAAGGGAATGATTTTTCGCTCAACCCTGTGAAGATAAAGAGACGAACAATCATATTTACTGTGACGCGCTAAGAGAGTCTGTTTTAATTAAATGTGTTTTTGCCATTATGTTCTCAAGGCGGAAATGAGATCAAGTACATGTATACACACCAACACACACACAAACAATGTTTAGAATGAACAATAGACAGCATTAAGCTTGTAGTTATTATACCTCAGACTTGTTTGCTTGTTCCTCGTAATAACTAATAGTGGCTTTAGTCGCCTAATCCTTTAACAAGGCTGAGTAGATATGTTCATTTATTTCAGCTTTGCATTTTGCTTCCAAGAAGTCTTATTCAGTTGAGGGAAACTTGTAAACAATCCAGCATTAACATTAGCTTGCTGTGTTGGCGTTTTTGAATGTAAAAGACAATAATGGATGAGCGGTTTTGTAATGTGCAGAGAGATATACGGGTACACGGGAAGAAACTGCGATAGTTCATGTGATTTTTTCCAATGGCTTTAGATTTGTCCTCTCCAAGTAGAATCGTAACCGAAAAATTGAAGTTCTGTTCTACTGATTATCTCAAACAAATCAAATTTTTGAAGTGGTTGATTTTGACTGTTCGAGTCGATTAATTTTTTCGAGAGAAGATAAAATTCAAGAGTCCATAAAGCTTCTTAGTACAGAAAAAGGTATTCACTTGGTGGAGGAATACCACAACGTGGCTAGCGCCTAAACAGATCTTCGCAAAACTCGATCCAGTAGACAGTTGTTATCTCTGAATAGATAGTCTATAGGTTCGTAATCGGTGTCATAACCAGACATTTCCTCGTTAAATCGTGAGATAACACGTTCTCCAAACTTGGTTTCCAATAAATTGATTGTGACATTCGCTGTGTGGCTTGTGGAGCGCCGTCCTGTTGGAACCACATGTTCTCCAAGTCCATATCATCCGAATGGGGTCAAAAATATTCGGTTATCATTGAACGGTAGCGATCTCCATTCACAGTATGTGCCGATCTTGATCATCACGGAAGAAGTACGGCCCAATGACGCCCCCGGCCCATAAACCACACCAAACCGTAATTTTTTCGGGATGCAAAGATGACTCATAGAGTAAGTTTGGATTGCTGCCTGACCAATACCGCATATTTTGCTTAGTGACGAAGCTATTCAGCCAGAAATGAGCCTCATCGCTGAAGATGATTTTTCGATGAAAATCCGAATCATTTTCAAGTTGTTGCTCAGCCCAATTCACGAACATACGACGCTTCTGGTGGTCAAGCGGCTTCAGTTCTTGTGTCAATTTAATCTCGTAAGGATGTAAGCCAAGATCTTTTAGCAAAATTCGCCACAATGACGTCACAGAGATGCCCAAGGCTTGAGAACGACGTGTGAGAGACACATTTGGGCTTTCTACAACTGAAGCCTCAGCGAATAATTCGATGAAACGAAAATGCATCACGGTAAAGAAATGTGTTTTTTTTAAATGTATGGTACTAATTTATAATTATTAATACGAGGGTGGCCCACCCTCGTAGCATTACACATAATTTTTTTTTACCGGTGTCCTCTTTAAGCGTTGTAATAGGTTAGTGGGTATATCTAAATCCACAGCTGAACCTTCAACCAAAAACTTAGTCTTCCCCTCAAAAAAAACTTGACGTTTGGTTTATAAGAAGTGTTATGTATTGTAGTTACAATAAAAGATGTTGATTGTTCGGTGGATAAGACAAGACTGTTTTATTTTAATATTCTTACATACTAGAGAATGACAGGTACATAAAGAAACATAGAATGGAGGTGTTGCCAGGCAAACAAAATAGATTTCAAATACTTAACATGCTCTCCGTGAGCTTTTAGTTAACAATCGTATCATGGTAAACTAATTATATTTGATTAATAAGAGCAAATGAAAATACTAGAAAATAATTAAAATTCAATTCATAAATTGACATACATATTTAAAATTATTTTAATTCAAACGAAATTCAAATTATAATACTGTTATTATAAACCAAGACTCTTATCAATTTAATAAAATAAGACTATTTAATTGAAAGACAAAATGGTTAATGAAAATTATTTACACATTACTTCTCTTTTCACAGATAGCTCTACCGCTATCACATCTTGCTCTTAACTGTCTAGATACAGAAGCAGTGCTGCCACTGAGAAATTTAAAAAATCATAGTTTAAAAACATGATTTGGGATAAAAAAACATGACGGACAAATCTCGTAATGAAAAATAAAAGAAAGAATTCAAATAGAGTATCTGGAAACCATACCATGAGTAAAACAAATGTATATAATAGATTAACAGTTTGTTCAGATTATTAATTAAAACATAAAAGCAAAAAAGGATCGAAACTTAAAACTAAAACAAACAGTTTTGATAAATGAAAAGATTAGTAAAATTTTTAACAGTTGAAACACTTTTTATATTTCTCAGATGAACATTTCGGAAGCAATGCTTCCATCGTCAGTGAGATTTATAAACTAAAATAAATTATTTGTCAAAAAATTAATAAAAAAAAAACAAAAATGTTTCTAAACAAAATTACAATTGAGTTGAATTGAATCTATTAAAAAAATTTTTTTTAAAATGATTCTTTGATCGGTCCATCATCACAATTCATTAGATTATTTTTGTCTTTAAATATGTAAAATGATTCAAAAGCATCTAATTCATAACTGCTATTTACATTTCTTAATAATTTTAAATTTTGCAAACTAAAACTATGACTATTTTCTAGCATATGTTCTGCAACACTTGACTTTTCTTTTTCATTATATTTAAGATTGCAAAATTTTTTTAAATTTTTTTAGAATATGTCATCCTGTCTGTCCTATATATTCTTTTGTACAATCACTACATCCGATAGAATAATTTTTGAAGTTGTTCAATTTTATCTTTAGATCCTCCAATCAGATTTTTTATTTTTATTTCGCTGCACTGATTGATTAAAGGATATTAAGATAAAATTGAACATCTTCAAAAATCAGGAATTTATTCTGTCAGATGTAATGATTGTACAAAGAATAAAATATAATGAAAAGAACATATGCTAGAAAATAGTCATAGTTTTAGTTTGCAAAATTTAAAATTATTAAGAAATGTAAATAGCAATTATGAATTAGATGCTTTTGAATCATTTTATGTATCTAAAAACAAAAATAATCTAATGAATAGTGATGAATGATTTTGAACCGATTAAAGGCTCAACTTAAAAAAATTTTTTTAATAGATTCAACTGAACTCAATTGTAATTTTGTTTAGAAACATTTTTGCTTTTTTTTATTAATTTTTTTGACAAATAATTTATTTTAATTTATGAATCTCACTGACAATGGAAGCACTGCTTCCGAAATGTGCGTCTGAGGAAATATAAAAAGTTTGTGTTTTAACTGTCAAAAATCTTACTAGTCTTTTTATTTATTAGATAAAAAAACACGTCGATTATCTCAACTAAAAGAACTCATTATACAGTTTTGTACTTATTCATGTGTTTTTTATCCATTGTCTAGAGAACAAAAACTGAAATTGGCCAAAAGCGATTTTAATAAAATAAATACATGATTTTTCTTAAGCCGAAATATATGTTTCAATTCTCTGCAATTGGCAATTGCTGAAGCTCAACTCAATTTTCAAAGTTGAAAGCAAAATAATATCAGGAAAATAAAAAGCATGGAAAATGAAGTGAACGATAGAAAAATATAAAAACTGTTTCTTCCTCTGATCTCTTTTACTCATCATCATTGCGTTAGTCGAGCACTCGAGGTGATTGCTGAGCTGTCAAAAATATTCCAAGGCCCGAGGCGAAAGAAGATTAAGGCTGTGTGTGAAAAACATGATTTTGGACTCAAAAACATGAAAACATGATTAGGGTCTAAAAAGCATGAAAATCATGATAAATCATGATTTCTGGCAGCCCTGTACAGAAGGTTTTACATTTTCAATTTCATTCAAATTATTGTTATGTGGTGAACTCTCCTCTGATGGAATGATATCAATGTTTGTTCTTATTTCAGGTGCTCGTTCTGTATTATGATCAACCTCAGTATCAGCAATCCGCAAATCACTTATGTTTTCACCACGAATCTGATCTAAATGTCGTTTGATAAATCTATTACTATGTGAGATGATACAACCATAAGTACGAAGGCCAATTTTACTTTTAATAGTGGCTTTAGACCAACTTGGTTTGTTGTGGTTTCTATAATCACGAATATAAACTTTTTGACCTCCTTTAAAACTTATTTCGCGATTCCCTTTGAAATATTGTTTACTTTTATTTTGACTTTTGATAATGTTATCTTTGATTAATGGTGGTTTCAATAAACTAAATCGGGTTTTCAAATTTCGACCAAAAAATAGTTTTGCGGGTGATTCTTCAGTTGTACAGTGTTTTGTATTTCGGTAGTCACACAAAAATCGATTTAAAATGGTGTCAACATCGGGTTGTTTTTCGGATTTCATATTAGCATATAATGATTTTTTTTATATTTTAGCAAAAATTTCAGCTTGGCCATTAGTAGCTGGATGGCCTGGAGCCGTTAATATATGGTTTACGTTATTCATTTTTAGAAAATGTTCAAACTCTTCAGAGGTGAACTGTCGACCATTGTCACTGACTAAAGTATCAATAATACCGTAGCGACAAAATAGTTCCCTCAATTTTTTTATAACAAATGTTGATGTTAGTTCTTTGGTCTTAAAAACTTCGACCCATTTAGTAAACGAATCAATTACTATAAGAAAATGAAAGCCACATATTGGCCCAGCAAAATCAATATGGATGCGACTCCAAACTGAACATGTTTTTTGCCACGAAATCAAAGAACTTTTTTCTGGGTTTGCTTGTAACTCTTGACATGGGTTGCAATTTTTTATTAAGTTTTCCATGTCGCCATCAATATTTGGCCACCAAACATATAATCGAGCAAGTGCCTTGGTTTTCACAATGCCCAGATGAGACTTATGTAATTCATTCAAAAATACATTACGTAATTTTAGAGGAATTACTGTTCGAAATCCCCACAGAATGCAATCCTGCTCTACCGTTAATTCTAACGATTTAGATTTGAATGATTTAAATTCAGAATCATTTAAGTTCATAAGTGAACCGTTTTGTATCGCATGACCTAATTTTGATAAAATCGGATCTCGTCTTGTTTCAATCGCAATATCTTTATAACTAAGACGTAACGGATTTTCTTTCTCAACAAAATTAATATAATTTTGTTCATAGGCAGAATCATCAGCCAAATTTAAATGAGGAATGCGTGATAAATTATCAGCTTCATTCGAACTGCCCTTGACATACTGAATCGTATAATTGAATCCTGACAAAATAAATGCCCATCTTTGAATTCGAGCAGCTGCCATAATAGGGAGGCTTTTGTTTTCCCCAAAAATTGAGATAAGGAGTTTGTGGTCAGTTTGTAAAATGAAATTATTTCCTAGCAAATACTGTCTTAGCTTCGTTACACTAAAAATAATAGCTAATAGGGCCCCTACACTACACAAACCGTTTGCGCAAACATATGTATTTTGTTTTTGTAAAAATGTTTGTGCAAACTGTTTGAGTAATGTGTAGCGATGCTGAGTGTTTGCGCAAACGGTTTGAAGAAATTCAAAAAATTTTGAATTTTCCGTGTTTGCACAAACATGTTTGAGTCGTGTGTGTTGAATTTTGCTCAAACAGATGTCAATTTTCAAGAAGTACGGATGAATATTTTTCGTTGCCAAGGCAATAATTAAAGCAGCACTTGCGAAATCGCTCATTGCTCAGTAGGTCTGTGATATGAAAAACGTCAAGCAACTAATATCTCTCAAACATGTTTGTGTAGTGTGTGGCGAAACTATGTTTGCACAAACACACGTTTGTACAAACGTGTTTGCGTAGTATAGGGGCCCTATAAGCCTTCCTTTTCGAGCGTACTATAGTTTTTTTCGCTTTTCGAAAGGGACCTTGAAATGAAAGCGATAGGTTTTATAGTATTGTCCAAATATTTGTGCGAAAGCACACCAGCAACTGCATTGTTGGAAGCATCCGTCGTTAATATTATTGGCAATTTTGCATTAAAATGTACCAAAATATTGTTTGAAGTAATTTCCTTTTTCATTAATTCATAAATCTTTAATCTTTAATCTTTTTAAGTAATCTTTGGTCCAGTTAAATACAACTCCTTTTTGTAATAAATGGTATAAGGGAATCATTTTATCAGCAAATTTATCTATAAATTTCGAATAGTGATTTATGATTACGATGAATGCTCTTACTTCGGACACGTTAGATGGAATGGGTGCTTTTAAAATATTTGAAATTCGTTCATCAGTCTTCGATAACCCAAATTCATCAATTGAAAATCCAAGATATTTAATTTTAGATTGAAAGAAAGCACATTTATTTTTGTTTAATTTTAAACCCGAAGTTTGAAGTTTATTTAAAACTAGCTTCAATGTTTTAACATGTTCTTGAAAAGTTTTACCAGTGACCGTAATGTCATCTTGATAAACAACGACGTTTGGAATATTGCGTAAGAGATTTTCTATCGTTTTCTGAAATATTGCAGCAGCTGGTTTAACACCGAAAGGCAAACGTTTCATTTTTAAAGTACCAATGTGGGTACTCCACGTACACAAAAGTTGTGATTCTTCATCTAAAATAAGCTGGTTATATGCATTCGATAAATCGAGTTTTGTAAAAAGTTTACCACCTTCCAAGGATGCAAATATTTCATCAATTCGTGGCAGTGGATACTTTATATCTACCAAATACTTAATTAACGTGACCTTGTAGTCACCGCAAATGCGTAATTCACCGTTTGGTTTAAGTATAGGAACTAATGGCGTTCCCCAATCAGAGCTGTCTACCGGTTCCAAAACACCTTTTTTTATTAATTCTTTTAACTGATTTTCAATTTTGTCTTTCCATGTGAATGGAATGGCACGCGGTTTAAAAAAAATTGGTTTTGCGTCGTCACTTATAGGTAATGAAATTTTCGCACCATTATATGAACCCAATTGTTCATCAAAAACACCATTGAATTCATTTTTTGGTTTTTCAATAATAATTGAATGATTTTCGCAATGACTAATTGAGTTTATTTGTGTTAATTCAAAATTGAATTTTCTTTAAAGTGAGCGTCCTAACAATGGAGGATTATTTGAATCAGAGACTACAACTGTTATTTTGTTTTCGATACCTCTGTACTTAACTGTAGCATTAATCTCACCGAGTAATTTGATTCGATCATCATTATAATTTACGTACGGTATATTGCAACGTTTCAATTCATCTTTGCTTTGCAAATTCCTGTATACTGAAGCTGAAATCAATGTACATGGAGCACCCGTATCACAAACCATGTTCATGGATGTTCCATTTAATTCCACCAAAAGCTAGTACACATCTGAAGAATAATTACCTGCGGAGAGATTAAATACAGAATATTCAAGTTCATCAATTAGATCATTTTTAAATTAAACATTATCTGAATCAGATACATAATTTACACTTTCTTTTAATTTCAATCGGCAAATAGATGCCAAATGTCCTATCTTAGAACAATAGTTACACGTGAAGTTCTTAAATTTGCATGTGCTGGAACTATGGTTTCGCCATCCACAATGATTGCATGACTTTTGTCCGTTCCCGTTGTTACTGTTGTAACTGTTGTAGCTGGTTCTACTGGTGTTCCCGTTGTTAATTTTTGTACTGTTGCTGCTAATACCGCCTTTGTTCAATTTACTGTTGTTGTATTTGACATGTTTCCTTATCAGGTTAACGCTGTGATCTGCAACTGCTTCATTTTTATTCGTTGAAAACTTTGTTTCTGCAATTAATCCTTTTTTTAATGCAGTTTGCACTGTGAGGGTCTCATCCTCCTCACAAATTTTATCAAAAACTTTATCTGGTAAACCCATTATAAATTTGTCCAAGATGAAAGCATCCAGATGACTTCCAAATTTGCAATTAATTGCTAGTTTTTTTACTTTAGCAAACCATTGGGAAACAGATTCACCTCCGTTTTTTGCACTGTGAAAATTTCGTCGTTCGTGATATATAATAGTGGGTGGTGTATAATGAGTCTCTAAGATGTCAGACAATTCTTTAAAAGTTTTCGTAACTGGTGAATCTGGTGAACATAAGCTGTGAAGTAAATTGTATGGAATAGCACCAATTGATTTCAACAAAATGGCTTTTTTTGCATTTTCCCGTTCACAATTTATTTCACAAAAGTGCAGGTCCAGTTTCTCTTTCCACACAAACCACGTTTCACTGGATTTAGAAAATTCTGGCAAAGTTGTTGTTTGGTATGCAGTGGTCATAATGTTTGGTATTTCTTTCTTTTCTTTACTTTCAGTTGTACTCATCTTTTAAAACTTTTTATTTTATAATTTTTTTTTTTATCTCGTCGCCAATTATGTTATGTATTGTAGTTACAATAAAAGATGTTGATTGTTCGGTGGATAAGACAAGACTGTTTTATTTTAATATTCTTACATACTAAAGAATGACAGGTACATAAAGAAACATAGAATGGAGGTGTTGCCAGGCAAACAAAATAGATTTCAAATACTTAACAAGAAGTTAGCCCGCTTTTCAACTTTGACATCACTTTTTGACGATTTAAAAAATTTGCTAGTTTTGGTGTACTTTAACCCATTTAACGTTAGAGTTCTCTGTCAGTATACTAATGAAAGAGAACTCTTTTGGAATTTTATTTTCAGTAGAAATACTAAATTTTACAGCTGTGTTTAAATTGCGCTGATATGGTCTTAGGGCTGCCAGATTTTCAGTTTTAAATGGTGTTAAAATTTTCTTCCCCGAGCGAAATTTTGACTTTGAGACCATTTTGTTTTCAGTATACTCTGTCAATTCGACATGGTGAATCAACAATTCGTACTGTTATCAAATTTTTCACCAAATTTGCTTTGTTGTTGGCCATTGAACCATCGGCTCACATGCGTACATTGCGTTCCGAAGAGAATATTGCAGTCGTAGCGTCCAGTGTTAATGAAGATCGTGAAATGTCAATTCTTCGCCGTTCTCAGCTATGTGTAACTCAACCAGATGGAAAATTTGACTTGTCAATTTGGGTTTAGAAGCCTGTGAAATTCAAACTCTGCAAGAATTGAAGTCGAAAGGCCTACCACGACGTCTAATATTTGGTGAATGGTTCTTAGAACAGCTCCATGTAAACTCGCTGTTCTATCGAGTCTTTTATTTTAATTTTGACTGAACAACCCTTTACAACTCTATCTTCCTTAAAACACCAATCCACGCAACACTCGAAATCCTCGCTTCTTTTATCTTCCCCTCCATCGATATGGCTCAAATGAACCAATCTCCCGAATGCTGAGTAATGATTTTTAATTGTTTTAACTTCAACATCAGTACCCCTTTCCTAGAATTCCATCTTTTAAATAACTTTCCCGATTAATATTAGCTAATGGTTTCTCAGTTTCTAAGTCAGATTAAGAATTAGCTTATATTGAGCTGAAAAAATTAATGAAAAATTTCCGAACTTTATTTATTAAAGTTTTTTTGCCTGAAGTGTATAACAAGCTCCAAATAAGATTTTTGTTCCCCGTTTGTTGTTCTGTCAATAAAAATTCGCCAGCAATTTAGGACTTTTAATAAGAACTCATTGCTTGTTCCTTAATTGTTCAAAATAAACTTGCACCTTAATAATGACCCACTTACTATTTAAATCACGGGGCTAGACTAGGAAGTTTTTCCAGTCAGTTTTGCTGCTTTTGAAAACTATGCTGTAATTTTTCGCCAACTGAAAAAAAAGTTCAGTGTACGATGCAGTCAGTTAATAGACTAAGAAGTTTTCTGCTCATATGAGTAAAGTCGTTGTGTTGTCATGAACCCACATTGTTTATAATTCCATGTTGGCTGCTGTCCCAGTTTCAAGAGTTGGTTAAGTTTTCGGTTTTCTTTTAACGAGTATCTTCTTCTTTTTTATTAGTGTGTTGCGGTGACATAGTGAAAAATAAGCTTTTGGATGGACATTTTTTCATACAGAAACCTCACTAGAGTCTATTATGAAATTTCATAACCTTCTCTCTTGTGTGACTTTAGGGAGTCCTTACAGTGAACAAGTTAATTTGTAAAAAGCATTTTTTTTAGCGCAACTAATTTCTTTAAAATAAATTTTGTTCTGAAACAAATATGCAAAGTAAATAGGAATGGGAATATTAAAGTTCAGACAAACTAAAAAAAAAAAAAAAAACTAGGAAGAAGAAAAAGAAATGTTTTGCCTTTGAGTCTTACTTGCTCACTAAGGCTGCGCGTATAGTAGTATGACAAAGCAATATTTGGATGCTACTCTTGCAAATCTTTCAGAAGGTTCCCGCAAGCTTATCGCAGAAAAGCTCTTCTATGAATTCAATGAAATTACTATCGGAGGGCTGGACAAATCAGCTGTTAGTTTATTTTACTTAATTTTGATGTTTGATAGTGTACGAGCCCAAACGCAAAATAGTTGGCCCTATTGAATATTTTTTAATAGAAATAGAAATCAAAGACTGTCAATAGAAATTTAACAAAGTAATTAAAAATTTATTTCATTATTTAGAATGAGTTCGACAAAAACAAATAATAACGGTAATTTAAAACATAACAAGAATTCATTTGACAGAAAAAAATTCACAAATCCAATATCTTACATTGTGCAAAAAAGTAGGCCCAGTCTTTTATTGACGCAAAAAAGTTGGCCCAAAAGAAAAAAACTGGTGTTTACCAATGAGTGACGTCACCTTTGTTTTTTATAACGGACGTAATCCGACTGGGGAGAGTTTCCACTAGTGTTTGGCAGGATTCGGGGGTATAGGTATCCCAAATTTCTTGAATTTTCTGCTTCAACTCACTTAAGTTTTTAGCCGGATTTGTCCTTTAGACTTTCTTCATTTTTCCCCACAGAGTATTAATGGGAGACAGGTCTGGGCTCTTTGCGGGCCAAGTTAAAACTGGTATGTTGTGTTCTTGAAGCCAGTTCATACTTCGCTTAGCTGTGTGACATGATGCGCCATCTTGCTGAAAAGTAAAACAGCCATCTTCTGTCTGCAGCATTGGAATTGACGGCAAAAGCTGATGCTCCAAGATGTCTTGGTACCTACTTGCGTTCACAGTGCCATCAATGAAGCATAGTTTGCCCACTCCTTGTGCTGACATGCACCCCCAGACCATTACTGAAGCTGTAAATTTTGTTTTCCTACGAAAACAATCTGGGTGAAATGCTTCAGCTGGAGTTCTGAATACCCTTGCCCGAGAGTCTCCAACACAAAGCTCGAATCGGGACTCATCGCACCATATCACACTCCTCCATTGTCCCAACGTCCAGTTTTGATGATCCCGAACCCATTTCAAGCGTTCTTTTCTTGCAAAGGAGTTAAAAGCGGTTTTTCTTTTGCCTGAGTGACACATTTGACCGAAAAATTTATTTCTAGTCTTTTAAATCAATTAACCAAATATGGCAAAATTACGTTGTAAAATTTATATCCCATTTTTTTCATTTCACGAATGCAGGTGTCTCTGAAAACCGTTTTTTTTATGGCGTTTTTCCATTCTAATGTGATATTGGCTGTAGTAGCACGACGATCTTTCTTGAGGATTTTTCGCAAAGTTCTTCTGTCTCGACCGTTAGCAATTGTTGGCCTTCCCGTTTTCTTCATTTAGTTCACATTTCCGTTCTTTTTGAATAAAATAATTATATTTCTAACTGAAGACCGCAATATTTCCATCATTTTTCCAATGTCGTATGCCGAAACATTTTTTTTGTAAAATTTTATTATTCTGTTCCGCATGTCTTCCGATAAGCACTTACCACCCGCCATTGTGAATTTTGACTGAAATTTTAATCAGTACTTGCTGTGCAAAAGAACAATTCATCAATTAGCGGTACATCTCAAGAGTGAGAGAGATATAAAACTGCATAGGCCAACTTTTTTGCGGCGAAAAACTAGTGGGCCAAGTATTTTGCAACAAAAACAAATTCGTTTTCATTGAATCCTGTAAAAGCAGTTATTGATTATGCATACTTGTCAATTGCATTTACAAGAACACATGTTTATGAAGCACGCTAGGAAAGAAAAAATTATTCGTGTAATAATTAAGCATACAAAAAGTAAAAGAAAATATTATGATATGAAAAACACAATACTAGGCCAAATATTTTGCGTTTGGGCTCGTAATATTTGATTATTGTATAATTCGAAGCTCTACTGCTGAAGAAAGCTTCATGGTTTTTTAAAAACTAAAAATTCAAAAACCCACAATTAAGCGACGGACGTGCCACCCCAAACATCTTATGTGTCCATTGCTTATTTAATAACACTGGTCGACAATAATTTTGCCGCCAAAAGCAAACCACATTTTTTAAAGGTTTTTGGCTCGTTGAATTCAGATCTGACCTTAGAATTGCTTTGTCACATCCAGTTTTCGCGTAATTAAGCATTCAAGATAGGAAAAATCCAGTTTTTGCTATTTTTGAGCCTATGTTTCAACATAAAAAAATGTTAACCCAAAAACAAACCATTGCTTTTCCGATGATTTGCTATCTGCTGAATCCAAATTTGGTTTCAAAATGGCTCTACTACATCAAATAACTGAGATATCTAGCTTCGAAAGTTGTAATACACGGTCATGCAATATTTTGAAGATTACGTATACCGTATAGTTTCAAAAAGAAATTTGAGTC
Source organism: Melanostoma scalare (assembly GCA_949752695.1). Classification (NCBI taxonomy): domain Eukaryota; kingdom Metazoa; phylum Arthropoda; class Insecta; order Diptera; family Syrphidae; genus Melanostoma; species Melanostoma scalare. Next base: position 48,237,391 of record OX456986.1, read on the forward strand.
AGAAATCACATTCTTTTAAGATCTTTGGGTGCTGAATTCGAATCCAGTCAGAGATTTACGCTACAACAGCATGTTTCCAAAAAAATAAAGCATTGATGTCTTGACTTTACTCTGGATATAATATCAAGACACTAATGTGATAGACCAATTCTGTGAATGAATTTAAATTCAACACATCCAAAACCTTCTAAAATGTGTTTTCTTTCTCAAATTTCCTTTCGAGACTAACGCTTATCTTCAAAAAAAAAAAAAAAAATGCATAACCGTGTATTACGACTTTTGAAGCTAGATATTTCAATAATTTGAAGAACTGGAGGCATTTTGAGGCCAGATTTACATTAAGCGCAAATCAAATCATTGGAAAAGCAAACGCTTGTTTTCAGGTTAAATTTTTTTCCACGTTAAATGAAATTCTGAAAAGTAGCTGAAACCTATTTTTCTGGATTTTGAAGGCTTCATATCTCGAAAACGAGATGTGACAGAGCAATTTTGAGGCCAGATTTGAGTTAGCGAGCCAAAAACCTTTAAAAAATATAGTTTGCTTTTGGCGGCATTCGAAAACGTGAAATCTTGCAGACTAGTGTAATTTACTGTCGCTAAATGATCAAAAAGCAAATGGCAACATTTCTGAGAAGTGCTTTTGCCAGCGCAAACGAAATGAAGATATTTTTAATTGGAACGCAAATTAAAATAAAATTCACACTGTTGTAAATAATTGGTTATTATGTTTCTAATGAATTATATTTTTTTTTTTTTGCTTTTGGTTGCCATTGGCAGCAAATAAAATCATAATACAAAAGTATCTGGATTCGAAATTTTTAAGTCAAAATGAATTGAGTTGTTGCTGGTTTACTTATTTAGGTGGGTAGTGCAATTCGGTGTGAACCTGGGTCTCAACCAACATTTTTCGATAACGACTTTGGTTTCGGGCGAGCTCTCCCCACTTTTGCACTCAAAGTCGGTTGAGGTCTTCTTCCACTTGATTTATCCATCAAAGGCGAAGTTTTCTTCTTCTCCGGGAATCCCTGCAATTTGCTTTGGAAAACCTTCAGAGCCGAAGCGTTGCTGTCCATCCGCTATGCATGTCCCAGCTATCGAAGTTTCGAGGTGCGTACTCCACACTGATGTTATTTTTCGTGTCTATAGCGAATCCTAGGTAGACGAAGTCCTGTACTACTTTGAAGTTATGTCTGGCTATTGTGAGAATGTGACGTTTTGTCCAATTCGTCGATGTTCTGTGTCCTTGTTTGATGACAGCGTATACTTCGTTTTGCCCTCATTAACCATCAAACCCATTTTTGCCGCTTCTGTTTCAATACTCGCAAAAGCACCTATGACATCACGCTTTTTTCTTCCCATTACGTCCATATCGTCTGCGTAGGCGAGTAATTGTACAGACTTTTGAAAGATTATTCCTCTGGGGTTGACGTTTGAGTCTTGTACAATATTTTCAAGTATCACGTTGAAGAAGTTGCATTGCAGTGTGCCGCCTTGCCTTAAGCCTTTTTCGACACCAAAGGTTTCGGTGAGCTCTTTGTTGACCTTGACGTAGCAGCGTGAACTCTCCAAAGTCAAAGTGGCTGTATACAGCTCGACTCTCTACATACTGCCATACGCCCGCCGTGCCGCTTTGAATAGATAAGAAATGGTGTACATCGACATTGTTTTTTACCAACTTTTTTTCCAAAATCTGTCAATTGTAGACTTTTCTGATTTAAAACCACATTGACAAGGACCTATCAAATTGTTGACGTGTGATTTCAGAAGTTCACATATTATAACAGACAAGATATAATTTGAGTAAACATATTCTCCACGATAAGTTCAATAGTGAAAATCTCTCTTTGCAAGGAACGAACTTACCATACTGAGACTCCATTCATCGGTCCTTTTTTTCTCCCAACCACATTATGCTGAACCACTGCTGGCTGGCATACCCTCTTTTTACCAACCGATCTCTAGCTACCTTGAAAAGCTCGGTATCCAAGCAATCTGCACCTGTGGTTTTATTTGATTCCACAAGCTTAACTGCTTCTAGGTCGGGAGGACAGCATTTTTGACTATCGTTTAAGCTAAATGGGGCATTCTGCCTTACAGCGGATTGTGCGTCTTCATCGACGTCAAGCATTCTGCAGAAATGATCTTTCCAGATCCTCAGTAGCGACTGCGATTCCCTGCTGGCGCTTACGGACTCGAGTTCGAAATTTGCCACCCTTATTACTTCCTTTTTATCCTTACTCATTCCCATCATGTCATATCTTAATCTCCTCAAAGAAGCGATTCTCATTTTGCTTCTTTTTCGTCTTTCATTGGAATGTTTCAAGTTATTCGTTTTAAAAGTTTATGTCTTTATAGACTCTTCGTTTTTCCTTCTTAGTCGCCAGAACGGTTTTAGATAAATTTATACTTGGTAAGGAAATCTCGCTTGCAAGTCCAACAGCTATCGGAATGGGAGCCGAACATATTTTCATTTAAACCTCAAATTTCATGCTTGTTTAATATATTCGCCGATAGTTGAATTTTCTTGGTCACTGACGCCAACGAGGTGTAATGGCCTTCTGCTTGAGTAAAACCGTTGAGAACGGAAAGTTCATATGAGTTTAATGTAATTCAAGCAAATCTGATCCATTTCTTCGATTTCCGTCGATTCCCTGTGAACCCGGAAAGAAGAGAATTCAATGTGGTTTGAACCAATCACCAACTCTTTTGCTAACCATAGCCAAGTGCAGAACCTATTCTACAATGTCATCTACGATGCTTAAATTTTGTTGTTTGCTTCAAATGACAGTGACGAAGGACTTTCCTCAAAACCGTTAACGTAAAAATCAAAAAAGAAGCCTCACCTTGGCTGCATAATGCCTGTTTCATAAAGTGAATCCCTTCTCCCATGCGATTTCGTCTTTAAACAACCATCATCTAGGTCGGGAACAATTATCCTCCTGTTTACCAAAGAAAACGCTTCAAACTTTTCTTTTGTCTACCTCACGTATTAAAAAATGATAAATTTTCAAACTTCTTCGTATCGTTTAAAGCAATTCAAATGTACTTCCTAAAGTAGAAACGGAAGTAGCTTTATAATCGCTGTCATGCGAAAAAGGTCCAAAGAGAAAAATAAATATAAATTTATGGGTCGCTATAATAATAACGGCGGAGGGATAAGGCCAATGGAACCAAAAGTATATTAATGATTGATTTTATAGCCTGCTTGGGTTGGTTATAATACCAAGTATTGTGTCATGGGGGCCAAAATTACTTGACTCTGACTAAACAAAATAAAGAATACTTAAAGGATATGGCAAAGTAGAAGTATACACAATCAATCAGTGTCAAAAGTTCGCCAATAAAGCTGTATATCAGTTACTGCCCGTCCATCTGTTGAAAGTTTTTGTTCTTATTTTGTGATACGCCTCACAAGCATGCACACGTTTCATAACAGCCTCGAGAAAAAATGATAAACGATCTGGGAAAAATACTGGAAATCAATTCATGTACTTTGTTCCACAACCTACAATCGAATATCGCATAAGCCTTGGGAAGAAACTGAAGACAGAAACTATGAAGACGAACTAATGACACAACATTATACGGCTGATATTTTTTCCTTTAATAAAAGTTATTTGTATTAAAAATGAAATATCCCTTCTCTCTGTGATACATCGGTTCAAGTATGGCCGAACAAAAGTTGAACTACAAGGAGCCTAGCGGTTTATCGTTGAGGAAATGGCCCACAACATACAAAACATATGCATGTTTATATGTATAGGAATAGGCAATCGCTTACATTGTCAAAATTTATTGGTACCTATTCGGATTTCGGAGTTGTTGAAGGCATTTTGGCAATCAATCATTTGCTTTTATTTGATTGAAAACACACACAATTTCATGGACATAGGTTTGTTTGTATCCAAATCAGCGAGGAATCAATCTCGAGGGTCAGAAATCAGTCGAGCACATGGAACTGACAACAGAGAAATTATGCAAATAAATATGAGTGACTGAGGTCCTCCTGTCTGCTTTTTCTTCTTCTTCTCTTTGTTATTACTTGTTTTTCGGAGTGAGTAATAACTTTTTTTTAAATTTAAATTGAGTAGTACCTATATCGCATGAAATAAGATGAAAGCAATAAAATGGACTGAAGAAGCAACAGTTTGATTGTCGCCTGTAGGTGGGAGATTCTGTTTGGTATTTGTTTTGTGGGGTGTGTTGGAGATGGAGGGGGCAATATTTTGCCACGAAAGGCATGCGAATAAAAGCACAGTCCTTGTTCCAAAAAAAAAAAACATATCGCCAGCTCTGTCTTTCGTGAAATATCAACAATCTCGAAATGGCTTGAAGAATGAAGAAGTGTTGACAGACTCATGACAGGGAAAGCGCTGGACTCAATTTCAATGAATGGGTCCTGTAGATAGTCTTCATTCTGAAATTTGCATTTGCCATTGCCGTAATTTGAGAATTTACAATTGAAAAGCGGATGTAGTAAAGGGTGATTTTTTAGCGTGGTTTTTTAAAAACCCTTTTGCTTTTCGCGTTTTAAAGACTTCATGTAAATTTTATCCGTGGTTCTGTTTCAAGTGGTACATTCGGAAGGACTATTTATGTGTCACCTTTTCCAACACTTCAGGCTGTGTTCTGCGAATTATGTGTGTAGTGTTATCTTGTAAGGAATCAATCGTGGTTGACTTTTCTACATAGACTAACGACTTTACATAACCCCACAAAAAATATTCCAAAATCTTTAAAACGCATAGTGTTGGCGGACAACTCACAGGCCATATCGAGAGATAAGCTGCTCATCAAATTCGTGCTTCAACATGTCCATTGTTTCACTAGTGTCATGTGACACACATAATTTTTCGATGAAACAGCATATTTTCATGCAGCTTTTCTAGGGCCCATTCACCAAAAATTGGACGTTGTGGTTGGTTAGGTTAGGTTAGGTTACAGTGAAGCGGGAGAGACGCGGGGCGTCGATTTGAGTAAGATTACAAGGGACGTCAAGTGGTACCCGTGGTGTGATGGATAGCATGTCCGCCAGTTAATCCAGAGGTTCGAGTTCGAATCCCAACAGAGGCAAAAATGTTTTTTCTACGGGTATCGCCTTTCGCGAGGAATTGGCAAGTCCTCCGTTAGTATTCATTGCCATGAAAAGCGCTTTCTCGATTAGCCGTTCGGAACCGGCAGAAAATTGTAGGTCCCCTCCATTCCCTCACAAGGGATGGTTGTGAGAAATGCGCTAGGCCCAGGGGCTCCTCGCTCTGTAGCGCCACCCTATTTATTTATTTACTAGGGTCGTCAAAGAAGTACGAACCTAAGTGCTTGTGGTTGGTCTTTCGCATTCAATTCTTGCAGCAGCTGAATTTTATAGGTTTTCAAACCAAAGTCGACACGTAGAATGTGGTTGAGTAACACGCGATGAATTTCGTACATATGTACAAGGCCTGGTATGTGAGTCCTATTATTTCGATATAGAGGAAACGAGTTTCAATGGTTTTGATCCACTCAAAGCTTTTCTTTAATTTGATAGCAAATCCGCTTTTTACCGTTTCAGTCGTTAATACGTGTAGTGTCAGCTCTTTTGCAATCGAATGTTTGAACAGCTCTTACTGTTCATTAGGACGGTCCGAGACCTTGATCGTCTAAAAGCTCCAAATTATACAAACGAGTTCTCAACTAACAATTTATAAGGCGCGATTGAAGTTTCAACCGAAGATAGTTGTAGCGATTGGCTGACTTACCAAGTTTTAGTGTGAGGTATAGGAGGTGGGAGCAGTGGCCACTTATTTTTTACTTGGTATAGTTTACATTTATACAATTCATTCTGTAAGCGGAAAGTTATTATCATTAGTATTGTTAGATTAAGAAGCTCCAAATATGATAGCAATTCAACATTTTACGAGTTTGAAGCTTTATCTAACTCCATCTTGTTTCCAATCATCCCCGAACTGGAATTTGCATTTCCAGTCAATTTCTATGTACAGAATTCCGAGCTCCGACATTCTGGCCAAACAACATCCGAAGAATTTTCGCTGAGTTGAATCGTTTTATCACTTCTCATCCCGAAAAATGCAGCAAAATCATACCATTGTGTCATATCGGAAGATTTTCACTTATTCCGTCACGATAAAAAAAGGAAAGGTCCACAAAAAACTGTATGGCAATATGAGAAAGCCTCAATGATATCTTTCGAAGACAATTCTCATTCTCGACGGTTAAGTTTTCGCATCACCTGATACGATATCTAACGTAATTATCTAGGTTGAATATTTATCATGAAAATGCTCTTGAGTTTGTAAATTCTGTCATGAAGCAGACTGTTTTTCGTACTCGCTTGGTTGCGAGAGTCTTAAAATATCTCAATATTCATAAATCCGCTGGTTCAGATGGTATCACCGATTTTATTATCAAGAGGTGTTCTTTTACGCCGGCAAGACCACTGCGCTGCGTAAGCTATTCTATCTTTCCTATTTTTGTGGGGTCTTCAAAGCAGGAATCTTCATCCCCTCTTAGTTAACCTTCCAATTGAACTTATGTACCTTCTTTTCAAGGTGATGGAAACGTTGATAAACCGTCAACTCATGAAATATTTTGAAGAACGGAAGCTTCTTAATGGCCGACTTTGCAAAAGGTCCACTGGTGATTTGATGGCATATCTCACCGAAAAAAGGAACCAATCTTTACACTGTTTAAGAGAAAGTAAAATTATTGCGCTTGATATTTCCAAGTCATTTGATAGAGTTTGGTAGCAGGCTCCCTTATCGAAAATGCGTGCTTTTGGTATCGATGAGTATCTTCTTCTTCTTTCCATTTCCGACGTTACGAGTAGTCATCTTGAAGCGATCACAACTCTCCCACTTTTCTGCTTCACACTAGTGATCCGCCTGTGGGGTACGCCGAGTATCGATGAGTATCTACTTCATTGAATTAGAAACTACCTTTCAAACCGTTGTATTTAATGGTTTTAAGTCTGATACTCACCTTATAAATGCTGGTGTGCCCCAGGGCTCCGTTTTGTCTTCGACTCTATTTCCTATTTTCATAAACTATCTCTTGTCTGAAACTTGTAATCCTCTTAACGGCTTTGATAATGACTCAACCCTCAGCTTTACATATTCGTTCCCAAATTCACGTTCCTGCTCTTCGAATGTGGAACTGGAACGGTTGCGTATGATATGCTCATTGAATTCTGACCTACACAGCATTATTACGTAGTAAAAACCAAGTTGAATTCAATGCTTCAAAAACCCAATGCTGTCATTTGTCGTTAAAGCTAAACATTTCCCCATTGCCATTATCTATGAATGGTACCTGCATCGAAGAAACCGAAAAGCTGCCAGAGACTTGGTATGTGTGTAAACGATGTTCTTTGTCCAAAAAATGTTGCCAGGTATACTTAGGTTTCTTAAAATGATGTAGGAAATTTTCAACTCCATCTGATGTCTGATCTGGCTATAAAACTATCCTCAAACATCATTGCGCCTCTTAAAAGGGAACAAAACAGATCTTTGAACTAATAGTTGATAGTTAAGTTTTAGTATCGATTGATTCTCATGAACATCTACCCATTATTACACTTTTTGCACTTTTTTTGTCGCTTTTCTACAAACAGTGCTCTAGTGAAATAACCAGTTGAATAACCCGCCACCCCTCTCCCTCGGCTTCTAAAGTTTCAAGTTGAACCCAACCTCGGACTTACAGTCTGTCATGAAGATCTCTTTGTGGAGTAGCGATTTCAAATCGGAAAACAATTTAAGGTCCCCTCTTTTTCTCACAAGGTTGAGAGAAACGTTCTCGGTTCCGGGGCTCATCGCTCCTCTCCTATTTATTTAATTTATTAGTCAACTTTCCTGCTTTTTTATTTTTCAAGGTCATACTCAAGGAAATTGTGCTAAGCCCAAGGAACAATCTGAAAAGCAGTAATTTTCATAAGTCTGTAAAGTTTTTCGACGCAGCTGAAATTGTTATTGTGAAGAGGAAGCAAATGTTAGGTTGCATTGCGCTATCAAAGATAGAAACGAAGGAAGTGAAAATTCTTTTGCATTGCTTGAGTTTGCAAAAGCTCCAAATATGAATTCAATGCCAAAGCCTTTTCCATATGAAGTAGGGTCATGGCACCAGTTTTCGAACACTTTTGCCACTTCAAAGATTGGATGATCAATAAAAAATATTTGCCTTTGACTCAAAATAATACTGTTAATTTATTTTGTTAGCAAAACCCAAATACTTTTGTGTCCGGTAGCAATTTTTATCACTATTAGCATCAAAAAATTAAAAAATGGGAAAAACTGAAAAATATATGTTTTCTCCTATTTTCGAACACGAGTTGCCTAGAGCCGAACAAAAAGTTTCCTATTTTCGAACACTGAGATTGTATTTGATTTTTCACATGTTAAGATATAAAATCGAAAATTTAAGAAATTTAGATTTGAAATGGAATGATTTCCGTTGTTTTTATTTCACTTAAAATAAAATAAAATTAATCTCAGTAGATAATAAAAAAAAACATTTTTCTACTCCTTTATTCGTTGCTTGTTTGCCATAAAATTTTTCCATTTAATAGAAGATATGGACATTAGGGTGGTCCTCATTTTACTTTTTTGCGAAAATTGAGTGCGACCCCCCCTAAATCGATTCTAAAAAAATTAAAAAAAAATTCCTTAATTTTTCATATTTTTATCTCTAACCCTTCCTGGCCCTATTTTGGTAAGAAGTTTTTTTTTTTGAATTTATGCTATAAAAACACTATATCAGCTGTCATTTTTGAACTAATCAACAGAAAGACTTCGAATTAGGCTCAAATGAAGTGTCTCTGAACACTCTACAGCCGCGTGAATGTTTGATAATATTAAGATCATTTATTTATCTGTGGTTAATAAACAAAAAGGCTGATTTCTTATTTCGTTCAATCCACGAAAAGTAAGCAACCTAACATTAAATTAGATTTTTTTTATTTATCATTTCATTTGTTATTAACAGTAACTCGAAAAACAATTTTTTTATAACAGCTGCCATTTTTGAACGGATGATCGCAAAAACTTCTAATTGGAATCAAATCAAGCGTCTTTGAAAACTCTACAGCTGCTCCACGCACGCAGAAAAAACTTCGATAATTTTTTTAAACTTTATTATTTATAAACAAAGAGGCAGATTTTTTATTCCGTTCAATACGCGAAAAGTAAGCAACATTTCGGCATGCATTATTTTTTTTATGAAAAAACTTCTTAATGAAATAGGGTCGGAAGGGCTAGGAATAAAAATTTGAGAAAATTAGGGCATTTTTTTCCTGACTGAAAACCAGCCAATGGGGGCGTCCCCAATTTTTTTTCCTAAGGACCACCCTAATGGACATAGGTCCTCTATCTTTGGCTTCTATTGAGATGTCTTTCTTGTCTTTTATTGCATCCGGACATTTAAAAACTTTTTAAAGCTCGAAGATGGACTGCAATTTAAATTTGTTTGAGCTTTGACTCGTTAAATTAGTAGTTATTCTATTTAATCGAGTCTGTATTGTTTTCAACGGTTAATATAGGGTTTGCGTCATCAAGCATTTGTCCGCTTAGGCAATCGCCACTTCCTTATCTTCTAATATAAAGAGGTTCAAGACTGATTTTGAATAAACGTTCATAATCAAACACCTTAGTGGTAAGTACATTTGGACAACAAAACTTTATAGTTACTGCTAAATTATTTTCATCGGTTTTAACCAATTTTTCCAAATTAATAGGAATAATAAGAGAATAGGAAACCATATATTGACTAGTACTATTGACTAGTACTATAATCGAACAGCAAGAAAATCGATGTTCGAAAAATGGAATAATTAATACAATTGTGTTTTTTTATATAAGTAAAAGATAGCAATATATTTTCTGATAAATCCCCGTACTAAACCGATGAAAAACAATTTCAATTTAGAATAAAAAGTAAAGTTCGCATGTGTTTTTGCCCTGTTCGAAAATAGGAAACTCATTTTTACCTAGTTGCCTATTCCGAACACAACTGTTCGAAAATAAGCAACTTGGTAAGAATGAGTTTCCTATTCTCGAACAGGGCCAAAACACATGCTTACTTAACTTTTTGTTCTCAAAACTTCTCTCAATATCACAAGCAATTCCTCTAATATAATAAAAACCACAGGTTCAAGTACTATTTGCTTTTATTTGCTTTTTAACTGAAGTTTCCAACATGTGCGCTGCAAGTTTTTTTTTACTGTTACCAAGCGTCGAACCGCACGCACTGGCAAACAAAATTTTTATAAGATCCTGTGCTGTATTTGTGGTAGTGAGCATTTGCGGAAAGTGAAAAGGGAGTATAAGGGCACACATATATAGTTTTTTCAAGGTTGAAACACCAAAAACAACGAAAATATAGGCATTTTCGTTTAAAGTGTTCGAAAACTGGGGATGTTCGGAAATAGGTGCCACTACCCTATTTGAACTCAAAATATTTCAACGCCTTCAAATGCCATTTACGTTTAATCATAACTTTCTTACATCGGCGTCGGCTCTATAAAAACCCACACGAAGTTTCGAACCAAATGCTGATGGAGCAATACTTTTGTGCCACTCTTATTCGATTTAGAGGGAAAATCAAGTAACACTACACCTGCCTGCAAAAAAACCTCGTTTAAAAAAACTTCTTCTTCATTCCAATTTTCTTTTCACTGTTTGTTAACACTCTTCGGTACCACTCAAGGCGTCCGAAATCAGAGTCCCGTGATAATACGCATGTTAAACTCATCTAAGCACCATGACGTAGTCTTCTGAAAGCGTTGGCAAAATGAATTCGAGCAAAAAAAAAATACAAAGAAAACTTTAGGAGAGGTGTTTAACTAGGTAAGCAAATACAAACGCAAATTTTCCAACCGCGAAACGATTTCGTTTCGTTAGTTAAGCCATGTGTATAATATGTTGACAATGGATGTTTATTCTCATGAATTAATTCGAATTCGAAATGCATTTCATTTAAATCATCAAAACAAAATTAATTTGTATCGGGCTACCTGTTTGCACAAATATTTGTTTGTTCTTTTCCACAGCCAAGTCCTTTTTTCTATGAGTTTCCCTCATTGGGGCTGTTCAAAAGCTTTAGCAATTTCATGTACTTACAATAATCGTGCCTGAGGAGAAACCACATTTATATGTTTTTTTTTTCTTTTCGGTTCAAAGTTTGTATTCATATCATGACTAGTGCTTTGGCTCATGAATTTGAAATAATGCGTTGTCTGTGGAAATGATATCGATGCGGGAATTCCGAGAATAAATTTAAAAAAAAAAACATTTTAAAATCGTAAGATGATTTGGTTTTCATCTGTTGGAGAATCCAATTTCATGGCTCATATATGTATTTTTTTTTTAATCTTTCAAGGATCCACTAGTCTAGTCAATACGTCTGAAATAATTTGGTTTTAATATCGAAAAAATTTATCTTGTGAATTGCGAACAATGAGAAAGGTGAATGCAGCAAAAATGTAATAAAATGATTGGAGTACGGGTATGTCTCTGCTGTGGAGAGCTAGCATTTCAATGCATCGTTGACATAGTTTTTTTAAAAGTTTTGCTTTGATAATCGCCTGTGCAGCACATTTTGTAAGTTCGACTAGGAAAAAATTTAAAGTGGAGTCATGTCGTTGCTGGGAAAGTTGAGTCTTCTATTTAAAGATACTCAAATATAAATTGAACTTAAGAAAAGTTGTACTTGCCTCATGCACACAACGTGTAGCTGAGAAAATCGGTTTTATGGATCACATGCTGGTTAGAGATGAAGTAGTCGGGTGTAGCGTTTACTTGGGTCCTTTTAAGATTCATAACCGTTTGCAATTTAAATAAATGTTTTGAAATTAAAATACAAACCGGGACGGCCTTGGCATGGCAGTGGGAAAATTCTTAGATGCTTATGAGTATTGTAAATAATAAACAAAATTTCTTATATACAGGGTGTCCCGTAATTCGTGTTACATTTGTGATGTGATTCTTGGTCATATTCTAAGAGAAAAATTGTTGCAAAGTCCGTTTCTCAACTTTGACATCACTTTTTGACAATTAAAAAAAAAAAGGCTAACTTTGCTGTACCCTGACCTGTGTTAAATTCGATTTCTCTGTCAATACTGATGGTAGAGACCTAATTTTAGACTTAATTTTTTGTAGAATTAATAATGGATCTAAATTGGGCTTTATAGGCTTAAGGTTTACAGATTTTCTTCCCCCAGCAAAGTTTTGACTTTGAGGTCTTTTTTTTTCAGAAAATGCTTGTTAAACATAGAGTTTCTTCAGTTTTTTACAGATGAACAAAGCAATAATAAAAAAAGTCATTAATAAGTGCACTCAAATGTATGGGTTATATTTTATGATACTTGGAAAAATACAAAATGGGTAAAATTTTTTTCTATATGACCAAGAATCACATCCCAAAGCATGTAACACGAATTGCGGGACACTCTGTATATTTGGTGGTACAGGGATGCCAACTACACATTAATTATGAAAATTAAATCAAATCCAGAAAAATATTGGAAAAAATTAAATGACTACGACAATCCAAACGTTTCAAGCGAAAATCTGAAAACGCCATTCTTTTGCAGTTGCTTATAGATAGATAGATAGATAGATGATTTTTATTACTTAAAATTGTTACATACAATATTTCGGTTACATTTGATTTGAATATAAATTTGGTAATAAAAGTGTTTTGGCGGTGGCAATGCCGTCTGCCTGATTGACTATGTGTTTTCAATTTTTTTCAAAGAAAATGTTTGCTATTTAACAAAATGTAAATGAACAATCGCAAAAATTATATAAAGTTGTAAATAGGGCTTTCAGTTTAGCTAAAACAAAAATAAATTACTTAATAGATAAACTATAATTTTTTTGGCAAAAGAATTAACAGCTTTTAGTTTGGCAAAAAACAAAATTAAAGTTGAGTAAAAAATTGATTCAAGATTACAAAAATGAAGGGCTTTTAGTTTGGCTAAAACAAAAATAAAGGGTATTTGAACCCATTAAAAGTTAAGCGTTATTTAAAGACTTTTAGTTTAGTTAAAACAAAATTTCAATTATTAAAAATAATAATATAATAACAAATAATATACAACAAAAATATATGATAGTAATTACAAAAACATGATATATAATTGTACCGTTCTTAAGTTAAGTATTAAGAAAATTCTGTTATAATCATTTCTCTGTAACAGATTGATTTTTCAAGATAATTATATAGATTTTTCCAATTTTCACCATTTAAAATTGTCAAAGTTTGCTCCATAGTTAGAGTAGATTTCCCAAAGTAGAGGACTCTAAGTTCTTTATAAACTGGGCATATTGATTAAAAATGAAAAGTATCTTCTTTTGAATTCAAATTGCAAAGGGTGCAATGTGTAGTGGATGAACCCTTATATGGTGAGCCGTTTAAATTAAGTTGCTCACTTCTTGCTTTACAGATTAACTAATTTTGCCTTGTACTGTATTCATCACTAAAATAGTTATTTATGAGATCATGTTTCAAATCGGGGTAAATGACTCTGTTGATTGAAGATGACATTTTTTGTAAATTTTCATTCCGCTGGTAGATGTCGACAGCCTGTAATAACGCGTTGAGTTGTTCTTTTAGTAGGATTAAATTAGTATATTGGAAATTTAGCTCAATTCCACACTTCGTTGCCCATTGTCTCCATTCTCCTATCCACTCGACTTTGTTATCCATAATGTACTTTGCTATTGACAATTGAATTCTATTTGGTCTATATGCCAGTACTTTCAAAATGTAGTCAAAATGGAGTTTTAGAGTATGAATAAAAAGAGCAGGAAGGCCGGTTTCTAGTTGTAGCACATAGTTTGGAATATTGGATGGTAAGTAGAAAAGTCGTTTGAGAAAGTAACGTTGAAGTTTTTCTACTTCTTCGTGTGACTGATATCCCCATGTTTGACAGCCGTAGCACATAACAGAGCGCATAACAGCGTCAAATACCTTGTACTTAGCTGAGGTTGGTACATCTTTGCTGTTCATAACATCTTTCCATGACGCGTTAATCATACTTTTTGATGCAATCAGTTTTTTTTCAAGATGTGGAGTTAACTTCATATTAGGTTTTAAAAGTAGTCCAAGGTATTTGTATTCTGTCACTATTTCAATGACCTCACCATTAGATAGATAGATATTTTATTTCTTTCTTCAAATAGTATTAGAAAATCTATGTCTCGAAGGAACCACTTTTCATTCGATTTAAGTTTTGATTGTGTACCTATTTCTTACTATCATTACTTTTGGTTTTTCTAGATTAACCGTTAATTTCCAGACTCTACAAAAATTAACTAGCTTATTTATCATAAGTTGTAAACTTTGTGGCGATTCTGCTAAAAGCACAATGTCATGGCTTATATGTATATATTAGCGCTGATAATTTAATCTAAATCGTTAGACCAGTTTTTTTTTCTAAAAACGGTTTTTTATTTTTCACTTTAAAAAAAAAAGGTTTTTAAAAAATCAAATACACTAATTTTAAGATCTTACTAGAAGTTGTTTTAAGAAAAATTTTGAAAAAAATCAAAGAGATGGTTTTGAATTTATTTCAAATATTCAAATTTTTTTGTAAGAACTTATAAAAATTTCAAAAATTAAAATTTTTCAATTAATGCTGTGCAATCTTTCTTAAACAACCTATGACTTCTAAAATACAAAATCTAGTCAAAATCGTGTCAGCTACTAACGAGAAAGTCGGTACTCTGGTAGGTACCGTTTTTAGACTTTTTCCAAAAAAAAATTTTATATCATAAGAGAGAATTTTATCGAAATCGTTGGAGCCGTTTTCGAAAAAAAAAGTATTATTACATATATCGGTTTCAGGCCATTCACCGTTATTTCCAGACCTAGAGGCTCAATTCCAAAAACCCTACAGGCGGCCCCACTGACACTAACTACAAATTTTGAAAAAAAAATCGGTCCATCAGTTCAGGCTGTAGATCCACATATGGACAGACAGAATTGCGGGACCCACTTTTTTCGTATTCTCTATCATGTCCACCTGCTCACCCAGAGGTTCGAGGTTCGAATCCCAGCAGAGGCAAAAATGTTTTTCCACAGGTATCGTTTTTTGCGAGGAATTGGCAAGTCCTCCGTTAGTTAATTCATTGCCTGAAAAGCGCTTTCTCAATCAGGCGTTCGGAACCGGCAGAAAATTGTAGGTCCCCTCCATTCCCTCACAAGTCGCAAGGCATGGTTGTGAGAAATGCGCTAGGCCCAGGGGCTCCTCGCTCTGTTGCGCCACCCTATATTTATTTATAAATAATACGAGAAATTTATATAAGTCTTTGCTTTTGATGCTTATTGGAATAAACATAAAAAAGGTGGTCACCTTTCTTATTACAGCTTCTCGACCCTCATTTTTACTCATCGCATCGTAACAATCTCTGCACCTTTTTCTTGAGTCTTAATTTACGGTTTCCTTCAGTCCATGTTTTGTATTAAATGTATGTGCTTGATGTTCAGAAGTGAGTTCACGTAATGCCTTGCAAACATCCTTTCTTAACTCCAAAATTGTGCATTTTTTTGTTAAGAACAAGGCGTTCATAGCAAAAATTCAAACCATGGTACCATCGAGTTTGCAACGGCAATTCCCGAGTCTTCCATGCCTTTTATGTGTTTTAAACTTAGCATTAGAGACCTCTTTTGGATTTCTTGTCTTATTACTCCGAATTGTACCAAAAAGATAAGTTTGACGATCAAGGAGATATTTGGCAACAGATCCAAAACCATTTGCGTCGAGTGTTAGGTCGTTTTGGTTGGTCTACCTCTTTTGATGTTGCTTACAGTTTTTCCTGCATATATTGAACTGGTGTAGGTGTCGTGTAACCGTATTGATTGCAAAGCTTGTACATTTTCACTCCATCCTTATGTGATGATCCGGTTTTATGCCGACGAGTTGAATACAACCAATGCACAGTAGCAGAACAAGAGCAAACTTACAGCTATCGAGAAGCAGCTTGTCACTCTGACTCAGGTGGTCTTAAATATCTCTAGCGACAATCGAATTGAGCCGAGCGTTCAGTCAAAACTGAAATTCTTAAAACTCTGACCGCCGTATTAATAAACGCGGAATAACTGGGAAATACTTATTCCATGGATTAAGTTACCATTATACCATTTTCCATTTAATTAAAGCCACCATTATACCATTTTCCACTTAATCCATGGAATAAGGCTTAGCCCAGCTATTCCGCGTTTATTAATACGGCGGTGAGCGAATATCTCTAACCACGCTACAAAATTCTTCAACATGTCTAAACTTGCTGAACTTATAGAACCTCACGACATTAACATCTCTCTAAGCTCCTACCGCCCCCTCTGCAGCCGAATTGGAACCTGCTGTTTCCCCTCCTACCGAGCCCACCATAAACTGTTTGGAATCCTCTTTATGGAACACAAGGATAACGAAGCTAAACAACAACAACACTTCGATCTTCACAGTGAGAAACACACCAATATCAGCTGATACCGTCTGGCTAGAAAGTTTTTTCCTTCGAAACTATACACATGAAAATCTCTAACATCCAGAAGATATCTACTCCGAACACTACTTCATTTCGGATTAGTATTCCCTCGTCCTACGAATGCGTGTTCACAAATCCATTTGGAAATTACATCAAAATTGGAAAGCTGGTAATTGTACATTGTAACAAGAAAAGTAATAAGCTTTGATTAACAATACCTGTTCCCAAACCAGCAAAACAACTTTTTAACCCTAATTGGTTTTTTAAAACCAAAATTATGCCAAGTTTCGTTCCCCCTTTCCAAATATCTAACCTTCCTCAGCATGCCCCAGTCCCACAACCCAAGCCTCGTAAATCAATTCAGTCCAAAATCAAAGGCAAAGACGCCACTTATCCATCCAAGTTTCCCAAAAGGGTGTCTTTCAATATTAAAACTACTCCATCTAATTCCTCTGTATTACCAACCCCGCACAAATGTCTGCCTGTTTTCCAAGCTTCGACCTAACGTCTGGAGCAAAATATCCCAATTTTGTCAGTTCCCACATACTTAATCCAAACACTTCCCAGCCTCGTTCAGGATCTTCCTCCCTCATTGACCCCCTCTTACCTCACAAGAGCTGTGACGGCAAAGAGAATGCAAACATTTTAGCAAAAGACGGTACCTCTTAAGAAATCGTGTGC
This sequence comes from Melanostoma scalare, assembly GCA_949752695.1. Taxonomy (NCBI): domain Eukaryota; kingdom Metazoa; phylum Arthropoda; class Insecta; order Diptera; family Syrphidae; genus Melanostoma; species Melanostoma scalare. Next base: position 48,254,550 of record OX456986.1, read on the forward strand.
CCTGAGCCTTTTGTTTGTGGATGAAATCATTTCAAATGAGCAATCAAGAACAACCTACTTGTAGAATCTAGCAAAACTTGGTGTAACTCTTCTAGTTAAACCTACTCAAAGCTTTTGATGCCAAAACGTACCCAAAAAATCATTAAAATTCCTTTTGAGTCTCAACAGAGGCTTACTGCTGTCTAAAAAAAAAAACATCTTCACCAAATGAGGCAGGCATCAGACCCTTTCTTCAGAATATGCCTTGATAGTTTAAAAACATGTCTAACCCATGATTTCAGTCGCTTTCCATTGGTTTCACTCGAAGAAGCACTCATTTTAAAAACCAATGGAACACCCAAAATTGTTTCTATTCACTTTAACGTAATTTCCTTTGTGTGAGTGAAACACCTATGACTCCTAAAAAATATTCATTGAAGCAAACTTTGTTTTTGACATTTGAGTAACATGTGTTAGTGCTTCTTGAGTCGATTCTCACTTCAAATCGAGAAGCGGCTGTCACTCCTCAGAATCATGAGAAATGAAAGAATCTTTTTGCACCAATGGAACGGTTTGAGAATGCTTCTGGACGGTTCTTTTCGTCCAATGGAAAGTGACATTAGTAAGTTAATACTTGATTACGAGATCATTATCCGTTCGGATAAACTTAAGTCCATCCACCAACAGAGGATCATTAACTTCGGTTCATTTTTTGAGCAAATAACTTTTTTTGAAAACCCTAATGCGTGATAAGTAAACAGGGTGCGGCAACAGAGTTGGGAGCCCTTAAGGCCTTACGCATTTCTCTCAACTATACCTTGTGATAGAATGGAAGGGACCTGCAATTTTGTGAGGACTCTGAACGGCTAATCGAGAAATGTATGCGTTAGTGGTGAGCTAATTCAGTCTTTGTGAAAGACCACATTCATTACTACGCTTTGTTCATTTCATTTGTGTAGTTTTGTATACAAAATTTGTTTTGATTTTTTCTAAAGCAATCGATAGAAAAGCCATGTTTATCATAAAGACTCGAAGCACTTAAATGCTACTATTACATAACAAAACGTTTAGAGAAAAACTCATTAGAGTTATTCTCCTGATACTATCAATTGATTGGCGAACTCCTTTCCAATTCAAGTAATCTTAAATCTTCTTGTCAATAGATTTGATATTTATCAATTAAATACGACTAATAAGTGGAATCAATATTTTCTTCAATTTCATAGAGTTCAATTTATCAGATTAGTTTCCTTTTCACTGCCTACGAAGGTATGTCCTTCGATTAATTGCTAGGATTAATAAGTCGAAAGAATAATCACATAAGAACAAAGTGCAGACACACGACCGACGTCTACAAGTGTTTTACCTTCATATCGATCGTTTGAAACTCACGTTTAAACAGAGTTTATGGGTTACTATGTTAGCAGAGCAGTGAGTCCAACAGAACGGGGTGAGTTGAAATATGACAAATCACGTGGTGTGGTCTCCTCACCATAAACTGGTTAAGATTGTGAAAATATTAACAAAACTGTTGAAGCATATCCGGTTTAACACGACAATGAACCCAAAACATAGTTACTCAGCGAAGATTGGTAAGCCCAATGTTGTGAACATGATAAGGGTTAAGAAAAGGCAACCGGAAATGGGAATGTGTTGCTGTTGCTAAAACCATCACACATCTTAATTTAACAGTGTTGAGAGAAACACACACAAAAAAAAAAATCATGAATAAATCATAGACGTAGCCGGTGTCTTTACGTACTTTCCCATTTTATGTTTGAATATATGCAAAATCCAAAATCTACACACACACGCACACATGTCTTTCTATAAGCCAGCCCAAGTTCAATCTCTATTGTAGACCACAACGACGAGTTCTGCGGGACTTGAGCTCACGAAAATTCAATCTGCTCCTGCAAAAACTGACGAAAAATAATAAATATCTGCTCCAGACAAAAGGGGAACGGAAGTTTGTTTGGCTGGATTTAAGCTTTTATAAATCCAGACAAGTAGGACCATATTACCAAGAGAGAGGATATTAAATGTTTGAGATTATGTGCTACATAGCCGATGGCATGAGCGAGCATAGTTATTTAAGGAACTTTTTGAGTTTCTTTTGGTGATGGTGTTGGGTTAAAATTTGACGTTAATTTAATGTACTATGTAAATAGTTGGCTAGTTTGACTGTTGTGGATTTTGGAATTGTGTTACATGTTTTACAGGTTGAAAGTTATTATGGCGATAAGACGAAAACAAACCCACAACTTGACTAACAAATTTTTGAAGCAATTGAGTGTTTTTAAGCAATGCTTTGTGATTAAAGTTGTTTCTAGTTTTATTACTTCATTGAATGAGACTTCTTTAGAGTCTTTGTGATTTGCAACTTGATGAAAATGCGTTACAAATTACGTGTAATGTATTAATGAAGTGAAACTCTTCATTCGCACCGTGTGATTCGAGGATTCGATGAAACGAAAAAGCGACACAAAAAATAAGCAAAGATAGTATTTATAGAACACTGGTTCGAGAAAAGAGGTAGAATACAAGTATTTCCAATGAACTTCTTCTCCTCTTTGATCGGGCCTTCGAAATCGCCTTGTCTTTTCTGAAGCACCTCATCTGCAGTGTTTGAATTGCGCATTCACATTTTCGTAGAGATTTTTTTAATTATCGTGTTCGGAGAAGCCTTGGCCGATCCTAAATGGTATTCCACTTTGTTATTGTCCAGCTAAGTACCTTTTTTTCTGTTTTTAAAATACCAAATAGAGCACTCAGACCTAAATATGTCTGTCTGCGAGTATCTGTAACCTCATGCGAGAAAAAGCAGGACATTCACAGAGTAAATGTTTTGCAGTATCCTCATCTTCTCCACAAGATTCACAGAGCGTGGTATCACTTAAGCCTAATACGTTTAAATGTTTGGCTAAAGAGAATTGCCGGCTGACAACGCCAATAAGCTTTCTAGTCTTTTCTGCTACGGGATAGCAAAAATGTTGCAGTCTTTTTATTGACGTTGGGGAGCAAACTTTTGGTCTGTCTGTATCCAATGGAGACATGCCATCTACGGTTGTGCTCTCACTGAAAACGCTGGCAGACCTAGCGATGGTTCAGGTCCTGAAAAAGCTGCCTGAGATCCTTGTCTACTAAGTTCATCGGCGATCTCATTTCCAGTTATGCCGTGGTGGCCCGGAACCCAAATGAGACTCAAGGAATTTAATCTTCCGATCGCATTCAGAGAGCTCTTGCACTCCTGGATCACTTTCGAAGTGGTTAGAGGGTTGAGAAGGGCCTTAGTAGTTGCTGAGTTTTTAGTTTAAATTTTGAAGCTAATTTTACAGTTTTGCCATCATAGATGTTTGGCTAGTGATCCGCAATGTTGACCTCAGACAGGCCTCCCTGTTTTGGTTTTAAATCTCTGAGTACAACTAAATACTAATGTGGTTGTTTGTGACTGTATCAGGAAAGTGGTTTGCTATGTCTTATTGCCTCTTAGGTGAAGTTCTCTGTTCTTCTTCTTTCAACATGACAACACCATTTGAGCCGGTCGTGCGTGAAGGTTTCCAATAGTTTCGAAACTTCTCATAATCAAATTTTGGTAATCCTGTTGTCATGGCATTATCATTTCTTATATTTGAGAAAAACTTCTTCAATACTACATAGTTTGTGCTGTAACCTCTGCATTTTAAATTGTTACACAGATATCTCTGACTATTCAAAATGACCATTTGCCTTCTCCATTGTCCAATTTATGTCACCTTATTGTTATTGTAACCAAAGACAAAATTCAGCACGACCGGCTAAGTTGGTATTGTCATGTTCAAAGGAGAGATCCGCAGAACCCCGTCCAAAAGGCAATATCGTACGACGTTTCAACAAATTCGCGACGAAAAAGAAAAGGCAGGCCAAAACACTCCTGGTACAAGCAAATGCAAAAACAGCAGCATTTGGTTGGCCTCAGACATGGAACAATCCAAAACCGGGAGGCTTGCCGACGCTTTCTGAGGTCAACGCGGCCTACCCCACAGGCGGATCACTAGTGTGAAGCAGAAAAGTGGGAGAGTTGTGATCGCTTCAAGATCACTACTCGTAACGCCGGAAATGTAAAGAAGAAGAAGATTGTTATTGTAACCATTGGCGGGTTTGATTTCCTTCGCATCCTTCATATAAAATTCTGTCACCAGAAGACAATGTTTCAGTTATACAGATTCAGCCAGTATCAATTTGCAGTCTTTCATCCGAATACCCACAAATTTTTCTGCCAAATGACAGTCCATTTTAATTTCATTTCCACCACTGTTGTAAGTGTCAAAGTGTCTGTCCTGTGTGATGAACGTGGTATTTAATACAATAAGACCATGTGACTTGCACTCATTAAGGATATCTTAATCAAATAGTTTGTTTACATCCCGCTGCTGAAAAGTCGTGTAATTTGTCTCATTGTTTTGAGAACCCCCGAAATTCGTGCAGCTCTGAACCCAAATCCAGGATCAGTACCAGTCCTATCAGTGATAGTGCCTGGCGGGGTAATGCCATTGCTATTTAGAAGTATGTAGTTGAATACTGTTTTGGGTTTTGATCTGTCTCTTACTCCACAGGTGATCTATGTATATTCGTGTTCTAATCTGGTAATATTTTATAGTGTGTAATGTATTCTATCTCATTCTGTCTCATTGAGTTGCACATCACACTGATTCTAAGGAAGTAACGCAATAAAAACTACTTTTGTTCGTTCAGTAAACTAAAAGTTTTAAGGCACAGATCGCACTGTGCTGGTTGCAATCCGCGAGTCGAGTAGCCACCACCTCGACTAGCTAAGTGTGCATACAAAATACATTACCATCACAGTTAAGCAGATGCAAATTATTATCAGAAGCAGCCTGGCTCTAGGGTACCTATATACCCATTCCATGGACGCGAGGAAAAATTATCTTTATACCAAAAACGGGTAAGAAAGACACGACTCATCCTGAATCTTTCAGGCCAATAAGCTTAACGTTATTTGTACTGAAAACCATGATCGACAATTTCTTAAGATCAGAAATTCTAGTAAGCAATCCACTAAACACAAGACAACATTCGGTATGTGCATTACCAACCACCTCTTGTGGAATAACCATATACTTGAAATCGCCAAAAACGCTGCAAAGTGCTTAGGCTTTCTTCGACGATGCAAGAAATTTTTTTCACCCAATGACCTGGCAGTCATCTACAAAACGTACATTCGTCCTAAGATGGAGTATAACTCCCATATTTGGGCAGGTGCTCCTTCAACCCACCTCAATCTTTTGGACAGTGTTCAGAGAAGAGTCTTTAAAATGATTGGAGATACGAACATCATTGAAACGTTCACGACACTCGAGCATCGTCGTAATGTTTCTTGTCTCTCCTTATTTTATCGTTTTTTTTTACAGACAGTGCTCTTATAGGATTGCCAGATGCATTCCTCCCCTTAAACAATTCAACCGTAATACTCGCGCTTCCAGGAATGCCCATCAGTTTACCCTTGAGTCCAATTTCGGACGTACTATTAAATACAGAGATTCCTTCTTCAGCCGTACCACGCGAATGTGGAATGTATTGCCCAGCTCTATTTTTCCCTCTCATTACAATCTTCAGAAATTTAAAACTAATGTGCATCGGTATCTCCTTTTAAACTCTCTCCATTTTTCTACCGTGTTACTTAACATGTTAAGGGTAGTCACAACCTCTTAAGTGCGCGCAAATTATAAAAAAAAAAGAATCATGCATACAGAGCAGGTAGATTAACGGAAACTGCCTTATGCCATCTCTCAACCACTATCCAAAAAGTAATCAACTCAAAAGAAATAACGATCGGTTGTTTCTCGGATATTAAGGATGCTTTAGAGGAAGGACACTCTGATTACAATAATAAATTGGGTTAGTGCAATGCATAGTAAAAGAACGGCAGAAACAAACTCTAGCCAAAAGATTCAGATAATTATCACAACAAGAGGCTGCCGACACGGAGGGGTCTTGTAACCTTTACTTTGGAGCCTAGTAGTAGATGAACTATTAGAATTAACCATGCATGGCATAAGGTACATTGGCTATGCTGATGGCATCACATTATTAGCCTGTGGGAAATATAAAGAAACCCTATGGGATATAATACAGAGGCGCTTGGTAATCACGAAAAAATGGTTTACATCTGTAGGACTGAACATCAATCCTACAGAAACTACAATAACCATTCACCAGAAGAAGACTCCCACAACTTGCGAAAGACATAACACTGGACAGAGTAACCATAGAACCCACAACAGACGTTAAGTATCTAGGCGTGATTCTAGATAGTAAACTCTTGTGGAAGAAGCGAGTAGAAACAGCAATTGAAAAGGCTAAGAAAACCCCTTGATATATGTAAGACGTAGCAGAAAGATCATGGGGCTTTAAACCGAGAATTATTCGGTGGATGTACCTAATGATGGTAAAACTGATCCTTACCAATGGAGTGGTAGTCTGGAATAAGAGAACTGACCAGGTGACCACTAGAAAAGTATTAGAAAAAGTACAAAGACTTGCGTGCATATGCATATCAGGAGCAATGAGAAGCTGTTCAACCGCGGCTTTAGAAGTATTGCTTAACCTGACACCTATGCACCTGGTAATAAGAAGCATCAAAAATTCAACGATGACTAGATTTGCAAAAGATACTGAATCTGTCCTCAAATCTACCGAAAAAAATATAATATCGAATGAGTTATCACTCATTGACTTCCCTCGGGATAGCAAGACCAAAGAATTCAAATTCGATAAGCTCTTCAACTTTGAGCTAAGTAACAAAAAGTAGTGGCAAAGTGAAGAAGACACCTACTCAATTAAGACCCATGCAATAAAATGGTATACAGATGGCTCAAAAACAACGGAAGGAACTCGAGCAGGAATTTTCGGGCCAAGAACAAAAATTTCAGTACCAATAAGAAGGATGTCAAGCATATTCCAAGCAGAAGTCTATGCAATACACAAATGCGCGGAATTAAACATTGACAGAAAATATGAAAACAAACACAGTGCCATAACATCATCAAACTTTCGACGAAAATCCGTTTGGTACGACTATGAATGCGAAAACCTTAGGAAGAGATCCCTTGCGATGCTTAATTTATTGAGAATATACTCGTACGATACGGAAAACATAAAAAAAGAGTATCTGGAAGCTAATAAGGAGTATAAGCGGATATGTTATGAGAAAAAAAGCGCGCACGAAGAAGAAATGGCAATTATGTTAAGCCAAAGTAGAGATTCTGCAGAGTTTTGGTCATTAACAAGAAAGCTGAATGGAAGCAATAATATAAATGAAAATACTGTAATAGCAGTTGATAGTCTACGCGCACACTACTCATCTCTACTCTACGTAACAGAGAAAACAGTATGGAACTATGCAGAACCTTTTATAAAAGATGAACAATTGGATGCAGATATTAAAATAGAAGAAGTTGAAAATGCTCTACAAACTTTAAAAGATGGTAAATCATCAGGTACGAATGGAATCCCGGCAGAATTCTTTAAATACAGCTCACAAACATTCAAAAAGCATCTCACACAGGCTTTAAATGTTATATTTAATTTTGGCACTCTGCCTGAACAGTTTTACGAATCACTGATCTGTCCAATTTATAAAAAAGGGGACCCATGTGATCCAGCTAACTATAGGGGTATATCTACAGGGTGTCCCGTAATTCGTTTTACATACTTTGGGATATGATTCTTGGTCATATTCTAAGAAAAAAATTGTTCTACAGTAAAGTCCGTTTCTCATGTTTGACATCACTTTTTGACAATTTAAAAAAAGGCTAACTTTGGTGTACCCTGACCTGTGTTAAATTCGATATCTCTGTCAATACTGATGATAGAGACCTAATCTTAGACTCAATTTTTTGTAGAAATAACAACCTTTAAGACTGTATTTAAATTAGGCTTCCATAGGTTTGGGTTGCCAGATTTTCAATTTTAAGTGGTGTTCAAATTTTCTTCCCAAAACAAAGTTTTGACTTTGAGGTAATTTTTTTGGAGAAAAGGCCTGATAAACATAGAGTTTCTTTATTTTTTTACAGATGAACAAAACAATAATAAAGAAAAAACTAAGCATTAAGTTAACTCAAAAACCCATACATTTTATGATACTAAGAAAAATACGAAATGGGAAAAATTTTAAAAAATATAAAAAAAAGTTCTTGCTTTGAGCTTTGTTTGAATAAAACAATAATATGATCACTTTTAGTAGTTTTTTTATGTATTTAATACAAATACAATTATAACAAGTGCTCAAAGCCCCATCCTTCGTTTTAAATCCATGCCAGAGCCCGTTTTTGGATTTCATTGTGGGTGTTAGTTGGCAACTCAAGAATTAAAGCCATAATGTATGCGGACGATATTGTTATACTCGCAGAGTCTCCCTGCTCCCTTCAAATAATGATAAATAAACTGTTTGAGTATTGTAAAATTTGGGGTTTGGAAGTTAATGCTGCAAAATCGAAAGTGATGATATTTCAAAATGGATCTGGCAGGGTAGCAAGAGGGGAAAAATGGAAATTTGGAGAACAAACACTAGAAGTAGTTAAAAAGTATACTTGTCTTGGAATGGACCTGAAATTTAATTTGAAAATGGAAAAGCACCTTAAAACTAAATTGGATAAAGCAAAGAAAGCAATCTGTTCTAATTGGAAAAAGATTTACTGCAACAAATTGATAACTTTTAGTTCAAAGTATAATGTCTTCAATGCTACAGCACAAGCAATTCTCTTTTATGGCGCACAAGTGTGGGGGTACACAGAAATTTGAAATCGTTGAGTATCTCCAACGTTTTTTTCTAAGAAAGATTTTTTACTTGCCAATCAATACACCAAAATATATGTATAATCTGGAATCTGGTCTGCCAACTATGTACATAATATCAACTCTAAAACTGAATGCTGATTATGTACTTATTGAGGGTAGTAAAAATGAGTGAAGCAAAGCTGCCTAAGTTAATATTGCGACATGCAATACAACATAAAAGTCTTTTTATCAAAGAATGGACTAAAATAGCTGCTGATTGTGGTGTTATAATGAACTTGTCAGAAAATAATATGCATATCTGGAAGAAGGCTTCGTATAGAAGTAATAATGCTCACTGATGAAAATGAAAGGTACACTTTTATCGAAAAAGCTCGTTCGTCAACAGAAAGGATTTACTACTCAAAGGCTAATCTTAATTTGAATGAGCTTAACTATTTTAACAGCCGTTATTCCTGTTATGTCATTGGAACAATTTTTAAAATCAGAGGAGAACTGATCAAACTAAATGTTATGCCACATCGGAACGAGGGTCCAGGCTTTTGTAATTTGTGTTACCTGCAGGCACGTGAAGATTTGGGTCATTTCATAGGAATCTGTCCAATTCTAAGAGAAATAAGAAGACTCTACTTTGGAAAAAATGTTTTACAAGAAGATGAGGTGTGTTATTATCTGAATGGTGGTAACTGCAAGCTGCTTTTTGATTATTACACTGAAGCCAGCACTTACAGATCTAGAACTATAAATGAGATGTTTTAAACCATAATTCATAACAAAAATAACTTAAAGCTCAGAACTTAAAGTTCTATTTAAGATTTACTCTTTTTCAATTTTGCTTAAATTAATGTAAAACTTTGTGTTAAATTTGCTTAAAATATGTAATTTCTTACTAGAAATATATAAAAAAAAAAAAAAAACTTTTGTCACTCGGGCAGACGACAGCTATGTCATGCCCTTATTTATTCAAGATTTTCTCAATGACTCTATGTACTGATTGATTACTATATTGAATAAAAATCTATCTATCTATCTATCTATCTATCTATCTATCAGTGCCATAATGACGGACAGTCAGTCAGGCTGCAATTAAGGCCATAAAATCCTCACAATCTCTTCAAAACTTGTCAGCGAATGCATTGACAAATTGAACAAAATGGGCAGTAACAACAAAGTTACAATCTACTGGGTACCAGGACATGTAGAAATCAAAGGCACAGACAGAAAGCCACATTAAGAATGAAATCAAAAAGTCGGAGGAAGACAATAGAGTTTAATACTGGAATGACCTCCCCAAAATGCGTCAAGCCAAGCTTTTACATGGCGCTTTCAATTCAAAACGTTTTTGGAAATAGTTAATAATTTGTCTCTTTGGTTGCAGGCACATTTGCACATTTTGGTTTTTTTTCGTTTTTTTGAGGAGCCTTATTTCCTTTCGCAAAACAATTTTTTGCATACCTACCATCTCACATATGTATTTAAAAATATTTCATAAGAGAGTAACCAAGCAGCCAGGATCGAAAGGCAAACGACCTAAAATGTGAGAGTAAAAACATGAAATGACGTTTTTTAGTGCCTTACCTCTTCGAAAAATGTGGAGGCCTACAAAAAATGTCCATCTAAAGTCAACAACAAATCAATTAGTGTCTCAAACATCTAACGACCTTATTTGTTTTCTGTAATGTTAGTTCAAGGTAAGTTCCTAATTATAGTCTCACATTTACGCCATTACAGTTGTCAGACCCGCCCAAAAAAAAAGTGGGTGTTTCATGTCATGTGAGGATAGACGCTATAGCTTCAAAGAAACGCTATAAGCGAGCACGCGATGATGCACGTGCACTGCTTGCTTAATTATGCTTTTGTTCAATGACACACACAAAAAAGTTCTCTCATTTAAATCAGCTTTGCAAGTTTGTTGGTTCTAACTATCCTTTAGTAACCAACTCCCCATGTTTCCTGGAAGTCAGTTGTGCACTACAATTATCCGAGAGGTAATTACACGTACAGTGTGAGGAATAATACTCGTAAATAAAGACAATTGTCCGGTTTTTGCATTGAAATTTGAAAATCAACTGAAGTTATTCCAAAGCCCCTATGCTTTCCATATACTTACACGAGCCTGAGTTCAATTCATTTCACTTCTGTGTGTCGAAGGCATAGGAAATTTTAATTGAAAATGCTTGACCATCGTATATTCGATTTGACTACGTAATTCCACGAACAAATGCCCTAAATTCCCATCAATTTGAATGGTGATTACTGATTACGCCTTCTGGTCATATCGATCCGCTGGCTCTTTTGATCACCCTGTAACAACAATGAAATGAATTCAGGAGTAGGTATTTTACATTGTTTGGTGTTCTTATTGATTTTTATAATTCACTTATCTTCTCTTGATGCTGTTCCAGCTATTGATGCATTTAAATTGACCGTCTATCTGTGATCTATTTTTGCATTCTATAAATTTTCCACCGAAATTCAAATTAGTCCACATTAAAATAATTCGATGTTGAGAGTGCAGACCGAGTGTGTGTGCCAGTGACAGAGTCGTGTTGTGTTAGTTCGCAGAATTTTATCATACGAGGACTCTGTTTCCTGGAAACTCCTTTTCAGATCGAATAGGTATGAAATGGTTAAGTTTATTTGTATGCATGAATAATGCCCTAACATACACAGTACAGTCCAAGTCCAACACTTTCATAAACTTAAACTGACGGTTTGTAGAACCATTTAGCATTGAAACTGCAGTGAAATTAACTTTTTTTGTACGTGCTGGGCTGGTTCTGGTAGGCTTGTTTTAATTGAGTTAAAGACTGTGTTTTACTTCATTCGCTTCCAACGAACGAAAAAGCATGCATTTCAAGTCAAACCGAAAAAGCCTCTTTTGTTGAAAGGATTTGAAGCTTTTTGATGATTGATGCAGAAACTACATCAAACACATTGTTTAAGTTTTTCCTTGGGAATTTCCTGTCCTTGATTTTTAAATTGAATAATAGGTTACCTTTTCGATAATAACAGACCATGAACATGGCGATCTTGACACTGAAGCGACGTATATTTGACCGGAGATTCTACAGTATGCTGAACAACAAAGTATTGAGACCAAGGAGAAGTGCTAAATTTCAACAAGTTTTCTACAATCTTTTCTGCATCTTTAGGTAAAGGTTTTGTAAGATGTCAAAAGATGTCACTGCCTCTAGTTTTAAAGTTATAGGAACGTTCAGTGTTACACATATGGAACTGGGTGCCTTGTGGGGTAAGTCTGTTTGCAGCGTTAAAAAAAGACCTAACTGTTTACTCTGGCGGAACCTAAGAAAACTGGCCCTGAGAAAACTGCTTGAGATCCTTGCGCTGCAAGTATGCATCGGCGATCTCATTTCCTGTTATGCCGTAATGGTCTAGAACCCAAACAAGACTCAAACAATTCAGTCTTTCGGCCATATTCAGTTTGAAGTCGTTTTGAAGACGAAAACGTTTAAAAGATGAGTACAATCGTGTGCCATCGCTTGTTACAAAAGTATCAGCGACGAAACACCATTACTGGAACCATTGCCGGTTCTGGAACCATAATCGGTTCTGGAATCATTAACAGTCAACAGTTATGGAACCTTCACTTATTTTGGAACCATCCGTCAAGATCCGATGCGTGAGTCAAAAGATGTAAATAAGTAAATAAATAGGGTGGCGCAACAGATCGAGGTCTCCCGGGGTCTAGCGCATTCGTTAAAACCATGCCTTGTGAAGGAATAGAGGGGACCTACAATTTTCCCAACGGCTAATCGAGAAAGTGCTTTTCATGGCAATGCATCTACTATCGGAGGACTTGCTCATTCCTTGTGAAAGACTATACCCGTGGAAAAACAATTTTGTTTTCTATGGATTCGAACCAAGAACCTCCGGCGTAACAGACAGGCATGCTAATTACTAATCCACGAGCACCTACTCAAAAGATATGCTGTCAGCTAAATCCTGAAAACTGCAGTTCAAATTGTTCCAGAGACTTCTTACTAAGTAGGAAATGTTCTTGAGAGTAGCTCCCATGCTGTAGATATCAAGGAAAGGAGTTTCTAGCAGTGCATCGAGATCAGCATCTGCAGTGGTGGGAAAGGCCCATGTACAGCCAGGACTTGTTTTCTTTGAAATTCATCGAGAGAAGCAATACCGTTCGAGAGAGCTTGTTCCAACAACCAATTGATGTATAGGAGATGATTGGAATCTTGGAAATTGAAAGGATCCTTGCGATGACAGAACTCATGTTTGCCAAAGGATCTCTTACATTCCCAGAAGACTGACAGTGCCGTGACAGTTTATCAAGAAGCTTATTATCTCAGATAACTCCCAAAATGTTTGGTTTCATTTGAGAAGGAAAAGCTGACGCTTTTTTCAGTAAATTTTTTACGTGAAGAGAGCAACCTCGATCTTGAGAGGATTAACGTAGAGACCGTTTTTAACACACACATGGTGTGCTTTCTTCCCAGTGTTTGCTTTGCAGTCTTACAATTGGGAATTTGCAAAATGGTGTAAGCTTACGCTACGACGCGACGGGAATTTCAATAGTCGTCGCAACCAAATCTGAAGCACAAAATTCATAAGGCTTAGTTGTGGTAGCGTGGCTTGATGAAATGAGAATAGCTCGGGGATAGTCAGGCTCATTTTTTAGTATGTTGAGACCACACTGACCAAGAACACGACTTCTCCGACCTGAAAGGGTACGATTTGTGAATTTGTACTTAGCATTGAAAGGCTGCTACAAAGGACTGCCTTAGAAGGCTGGAGGTTAATTGAAATTAAACTTTCGTGGTTTTTTTACTTACCGGTCAGTGTTCGAAAATCAGACTGACTGCCATACCCAGTTTCATTCACCAACTTTCCGGTTGAACCTCCGACAGTTTTGTCTGTGATGATTATATACTCTCCAGCCAGTGTCTGTAGACCAAATTTGACTTGTTGTTTTCATTCGTCGGTGTTCCGATTGGACCACCAACAATTTAAGCAGAACTTCGCAGAGAAGAGACTTGTTCAGTTACGATTGATTGTTCTGAAATCTGAAGTAATGGGTAAGATCGCTTCCGAACTGTTCCTTTTCGCCTCCATTATAACAAAGGGTTAGTGGTGCCCATGGCGTAATGCTAAGCATTTTGTCCTGTTACGTGGGAAGTTCATCGCATCTGAAATATAAAATTCTTTCTCTAAGTCATCGCCTTCTGCAAGGAGCTTTCTCATGCAGCTATTCGGAATCAAATTGAAATTGTAGTTCCATTTAATGCGTTAAGGCCGAGGTTTCCATAGTTTAGTTGTACCTTGTACTACCCTTTATTTTTTTTCTTTTTTCTTTTTTGTTTATTTGCCAAAGAAATGCAGCTAGACTGGCGTTCCTTCCTTCCTTTTTTGGCCTTTGTAAAAATATCCGCCAGAAGACGACATCACTTTAGTTAAATCAGCTTGATTAAGCTCCACTTGATCCTGTCTTTGTACCACTCTGACCAAGAGCTGAATCATTGTACACATCTGTAAAGGTGGGAGCTCGTCTGTAGGATTGGTCCTCCAGAATCCGTGCTGCCGCCGTAATTGAGAATACTAAGGGTGGATTATCGCTTTGTCGATTACCACCTGAAGAGTCAAATGCCTTTCGATTATCTTCCATATTTTTTTGTTAATTAATTCTTAGTTTCGTTTGTTTTCCCCACTTAACGAAGACCTTTCGATATCGACCGGTTGAAATAAACTACACAAGTTCCCCTTACCCCACCATGCCAAAGTGAATGATCTTCGTGAGAGCTCAATGTTCTTGGTCATGACGTTAAGTTTCACAGGTTGTTCTTCTATCTTATTGTTTTCGGCGTAATTAAGTAGGCCATCTCCTACATAGTTTTTTTTCTTTAAGCAAGAGTCAGTTCCTTAAGTACACTTCTTCTATGGTCGAAAACAGACTGCTTGGGAAAGGAAACTTCTGAACGCAAACTGATGAATCGATTTTCTTGTCTACAAAAGAAACTGATTGAATCAATACACAGCTCCCACGAGTGGCTGGGGTAATTAAGTTGTATGCTAGGACTGACTCCTCGTGAAACTAGTAAGTGGGCACTCCGTCGAATGGTTTTTGGTATTTGTTGATGGAAATCTAATTGATTGAATTTGATTTTACATTCCTTAACAAACATAGGGTGGCGCAACAGAACGGAGCAAAGCGCATATCTCGGAACCTTGTCTAGTGAGTGATTTCTTTACTTGAATTGAAATTTTGCTACTTTTCTTAAGGGGAAAGCTTTTTAGGTAGACTTTTTGTTAATTGGTTGAACAATGCAACCTTCACAACTTACTTTTGTCTCAGTAGACCTGAAATGATTGATTTATCAGGTTAGTTTTTCCGACAAAGCGTTAAAACAATAAAAGACACTGAACGCATAAAAGTGTCAATGTGTGGAACATCAGTTGTATTGAGTGCAGATAAGTGAGCCAAAAGTTGGATATATTTCGCAGTTTATCGATTGTGATATACGCAAAACGTTATTAGAAATGTCACACTGCGTATTCCTTGCACGAAGAGGAATCAACAAGGATAGTTGTAGCGCAAAAAAACCACTTTCTCAGTGCTTAAATAAATTGTTTCAATTGAACTGAAATACGATAAGAACCCGTACACCATAATTCTTAGAGAGATACTCAAACATACACATCTACTTCAAAGGAAAAGGAATGTTAGTTAATTCCTGTTGCCACTTCAAAACCACCGCAGGGGAACACTCATGTCGTCACAAATCCACCCAAAAGGACACACTTAAGAGCTGCTCTCTACTTGTGTTTATTGTGATTGATGGTTATTTTTCTTGTCAGCTACACTATTCCTTTCTGCCAATCATGCTGCTCTTTAGACCTAAGGGAGTGTTAAATTCAAATTACCGACATGTTTCTTCCAAGTTTTGCACTTACCTATACACGCACACTAGTACTATAAATAATTCCAATCATATCACCCTTCACATGCAATGCATTATCGCCATTCCTTCTTTTATTTTGTTGGTATGGTGTGGGTGGCGGTGATAGGTGACCGGTGAGCCTTTTCGTCCTCAAACATACAACTCTGATGAATAAATTTTATTGTAAAGTAGGTATAGTGGCAAAAGTGAATTATAATGAAATAAGAAAAGGCCAAAATATTTTTTTTTTTGTTTCGGACACCCACTTTTTCCACCAGATTGCATTTCCATTTCGTGTACAAGTTCTGTCTGAAGTTATAATGCGATTAAAAAAAAGGACAAAAATCGGTTGTGAATGCATTTTCATGCTGACATGCAGAAATCACAACAAAATAAATAACCACAGAGGGCAGAAGAGTGGGAACTGGGAACTTTGAATTAAAACAGCCGGCTGTTGTGGACATGCTATTAAAAAAAAACAATAATGAATGCAAAGGACGTCACGTTTTTGTGTACGTATTTCTTGGTGTTTTCTTAAGTGAAACTGGAAGGATACGAACACATAGTTCGTTGAAAAACTACCATTCGAGTCTAACAAAGTCAGGGTCGTTGTATTTCTTGCGTGGGGAATAGTGGATTTTATTTTATTGTGAGGAAAACAATTGTTTTGCCTGTCCATTGCAATTATATTCAAGAGAGTTTTTTTTTTTTTTTTAGTTTTCAAATGGAATTTTGTGCTTTAAAAAATTATTACTGCCTTCCTGCAGTTGGAGCAGAAGTTAGAAAAATGGTAAATGGTAGTGCAATGATGTTATTATGTTTGACCTTAGATAAAAAGGCAGCCTGGACAGTTCAGAAAGCAAACACCTTTTTTTTGACTTTGTTTAAATAGACACGGATGTTCTACTATGGAACAGAACAAGGTAGGAACGGAGTCGGTATCATCAAAGTTTATATAACAGCGTGTTGACCATTTTGAAGTCCAGTGACCGTTTGATGTCTCTTAAATTGGTGATGGAAGGAAAGGTCTGGAATATAATCAGTGCATATGCTCCCCAAATAGGGTGTGAGCAGGAGGAAAAAGATGCATTCTGGCTTGATTTTCATAACCTACTTAAGAACATCCCAAAAGAAGAGTATTTGTTTGTTGGAGGAGATTTGAATGGACATGTCGGGAAGACAAACGAGGATTATGAAGACTGCCATGGAGGTTTGGGATTCGGCACCAGGAACACTCCTGGTGAAGATATTCTAAATATGTGCAAGTCATACGGTCTAATCGTACTAAATACCATGTTCATCAAATAAGACCGACACCTTATCACTTACAGTCACTTATCACTTATCACTTATCTTTATAAAGTTCAGTGTTTTGATGAGGTTAAAGTACACCCGAGATTTAAGTTCGAAATGTCCACAGGTTTTCTGACGACATTGCCAAAAGGTGTGATGAACGTTCTGATATTCTATTAAAGCGCCTCAATGCATAAACTTGGCACGTTTATGCATTGAGGCGCTTTAATGAATGCAACGGCTAATATCCTTTTACTTTCTTGATCGAGGTCAGAGAAGATTTCACCACCGCAAGTCATTATTAGTGTTTTTACAAGTAAAAGTCGAATTTTCAATGGAGTGAAATATTGCGAGATCCGAAGTTTGTGAAGAACTCCATAAGTTTTCCCAACAATAGAGTTTACATGTTAAGTCCAAATCAGACTTCTGTTAAAAATTACATCCACATTTTTCGCAGATGGGAGGGCTATTCAACGCAACAAGAGAAAAATTGGAAAGATCTGACTGATCTGAATTTTTTTGAAATTACAATGCATTCAGATCTTGTCGGGTTGAGTATTAAACTGTTTTTGTCTGACCAGTTCCCGATTTTAAGTAGGTATTCATTTATGCAAGTGGCAGTGTGCTATATCAACCCCAATGGACAGCTGGACATCATCAGCATATATAACAGTTCTTCACAATCGTAGGAAACTTGTTTGTTTACATATATTGAGAAAAGCAACGGACCCAAAATGGATCCTTGCGGGACTCCAATAGAATTTGGACGAAAATAAAACAGTTGGCTTCTTAACTCAACTGCATGTGTTCGTTCTGTTAAGTAAGAGCAAATTAGATCAACTGTATCAGTAGAAGATTCGTAAAAATGATAGAGCTTTCCGCAAAGAATAGAATGATTAACCAAATCAAAAGCATTTTTGAATTTTCTTAAAGTATAGTATCTTAAAAATATTCTCTGAAAGTTTGAAGTGATTCCGAGAAATATCTTTCGAGTTATTCAGCTTTCATCACTGTATATAAATCGACTGTAAAACTTTAAATGCATTTTTCTCAAAACTATGCTTTTTGAACTGGTGACCACTGTAACTCAAAAACCGCTCGATAGATTTGAATGAAATCTATACAGCTATTAGAAAACATATAAACCTAGTGCTTGATTGAAGGATTTATTTTTTAAACTTCGATTTTTTATAAACAATTAATTGTTGGCTTTCTCCCGAAAATCAGAAAAAATTTGTTAATTTAAAAAAAATTAAAAAAAAAAAAATTTTGTTAATTTAAAAAAAACTTCGGTCAGGCAATAGCTTTTTATTTTTTCTAAAAGCTATTTAGGTTTCATTCAAATCTATCGAGCGGTTTTTGAGTAGTGGTCACCGTAAGGACCCATTATTAATACCTGTTGAACTTAGACCGCCATAGCTTGTAAAATAATAAATTTTTTTTTTTTTAAATTTTAGTGAAGTCATGTAAAAGTATGATAGAATGATACTCTGTTTTTACTTATGTTAAAAAAACATAATTACTAATAAAACAAAAAAAAATTATTGAAAAATTGCATTTTTTCACGCTCCTGACTACACCTAACCCCCGTCCATTATTTTGAAAATTCGCTAATATGAATAATAAAATAAAAAAATTATGTTATCAAGATGGATTTTGAAAAACAAAAGATGAATATATCTGTAATTCTCGTATGCATGGCAACAAAAAACTTTGTATTTTTTTTTTTTTCAAAAAACTTTACTTATGCATTTTTGCGGCTGTTAACGTCCCATCATCAGCTTTACACTCACAATTTCAGGTCTTTTGTTCAGAACATTAAGAACTCTATCACGTCATCGGTCCCAACGCTCGCCTATAACGACTCTCCGAATGTTAGCTCTATCGACAAAGTTAATTTACTGGCAGCCCAAATTGCTGCTAACTCGACATTTCCGGATAGCTTATTGGCTCCGCCTGAGTTTAAAACTATAAATGTGAATCGAAATATCTGCGATGAAGCAGATATTTTTTCGTTCTTGCTTATGTTGTGAGAGTCTTCAAAGATCTCAATTCTCAATATCCGTCGGTCCAGATGGAATCACCTTCTTATTTCTTATTCTGAAGAGGTGTTCTTCTAGGCAAAACCACTGCGTAAGCTTTTCCATATCTTTCCTATTCTTCTTGGCTCTTGATAAACCGTTATGTGATGACCAGGGTTAGGATTTTGTAGACCTAAAAAAAAAAGGCATTTATTTAAAAATACAAGGAAAATAAACATAAATACATTTAATTATAGTAACATTGGACTACCAAGAGTTTTTTTTAAGTTTTCAGGTAGCAATCTTTTTCGGTTGTCTCTTAGAATTTGAAGGAGCTAAATGATCTCTCAACTTCATCTGAAACGAGAGGAGCCCATCTAAAACTTTTAATGTTATTCAGTTCAATGTTTCCTCAAAGTTTGGAATTCACGTCGCCGTTTATTACAGAATTTATCTGCTCAATCGTTCTTAGCCCTGTTTGTGTTTCCATTAAAAAAGGCAGTAAGCTTCTTCAAGACTTCCTCTGGAATGGGCTCTTTTGCTTTTTTAAATTTTCTTCAACGTCTTTCAAAACAGGCAGCACTTCGCCATTTGATGTTCCTTGATGAGAATATTGTTAGCTTAAATTATAAGTGCAGACTCTCAAAAATAACTGTTTTTTGTAGGTCTTTGAAAATATGTTTTTTCGAATCGACTAAAAACCCAAAATTGACTTTGATGCTAAACCAATTATTATTATAGATATTTCTTAACAAACTTTAATAAAAAAGCAAAAAATTCAGAAAAAGGCCACAATGGCAAAACTGGCAAAAAAAATCAATAAAGGTATAAAAAGGCAAAATAAAATACATATATTTGCAATCACAAGGGCTTGAAACATGTTTGTCGAAAGTCGATTTCATATTCCGTTTAACTAAAAAAAGGCAAAGTTAGTAAAATCCTATCCCTGGTGATCACATATCTTGAGGAACGAAAGCTTCTAAATGACCTACAGGACGGCTTTCGTTGTAAAAGATCCACTTGTGATTTGATGGCATATTTCACCGAAAAGTTGAACCAATCTGTACACTAATTTGGAAAAAGTAAGAGAATTGCGCAAAGCATTTGATAGAGTTTGGTATCCGGCTCTTTTATCGAAAATGCGTGCTTTTAGTAGCGATGAGTCTCTTCTTCGATGGATTAGAAACTACCTTTCCGACCGTTCAATTCAAGTTATATTGGATGGTTTTAAGTCTGATACTCACCTTACTAATGCTGGTGTGCCCCAGGGCTCCGTTTTGTTTCCGGCTCTCTTCCTTTTCTTCATTAACGATCTCTTGTCTGCAACTTCTAATCCTCTTTATTATTTTGCTGACGACTGAACCCTCAGCTTCTCATATTCGCAAATTCTCATCCCTGCTCTTCAGATGTGGTTTTGGAACGGTTGCGTATGACAAACTCATTGAACTCAAACCTTGACAGCATTGTTACATGGGGTGATGTTAGCCTAATAGAATTCATTGTTTTGAAAACCAAAAATTGTCTTTTGTCTTTAAAACTAATCATTTTCCTCTTGCCGTTATCCACGAATGGTACCTGCATCCAAGAAACCGAAATGCTGCCAGTACTTAGTATGTGTGTAAACATTGGCCTTCGTTGAAATGGTCACTTATTAAAAAATTGCTGAATAATGCTTAGGCTTTTTAAGACGATGCAGGAAACTCCTCACCACTTCTGATCTGACTATGAGTTATAAGGCCCACATCTGCCGAAGACTAGATTATCATTCCCATATTTTTGGGTGGTTTTCAAACACTTTTGCGCCTACTTGATAGCGTGCAAAACAGAGCGTTTAGACTCATAGATGATAGTTCAATCGTACAATTAATTGATTCTCTTGAACATCGTCGAAGTGTTGCCTGTCGTACTCTCTTTTATCGCTTTTTTCCCAAACAATGCTCTAGTAAAGTAGCCAGCTGAATTCCTCCCCTGAAATAATTTAGCCTCAACACTCGCGTCGTTAGGAGTGCCCATCAGTTTAAACTTGATACCAATTTCGGACATGCAATCAAGTAAAGTCACTGGTATCGCCGTTCGCGAGGAATTTGCAAGTACTCCTATACTAAATTCTCTTTCTCTATTAGTCGTTCGGAACCGGCAGAAAACTGTAGGTCTTCTCCATTCCCTCAGAAGGCCAATGGTTGTGAGAAATGCCCCTAGACAATAGGGCTCCTCGTTCTGTTGCGCCACTCTATTTATTTTTTTATTTAAGTAAAGAGATTTATATTTCAGTAGCACTACCCTTATAATGAATGTTCTGCCAGACTCCGTTTTTCCCCTTCATTGCGATTCAGAAAAGTTCAAGAACAACGTGCATCAGTCTCCTCTCCTATTTTCCCAATGCTCGCACTGTGTTCTAAACATTGTTATAATATTTATAAGCCCTTGTTGTGTGCACTGATTGTAAAAAAAAATTTATTTCATTCAAACCCACAGCGTTTGGCTCAAAAGAGAATATAGCTTCAACCTCAAAAGATTAAAAGAATGTCTGTTTGATGCAGTTCTTTCAAAAAAAGTGGGTCAGACTGCGATTGTAAGGCAAAACTGGGTTGGATTAAATTCTTGGTTGAGTACATGAATATCCAAGTTATCACTTGAAATATCTTGAGGCTAACCAATACCCACCTTAATCTTTTCGAAATCGAGGCCGTGTTGAATTTCGACATCTTAAATTTTTTTTAACGTTGAAAAACCTAGAAGGTGAATTTATAATCGATTTTAATTGGTGTGAGCAGGAAACTTAGTTGACAGAAGTTTTGACCTGGTTCTAATATCTAAACAGTGTCAAATGCTTTTTCGATACCGACTGGTTACCGTTCAGAAAAGTTGCGGTGTAGTGATGTTTTTTTAAGAGACGATGCGATTTGGAGTGGTCTGCACATCTGGAGTAATATTTGCTGTCGCTGCGGAACAAATTAGGGTGACTGGGGAGAAGTGTCTGCAGGCTGCACGCATAGAAGTTTTTTTTATGAATTCTTAAGTCTGTTTTCTGGAGTGTTTTATAGATTTAGCCGTCAATGGATTAATGGATTAATTATTCTTGTATTCTTACCCGACACAACGCTGATAGAACAAGGTCAAATGTTTGACATTATCACACCGCAATAATTTAACTACATTTGGCTTAGTCGATTATATTAATTGATGCTTTCAAGGTCACCTTCTTTGTGACAGAAGACAGAGAAGGAGACCTAAAAATTAAATTTAATTAAATCTTCTTGCACTTCGCCATTATTTAGAGCTTATTTTGACTTCTCTTTCATTCTCTGTACGGAACCAGCATCCCATTTGACTTAGCTTTTTTTCAAAACGACGCGACGTAAAGAGGTTTATTAAATCATTATCAATTTCTCCTAACCGTCATCACTTTTTGCCGCGAATCTCTTCTGGTCAAACACAGCTTTAATCTACTCGAAGCCTAATGCAAAGAAGTTTTTGGAATCTGATGCGAATAAATTACATTCTTTTCTGGTTTATCTTGAGAACCTTTCCGTAATATGTGTCTAACTTATCCGTGATTTAGGTATCCGTATCCTTTGTGACAGCGACTTGAATTATCTTTATCACATTTGTCTTAACAAAAGTGAAAGCGCGAGGTATTGGTAACCCCTTAGACCTTTATGTACACAATCCTTTTTTTTTATTTTCTCCTCATCATATCAATCTTACAAAGTTTCTTTAAACTGAAAGTAGCAAGTCGTTGAATTTCTTTTCGCCAAACGCACCTAAAGCTTTTTTAAAATTCCCGATTAACATTTTGTTTTAATAAAATTGCAAATTCCACCATGTTTGGCCTCATCTAGAGTATGCATCTCAAGTCTGGTGTCCACTGTATGAAATTCAAAGGTCTCCTGTTGAGGCGATTCAACGCAAATGTATACACTTTGCTCTGAAGTGTATGAGCACCGTATTCAGCTTTTCAAATTTGAAACGCTTTTCCAAAGACGTATCAACAATGATTGAATAGTTATGCATCCACTCATTGCTGGTAATATTTATGCTCCCCACTTTTTCCTTCCGTATGCTTTAATTGCCGAGGAGGATGTAACCACTTGCGTAGTTTAGATTAATTCACTGTCTCCATCACAGAACCAATTACGGCATGCATGAGCCGATATTACAATGTGCGTGTTTTTGCCAATGCTCAGTTCAGCATATTTGCGTAGACCTGGGCCTTAAATATGCTTTCCCAAAGGATATCAATGATTTTCAGCTATTACTGTTTGTCCTTTTCATACTGTTTTAGAATACAATCAGTTGCATAATTTAATTTGGTAAATTCTTCTGGAAAAGTGCGTGAGGACAAACTCGTATGCGTCGGATGCAGACAGACTAAACGTATGCTCACGAAAGTCAATTAGAAAACTGCAACTTTTCCTTATCAAAAAGCTTGATGGCGCTGCCACGGGGCATTTTTATTTTCCCAAGCTTTAGTGATACCACACTCTGTGAATCAATTTACAGATATTCGGAGCAGACAAGGTGAGGGCTGGTTACTTGGGTTTCTTATCATGGCAGGGTCTTTTGATTTTTGTCTGAACATCTGCAAAGCTATAACAATGCTTGTTGTATTTATGTCTGGGTGTTCTAGTTATTAGTGCTTTTAAAATCTTCGGCAAAAAAAATTAGAACTGCCGAATTTGCTTTAAATATTTTGCTGTAGGTATATTTGGTGGAATCAATTGAATTGACTAGATGTAATATAAGATATCAATTTCATTGACTGTAAGGACTGAAAATCCTTTTGGAACAATGTTCGTATTCTAGGAGGGAGAACTAAATCAGTTTCTTTTAGTTGATGAGCTTGCTTCTTATTTCAAGAAACTACCAGATCCGAATCAAATTTCAATAAGTTTTGCACTCCCAAATATCAGTATTCCAGAATTAGACTCCAGAGTTACAATGCATGAGCTATTAATATCTTTTAAAGAAATTAAAAATAACAAAGCTGCATGGTCAGATGGTATTCCCATTGAGTTTTACCAAAATTCGGCTCCCGAACTTTTGCACTATATACTTGACTTAATGTGGTACCCGTGGTGCGATGGCTAGCATGTCCACCTGCTAACCCAGAGGTTCGAGGTTCGAATCCCAGCAGCGGCAAAAATGTTTTTTCCCGGGTATCGCCTTTCGCGAGGAATTGGCAAGTCCTCCGTTAGTAAATTAATGCCATGAAAAGCGCTTTCTCAATTAGCCGTTCGGATCCGGCATAAAAATTTTTCCTCACAAGGCATGGTTGTGAGAAATGCGCTAGGCCCAGGGGCTCCTCGCTCTGTAGCGCAACCCTATTTATTTATTTTTTGTTTTTTTACTTGACTTAATGAATAAAATGTTTAATGACGAAACTTTTTCGAACTGTTTTCTCCTGGGAAGGATAACTGCTATTTTCAAAAAAGACAATCCCAATCAGCCGAATAACTATAGAGGTACAGTCGACTCTCGTTAATTCGAAACTGGAGGGACTCTTAAAATACTACGAATTATCGAATGTTTGAATTATCAAATGGTTCGAAATTTGTGAGGGAAAATATATAAAGCTTCGAATTGCTATGTATTGATCAATAAATTATTATTAATTAACTGCTATTCTATAGCTATGAAAAAAAATTAGAGTGTTGTACATGTACATTCGTAAACATAAATAAACAAAAACATATTAATATGTGAATTGATTAATGTTTCGAAAGAACTCTGTAATACTCGTTTGCTTCAAAACACATTGCTGCTGCCTCAGACGTTGAGCGTTGTAAGGTATCGAATGAGGATCGTGCTTCGTTAACTGACACCTCTGTTAAAGGTTCAGATGTATTGTCCTCATCTTCACCGTTGCTTTTTTCATTCGTATCTGTCGTAAAAACAAAGGCTCGTGTACGTTGATATAAGTTTGAACTTGTCGCAAAATGTACTTACATTACAATCATTCGACCTCTTTCTCTCTGCAACTTCGAATTGTCGAGTGTTGGCCGCCGATGAGTTCGAATTACCGCGTCGTTTTATTATATAGCAATGACTTTTTCGTTCGAATTACCAAGTGTATAAATATGTACTGATTTAGTTCGAAATATCAAGAGATTTTGTAGGGAACTCGTGATAACTTTGAATTATTGAGAGGTTCGAATTATCGCAAGTTTGAATTAGCGAGAGTCAACTGTATTTCTGTTTTGTGCTCATTGAGGAAACTTTTTACGCAAATTCTATATCGTGGGCTATCTAGCTGGGTTCAGAGTAATAACATAATCAGCTGTTTTCAAGCAGGTTTCCAGCCCAACGTTTCGGCAATGGATCAAATTTTCGCTCTCACCACAGTGGCAAGGCGTTTTTTAGACAAGAAAAAACCTTTTTATACAGTTTTGATTGATTTTAAGGCGGCTTTTGACACAGTAGATCATTGCTAGATAAGTTATCACAAATATGGGTCTCAACTAAGTTTATTAGAGTGTACGAATACTACGAACAGCTACAGCTATTATTGAACATATCTGCAGTGGTATGTAATGGAAAGAATGAGTCAAATACATTTAGCTCAGAGATTGGCGTGTCACAGGGTTGTGTTTTAAGTCCATTAATGTTTGCCTTGTACATAAACGACATTGAGAGCAATTTACCGGGGTTAATCTCTTTTGGTGCTATTTTTGCAAAACCTTTGTTATATGCTGATGACTTCGTCATGTTTGCTGACAACCCAGCGACTCTTGAACTCCAAATAAATAAACTTGTATTTTGCGATTTTTGGGAGCTAAAAATAAACTCAACAATATCAAAAACAATGATATTTAGAAATCATACTCGTTCTGAAAGAAACATAAGGACCTGGACATTAGATGGCACTAGTATCGAAGTCGTTAATAAGCTTAAATATCTTGGTTTTTTTAGTTTCAGTGCTCATATAAGAGAAAAGCAAACTTTAGCCAAGTCAGCAATTAATTCAATGTGGTCACAATTTTTTTCCAAGTCATTTGTAGACGAAGTGTCAAAACTTAAAATTTTCAATGCTACAATCAATAATTGTTTCTGCTATGGCAATGAAATCTATGGTTACCTAAGGATAATTGATGTTGAAAAAATTCAACAATATTTTTTCAAAAGAATATTCAAATTTTAATTCGAATACTCCTAACTATGCTATTTATGTTATGTCCAGTTTACCGCAAATATTCATTCGAAATTTGAAGGCTAGTGCTGATTATTTAACCTAAGTTATTAAGAAACCCGATAAATTAAATTTAGTCCAAAAAATTTAGCAAAATGGCAAAATATTTTCTACGATTGCATTGCGAAAGTTGATGAACGGAGATATCTAATGCATATTGATGGGGCTAGGGAGTCTACCTCAAGTAACAAAGCTTGATCGAATTAGAAGTACTAAGATCCGTGGAAGCCTTCATGTCAAAAGTACCATCTTGGACAAATTCAGCACGACCGGCTCAGTTGGTATTGTCTTTGTCATGTTCAAAGGAGAGATCCGCAGAGCCCCATCCAAAAGGCAATATCGTACAACGTTTCAACAAATTCGCGACGAAAAAGAAAAGGCAGACCAAAACACTCCTGGTACAAGCAAATGCAAAAACTGCAGCATTTGGTTGGCCTCAGACATGGAACAATCCAAAACCGGGAGGCTTGACGACGCTTTCTGAGGTCAACGCGGCGTACCACAGGCGGATCACTAGTGTGAAGTAGAAAAGTGGAAGAGTTGTGATCGCTTCAACTTTCAAGATCACTACTCGTAACGCCGGAAATGAAAAGAAGAAGGGAGTCTACCTCAAGGGCTTTTTAAAAAATTCTTAATCTTTACCGAGGTGAAAACAATTACTTTAGAAAGGAGCTTTCTGCCTACGACATAAGTCTTATATTTAAAGTCAGAACGGAAATTTTTTAATTGAATTTTAGACCAAATCGAAGAGATATCAACTCTATTTGTGGCTTATGTAATTCAAATTAGAACGAGAATATTTTTGATTTCCTAGCAGTGTGCAATAACTTTGCAGACTTTATTTTAATAAAAGTTATCTTACATATATGACGAATTCGTCAGTGTTCTGAATGAACTGTGTGGATGGAAGTTGCTAGTACGATATGTTTCTCTCGCGAACTTTTACAGAAACACATATTTGAATCTGTCATGAGTAATACACACCATATTTAATTTTGTTTTAGCTAAACTAAAGGCCCGATCTCCTCCATTCCCTCACAAGGCATGGTTGTGAGAAATGCGCTAGGCCCAGGGGCTCCTCGCTCTGTTGCGCCACCCTATTTATTTATTTATTTATTTATTTTAAAGGCCCGATCTTAAAGAAACTCTATAATTTCTCTCATGTTTTGTTTTAGCTTAACTAAAAGCCCTACTTACATATTGGAGATTTTGCACTTTTTTTGCTTATACATATAGAACTAAAAATGATCTTGTCTATTTATTTTCATCTGATTGATATTTGTGTTAGTTTTTTTCTTTTTTAAATTACTTTTACTTTTTGTTATAGAATTTAGAAATAAACCTAATATTTTTAATTAATCTATTATGTTATTTAAACTACGTAATCTCAAAAAGTAAAACTATAAGAAAACGTCAGACGGTTTAACAGCCACGCTTTATTATCTTTTGTTTGTTATAAATTTCTGTACATTTAAATTGAATAAAAAAAATAAATTTAGTTGAATTGAATTGAATATAGGATGCACCTCCATTGTTAAGAATTCATTAAGTCTTTTTCGACAGGGCCACAAAATGTTACTTATCTTTCTTCATTTTGCAATTGACTTTTGTCAAAAGCTGATTTCGTTTTTAATTGGCTGACAAGTTTCCTGATCATGCTCATTTTTTTTCGTCATGAAACAAAACTAAATAAAAACAATCTAATTAAAATATTTTCCAACGATTTGCACTCTAAAATCAAAACCGTCTTTTCTGCCTTTCTTATATATCGCCATCTATCGCCAATTTTTGTGATCAGTTTGAATCTTAACACAATAGTGTTTGGATGAACCCAAGCTGTTAAAACTCGTTCATCGCTGTGCTAAGCTAAGCCTCCTTGTCTTTGTTCATTGTGAACGAGTCTTTCTCTTTCTGTTTGTACTCAGTTGCTTCTCTGATCTGGTGCTGTGCGGTTGTGAACAAGTAAGCTCGTGTTTAATATAATTATTATTATTATTTTTTTTTTTTGAAGTGGCAAGTTAAAGTGAAAAAGTGATGTTGCAGAAAACCAAATTTATTAAATTTCAACTAAAAGAGATCCAAATGATTGAAATATTTGTAGGGTGAGTGAATATTAGTTTTTGTTAACAGAACATTTGTAATGGCGTCTCCCCATAAAAATTGTATTTAATAGACGTAAAGTTATACCTGTTGCCAACTGAAATTGACCAAAGAGTAATTTAAGGAATGAATATTATTTACATTGTTAGTGATATGGTTTAGTTTTCTTTTCGTTTTTATTTCTTCGGAAAGCGGAACGTTTACCCTGCGATCGCATTTTTTATTCTAAATTAATAAGAATAATTAATTAGATTGTAGGGTAAATGTTCTGCAGTTTCCATCTAAATTGGTGATGCTTCTTCCTATTTTTTTGTTTGCTTTGGCTGTAGTTAGGCTAAATAAGAGAGAAGACTAACTTTCAAATCAAAACATTTGTTAAGTAACCAAGATCGGCGAAAGATCTTCTATGCAGAGACTACCCTACAATCGTCAAAAATTGAATACAGTAAACATTTTAGGAGGCGCTTCATGTTTTTTGAAACATTTTGAATATCTGATTGTAGGTAATCGCTATATTTGTGAAACTTCCTCAGAGCTCTAGCTAGGCCCATAATGTTCTCTGCCCCACCTGCTTCATACTTTCTGATCTTCCTTTCAGCAATTTTGGTTTAGAATCATTTTGAAACTGACATCCAATCTTACAAATCTTCCACAAGATGAATTCAATTCATGAAGGGTAAATAGCAACAGGCGTCCTCTTTGAATATAAATATTTTCAAATTTAGTAAAATTGTTAATGAGTGTGACAAGCAACTGCTTCGTTCTCCTTTACACTTGTTGCATTTAGAAACCAAATTTTGGTTTGGTGTTAATGAATACTTCTTGAAATCTATTTTCAGCTACCACTTTCCTTTTTTTTGACGTTACGAACATCGTGATCTCGATTTAATCACAGCTCTCGCGCTTTATTGCTTTACACTTGTATTCCACATCTGGGCTACGTTTATTATTTTTTCGATTGTGATTGCAAACTTCACTCTAATCCCGCTACTTACTTAAATATGAAGCTGAACCTGAACCTGAACCTCTACCAACATGTTTCGCCAACAATTTGGATTTCAGTCAAGCTGCTTCTGTAGTTTTGTTCTTTGCATCGGCTTACCTTAGTTTTCACTCTATTGAACCATCTTAGACGTTCCGCCATTTTCCTGCAGCTCTAATGTCGCTCTACATGTCTCAGCCATCATAGTCTCGCGAAGCGTATTCTTCTACTTACGATAATATCACGGTACAGTTCTACTGTTCGCTGTTGAATATTCTCCTCCACATATTGTCTTCACGAACGGAACCAAAAATCATTAAGAGCATTTTGCTTCCGAAACGGCTTAGTGCTTCCTCATCTTTCATGATTTTGCACCTAAGGCAGGCCTGGCATGGTCAAGGTACTATAATGAGTTACCTTGGTTTTTCTACGTTTTTCTTTCTCAATTCCCTTTTCTACTACCTAGAAGTTATGTCGTCTGTTGTGACGTTTTGTGTAATTCAATAGCAATGTGAGCTCTGTGAAGCCATTCTGCATAGTCGTACGAGTTATCCAGTAATGCCAAAAGTAAAAGTAAACCTCTTCTCTGTAAATACTGTCATACGTGGCCTTGAAATCGATAAATAGATGGTGTTGGATTGCTTCCAAGAAATAGAATACTGAGGTTCCATTCATCGGGTATAATTTTTTCCTACCATATAATGCAGATCAATTAACACATTCTCCTGCCCAACTGTTCTCCAGCTGCCTTGAAAAGTGGGGAGTGGTCTGCATCTGTAGTTTTATTTAATTTAAGCTCACATATGGCAAGCCTAATCTTCTTAGTCGCATGACGGCGATCTTGAACACCGCCCAAATTGAATGGGACATTCTCCCTGATTGTTTTCATCGTTTTAAATTTAGATGAAATGTTAGAAACTCATCTCCGTCATGGCTTCTCTCACTTTCCTCAAACGAGCGTTTTTCTTACTACTTTCTTTTTTTCACAAAAATGCTGTGCTCTTCTTTTCTTTTCACCTTGGATGTCGCTTTGTACTGGAAGCCCTACATTTCTTTCGTGTAGACGTTTGATTTGTTTTTCGTTTGGCTACAGATGGACAAATAATACGACTTGCACGGCTACCAAAAAGATCTGGCCAAAGCGAGATTTAAAATCTACTAAAAGTCAAAATCTACAGACTGCACTTTAGCTCCGTAACTGGTGTCATAACCGGACACTGCCTTATAGGTAGACATGCCGCAAGGCTCAATGTTCCATAGAACGATTTTTGTGGAGGCTGCATGGACGAGGAAGAAGAGGAAACTATTCCACATCTTCTGAGTACTTTTTCAACGATCCTTGTGATCTCAGAAACATAGACATTCATAGTCGTCACCGCTTTATAGAAAGCTCAAAATGAGGCAATCCCTCAAAATTTCTTGTGGTATCACAATGGACCTATTTTGGACTAGTCTGTTGTTCGTTTTCCCGGTAGCCACCTTAACCTAACATTGGATACAGTTGTTTCCCTACATTCTTTAGCGAACCATGGACTTTATGGAGGCCGAGTGATAGTTCTGATAGCTTGTTGTCATGTTTAATGCTGGTGGTATAAAATTTAATGATAGTTTAAAGAATGCTTGATTGCACAGAGAAATGTATAGCTTTGACATCCCTGCAAAACTCTCACGACTATGCGTTTCGTCTTTAGAAAATTCATACTGCTTTGCCAAGGACGTTGAAGAACTCGCCCAGTCGGCAATTGGGTACACCAAAGGCATGATTTTTCAAAATCCTGTACATTGTACAATCACTTGCTAACCCAGACGATACTGGCGTAATCAGAAGAAGTAAGGGTGATGTCATGGGTTCTTTTGTGAGCATTGAAACAGGAGCGACTTCATTGAGTCCGATGGTTGATGAGGGCAAAACGAAGTATGTGCTGTCACCAAACAAGGACACAGAACATCGACAAATTGGACAAAACGTCACAATAGGCAAACATAACTTTGACGTAGTACAATAGTTCGCCTGCGTATAATTTGATATAGAAGCGGAAAATAAGTTCAGTGCGGAGATCAAACGAAGAATTTCTCCTGCCAATCGCTGTTAAATGGGGTTTAGATTTGAGAAGGCAATTGAGAGTCAAGAAACTCTCTGGAAAAACCAAGGTGACATTTTATATGACGTGGTCATCCCAGTCCTGCAAACCGGAGCGGAAGCATCGGCCTCATCTAATGCGGGAGAGGAAACCCTGGGTCGTTTCAAATGAAAAATACGGAGAGAATGTTTTGAGAAAATGTTTTCACAACGAACGGCATGAGCTGTACATCGACATGAGCAGTGGTAGAAAAATACGAATCACAAGACTACGATGGCTGGGACATGTAACATATATAGCGGATGCATATTAACGTTTTGACTCTATGGGTTCTCGAAAGCGCATTGCTGGGAAGTCTAGAATTGGAAGGCATAGCCTTAGGTGGCACAATGAAGTGAAAGTTAAGATTAACGGATAGCAAAATGGGAGAAAGTACTCCTGTAATCGAAGTTGTTGTCGACGATGTTGGTTAAGGGCCTTATTCACACTGAACTGTAATGCCCACCTGAGAAAGTAGGGAACTTTGCAAGTAATTGCTGTAATAAACAACGACTATGCTTAAGAATATGTCGTTAGATACAAGGAAATGTGTGGTGCTGATCCCTTATATCGTTTGTGCTTTCCATTAATCAAAAAAGGATATTTTATATCTCTACCGTTTATGTCACCATTTCCGAATGGAAAACTCATCTTCTTAATTTAATGATGCAAAGAGAACAGATTCAAAAGGTCGCCTCCAACGGATAACCACTTAAGGCCCCGACCCATAGAATCAGTTGCGTCCGTTCGCTGCCGGATTCACCTGACAGCTGTGAGTTTTACCGTACACAACGGATTGGGGTGACCCATAGAATCCGTTGCGGTGTCTCAACTCAACAAGACCACTCATGTTAGCAGAAGAGAAAATTTCAAATTGGTTCTTACTGCGCATGTCATCAGAGAGAAAATTTCAAATTGGTTCTTACTGCGCATGTCTCTCTTCTGCCGGACGCAAAAAGTTAAACGTTGGGCTACTTTTTGCGTTGCGTCCGTTGCATCCGATGCTTACGGGTCACCTCTCATAAGATCGTGTGTATTTAATCGAGCTGTCAGGTGAATCCGGCAGCGAACGGACGCAACGGATTCTATGGGTTGAGGCCTTTACACTCACACCGACAACCAAACCCCCCCAACCCCCAAGTCAACCATCTGATCTCATTTTACTCAAACTGTTTACTTGCTGACTGCCTCTTCTTCCACAAAATCAATATTCGCTAGAAATGTAAAAATTGAACCCAGCCCTTGTCTTTATACATAGTGGAAAAGGACATAAAAGATGCGAAAACAAAGTTCCTCCCATTCTAAATATCCGGCGATGACTTTATTGAATTTAAAGTCAAAAAGTCTCCCTATGGCTTGTTTGTTGACTTGAAAGCAAAAACAAAATGCTAAGAAAAACATGGCACGAATATTCTACAGAAAAGTCCTGTGTCTATGCACATGTGTATGTATAACCGTGTTTAGAATAGATTTGACTAGCAGGCACGACACTGCTTTGAATTCTTTATTCCACACGTAGAAGGTTAGTTATTGCGTACATATTTCTATTTTTTTTTTTTTTTTCGTAGATGTCTCCATGTTTATGGAGAATTTCTATTACAACGTTGGATTTAATTTTTATTTCGAGATTTTCGCCCTTCGCGTTGTGAAGCTTCTATTTATTTATTATTCTGTTGGCTTTTGATTCCCATTATGTCAGCGATACATGGCTTATGCATTTTTAAAACAAACGGCTATAAGGGACACCCAATACAACAGTGGGTAAGGTATTCTACGGAAATACAAAATTGAATGATGTCAGGTACAAGTAAATAAAATGTTCGTAACGCGCTATGAAAATTGTGATGGAAAAATAGGTAGCTGCCTCCAATATTTGTCTATGCTTGCACGGATGGGTGGTCTGAATAAATATTAGCATTCTTACGTGTTTTTTTGAGAAGCACACGTAAACATATTTTCTAGTCGAGTAACACCAAAAATAAGTCGTATTTTTAACATTTAACAGGTGAGTGTTTGCTGCTGTGTGAACATGAATAATGTTTTAGAGCTTCAATTTAAGTAGATTCCTACCTGCCTATTTTTCTCCTTTCGGATTCATAAACAGAATAATGTTTCTAAAAATACAGACTGGGAGTTTTGTTCAAATTTTGTTTTATTGAAGTTGTTTCTGCTTTTTAGATATTTTTAAAGGTACGAGGGTTAGCAGAGGGTGTGAAAGGAATTTGAAACTTTTCTGACGTGTATCACTTAAGAGGATAGAGCTGGAAATTTTATTTTCAATATTTCTGTTTTTGTAATGGATTTGAAATCTTGCGTGCGCTCTTATTAGTCTTGATTGAATACCAACTTTGTGATGACGGTCTGTTTTTATTGGAGGAGTCTGTTTGCTCCAGCGGTTGGGTTGTGTGACACGGGCTCCGATCCAGTCATTTAAAGTAAAAAACCACTTTGTGTAGTTCGTGTTGATTCGTGTAAAACGAAACCATTTCTGATGAAAAAGGTAATTGCGTTTTCTATTGGTTAGTTTAAAATGAGCTTATGAATTTTCCACGTTTGGGTTGTGTGAAACGGCCGCGATCCAGTCATTTGATATTTTATAATTCGCGTTGATTCGTTATGAAACGAAACCATTTCTGATGAAAACGGTAATTGCGTTTCCTATTTATCAGCCTAAAATGAACTTATTGCAGTTATTTGAGTTGAATGCTTAATGTTGCTCGAATTCTGGTGATTTCTCCACTGTGGGGTTGTGTGACACGGCCACGATTCAGTCATTTGAAAGGAAAAATCCGCTTTGTGTAATTCGTGTTGATTCGTGTAGAACGAAACCGCTCAACCGTTTCGGATGAAAAAGGTAATTGCGTTTCCCAAAGGTGAATCTTAAATGAGCTTATTGCAGTTATTTGAGTTGAAAACTTGATAGTTATTCTTGAATTCTGGTGAATTTTCCACGGTTGTTTTGTGCGACACGGCCACGATCCAGTCATTTGAAGGAAAACACGGCTTTGTGATTCGTGTAGAACGAAACCGCTCAGCCATTTCGGATGAAAAAGGTAATTGCTTTTCCTATAAGTGAGTCTAAAATGAGCTTATTGCAGTTATTGAGTTGAAAAATTGATGGTGTTGCTCGAATTCTGGTGAATTTTCAACGTTTGGGTTGTGTAACATGGCCACGACCCAGTCATTTGAATGAAAAATACCGCTTTGTGTATTTCATATTAGTTCTAGTAAAACAAAACCGTTTTGATGAAAAAGGTATTTTCGTTTGCTATTGGTTAGTTAGTCCAAAATGAGCTTATTGCAGTTATTGAGTTGAAAAATTGATGGTGTTGCTCGAATTCTGGTGAATTTTCCACGTTTCGGTTGTGTGACACGACCACAATCCAATCAATTGAAGGGAAAAAACTACTTTGTGTAATTCGTGTTGATTCGTGTTAAACGAAACCGTTTCTGGTGAAAAGGTAGTTGCGTTTCCTATTGGTCAGTCTAAAATAAGCTTATTGCAGTCATTTGAGTTGAAAACTTATTTGTGTTGCTCGGTTTCTTTTGAATTTTCCACAGTTTGTTTGTGTGACAGCGCCACCATCCTGTTATTTCAAGGGAAAAACAGCTTTGTGTATTTCGTGTTAGTTCGTGTCAGATAAAACCGTTTCTGAAATGAGCTTATTGCTGTTATTTGAGTTTAAAACTTCATAGTGTTGCACGAATTTTCTTGAATTTTTAGCTATTTTATGTTTTGTGATTGAATTGTGTGGCCACAGAGCTACGGAAACCTTGGGGCTTAACGTACTTCAAAGACCTACATACATTTTTATGTCAATTCCGATTGCCCCACTTTTTTTAAACCAATTTGAATAAAGTGCTGAAGAAATATTAATAACTTTCCTCGTTGCTAGCTAAAAAGTCGAATAAAAATTCATAATTTTCAGAAAGTTCTCTCTGGCATAACTTTCCTATTTTTTTTTTTTAAATCGCTTTTGCTTTGTAAAAGCGTAGAGCTACGTCGTTGTTACTCTGGTGTTTCTATGCAATGTTAGAATGACAACGCTCAAATGATTCGATTGAGGTCGTGTTACAAAACTTAACGCGGCACCCTCTCCTTGGATGCATAATGACACCTCCATTTTTGTTTTCTTTGAAAGAGCAAACTCTCAAACCCCAACGGTATCAAGGTATCTTGTGTGTTGTGTGGCACCGTATGCAATACTTAATTTGCCATAACATTTCTCTTCTACCTATTAATGTGTGTTTCTATCCCTACGGTTATAAAATACTTATTAGAAAGATCCTCCACACCGACACAAAGTAACTATGCAATCAAAGTTGATTTAATTTAGATAATGTTTGAGTAAAATAATATTCTGCCTCATACACGCCTTCTACAAGCCCAAAGAATGCTTCAGAGAAAATATACAACGCTATAGGGGAAATACAAATCAAAAGTTTAGTGTGATGTATTGATATTAAAGAGGGTTGGTGTCAGCAACAGCTTGTTAGAAACAACATTAAAAGGTTGTTGATAGTTTTACTGCAGAGGTGGCTTCTGTTCTTATAGCCGAAACTATAAATTTGGTAATTCCTTTGCGTAGATAAGCCCAATTTCGTTAATTTATTTATTTCTTATTTTCCTGAGGTTTTATTAGAACTTCCATTACTGACAGTACCAAATAAGTAATGGCGTTAATTGGTGATATCCAATTTATTCCTTGCAGATTCCAAAGCTAAGGAATATAAAAACTCCTAATGACCCCAAAACTGATAGATCATTTGGAGAAGAAAGTTAAATCAGACGTTTGATAATTAACGATTCGTTGCAGATAGATTACAGTCTAAGTGCTCGTTAAGGCAATAAACATTTCTTTTAGCTTTCATGGGATCATTTGTGTGTGTTTAAGTGTTCGAGAGATGCAAATAATAGACGACTTTCATTGTTGTTACATTCTTAATTATACCAGAGTCCTTATGGATCTTCGTAAGTCATTATGTAAGGGGGCAAAAACAACAAAGCTAAACTTGCTGACCGAATAATCGTTTTTATTATTGAGTTATAGTGAAAGTAATGTAGCTGGGTATGCATTTTATGTATTTATTACAAAAAGTAAAATAGAAACGATCTAACATGAAACTCTTAGTTGGAAAAAATCAAGTCCCAAAGCGATGTCTGTCTGAGAGTCTCAATTTGTCCTAAACACTTAGTAAAAGAAGCAGAAAGTGAAAGTAAATAAATTAATAAATACATGGATAGGGTGTTGAAGCAAAGCTATGTAAAGTTAAGGTCCTAATGTATTTGAAGGACCAAAAATTTTTCGCTGATGCAGAACGGCTAAGATAACGTTCTTTTCATGCCACTGCGTATTCCTCTTAAAGGACCTACCAATTTCTCGTAAAAGGTGATACTCTTGAAAGAGCATTTTTTCTTTGATGTTTCTGGAATTCGAACCGCCAACCTCCCACGTAACATGCAGACATTACGCCACTGGCACCCCACTAGTCGTTAAAAAGATTAAAGGAAGCTGACTGGAAATACTCAAGAAAAGATAAAAGGAAGCTGACTGGAAATACTGACGAAATCGAAAGGTTCCTAATTCTCATTACGGGTAAAAAGTAGTGAGACTAAATCTAATGGAATGCTGAAAACTAATTTCCTACTAATCTCCTACTCTCAGATAAGTTAAGCCCATTCAATCCAATCAACTTAGTTGGTGCTACAATCATGTAAACATTAAGTGCTACTGGTGAGTCCTTCAAATATGCCGTGACGTCTTTTGACAGCTGGCACTGACGGTTTCTATCAAGTTTCAAGAAATTATAAACGTTTCGCTGCCCACTAAAAATATTGTCACGGGCGGTCTTTCCCAAGCGTATACAGGGTGTTCCGTACTTCGTGTAACATCCTTTGGGGTGTGATTCTTGGTCATATTCCAAGAAAGACAGTAACGCTCAATTCTCAACTTTGACATCACTTTTTGACAATTTAAGAAAAGGCTAACTTTGGTGTACCCTGACTTATGTTAAATTCAATATCTCTGTCAATACTAAGGATAGAGACCTAATCATAGTCTTAATTTTTTATAGAAATAACAGCCTTTTAGACTGTATTTAAGTTTAGCTTCCACAGGTTAAGGGTTGCCAGATTTTAAGTGCTGTTCAAATTTTCTTCCCGAAACAAAGTTTTGACTTTGAAGTCTTTTTTTTGCAGAAAATGCCTGATAAACATAGAGATTCTTTGTTTTTAACAGATGAACTAAACAATAATAAAAAAAAACTCATTAATAAGTGCACTCAAAAACCCATACATTTTATGATATTTGAAAAAATACAAAATGGGTAAAATTAAAAAAAAAAAAAAAGATTTTTAAATTTGAGGTTTGTTTGAATAAAACAATAATATGGGCACTTCTCGTAGTTTTTTTATGTTTTTTGTACAAATACAATTTTAACAAGTGCTCAAAGTGCCCTATTTAGTTTTGAATGCATGCCTTAGCCCGTTTTTGAATTTCATTGTGGGTGTTTGCTCTCGACAACTCTTGTCTTACTTCTAGTCTTGTATTCTTTGAAACTGTATTTAAATTGGATTTTTATAAGCTTAGGGTTTCCAGATTTACAATAAGGATAAAGTTCCTGGTATCTTCGCTGTGCTCTTCATGAATTTCCATTGCAAAACTCATATAAGAAAAAAATGCCTGCGTAGGCACTTTGAGCACTTGTTATAATTGTATTTGTACAAAAAACATAAAAAAAACTACTAGAAGTGCCCATATTATTGTTTTATTCAAACAAACCTCAAATGAAAATCTGGCAACCCTTAACCTGTGGAAGCTAAACTTAAATACAGTCTCAAAGGCTGTTATTTCTACAAAAAATTGAGACTATGATTAGGTCTCTATCATTAGTATTGACAGAGATATTGAATTTAATATACACTGTCAGACAAAATAAAGTGCAAATGCACTTGACTCATTTTAAAAATGCAG
This sequence comes from Melanostoma scalare, assembly GCA_949752695.1. Classification (NCBI taxonomy): domain Eukaryota; kingdom Metazoa; phylum Arthropoda; class Insecta; order Diptera; family Syrphidae; genus Melanostoma; species Melanostoma scalare. Next base: position 48,292,918 of record OX456986.1, read on the forward strand.
AGAATAAACAATGAGGAAGATTAATCACTCTATTTAATGTTACTACGTTGTATTTTGTCATTGTTTATCAAACCTTTATAAATACTCCGTTATTTTTGCTCTCTTTTAAACATGAACTGCATTAATTTTCAAGCAAATGACATTGAGCTCGGACAAAATAAAGTGCAATTTTTTAATACATGTGCAAAGTATAGCTAATAATAGTCAAAATTAAAAATTTAAGCCAAAATGATCAGAAGGTGAGGTTATCTTATGCCCGTTTGCAAAAATTTTGTTTCAAGTTGAATTTTATTTTCATAAGCTTTGACATGGAACAACTCTCACCCGAATTGAAAGAAGTTTTAGTTTCGGACCGTTGACGTGGGTTGACCTTCCGTAAATTAAGTGAAAAATATAGTCTGTCAATTTCTGTAACCAAGAAGGTTTATTTGAGCTTCATTAAACGGTGATCTGCTGCCAGTTTTAGAAGTCAAAGTGGAAGAAAGAGGAAAACAACACCGCAGAATCACAATAGAGGCCAGAAAAAACCGTTATCCACAGCTAGAAACATTGAAGAAGACCTACAATTAAACGTAAGACCAAGGACAGTCCAAAGGTGTCTTAATGAAAGTGGGCTACGAAACTATTTGGCAAAGAGAAAACTTTTGCTATGCCAAATAATTATAAAAAAAAGACTTGCTTTCGCAAAAAAGTATTTAACAAGACCACAATCGTTTTGGGAAAGCATAATTAGGCTTCATGAGTCTAAATTTGAGTTAACAAATTCCAAATCAAGGAAAAGAGTTTGGTGCAAGCCCAAGGAAAGACTAGACCAAAGATGCATTAAAAAAATCGTCAAACATGGTGGTGGGTCTATTATGGTTTGGAGATGTTTTCCCTTTGGTGGCGTTGGGAATATTGTCAAAATTGACACCAAAATGACGGGTTCTCATTACGTCAACATTATTGGAGAAAACTTAGCTTCTTCGGCATCAAAAATATCGCTGGACAACTACATTTTCCATCAAGATAATGATCCGAAGCATACTTGCAAAGTAGCAAAGCAGTTTTTTCTCAAAACAACGTGGAAGAATTGGAATGGCCACCTCAATCCCCGGATCACAGTCCGATAGAGCATCTTTGGTCCATATTAGATGACAGAATTCCGTTAGACGGTCGGCTAAATATACCATCTTTTTGGGAAAGCCTCCAATTTGAATGTGAGAGGATTCCATCTGAAATTTTGAGAAATCTTGTTCGCAGCATACCAAAACGACTTGCTGCTGTTATTCAAAATAAAGGAGCAGTCACCAGTTACTGATTTCCTATGAAAATATATGTTTTTTGCTGATATTTTGAATTTGCAATTTATTTTGTCTTCTCTTTTTTAATGATTTGTTGCAACACATATTTTTTGTTATTTCAATTTTGGTTATATTTTGTTTATGAATACTGATATGTTTGTAAAAGAACTTAAATAAATTAAATAAAATGACTTTTTGAAGTACAGTTCATGAAAACAATACAAAATAAAGTGAGTTAGTATCTTAATTCCGGTTTGCACTTTATTTTGTCTGACAGTGTAGGTCAGGGTAAACCAAAGTTATAGGGCCCCTACACTACGCAAACACGTTTGTACAAACGTGTGTTTGTGCAAACATTGTTTCGCCACACACTACACAAACATGTTTGAGAGATATTAGTTGCTTGACGTTTTTCATATCTCAGACCTACTGAGCAATGAGCGATTTCGCAAGTGCTGCTTTAATTATTGCCTTGGCAACGAAAAATATTCATCCGTACTTCTTGAAAATTTACATCTGTTTGAGCAAAATTCAACACACACGACTCAAACATGTTTGTGCAAACACGGAAAATTCAAAATTTTTTGAATTTCTTCAAACCGTTTGCGCAAACACTCAGCATCGCTACACATTACTCAAACAGTTTGCACAAACATTTTTACAAAAACAAAATACATATGTTTGCGCAAACGGTTTGTGTAGTGTAGGGGCCCTATTAGCCTTTTCTTAAATTGTCAAAAAGTGATGTCAAAGTTGAGAATTGAGCGTTACTGTCATACATTTTTTTTCTTAGAATATGACCAAGAATCACACCCCAAAGGATGTTACACGAAGTACGGAACACCCTGTATATAAACCTTTTGGCAGAATGTCCGAGTCACTTTCACAGCAAAGAAATGGTTAGCAGACTCTTCAATCGCCGACAGTTTTGAACCCAGTCTTACTTAGTAAGAAGGAATGCTTACAGCGCTGGAAAGGTGGAGATTTTCATTCGGAAGTCCTCAATGCAAAAACACTCTCTGTCTATATTTCGAGTTGCAACATGCTTATCAACGCTGAAAATCTTGTGACACACTTTAAATCTGGTTGGCAGGACTGAATGTGCTCTTGTCAAGAAAGATTTTCATGACAATTTTGACAATTCCAGCTTTTTTAGCATATGCGCAACGTTGCCAGAGAAATTGTGTGTTAAGGAATCATTTTTCTTGTGGATTGAAGCAATGCTAATGAACTGTAATCGTTGGATCAGAGTGTGGTATTATGTCACACTTACTCATTTAGGTGGGCATAACAATTCTGAATGAAACTGAGCCTCAACCAACATCTTTCGATAGCAACTTTGATTTCGGGCGTGTTCTCTTCAGTTTTGCACTCTAAGTCGGTTGAGGTTCTACTTGTTCAAGTCATCGTATTCTCGCGGTGCGTGTTCTCATGGCTATGCTTATGTCGCGGTACAGCTCATACAACTCGTTGTTATGTCTCCTTCCCCACACATTGTCTTCGCATACGGGACCAAAGATCATTCGGAGAATTTTTCTTTCGAAACGACCCAGGGTTTCCTCATCCGCTTTCGATAAAGTCCATGCTTCCGCGCCGTAAAGCAGGACTGGGATGATCAAGGTCTTATACAGGGTTACCTTAGTTTTTCTTGAGAGGGTTTTGTTTCTCAATTGCCTTCTTAACCCAAAGAAATAACGATTGTCAAGAGTTACTCTTTGTTTGATCTCCGCACCGATGTTGCTTTTGATGTCTATGGCGGAGCATAGGTAGATTCTGTACTACTTCGAAGATATGTTTGACAATATATTTCAACAGGAGTGAATAATGGTCCACAAGGTTGCGATCTACCTCCTCTTTTGACCGTCTCTCTATTTGAAATGTTCAATGGATCAGACGTGTAAAGTTCAAGCATACGCAGAAGGTGTTGCCGTGCTCTCGATTGTTTCCAGCCTCCATACTATTTGCCTAACGGCAAGCTTAAAACTATTGAAAACTGTTTTTTTTCTAACGGTCTTTACATCAATCCTCGATTCCTTATTCTTTTTCACGAAACGGGGAAAATTTACTGGTTAACCCAACTTCTACTTAAAATCATCAACTTTCCCCACTCAAATGAAGTTAAAAAATTTCGAGTGCTGCTCTAGACGCACTGCTAAGTCCTCTATATCTACATCTCTCCAGGCCGTTTTTCGTTTAAGAAGTAGTGGTTTTTCTACGCTGAACACTGCAGCTGCATATCTTTGACTCAAGTCTACTGATATGAACCTCGATACGTAAGTTTTGTTTTCGAGGTGGTCAATACCGCACAAGTCCAGGCAAATAAGCTAGTAAATCAAACTGTGTTCTTTCAAAGGGAACAAAAAGCTTTCAAAACTATACTAGCAAACATCGACAGGTTTTCATCAAACAAGCGTAAGCTGCAAGTTCACTATCGTGAACCAGTCTCCGCCTCTCCGGGAACGCAATATTTTTCTTGCGTCACATCGCTTGGGTGGTATAATATAATCCTTAAGGGTTGGCTGACATTACACCTTTCTTCCTCCATGTATGTATGCTATACAAAGCGAAATAATTTTTTGAATTGGTAGTTGGTGTTTCATAGTTCTCTGTTTTAGTTTTGTTCTTTTAACTTCTGAGTTCCGAAATTTTTCACTGTACCCGAGGAAACTTAATTCTTTCAAAATACACTTTTTTAATAAAAGATGCACTCCACGGTGTTACAAGTGTGTTTTGGAGGCAAGTGGGAGAATTGTGATCCCTTCGAGATTGCGAAGCTTATAAAGACATGGTGCGTAGTGAAAGCATAGAAACAAGAGAAATACGTGTTTCGTAACATACTTTACGGACGGATCACTTGTGTGAAAGACAAAAGTGAGAGAGTTTTGATACATTTGAGGTCACGATATTTGTAGAGATATGGTATTTGAATCTTGATGTTTATCTGCACTCAAACTGTTGCTGACAGAGCCATTCGATCAAAACTCAGCTATATTGCAATAGAGGTGCAAGATGCGTTTCACTATCAGAACCAAGTCGAAGAACGAAGTCCTTAGTATTTTAAATGGCGATTTAGGCTGGGAAGTTTTATAAAACTATACAGTAACTGCACTTAGATATAAAACGCGTATAACTGAGGGTGATTTTCAGTTAATGGTATGGAAATTGTATAAGATAAAAAAATGATAAAAGAATAAAAAATAGAAACAAATGTCAATCTGGTAGACGGCCCTAGGCCAAACCAAATAATTCTTAAAGTATAATCAATCAATGTAAAATATTATTTAATTTGATGGTTACAAATAAAGATTCTATTAACTAACTTAACTAACTATCAGAACCATATTTTTCTTGAAAATAAATAAATAGACAATTAGCACACTTTGTTTAGGCGTGAGTTGATTTATGATGAATTGGCAAATCAAACTAAGAATCAATCACATGGCAGATGACAAAATGGCTATCAATGAAATCAAACTTTAGCTCTTTACAACTTTAAAACTTTTCAAATTAGTATTCAAATAATTTTTAGCGCAAAGATTCAACCTTAGTAAATATTGACGAAGACCTTACCACTGGTGGGCAGGTGGAATGGATTATAACAGCATTAAAGCATTTAATTAAATATAACACAAGGTTAGGTGCTTGTTCTCAGCCACTGTCATAATGCTTCTAGTTTATTGATAACTTTTCTTTTCTACTTACACTATACTGACACAAAAACTGATTCAGTAGGTTGCCGCAAGAGACGAGGAGCCGTAGTGTCTAGTGCATTTCTCGCAACTATTGCCTTGTGAGAGATTGGAGGGGACCTACAACTAATTGAGAAAGCGCTTTTCATGTCAAGGAATATACTAACGAAGGACTTGCCAATTCCTCGCGAAAGGCGATACCCGTATGATTCGAACCATGAACCTCTGGGTCAACAGGCAGACATTCTAACCATCACGTCACGTGTGCCACTATGTCGACACAGTTCTTATAATAATTTTCATACCCATGATACAACGTGAACATAAATTATCCCACTAAAACCCTGCTCCTTTGTTGATGACACGAAGTAGACTACAAAAACAACCCAAACGCACTGTCAGCGTGAAGTATGTACGAACTCTTACAGACCATGTCTTCCATAGAATTAATCCTAAAAGCACTTTAACTTTCAGTGTTTCAGTGTTGTGTGACTAACAATGCCTTAAGAAATGAGAACAGGTCTTTCAAGATACTCAAATCAAAAGTAAAGATAAAAGCTACAAATGCGTTCAAATCTTCCCATTCTCGACTGAAAACCTTCCTTTTACCAATTTTGTTTCACTTCTTCGTCTTCGAATGAAGGATTCCCTACCTGTACAGGTAGACTCTCCCACCCACAAACATACCGAATAATTGTCTTGTTGTTAAATTCCTTTTTCTTGATATGAATAAATAAATACATAAGTGCTTTCGTTTAATCCAGTTCCTCTTGCATGTGTCCTTCAAAGAATTCTGTGAGCGCTTTTTATTTGGATCAATAGGATTGGAATAGCCCAGTGCGATGTGTTGATAGATTAGAACTTATGTTACTAAACTTTGACTTGATTGAGGCCACGCCAGTAAAATGATATTTAGTTTAACGAGGAAATTTAAACAGTACAACTAACAACAACAACCATAGGCTCATAACCTTATGCATCTTTTAATCTGGGCCACAGGTTAATTGGTGGTATTTGAAATACATCGGTACTATCCATGCCAACAGCTTATTTTATCTTGAAAGCGGTTCAAAAAGTCAATGTAAAGTCTTACTTAAAAAGCATTTCCTCGTATTCATTAGGTGCCCTTACATCCGAGCACAAAAGAGGCATAGGAAGCGAATCTTCAAAGAAAAACTGATTTTGTAACATGGGACTCACTTTTCACCCCCACAACAAAAGATAGCTATCTCTGTGTACCTTTGACACAAAACTTACAATGCCAAAAGAAGTAAAATCGAAGAAGAAAAAAAATGATTTATTTTGATGTCAAAATACCTATTCGACTGGGCTACGAAACGAAAGCAATAAATCAGCGTGCTGATGAAAAGGTAAACAGTAAAAGCTTTTAGGTTTCTTTCAACTAAGTCGTGCTAAACACGAATTATTACTTATGGGGCACATCCTTTGTATATGAAAGGTGTGCTGTCATACTCCAGCACGTCAAGTTTATCCACAAAAGCATACAATTTTTGTTTGATGTTTTATACCAAAGGTTGACAAACAGTACAAAAAATAAAATTCTTCAGCCTTGAATGAACAAATTGTGTGCTTTTAATATACATTCCTACTTCCTAGAAGTTATTAATGCATTTTTAGTATTGAAATAAGCAAATTAATGACTGTCGCAGCTGTGATTAATTATACCAAGTATGACTACGAAGTGGATCCACTTCTATCTTCTATTGGGAGTGCAGGAGGAGGTGAAGAGGGAAGAAACTACGAATGGCAAAGTTAGGAAACAAAATGAGTCATAAGTATAAGAGTAAAAATGAAATAGCGAAGTTCTTGGAACATAATTATTTAGAAACGTATAAAGTTTAGTTCACAAATAAGACGCGAAAGAAGGAAAGGGGAATTGTATTTTGGGGAGCGTTGAAGCGTTGAGAGTTAATTAACAGGAAAAATATAATTCGTATATGTAGGAAAGTATTTGCAATTTCCTGAGCGTATGTTGTGTGAAAGTTTGATATATGCGTTTGTCACCTGTTGCACGATACCTACGGCCACGGCACCTCGTTTAAGTTTAGTTATAAGTTTCGGTGTTATACATGAGTTTTTGGAACCATTTTCAAACTTCATTGCTGGTTATTGTTCTTCTTTTTCCTTATCGGTACTCTTTAAGCTCTGTGATTTTGCAAATGATTTCAGGATTATGGTGTTGAAGCTTTCATAGCAATTAGTCGTTAGTTGAGTAGAACTTCGTTACTAATTGACGAACTATATTCATCAATTCTGTTGGAAAACTCGCAAGCTTACAAACTTTGGAACGAATTTCTGATTCTTTTCGCAAAACACAGATAAGGAGGTAAAGATTTTGTTTCGGTAATTGATTGTAAGTAGTTTGAATGGAAAATAATGAATCTTGCGTCACATAAAACTTACATACTAAACGTCTTACATTGTGTGATTCCGCGGTATGAGTAAATAATCGAATATTATTACCCCCAATTTATGAAAACTTGGGGCCTAACATGGTAAAAGCAATGCTCAGCAGCAGAATCATTAGTTCCAAGATGGGGAACTACAAAACAGGCAGAGTTCTATCTCTTCTACTGTGGAACCTGTTCGTTAACAAATTGATAATAGACCTAGAAGACGGTTTCAAGATCATAGCCTATGTCGATAATGTAGCAATTTGCGTTTCAGGCAACGAACAACAAACCCTAGCTGAGCTACTACAAACAGCACTAAACAAGCAACAAACAATTGGGCTGTAGATTGTGGACTGTATATCAATCCCCACGAAACGGAATTAGTTCTCTTTACGAGGAAATACAAAATCCGGACTTCAGACCCCCAACTATTAAGGGGGTAACTCTCACACTGTCAAATCAGGATAAATATCTAGGTCTCATTTTTGACAAAAAACTGACCTCAAAAACCAATATAGAGGAAAGTGTAAATAAAGCCAACGTGGCACTCTTTGTGGGAAATAGGGTTTCTCCCCCCAAATCACCAATTGGCTGTTTACTTCGGTAATAAGACCGATAATCTGGTGGACCGTACTAGACAAGATGATTAACTACAACCAAAGTTCAAAGACCGGCTAGTCTGTGTATTAGCTCAGCTAGCTCAGCTACTCGACTCAGAGCTATATCACAGTGGAACAATAATCAAATCGGTCAAACTACCATTCTAGATAACTTTAGATTCCTACCGAATCGATCCGACTACACCACCCCAAGTTGGTGTTTGTTAATAATTTTCAAATAACCATACACTCAAGAGAAGTTTGGGAAAATGGTGCTATTGGAAAATGAAGCAATACACTTCTACACCGATGGTTCAAAAACCAGCGAAGGTGTGGGAAGTGGAATCTACTCAGAAAAACTGAATCTCAATATTTTCTTCCGCCTACCCGATCATTGTAGAGTGTTCCAAGCGGAAATTCTGGCGCTCAAGGAGGTGTTGTCTTGGCTCGAAGAAAACACCTCATATCCTCCACGGATATTAAATCTCTTGCCTTTGTTTCTACAAAATCTATCACGGTCCAAAACTGTCAAATGTCTCTGAGGGAGATGTCAAATCAGTTCAACATATTCACCTTTCATGGGAGCCGGGGTACAGGGACATACCAGGCAACTGTATTTCGGACGAACTAGCCAAAAAGGGCACGACCATTTCCCTATGCTCAGAATGGAACAATATAGGCATAGGTACCTATCGCTACATGTAAACTCCTACTCATACAAGACGCTTCCAGGATGACAAACACTAGATGGACTGAGAGTAACAACTGCCTTGCAACTAAAAAAGTTTGGCCGTGTGTAAACTCAAAACGCTCGAAGAGTTTGTTAGCCTTGAACCGCCTGCATCTAGGTTCTACCATAGGTGTTCTTACGGGACACTGTCTAATAGGGAGACACGCCAAAAGACTTGGTGTGTTTTCCAATGATTTCTGCAGAAGCTGCATGGACGAAGAAGAGGAAGAAACCGTTCAACACCTTCTTTGCTCATGCCCTGCACTACTTCATAAAAAGAAAACTCATCTTCTTCTTCGACGATACTAGCGACTTAGCTTACATAGACCCTAAAAGTCTTTCAAAATACATTAAAAGTTCCACGAGGTTCGACTAGCTAGCCTAACGCCCCAATGTGTAGTGTCGAACGACTAAGCTAGAAACCTACTTTTGTGCCAGGGCTTATTGCTCTCTGAGAACTTACCAATTCCTTGAAAAAGGCGATAGCCACGAAAAACCTTTTTTTTATGTTTCTGAGATTCGAACCTCCCTCTTAACAAGCAGTGCTAACCATCGCCGCAGGGACCACTCCGTCAAGTTTCTTCAAAAACTATCAGCCTACGACTTTTGCATCTTCTCGTTTCTCTACTTTTAATACGCGTCATGTCTCCACAAGCTTCGTAATCATGAAAAGATCCCACTTGTCTCCAAACAAACAAGTTTTTTTTTTGAAGAATTGACAGTCCTCGTCGACAATGAAAATTCTCGGAATTCGGTAGTTTTAGGAACAAAATCAAAACGAGAAATATGTAACTTTAATCATTTATGAAATAGGATTATATGAAAGAAAATGTGCGATATCCTCTTAGTCCTAAGGATATAGTTACCACCCAAGCGATGCGACGCTAGTGAAAGTGTGCTTTCCTATTCAATACCTACACCGGTGACTAGTTCGCGATAGGGCCCTTGCACAAAAGTCTTGAGCTATTGGCAGGGCTTGAACCTGAGTCATTAAAATTCGGAGCAAATTTGAAGAAAAATAGGGGAGTAAGTTTGAAAAAAAAAAGAAAATCTTTCCTTTTTTTGAAAAAAAAAATTATTTAAGTAAAGTGTGGGCCTTCTAATAGATTCTTCTCAAATAACAGCTTATTTTGACACTAACAGCAGGTTCCCGTTCTAGTTTCTCTGTGCCTGAATAAAGTTGGAATTCTGTGTATCCAAACAGTACGTTTGTTGAAAGAAGTTTTTGCCGTATAAAAAGCACCCAGTTTGTGCGAAAGATAATCAAAGGTAGCGGACAACTCCCAAACCATCCGCTGGTCGTACAAGAACACGTTGCTACGCTTCGGTTATCCGTTGGCGTTGGGGACCATGAAGAACAAACGTTATTTTAAGGTTTTGGAAACCATTAAAGCACTGCCATTAGCGGAGTTCACACTGTTCAATTAGTTGGACATACTTCGTTTGATGGTTGTTGGATGGTCGAACGTATTTTCAAACTCATCACATTTGTCGTTCAACATTATGTCACATACTCCTACTTCAAAAATTTTAAAAATATTTGAAAAGCATCTACCAAGTTGGACAACCGGTCGTCTGAGGGTTCACATTATCCAACATTGGTCTTTCAAGCCAAAGTCCCTCCAACTAATTGTATAATCTGAACGGCCCTTTTCACGAAGACCCGAGTTTTGTTTCGCTCCATATTGCTGCTTTTTTTACATTGAATTTCAATTTCAAGAATTTCAATCCACGGTTGTCTGTAGTTTAGGTATCCAAAATTTTGCCGAAAAAGTGTAGTCCCAAAAAAATCGAAGCGTCGGAGTAGATTTTATTTTTACTTCAAAAGTAGAGCAAATTCGCTGAAATCGGAGCAAGGTTTGAACTCTGGGTATTAGTCTCACTGCAGCGTACGCTTACGTTTGATGAATACTTGTCGATCTTTGCTAGTATAGCTGTTTTGAAAGCTTTCTGTTGTAGCAACCTTTGAAATCACACAACTTTTGATTTACTGGCTTACTAGCATATATTGGTGCGCCTTGAATACCTCGAAGTCCAGTCAAAGTGAAAGATATGCAGCTTGCTTTCCGATGGAAAGGCCACCACTCAACAGAAAACTGTCTTCAGATCTTGATCAGGAGATTCAGCAGTGTGTCAAGAGCATGTAACATACAAAGTGTGTGTCATACCCTACTTCAACTGCTTGCACGGTCTTTTTTTTCATTAAAAATTGTCATATTTCATTTCTCAGACATTCGGCCCCTATCACAAAACCTGTCCCAATAATTTCGTACTTCGAATGCCTAAAAAAAAGGCATCACAGACTCCTTTGCAGTGAATGTTTTGCTACGCAATTTTTCCCTGTTGATAAAGTCATTAACAAATTCTAAAAATATTTTGCAAAACATTTTTTGCGAAGAGGTTTTTAGTCATTTTCAATCGGCATTCGTAGTCCGAATTTGTTGCGATTGGCCTCGTGATTGGAGAGACTATCTTTGGACCCAATTTCATTAAAATCGGTCCAATAGTTGAGGTATGATTGCGTAGCATACAGACAAAGAGAGTAATTTTCGCATTTATCTGACAGGATCTAGTCATTAAGATTATTTACGCTAATTCCTGACTGTCTAGAAGGGGTTGAATGGTAATTGCCTTACGGCCTTGGTGGCTTTTAAAACTCAAAAAAATTTAATGAAAACTAAAGAAACGAAGTCAATTTTACACTGGCTGTGGTATAAAACCATTTTGTCCTATTGCCTATACCCAACCCAATCCCACCGAGGCCTTTTGAAAGTTCTTTGAACCAAGCTGACCGAGATCTGCTACTGTTTCGTAACGGTCTAAATTGTGGCCCTTAATTGCAAGGAATGTCAGAAAATTCAATTCATCCTTGTATTTTCATGTCTCTTTCTTTTAAGAAGCGTTAGTAAAATCATTAGACTTTTATTCACATAGCTTTGCATGAAAAGAATCGATTTATACCTTTGCCTTTTGCTGATGTTCTTCTTCTCTTTCGGTCCGAATCTCGCTATGGGCTATGTTATGGTTTTTAATTTTTTGTTTCCAAATAGATGACAGTCCCAAAAGTTTCTAAAACGTAAAAAAGTCAAAGGCCAGCACCTAACGATAAAAGCAACATTCTAAACCTGCTTTTTACAACTTTTAAATCATATTTCCGTCATGTCAATTTAATTTTAATCTGCGAGTACAATTTCGTACAAATTCATAACTTGCCCTTGAGTTCCTGTCGTACCGTGTTTAAATACAAAATCTCTACGTGGGTTAATTACAACTTAAAATTCATACGAATAAATGTGTATATATACAAACACAAGTGAAAAACAACAAAATCAAAAAGAGAAACAAAACAGAAATCAATTATGGAAGTTAAGGTATACTTCAACAGACTGAGGCTTTCGTTTTGGTTTTATTTCCTTAGAAAAGTTTTGTCGACAAGGCCGGACTTGTTCGAAAGATAACGGTTTTTTTTTAGTTTGAATACCGTCATTTACAACCCCTTCCCCTTCCTTCTCAGCATCATCCTCTCTTCATCGTACGTTATCTACATTGTACGTTATCCCAACAGGTACAATAAATCCCTTGATATCGGAGTGGGGTGTTGTAAATAAACATACGTAATTCCATTCATTTACATGAAAAGCGCTTTCTCGATTAGCCGTTCGGAACCGACTGAAAATTGTAGGTGCCTTCCATTCCCTTACAAGGCATGGTTGTGAGCAGTGCGCTAGGATCGGGGGCTTACCGTTTTGTTACACCACCCCATGTAAACGCAGTTCCATCTCATCGGAAATTTTTACACTTTTCCAATGACACCTCCGTGTTAAGCTTTCTGGAACAAGCCAATTTGCTTGCAGTGCAGTTCGCTGCTAACTCAGAACTTCCAAAAAGTGTTTTAACTCCCTCGCCCCCCTGCACTGGCAAATCTTAAAACCTCAATGGGACAAATCTTTTTTCGCACTCTTGATGCGGGTATAAGGATACTTAAAGATCTTCGCATCGAAAAATCCGCTGGCCCGGATGGTATCTCCGTTAATGTTCTTAGGAAGTATTCTTTCACTCTGGCAGAACTTCTGCTCAAGCTTTTCTATATCTCCTTTTCTTCTCGTCTCTTTCCGAGTGTAACGCAAACAGGATTTGTCAACCCTGTCTCTCAAAAAAAGCCAATTTTCTGCGTCCTCAATCTATCAACCGATGGGACTAACGTCCCTTCTTTCCAATGCTAGGACATTTTGATTAATTTTACTAGCTGAAGAAATATCTCGTGGATTGAAAGCCGTCAGTTCGTCTGTGTATCTCAAGGAACATTTTAACAAAACTTTACTTTGTTTCGTAGAAAGTAAAATCATTGGACTTGATATTCTAAAGGCATTTGATAAAGTTTGGTTTTAGGTTTTCTTCCTTAAGATTTTCATAAAACTCTTCTTCACTAGATTAGTAGCTGTTTTCAAAACGTTCATTTCAAGTAGTGTTGGACGGTTTCAATTCTGGAAATTCCAAAATAAATGCTGGTGTACCGCAAGGCTCCGTTTTGTCTCTGACTCTCTTTCTTATTATTTTATTAATGATCACTTGTTTGAAACTACTAATCCACTCAATTGTTTTGTTGACGATAGCATCTTAATTTTTCATATTAGTTTCAAAGTTCACGGGCCTATTCTTGGGTTGTGGAACTGGAACGGCAGCGTATGCTAAACACATTAAATTCCTACCTCTACAGCATTGTCTCGGGAATTATAAGCGGTGTAAGATTTAATACATTCAAAATGATGTCTGCTTTCTCTTTTTCAAGCCATTGCAAAACTCGGGCATTCAAACCAATGTGTATCTCCTTTCGTATTCTGTGTTAAAATATGATAATGGTATTCAAAAATACTTTAGTGCGCAGATAAACTTCCTGCACTTTCACAACAGCTTCAGCTGCGGGAAGTACGCGCCACCGCCGCCGTGGGATATTGAATGTTTCCCTTACCTGAAACGGTTGATAGAGAAAATCGTAGTTTTTTCTAATTAAAAACAGTTGTTCAGCACATATGAAAACACTCAAAGGGTTGCGCTTCTTTTTCTCATTCATCACCAACTTTTTCGTTTTATTCGCTGTCCTTTTTGAAATCTTAATAAAGAGGAGGGAGCGACATTTTTTACGAGTATGTTTTTAGCTTTAAAGGTATGCCTTGGTTTTGCTCTATGTTCGCCTCAACGCGTTTTTCAAAAACGTTGATTCACCCTGAAAGTCAAGCTGAGGGTTGTTTGTGCGTTTGTTTGTCGCCCTAAATTACTATTCGGTTTTTGCTAGTGTGAATCCAAATGACGTGTATTTTTCTTCAAAATGCTGCGTCCGGAATCGGCATACAATTGTAGGTCCTTGAAATGCGTTAGGCCCAAGGCTTCCACCCTATGTATTTACTTTTACAAGAGGAATGCCACTCCTGCCGAAAGTATTCGTTGGCCTGTCACAGAAACAAATAATCTTCATTGAAAAAATCATGGCGCTATGTTAACCAAGAACTTCTTAACTCTTCAAAAAGACTGACATTACATAGACTGACAGCTGTTGTCTTTTTCTTAAATCTGGCCCACATTTCATGTACCCCAGCGTATGACAAGTTTAAAATTAAGTATAGAAATATAAAATCTGATTTACTGAAGATTGGAGCCCCACTGTAACCAAAAGTCCCTTTTCTCCATACAGTTCCACGTCCAGCCCTGCCAATCAATAAAATATCAAATTTTGTGTTGGCCAATCCAACAGTCTTGGGTTGGTATTTCGAATTTAAGTGGAAAATTATCTTGCACGATGACATAAAAACAAACGAAAACGACCCAAGGTAGGGACGTTTGTTTCACGCACCTTATCAATGTGATTGCTTTTTTATCGACGCATTCAAATCTTCATGAATTTTGGCTAAAGCGATTCGCGTGAATAAACTTTTGCCCTACAAACACGGAACGGAATAAACTAATTAAAGAGAAGCTAATTCACTTATACCTTCAATTAAAACTGAGTTCAAAGGACAAGCAAGGTCGGCTGACCCAATCTGGAGGTGGGCAAAAAGTTCCATGTACTACCGCGTTCAACAAGTTAATTTTATTACATAATCCTCAGCAGGCTTCAATGAGTTTTCGAAAGTAAATAAGTTCTGAACTCGGTTGGATATATTCGAGTGGGTAGTGCCCTAGAGGAAAATCCTCTCTCACCACAGTAAATAGCTGATATTCTACAGACTACGTCAACAAACCTTCAAATACAATTTACGCAATTTCATCCAAAAATTATTGTGGTGTAAATCTAATTAGCATTGCCGGCACCGGCACCTAAAGAACCTCTTTAACACAAACATTTAAAAGATTTACGGCATACACGGAGATCTTAAATGGTTTCGCTTTTACCGAGGGCCAACCGGCAATGGACGTCGCTCGGAGTCGACTCTCCACCAAAAGATTGTACCTTCCTATATCCGTTCTTATTCGGAGTTATTTTTTATTGTTATTTCCGTTGTTGGCTTTTGTTGGAATCCATTCAAGTTAATAAATTTAGTAATCTGATGTTTGGCCTATTGATGTATCGTTGGTTTTCGTAGAGGCTCCTGAAATGGAAGTTCTTTCAAAATGAGCTTACCATGTTTCAACGGAATGATGTGCTCATGTAAATGTCCCGAAATAACATTAATGTGCGTACACAAGGAATGTTTTAACGACTAGCTAAATGGACTAGGTAATGGTAAAGCAAACACTTCTCTAGGCACGCCATCTATATCTATGCGTAGAGTCGTATATACGATGTATGCCGCGTGTCGCCATTACTTAAAGTTTTAATTAAGGCAATTACTTCTTTAATCCTCGGAATTTAGTGCCTTGTGCTGGAGAATCACTTTGACATGAACCGTGAACTTCTATCAACAGCAACTGGCCCGACCGAGACTCACCTTCTTAGTTTTTGGTTCGACTCGACTGCGACTGCCACGTATATCTCCATTTCAATACGAATCATACCACCACATAGTGTTTGGTGGTGTAGTACGGCGGCATGGGCGTAAGGAATTCGGTTTCAATTATGAAAACAAACTTTTCAAAAGTTGTCAGGTTCTTTCTGGCTGCTTTCATCCACTTCCAAGAGCCTGTGCTATAAATTCCAGACTTTAACTAGCGTTGTAATTTATGACTTTTCATAAGGTGTGGCGAACAACACAATATTGTCTGAAGTTTTTCTGTGAGTTTTTTTTTTCTTTTCGTCCTGAAATAGGCATTTGGCGTAAAGTAAGTTCTCATGGCAAAGTATGATACTGCGTGTTCATTGAAAGACGTTTGTTCGGTCTTCCGGAGAGGAAAATTTAATTAATTCGTAGTCACCCTAGCAGATTTGTGGAGAAAGATGCTGAGAGTGAAAGTTGTTTGGTATTTTTGTATGAAAAATAATAATTAACTAAATTTGTTACAAAACTGATTTATTTTTGTCGAGAAGATGTCAAAAGTTGCCAACAGTTACCTTTGCCTTCTTCTAAGTCAAATGTCGGGATTTTTTTCTTTCGTTGAACGATGTGTTTATAAAATTCAGATGCCCATTGCTTTCTTCAGCAAAGATAGTGCCGTTATCTTTAGATTTTTCTTTTCTCTCTGTTTTTTTCTGAATGGCTGTTTCTCGTTTTAATTGGGGTGGCAGGTTGGGTTTGGGACATTCATTCATTTTTTCAAGAATCTTTGAAATCTGAGAAATCTTTTACTTTTAGCGAATAGGAAATGCTCTTCTTTAAGAGTTTTTTTGATTTTGAAGCTTTACATATTCTTGTCGCTTTATGCGTACGAGTTTTGATATTGTGCTACGGTGGAGACGATGATCTTTTTATTATAGAGACCTTATTTGTATAAAAAACCAAGGGCTTAGCAGGAAGAAAAACCTTAGCTCTTTAAGAAGTTCTCGATGCCCTATTACTCTTCTGTACCTTCCCTCAATGCAACATGCTCCGATACAGTTGTGGACAATGTAACGTGTGACTGCTCTTGGTGCAGTCGTGGGTAATACTTTTTCCAAGCAAAAACACGCGTTCTGTTTAGACTGGCTTGTTTCAAGGTTTGGCATGGTCAACGTCCTTGTAAATCAACTTCATTCACGAATCGCAAGTATTTCACTCATCGAATCAAATTTCTTCTACTGCAAAAGAAGTGTCAAGTCTTGAACCCGTTGTAGCAAATATAAAAGAGCCGAAGTCTGTCGATATGGGAATACTGTTTCTGTGGCATTTCTTCATTCTTTCATTCTAAACCTAGAAAAGTAATAATATTAACTTTCGTTGAAAATAATCTGGGGTGTTTTACGTTGCATCGTCAAATCATTCGATCCATGTTCGCTGTTTTACGTATGTATGGCGTTTTCTGAGTATCGATCTCTTTTGATTTGCATTTTAACATCAAAACTTTTTTTTTTTGAGTTATTTGGAATGTGCTTCATAGAATCTGGATTGGCGTTGCAATTCGCAGGTGTACTTCGACATTGTCAAGGTAGGGTAAACGCATTACTATTTCAACGACTTTTACGATGGATACACGTTCATTGCCAATTTCACGAATTTAGTGTTCCATGGCCGTAACGAGCTTCAATCAACAAACTTTATCCTGTAGCCTGTAACACAAAGCTACAAGTACTTGTAATACAAGTGAATTACTATAAGTGTAGTAAAATTCCTATAACAAAAGCTACAAGTTTGCTTGCTCTTCTACAAGTGTAATGAGCATTGTACTAAAAGGTTTTTCAACAGGGACGCTACAAAAGTAGAGCGACAGGGACAACAAACGGCGCCAACAACGAGTCGAAATTATTAAAATTTACTACCGAAATTCGGAGTCAGTGGCCTCAACGTTAAGAGCGCTACGTCCAATTTATGGTCGTCATAATCGTCCTAGCAGATCAACAATTGAGCGTCTAGTGGAAAAATTTGAATCCACAGCCACTGTAAAAAATTTTCCCGGTGCCAGTGAGACAAAGAAGTGCCCGTAGTGTCGAGAATATTGCTGCCGATGAGGTTTCAGTTGCAGAAAGCCCAAATGTGTCTCTCACACGTCGTTCTCAAACGTTGGCCATCTCTGTGACGTTGTTGTAGCGAATTTTACGAAAAGATCTTGGCCTACATACTACAAGATTAAATTGACGCAAGAACTGAAGCCGCTTGACCATCTAGCGCCGTATGTTCTTGAATTGGGCTGAGCAACAATTTGAAAATGATTCGGATTTTCATCGAAAAATCGTCTTAAGCGATGAGGCTCATTTCTGGCTGAATGGCTTCGTCAATAAACAAAATGTGCGGTATTGGTCAGGCAGCAATCCAAACGTACTTCATGAGTCATCATTGCATCCCGAAAAAATTACGGTTTGGTGTGGTTTATGGGCCGGCGGCGCGGCGGCGTCATTGTCATTTCATTTCATCATTCGTCATTTCCTTTTCCCTTCCCTCCTCCTTTTCCTTTTCCTTTCCGTCCACCCTTTCCTCCTCCCTTTCCTCCTTCTTTTTTTGCTCCCTTTCACTCTCCCTTTCCTCCTCCCTTTTCTCCTCAATTTCCTTCTCCTTTTTTCTCCCGTTCCTCCTCCCTTGCTTCCTCCCTTTTCTCCTCCTTTTTTTCCTCCTTTCCTAATCCTTTTTCTGCTAACTAGTTCCTTTCCTTTTCTGAGACCGCATACGGTTTTCTTCCACAATTTTTTCCTCCTCCCTTACCTCCTCCTTTTCTTCCTTTATTCCTCCCTTTCCTACTCCCATTCTTCCTCCCTTTCCTGCAGGGATTTCGGCTTTCCAGGAGCTCAACCGCCACCATCTATATTTTTAACCAAAAATAAAGTACCTCATTCTGGAGTCTTTGTTTTTTAACTGCTGAAGAAGTCATTACTCGCAAAACATGTTAGTGTTGTTCAACTTTTCTTCGTCCATTTTGTCAATAGTTGCACTTTCTAGTTCGGGAAGCACCCTCTGGTTGGATGATACCAGTCGTTACCACGAGAAAGCTTAGTAAGCTCAACTAACGTGTAATATCAGTTGCAACCTTTGGGAGTCGCCAAGTTGACTCCAATAAAAGTCTCTCCGTGTAGTTCACGCCCAACTACGAAAAAACTGCCAAAAAGGAAAAACCACTACGTTCAGTTGTCCTAATGATGATTACTTTCGATCATTGTGAAACAAAAATTAGAGAGCCAAAAAAATGACCAAAGACACTTTGTGTACACAAACATACATACGTGTATCATATTGGGGGTGCATTGCGCAGTTAGCTTCAAAAACCCAAGTGTAGCATTCAGACAATGAACCCAGTTTTCAGCTCATTGGTGACGAAATAAATGATAAACCAAGCCAACTGCTTCCACCTATAAGTAGAATATAGAGATGCGAAAAATGGTGATGCCGCCAAAACCTCCAGAACTTGAGCAGGAGAAGCTATTGAAAATTCATCCCTCAAGAGTTATTAAGTCCGAATGACCTTTTGATACAAAAAGAAACTTATTACGGGTTTAATTGAACCCTCAAACTCGTTTAACCTGTTCAACCGCTATATAAAGTTGAAAAAATATGTAAACAAGTCTTTTTCTGTTCAGAAGCAAAGCGAATAGGGAAATACCAATTCGAACATGCTTTATGTTTACAAAGCATCTGGGCTGTTTTTGTTACTTGCCCGTATCACTAAAAAGGACCGCGCTGTTAAAGGGATCATGTTCGCGTTGCGTAGGAATGAAAACTATCGTTGAACTGTGTCAGCATATTTTGTAGAAGAACAATTATATTAGTAAAGAATTCTTTGTGTATATTTTAAGCTCATTTAATTATCCCCCACCAGTGGTGAGGTCTTAACAGTACGTCCTCTACAAACGATATGCACTTTTTATTTTATATTTAAAAATTCGCTGATTAAGTCGTAAGCTTCCAGGAAATATAAATTACCCAAAGTAAGGATCCTTTCTTTGTTCCAACTGGAGTGGTAAGATTCTTAACTCACGAGAAGCTCATTAAAATTTAATTACTTCTTAGTTATAAAGTCTTTTGGATTGGTGTGCTTGTAGCTTAAATAAATCGCTAATAACTGAAATTGGTAATAAAACTGAAAGTGTTCCATCCTAATAAATAAAATCATTTGGTTTTAATTTTTATTGTGTCGTTAGCTTTCGGAAAAGTCATTGAACAAGCACATTAACGAGGGTTTCACTGATATTCAAAATTTATTTGTAATGAGGGTGTCCGTTCTTCTTCAAAGAATAAAGAGGACTTATTTTGCAATCAGCACAAAACCTCTCCCCTTTCCCCATACACTACATTTTAGGCCATCTTTCATCGATGCGTTGCTATATTTGGAACTACGTGAAACAATTTAAACTTTTTCACTCACCAAAACCCGTTCGTACAGCTAGGAACAGGGTAAAAAAATATTGGCGAGTTATCCGATTCGTCATTTTCATTTACTTTGATAAGATTGTGTTAGAGGTACTTACCCACATGAGGTTTTAACTCTGTCCAACTTTCGATAAATCCTTAGGTCAAAGGAAAATTTTCATAAATATTTCGGTTATTGAGCACAGCAAATGATTTGGGTTAAGAAAACGTTAAAAAATGTTTGTTTAATGTTCATTCACCCCACGTTAAAAGTTTAAAGGGAATCAAAATGATTTACTGAAATTGAATTTTCTCATACATGACGAGAATCATTAAAGGCTTAGTTTTTCGTCCATAGAATATAAGGTCAAAAGAACCTTAAAAAAAAGGCTGTCTTTGGGTTGAAAAGGAGGCTCTTTATACCTCAGCCGAAAAGAGAAAAATCCAATCCATCTTAGGGCAAATGTATAGGTATTTTGGTGTGCACTTAACACCATTCAGCCTGACATGAAGTTATTCTAAAAGCACACGACTACGTTAAGGGTTAAACCTATTTTCCGTGCTTAAAAGTGGGTTGGGTTAATTCCTGGTGATGGATTGATTTTTCCGTCGAAAGCAATTTACACAACGTGTCGGCACACGTATCTTTTGTGCTTGCCCTTTATAAAGGATTAAGGCATTCCTGCAAGAAAAAAATTCTTTCCCAATTTTTCCTCGTTTTTTTTTTTCGTTTGGAAAAAGGACGAGAATTTTTTCCATTTTTGTTGAGTCACGTCGAAAATCCAAGATGCCTTTGATACGAAAATGTTGATAAGAAGGTAAGACTATAAGGGAAGTCATAGGGTTGGGGTACTTACTTTGGTTCTGTGTTTACCCCACTTCGGCACTTGAGAACTTTTTTGCATTGCTTGGGAAATTTAATTCAAATACTGAAAACATTGCTTGAAATATTTATCTTCAACTCGACCTCGATGGTAATTGACTATGGTGTAGTTACTGAAACGCAGAGTGTTGATAGCCAGACTGGATAATTAATTAGTGGGTTTGGTGTTGTTCATTAATGTATGCTTGACTAATTCTCCCTTTGCATGTTGCACTACATTTGACACGCATGAACAAGTGACCCTTTGTTGTTTACGTACTGAATTCAAGGTCGATGACATGATGATGAGAGTTCAAAGGGGGCAAATGCCTATGTGTCATGCAGAATCGGTGGTATCGAAGTTCGTTTGAATATATTGGAAGGTATCACTTCCCATGTTTCTTGCGCAGATATGTTGCTGTCGAAGCCTTGTTGCTTCTTGCAGACTATGCTGTTGTAGGAAACGCCGCACTTTCTGCTTTGTGTAAATTGACTTGCTTTGCTTTGGTAGTTGTGGCCAGTTTATAATCATTAGAGGTAAATATTTAAAGAATGGTGAATACTGTCGAATCCTTTTAATACACACAGAAATTTTAGAAAATTGTTTGTACTGGTTTTTGTTTGGCATAGCTTATTGCTTCCACTGCAATATGGAGAGGTGGTTCATTCGTAACTATTGACGCTACACTTGAACCAAAGAAGTATTTGTTGATCAGCATTGAAGTCGTTTCAGCATTTCCATGATCGTTTGAGTTTTGGAATTTTAGAAAAGTAGCAAAGTTTTAGTAAGTCAAAACACAGTGGAATGCCAAGAAAGTGCGCTTGATTTTGGAGTATTTCGATCAATTTCATATTTCCTTTGGGTGCACACCTTTAACACTTTTTCTTCTGGTTCTTCTTTGTGGTCTTTTTTCATGATTGTTATTTAACTCATGATCATGAAATGGCTCATGATTATGACAGTAGCGTCGCTTTGAAGCTCTTTGCATTGATTTATGTCTCTTTAAGCCGTTTCATTAAGATTCATTGATAATCAGCCCTATCACGAATTCCATAGTGGAACCTCCGCGAATAGATTATTCCACTACGAACCCCGAAAAAAAGCAATCACGAAATCCGAAGGGAGTTGAAAAAAGCATTGCCTATCAATTTCGAAATTAGCTGTCATTATTGACACCTACGAGGGCAGTCCGATAAGTACTTAGCCTCTCCGCCCAATAGCGTTACTATCGCAAGAGAAACTTACTATAGTTTTTTTAGAAGGCTACTGTCGAAATTTCAGCCAAATTGGACTCGTAGTTTTGTTTTGACCGCGTGTTAAAGCAAACGTGTCAGCGGATTTTAGAAAAATGGAGAAAGAGCAATATGGGTCAGTGATTCGATTCTTGTTTTTGGAAGGGAAATCACGCAGCGAAATCAAAGAGCGGTTGGATGCTGTGTACGGTGACTCTTCTCCTTCGATGGCGACCGTCAAAAATTGGTTCAACGAGTTTCAACGTGGTCGCACGTCGGTTTTTGATGAGCAACGCCCAGGTGCCCCGAAAACGGTTACCGCAGAGGACAATGTGACAAAAATCCACGATCTCGTATTGGCAGACCGCCGATTGAAGGTGCGCGAGATAGCTGAGATAGTAGGCATCTTGAAAGACCGCATGGGTCATATCCTGCATGAAATTTTGGGCATGAGAAAGCTGTCGGTGCGATGGATGCCGCGTTTGCTCACTCCAGACAACAAACGCAACTGTGTGACCACTTCAGAGCCGCGGCTAAATTGGTCTAGTTGGGCTATGAACTATTGCCCCATCCACCGTATTCTCCAGATTTGGCCCCGTGCGACTTCTTTTTATTTCCAAACTTGAAAAAATCACTTGCCATGCAGAAATTTGTGTCGAAATTTGAGGTCATCACCGCCACGGAGGCCTACTTTGCAGAACTCGAGAAAACGTATTTTTCAGATGGGTTAAAGAAGTTGGACCATCGCTGAGTTAAGTGTATCGAACTAAAAGAAGATTAGCTATATTGAATAGTAAATCAACACTTTTCCAAAATTTTCTAAGTATGGCTAAGTACTTATCGGACTGCCATCGTATGTTTAGAGACTTTTAAAACGAAAATCCTTTCAACTTTTCAATAATTCCCTTTTGTTCCCATTTAATTTCCTTGGCCAAAAGGCAAATACTTACTAAAAAATAAATATCGTGGCTGTTTCAATTTGTCAAGAAAAATTAGAAAATTTTAGGTCATATCTTTTTTTGTAAATCTTCTTTAGTTTTACCTTTTGCCGCCACGGCCATGAAAACATCCCATAGACACTGAGTACTATTCCAGTTTTCAAGTGATTAACTGTCCAAATAAAAACAGTGACGCGATAATTTGTTTGTTTTAAAAATAAAGTAGCAACTTTAACAAAAAAGGACATGGTTCTTTTTTTTCAAATTACAGAAATTTTCAATTCTTCTATAAATTCTTTTTGTACTAAGTACGTGTTCTTGTTTCGTAGTTCAAGCTGTTGCTGAAGAAGATTTGTCGTGTCTGAATGTTTTCGAGAACTTGGTGGGAGACTTGGCCGAGTTTCACGGTCAGAAGACATGGACACCTCCAGGGATCCAGCAGATTCAAAGCAATGAGCTTTTTAATTTTCAACCAGTGTTGTTATTCTCTGTTGCTCTGCAACTTCATAATCAAATGAAAATGTGTTACGAATGTCTGCTGTAAAGTCTTGGACTATGCCGGGGCTTTCACTCACGAGTTTAAATAGTCGTTCAGATTGGTTTTTGTTTCTTGTTTTCGGCATTTTTTTATTTAATTTTAATATTCAAAACCAAAACCACTTTTTTTTTAATGAAATCTAATCTTCACCTCGCAACGAAAAGAATAAACTGTCGTAGAAAAGGACTTCATATTTCTGTTTCATTCGGAATTAGTGATACCAAATTCCCCGAATTTCGAATTTCTTAGTAGATTTCACACTACGAATCCACTACGAACGGATTTTGCAATAGTTTTTTCGTGATTCGTAGCAAATTTTCGATTACGATGGAATTCGTGATAGGGCTTAATATAGTATTGACCAAAAGTAATTTTGGTATTGAACAGTAGAAAAAATTCATTTTTTTTGCATCACTGTAGCTAAAGTAAGCAAGAATGTATACAGTGAAATGCATCTATTTTGATTTAAGAAGGAGCTCCCTCTTAGGGGACAATTCTTTTTGTGTTTACGATTCCCTTAAGCGGACAAGTTTTTATTGAGCAATAGTTTTGAGCGGATACGAACAGCTTTTCAATATTTATAGAATTTAGCATTGGGGGCTTTTATGAGTTTTCTCTGTGTCGCAATGGTTTGCGGGGTGCATGGTTTCAGTCGCAGAAACATCCAATTGATTTTCCTAGATATCCAGAGGAAGATATGTTGAGAACTTCGCTGAATTAAATCATTTAATTGAACTTGTCGAACTTGCCCACTTGGGTTCCAAATACTCTTGGTCATGTGGTCGCATGACATCCTTGGCCGATTTCTCATCATAATAAAGTCACAGCAAAAAATGTGTAAGAAAGCCAATTGTAATGGACTGAAATTTTTTTCCGAAATTTGAGATTGACATTCGGCTGATTTGATACCAAATATTTATCTTAACGGCATACTTTGTTCATCGCCAAAGTTTTTCCACCTGTTTCGTATGAAAAACTATGCTACAAAATGCCTACAACACAAAATTTGGCGGTTGCTATGCTTTCTTGTTGATGTCACATTTCTGCTTTCTGCTATCTAAAGCAAGTGGAGACACATCGTTACACTTGTAGAAGATCAAACTAACTTGTAGCTTTGTGTTAGAGAAATTTCTTATACTTTTCATATTTCACTTATATTGCAAGTACTTGTAGTTTTGTGTTGCAGGCCCCAAGCATTTTTGTAATGCTCACATAAATATGACAACATTTTTAGCATGACCAAAAAGAAGGGCAAAAAATACTGTTGTAGAAAAAGAAATAAAAAAGTTTAGTTCATTGTGAACAATATTAAGAACTGAACAACGTCATCGGTCCCAACATTCGTCTTTAAGGACTTTTTCTTTGCCAATTACATTGATAAAGCCAATTTGAAGCTATTTCGATTGTAAATCCTGTGATGAAACTTTTTTTTTCATACTCCCTCGATGCCGATATTCCTAAAAGATCTAAATAAGTTAATAGTATCGCGTGACAGAGCAGGGAGCCCCAAGTCCTAGTGTTTTTCCTACAATTTTTTGCCAATTCCGAACGGCTTATTGAGGAATTGCTTTTCATGGGAATGAATTTACCATCTTATGGCTTACCGATACCTCGCGAAAGGTAATATCCGTGGAAAACCCCAAACCTTCCGTGTAACAGGCAGTTATGCTAACCATTGCGCTACTGGCACCTTCTTCCTTCTGCGCTGACAAAAGCACTGCACTAGCTTTTCTGTCTATCTTATTCTCCTGCGTTTTTCTCGAGCAGGAAGGAGACTGCATTCGTCCAGCTCGTCCCTAAAGAAGGCGAATTTTCCACTTCTTCCATAATTACCACCACCCAATTGCACTAGCGTCCCACAGTTCCACAGTCACGAAAACGTTGAAAAACCATCAACTGATTAACTATCTTGAAGAACAATAGCTTCTTAATGACCAACAGTACGGATTTCGTAGCAAAAGGTCTTCTGGTGACATCACTAAAAAGTAGAACCAATCCTTACACTTTTGTGATGAAAGTAAAGTTAGTGCGCTTAAGTTTGCTAAAGCATTTGATAGAGTAAGCTCTCTTATTCAAGATGCATTTATTTGGTATCGATGATTACCTTCATCGTTGGATAGTAAACTACCTTTCCGATCGTTCAATACAAGTTCAATAAAGTTGATTTGGATGGTTTTGATTCTGATACACACTTTATAAATGCTGGTGTGCCGCAGGGCTGCGTTTTGTCTGCGATTCTTTTTCTTATAAACGACTTCTTTTCTGAAACTTTGAAGTCGAATCAACCCTCAGCATCTTATACTCTTTTCATTCTTTGGTCTCTGTTCTTGAGATGTGTAAGGGACATTGTATGATTAGCTCATCGTGGTCAGACCTTGACAGCATTGCGATGTGCATCTGTGTCTCCTATCAGATCCCCTCCTGTTTTCCCAAATCTCACTGTTTCTTGTAACATTAAATGCTTGTTCACAGCTCTTTATGTGCGCAGTAATTATTGTAAAATAAGAAGATATGTATGGGAGGAATTGTCAAGCCTTCCTATACTGCCGTGGAAAGAGTTTAACATGAAAATCTTCTTATCAACTCGTCTCTTCTTTGAAAGGACCTTCAAATCCTGTCAACGGCTAAGTGAGAGGAGATTTGCTTTTAATAGCAGGAATACTTTATTACTCCTCGCTAAAGGCGATACTCGTGAAAAAAAAAAATCAATTTTGAGCCTCGGTCTGCCACAAAACATGCAGACTTGCACCGATTATGTTTTGGAGGACAAAAAAATGTTTAAATAATGTTTTTGTTTTGGTTTACTTTTTATGAGGAGTCAGTAGATCGTGAATCTGTTCATAGACCAAATGGAATCTGTATATGGTACACACTGAATCAGTTTATTGACCAAAAGAAATTGTTTTTCCTGATCAGAAAACGAAGAGAAAAAAAAAAACTAACACATGTATGACAATGGTGGAATGAACTGAATGACGACTTTTGTTCAATATGATATACCATCAACTAGCCGATATCTACTTCAATTATGCGTCCAAACATCCAAACGAATGTTCAAAGGATGCAAACTAATCTTGTGGCCTTGCCATCCTTTTGTTCAATCGCGAAAGCTTATAACATCTAGCAAACCAAAATTCAACGTGGTCGGCTCTATGTGGTAAGCTTAACTAACCCACATTCTCTCTTCACAATAGCCATGCAATAGAATTTGGTTTCCATTTTCCAACTGTGAGAGTGCTGACGTCAACCTCATCCGTTCTTTCATTCGAGAGCATCAAATCCTTGAAACACCAAATTCTGTTCTTCTTTTCAATGGTTGGGTTGGATGTTGGCAAGCTATTAAATGGTGTTCAATGCAGAACGGGCATTTTCTTTTGTATTTGCAGAGAGAGTGTGAAGGTTCAATTGCTCGTTAGAAGCTTACGTTTAGGTTGTCAAGCAGAGTCAAAGTGAAATAAGGCCACGTTAAAGGGTGAAATATAAATTGTAGCTACCGAAAACTCCTTTATTTTCTGCACACAATATAATTTGGATTAAGGACCATGTTTCTTAGTAGAGCTGACAGTATTAGTTCGAATCTATAAAAGCACCAAAACAAACTACAAAGCAAATGCAATAATGGGTTTTAAAACAATTAAGAGTTTTCTAATATTAGGTGCGTTTTTGTCGCAACTCAGCAGCAATCCTGTCATAGATTTTAACTCTGAAAATAAAAAAGAAATTAATAATGAGCACTTTTGACTCGGTATTGATTGGTTTTTGTGTTGAGATACAAAAGTGCTCAGTACTACTTTGTTTTTTGCTGAGCTGATTATAGGGTTGCTAAGTTGCGTCGAGAATTCACCTACTGTTGTTGTTCGAAAGAAAAAGTTCCTTCCTTTAATGGAGGAAGGTACCACAAAGGCAAACTTAATTTCTTAACGCAACCATATCACAATTTGAGTAATGAGTTGTGATTTGAGTGGAACTTTGTGACCTGTGAGGTATCAGAAATGTCGTGTGAAACCGGCTGTTAGAGACGTTTGGTATAGGCAAATGTGAAAAACGGTAACTGAAGAATATCCACTCGTAGTATTCTTCTATGCATGGTTTATTATAAGCTGACTCGGGGCGGACTCCAGCTAAACTAGCGCCCTGTGCAAGATTTACAGAATGCGTTAATTTTCTATCTGGTCTTTTTTCTTTTCATTTTGAGTTATTTTGAGCCGAATTTTTACTTTGTGATGTTGCAAGTGTCTGCCTGTGTGCAAAAAATAATTCCTCGCCAATGGCGATACCCGTGGAAAAAACATTTTTGCCTCTGTTGGGATTCGAACCTCGAAGCTCGAACCTCTGGGTTAGCAAGTGGACATGCTCAGTTTTCAGTTTTAAATTCATTTTTATTGTATATCACTTATAACTACTTACATGCTAACAAAAATGTTTAAACTAGCTTACATAATAACTTAATTAACTTACTGACCCTAGGCGGGTACTCTAAATTACACAACAACTTATTTCTATTGCCTTTCGGCCTAAAGATACAATATAACTATTTCAACCTAGAACTAATATTAAAACTAAGAAAGTTTAAAAAAACTTAGTTTCACAGATCAATTTTTTTTTGGTTTTTCTTAAAACTACTTACAACTAATTAAAACTACTTAAAACTAGAGCAGCCATAGTAGCTTTTTATAATTTTTTTTTTTTTTTTTGTTTTTTGTGTTTTATAATTTTTTTTGGGATTTTATATTTTTTCTATTTTTTTTTTGAGTTTTGGAGACGCACAGTCATTTTTACATTTTTTTTTTTTTTTTGATTTTTATTTTTTACAATTTTTTTTTTTTTTTTGATTTTCGACGCCGCTTTAATTTTTATAATTTTTTTTTTTTTTTTTGTTTTTATTTTTTTTTTGGTTGCCACTGTGCCTACCCCCTATACCCTAAGTCTTACACACTAAACCTTTGTAAGCCAGCCATAGGCGACTCGCTATCAGTAACATTTACATTTTGTTGCTCACACAACCACCAGAACATATTCGACGTTTTGATAACGTCCCGTCGATCGCGATCTGAAACCGCCCTACTGTACCGAAGGAGCTCCTCACCTTCTCCGCCTACTGCGGCGACGTCCCGGCTGTAAAGGAGCCGTCGTTCTACGGACTTACGGCAGACGTGGTAGATTAACGGAACCGCCAATCTGTCCTGTATCAAACCTATCATGTCAAAATAGAGGAAAGCCTCCGGTGGGACAAAGCCACTGAAACGTGTTCTCTCCATATATTCTATGTTGGGGTAGTAAGCCCCAAATATCAGGCCATTGTTCGAAGACATCGCCCTTGCAGTATGACCCCGAGTCAGTTTTATCAAGAGCACTGGGTTATGATTCAAGTGGACATGCTAACCATCACGCCACGGGTACTTATTTAAAATGCGATGACAGTATTTGTTAGCACAAGATACAATTACTGTTTCTTTAGGCGGATGGCTTGATTGTA
This sequence comes from Melanostoma scalare, assembly GCA_949752695.1. Taxonomy (NCBI): domain Eukaryota; kingdom Metazoa; phylum Arthropoda; class Insecta; order Diptera; family Syrphidae; genus Melanostoma; species Melanostoma scalare. The sequence continues at coordinate 48,322,019 of OX456986.1, forward strand.
ACTAAGAACTCTTCTTGCTCTAACCAATGCGCCCCCAGATCTTGGAGCTCTGTGCATTTGGATATTCTGCACATATGATTGGTCCGGCCCTGAGCAGACTGGTGAAGCAAGATGGAAAAACTTATTCCTCCCTGTTGCGGATTATTTCTTCGACATAAGTGACATGGACTCACTGACATTTCATGGTCTTCTAGTGAACTACTCTATGGGAGTAGAAAATACACCGGTCTATGCATTTCAGTGGACCTTTCAGTCATCATTCTCACCTCATATGATTACTCTTTTAACGGGTTGTATGACTTCCAACTTCAGGTGGTAATTAGTTTGGCGAAATTCAGCTGTGTTGTTTTCGCCGAAAGAAAGTTTTTGATTCAAAACATGTTTTGGGATCGTTATTCCAATCGATAGTGCCATAGTAAGGTTTCGCATTTACTTTCGTATTTGGCATTTCATAAAGCCTTAGCCAATCAAATTAAATCTAAGAGATTGCATTCTACGGCGGGCGCAAAGCTTACACTGTGAAGTTCTTCTTCCTCCTTTTCGACGTTGCAAGCATCGTGACAGATGACAGGGGTGACTCTTATCTGCTTCAAACTAGTAATCCGCTCATGGAGTGCGTGGAGTTGAACTCAGAATGCGTCGGCAAGCGTCCCGGTTTTGAATTGTCCCATGGCTGAGGACAACCGGACGCAGAGTGTTTTAGTCTGCATCTCTTTGTATTTCTTCGCGATCGGGTCGAAACGTTTTACGTTATTGCCTTTTTCATTGCGTTCTCCGGATTTCTTTTTTGAAAAGGACAGGAGGCCGCCACTCAGTTGATATTGCCCGGTTCAAAGTGTAGTCAAGTTGGTATTTTTGACGTGAAGGCTTCCACGGATTCTCGTACTTCTATTACGATTAAGCTTTGTTACTCCTGCTGTCATACGAAGCATCTTCATCTCTGTTGCTGTCAACTAACTCTCATACTTTTAATTCATTTTCCAACATGGTGAATCCTAGTTGAGTGCTTAGCGCACAAGAGGGGTGTAGTCTTCCCTTCAGCATAAGGGGCTTTTCTCTATCACAGAAGGTGGTGGAGTAGTCTCGGCACTGCATCCACCCTTCGACTACTCGATGATTGATCATCATCACAAGTTACGTAACTGCTGATCATTGATTTATATTTAAACTCTTCACACTTGGACAGAACATTTCCATTCAAATAAATGTTTGGGGAGTCATGGTTGGCTCAGAAAATAGACGACACAAGTACTGAACTTGCTTCTTGAAGAAATGTAATTCTTTGGTGCTCTGCACTTTTTCAAGGATTTTAAAAAGGAGCAAAAAACTCAAGATGCTTCCTTGGTATACACCTTCTTTTACTTGGAATATTGCGGTGACTGTCGCTGGACATCTTACCTTCGTCACCGTTACTTCATACATCTCTTTTATCATCTCCATATAAACCTTTGAACCTCCTCGTGCTCTGAAAGCCACTTATATTACATCTCGTGGTTGTTGATGGAATGCTTTTTCGAAATCAACGAGCCTGTAATGGCTCGGAATTTTTTTCTATTGAGATCCGTATACTCTGAACTGCATCAGTTGTTGCTTAACCGATACAAACCTACATGGCTTTTCAATACCCTCCTAAGTGTGAGACATCAGTAGTTTTCACAACTTTTTTCTCCCTTTTCTTTTGTAGATTGTTGGAAGGTAGCTTACCCTGCATTTGTCAGTAAAACTATCCCAAGGTAATCCTTTATAGAACCTTAATCATCCCAGTTTTGCTTTACGGCGCGATAGCGTGAACCTCATCGAAAGTGCATGAGGAACCCTTTGGTCTTTTCAAAAGAAAAGTACTCCGAATGTTCTTTGGTCCCGTTTTTGAAGACAATATGTGAAGAAGAAGATACAGCAACGAGCTATGAGCTTTCAAATCCCTTGCAATTGCTTGGCTCTCTTGAAGCAATCCCACATCTTTGTGGCTGTTATATCTGCTTTGTGGTGCCCGTGGGCGTTATTTTAAGCATGTCTGTGTGCTAGGCGCGAGGTTCGTTGATCGAAGCCGACACAGAAAACAAGAAAGTTTTTCCAAGTGTATCGCGAGTTCCCCAATGGTAAATTAATTGGCATGAAAAGCTTTTTCTCGACTAAAAAAGATTCTAAAAAAATTGTAGGTCCCTTCCATTCTCTCACAAGACATGATTGTAAGGGATGCGCTAGGCCCCGGGTCTCTCTGTTCTGTTGTGCCAACCTTTCTATTTCATTTATTTATTTTTCTCTGCATTTTGGACTGTGCTGACGGTGCTACTTAGATTTCCCTACATATGCATAAACAACTGGTTCGCCTATTCCTTTGACCACGTTATATTCTCTGAGTAGCCCTTTTCTGTTTGGTTTCCGCCACTGTGTCCATAAAAAATTCTGTCACAAAAGAATGGTTTTGCTTGGCTGTGCAGCTTCACCCAGTAAATGTATCTACCAAATGGTAATCAATTTGAACTTCATTTGCACCACTGCTCTAAGTGACAAGGTGTCGGTCCTGTTTGATAAACATTTTATTTAATTCGATAAGACCGTGCGAGTTGCACATACTTAGGATGTCTTCAACAGGGGGGTTTCTGGTAACGTGCCCTAATGGAAAATCTCATACTCCTCGTTTGTCTTACCGACCTGCCATTTCGAATCTCCTCTAACAAACAAGAACTCCTCTTTTGGAGTTGGTTCTTGCCCAAAATGCATCTCTTTCCACCTGCTCACATATAGGTGCGGGAGCATATGCACTGACAATTTAAAACATCCTTCCTGGAATCATCAATTCGAGATACTTCACGTTGCCAAGGATCTCTTTGTTTTCTCCCTGATCCGTTGCATAGCAAATCGACTTCTAGTATTTTGTCTTTACCTTCAAGAAATGGTATTGAAAAATTGTTTTGTGTTTTTCTATTAAGGAAAATCGTCTCTTAGGTTTTGAGAGCAAACCCGTTTTCACTTTGAAGGGTTTTTCACCACCCGTCACCCCACCTCACGATTACATTTGTACACGCAAGAGAGATCTCATCAACTTCAACCATTAAATTGCCATCGCATTCTATTGCTTATACAATATGTATGTATTCAAACTCCTGTAAATCACTCCGATACTGTGAGGTTTTATTCGATTCCCCTCAAGAGAATAGATTCACCGGAGAGGCCACAAAACTTTTATTTCGAAAGGTCTGATATGAATATAAAGCTATTAAGGTGTTTCCGAATTCATGACATTTGCATACGTGTAGGGGTAGCAGCATTCAAAGGAAAACTCTCACAAAACAACCCAAAAGGGCATTCATTTCATGCCCTAAAAATAAATACAAAACTTATTTACTTAAGCCGCAAAAAAACAAAATAAAAATGTCTGACATTCGTGAAGCAACAATAAATTTGCTCTTTTTTTCCAACAACAACCCAAAAATCTAAACCAATCCATCCAATTGTGAAATCAAAGAAGAAGAAAAAAAAACTACAAAAAAAGAACATCCCCTTAAAGTCAATAGGGGTTTCCTGGGGCCAAAAACGCCTTCATACAACAAACGTTATATATGTACAAAGCCCTATACCCATTCGGATTTTTTAAAGCATGTTTTGTTCGAATTGAATTCTTAGAATCTTCATTCTCTATTTAATATGTTTTTTTGATTCGTTTTACTATTTCATTTCCATTTCCTTTCTCTCAACATTCAATTGAGGCCTTCGGACAGTAGATCAATGTCAAAGTACATTCATTGTCTGTGGACGACACAAAACAAAGATAAGAATAAGAAAAATTCAGATTTTGTTGAGATTGAGATTATTCATTTTCCCCCTGAGGAAATTTAATCATATTTCGACTCCAACACAACACTTATTGCTTTTGTATCTGATGGAAAGTTATAAACAAGTGCCTTCTGCATGAAATATGAAAAATATGAACAGATTCCTGTGTGGGTATGGGAGCGTGTGTATGTTAAGAATTTCAATATTCGAAATGAAAAATATCTCGAGGACACACGCAGTAAGATATCTTTGCTTCTTACATTACCGTGTCAAAGATACGATAAGAGAATTCAATTTTCCTCACCGTACAAAAAAAAAAAGATCAAACTAGAAAGCAGAAAAGAAAACCTTGAGATTCTACTTAAACACTTGATAGAATCGTCAGTTTTTTCTTTTCTATCAACATTTACTGATTTCGTTGTCCATAGAAAAGATTTAGGTGAAATACGACCACCAAAGGTTGACCTTGTCCTAAAGTTTGCCATATATTGGCTTTGGAGAAAAACACAAGCTTTTTTTCGTCGAAACTATTTGGTTTTTCTTTTTGTTCATTCTACGTTTTTGATAGGTTCCGTTTTTGGAATTTATTCGTCTTGCCGCTTTAAAGAAATAACAGTACTGGCGACTAGGATGTGGAGGAGGAATTGATGTAGGAATTGATCATTCAATTTTGGGCCGGACTATCACTTGGGAGGCAGAGCTTTGACTTCTTGTAAGATCCGAAATGTTTTTTCGCCGTTATCACCTCTTGTTTTTTTTTTTTGCATCTCAAGGACTATGTCGCTTATCTACGCGCTTCATCACAAATGCAAGTGTTAAAAGTTAGTAAATATCAACAACATTGTTGATCAAGTTTTGCGTAGTCAGGTGTTTTGCGGCTTCACAGAATGCAAATAGACATCTTTGTTTTGAGATTTTCTTGGTTGTTTGACACCGCAGCTGGTTTGCTGGGGCGTCGAAACGTATGCTTCGACACTTCGACAAGGTGAAACCTCTTGGGAGAGACGAGAGCAATTAAGGTGCATCAATAAAGCCAGTCATAAGCTGATAGAGAAATATTAGGTCATTCTAGATACGTCTTTGGGTGAGGGTATGCATATGCAAAAGCTGAATACGATGTTCGTAGGGAGGTAGATTAAAAGGATCATACCAAGGAAGACCCTTCAAAGCGAAATGTATAAATTTGCGTTGTATATCCTTAATACTATGTTTGGGTGACAAAACTTGGTAGCGTACTCGAGAAGAGGGCTAACATAGCAGTTATACAAAGATAGTGTTGCATTAGGATCATTAAATTATTTCGCCCACCTCTTTATGAAAACTAGCATAGAGTTTGCTTTCCTAACAATTGAGTTAAACAATTGAAATAAACATCAAGGTCACGAATATATAATGAATAACTAGAAATTTTAAGTACACAGCTTTGCTAGGTTTCCGTTTATACGAGAAAGTCATAGTTTGACAATTCAGGGGGTTGCGACTAAGACCATTCATACTACACCATATTCCATATGCTATCGACATGTTTTTGAAGTGAAGTTCGCGATCAGAAGTGTTTTGAATGGATTTGAAAATGTTCATATCGTTTGCGAAAATCAGAATTTCTCTATCCGAAATGCGAGAAACAATGCCATTGATTTCGACAGTGAAAGGCAAATGTCCAAGGTGACTGACTGCCTTGTGGTACACCCGACCGAGCATATAAGAATTCGAAGAACTGTTACGAAATTTTACTTGGTATGTTCTATTTTCGAGGTAGAAGCTGTAAGAAAACCAAAAACCTTGAGCTAATATATTGGAATGATTTGGAAAAACCAGTGTAAATGCAGTCGAGTTCATACCCATTTTCAACATCTGGAAAATTTGTGATGAAAGGAAAAAGAGAAGTTTTTTTACCGTTGCTGTTGAATCTTCTTTCGTCAGAAACTGATAAGTCCTCCGTGATTAGAGGGAAATACTTACTGCAACTGCAATGAATAGTGTTTTTTCAGCCTTGCTCTTTGGAATTTACAAAAAAAAAATGGAAGGAACCTTTAAATCCACAATAGGAAAAGTTTAGACTAATGACTGCATTAGGCCTTGGATCATCCTGAGCTTGTTGCACCCAAACTTTTTTTTCATTTCGACGAAACAACGTTCTTTTTTGTCTTTTCTGTCTAAGATATCAATAAATTGATTACAAGCAGGTGGTAAAACATTAGTCGAAGTTCTTTATACATTCTCATACTTAAAATCATAGTCCATTGCCCTTAAAGTAGGGCACTAACAAGAAAAACCCATTTTTTGTCAACAGGCTATCGATGTAAACTAAAGGAAAACGTAAATATAAAATACCTGAAGAGCTAAACGAGCACGCAACAAACACATAGGATTATTTCAATTAAATTATATCAGAAAGAAAAAGGTGCGTGACTTGGAACATAAATGTCCTGAGCGGGCTTATTTAACCGTCTGACCTTTTATAAATGGTTATGAGATACAACCCAAACAGGAATCTAACTGGTTTGGATAAATTATTGTCAGAAAGTGATGTTTCAAACTAGCACTTCAAATTGCTTGTGGCGAAAGTATTTTGGAATTTAATACTTCAAGAGTGGAGTTATCAAGCAGATATATGAAATACACAAGTTTTATAATATAATCTTACAGACTGAAGAATACTATTAAATAAAAAAGAGAAGAAATAATAAGGAGAAAAGAAAATGAAAGTACATATCTGCAACAAGAGAAACCTAAAAACTAAAATTTAAACCACCAGTTTTAGATTTATAAAAATCAAAATGTTTTTTTTTGGCAGTCTCGCGACTTTGGTGTGAAAAAAAATCAACATAAATACAAATTTTATTAACATCTCTGCAAAATCGTGTAAGGGGTTCAGGGCATAATGAGTACGATTATGAGGTTCTTTAAAATAAGGTTTGATGCCAGCAGTCTTGACGGGGGCATTAAAAAGACAAAGCACAATATCACGTAAGAATATAACTGAAAGATACCTACGGCTGTTATACAACGACTGAAGGTCAAGAAGATGACATCTAATGTTATAACAAGAAATAGCGAATTTCCAGTTTAAAAATACACAGCTGCTCAAATTTATTTTTTTTAAATATTTTCGATCCGCAAAGAATGAATTGATAATAAGGATCCCATCAATATTCCAGCGAAGATCTAACAGCGTGGAGCAGAGACCTAAGAGTTTACGGATCTTTAATCTCTTTAGAGTTCCTAAGTATGAAACCTAGCATTGAAATAGCTTTGGCTACCACGAAGTCAATATGTGACTTAAAACTGAATTTTCTTTTCTTTTAACTTCATCAGGTTAATGCCATTGATTAAATAATTGAAAACAATAGGTGAAGAGCAGAATAAGATAGAGATTGATACTTAGAAACATTTAAGAAAAGTTGGTTTTGAAGAACATCAGTTCGATAAGTACTGAAGGTCACTTTGAAGCAAAAGACAATATAGATTGGACTTAATACAGCCATAAATTTTAATATCATCTGCAAACATCAATCAAGAGAAATTGTTTAGAAAATCAGGCATATCGTAAATGGGAAGCAGGAAGAAGAGGGCTCCCAATGGACTTCCTTGCGGTACACTAGACGTAACGTGAATAGCATTAGAACTAGAACACACATTGTTACTTATGTAGTTAAGACTCAAAACATTTCAGGATGGTAGAGAAAAAACTGAAGGACTCCAGTTTTTTTTTTTTTTTAACTTGGAAGTTTATTCTATCGAATGCCTTCACGAAGTCGGTGAATATTACATCGGTTTGAATACCATTCTCAATGTTGTTCATTATTTCGTTGCTATGAATCAAAGTTGATATGGTGATATAATTTCTTTTAGAATAAAAGAAAGCTTCTCGTAAACAATTTTTTCAAACATTTTTGGAATGGTTGATAAATTACTTATTGGGTGACAATTATTAATTACTTGTTTAGAACCGGATACATGAATTAATGTGAATTAATATTCTTTCCAGTCATCACTGAAATTCAAAATAAAACATTAAGTAATACCTCCTGAAAAATTAAGTTAATTAAGCAGATAGGTATACCATCAGGAATGTTGTCATCGACTAAAATTTCGTCTACAGCTTCTTGAAGACCCTCAAAATCTACATTCGATGAGTTTCTGACATTATAACAGTCATAGACTTCTACACTTTGTAATGATTCTAAGCCGGAGTGTGATTGTGAAGGTCCAGGTTCGATGTTAAGTTTCGTTGTTTGTGTAGATTTAAAGTTTGTGTTCTCCAAAACAACATGGTTTTCAAAATTTTGCCATGATTCCGATTCAATTGTTGCTGTAGTTAGATCAAAGTTGTTAGTACCCAAATTTACTTCACGGATATCAGGATGCGGTGGTAGTTCTGATTCAAAGGTTGTATTACGGGTTAACGCACTAGTTTGTAAATCGGAGGCTTTGCTTTGTTTCGGTATGCTTTCTTTCGAATCTGACACAATTTTAAGCAAAAGATCATAATTGAAGTCATGTCTTAGGAGCTCGTTCTCAAAAGATGTTTGTACTCCAATAGTTGTTACTAGCCTGAGCACTACCTTTTTCAAGGTATCAAGGTATCTGCAGTTATTTGTTCATGTTTTTCTAAGCTATTTTGAACGCATTTTACTAGTCTACAGCGTTCGAATCAAATGGAAAAATACAGCATTTCTTGAAAGCATTTCTAACAATCATAGTTCGATCAGATTTGTCAAGAACCATTTTCGATACATTACAAAATTTGGTCCTTGTAACAGCCTTCTCAAAGTTTTCTAACTGATTTCATTTTTAGGCCTTTAAATGCTCTCACATCTGCGGGCTGCATGATGTGTTTCGTGTTAGGAGGCAGAGAATAAAGAATTATTTAATTGTTAGAGCAGAACTCACTTACGGCGATTGACAAGTGAGACTTGCGTCTGTCAACCATTAAAAGGATCGGCCTTTTAATATTGTTGTTCCGACGACTGAAATCATTAGCGATATATTCGAAAAAAGTTCCTGACCTCATCCACCCTGTTTCCGAACGACCAGTGATCCAATCTTTTTGCATTTGCTCTACCAGTTTTAATGGGGGATTTCTTATGTAAGGGAACACAATTTCAGGTGGTAATGTCATTCCATTTGCGCTGAAGACCAAAAGTACCGTTATTTTTTCTTTTTCGTTTGAAAATTTTAGGTCATATAAATTCTTCAAGCTTTTGGACCTATCACTCTTCTTGTTTTAAAGGCCAAACTAAAAGAAGTGTCCTCTCCCTTTGAAAATTCGAGCAGGGTCATTCAAAACATCTTTGGCATTAATGTCGATTAAATAGTTTTCTAAATCCCGGAACCATTTTCGAATACTTTCTTCTGTCACAACTGATCTAGTCTTAGTTAAAGATTCAGATACCCTTTAGCTTAGCACTGTATGCCGTTTCAAGAAATTGTAGTACCACTTTTTTCCTGGTCTGTCATCTCTGAATGGAGTTATACGCTTTTCGTCCCTAACTATTTTTTTAACCACATGTAATAGCTCTTTTATTTTTTGAAGAAAACCGCACTTGGCAATATTAATAAGCCAGTCTACGATTTTGCGCTCCTCACATTCAGTAAGTACTGTCGATGGACCCATTCGCTTAAGGACATCTGTAGTTTTCCCATTAATTTTGACGTAGAGTGTTGTAATGGGAATGCCAAACTCTCTGCTCGCTGCTCTTAAGCTTAAATCATTCTCACGAATAGCTTTTAAGGCATTTGTTAATGACGTCTCGCAGTTTGAGCAATAAAAGTAAATTCCTTGAGTAAAACAGGTGACCTTGGAAAATTTGATTTTCAGTTCGTTAAAGTTCCGACAAATGACGAATATTTGTGGATACCGTGGTTTATTTGGGCCTTGGAAATACCTATTTAAAAAAAAACTCAGAAATTTGAGCTCGACAGCACCCTACACTCAAAAAGAAGTGTGCTTGATTTTCAATCGCAAAACAGGTTAAAAGCTTTCTTAAGCTTAAAAAGTAAACCTCGTAAAATTATTACTCTTAATAAATTGTCTTGTGCGTTTTTTCGCAACTCAGCAATTTTTAAATCAGCTCAGCAATTTAGTTTTCAGCTGAATACAGAATCAAATCGATCTTGGGCACTTTTATATCAGTATTAATTTATTTTTGTGTTCACGGGCAAATAGCATTGCTCAACCGATTAAAGGATTGCTGAGTTGCAATAGAAACGCACCTATAATGTTCTGCATTGCGCTTTTTGGTTCTGAGAAAAACATTTTCTGCTTCTGGTGATTTTGGTATTTTCCTAACCGAAAGTCAAATATATGATACTGTCTTAACAGAGTTTTGAAGAAAATTGAATGCTCTACGAATGAAATCTTTAATAGTTTTTCGCTTAATAAATTGTTTGGAAAGTTATTCATGGTCAAATTTCAACTTGCACCTTTTCTGCTTCTTCTGGTTTTTGAGCTTCCTATAAGCAATGGTCAAACAAGGAATAAACTATCACATTTTTGTTAAGAAAATCGAACTTTCTATAACATAGTTTTTTTTGTATAGTTTTGATTAGCCCATTGATGCCCGCGTCGTAATGGCTTACACGTCTGTCTGTTACTTTTGAGTTCGATCTTTGAGTCTCAGAAGCTTCCATTTGTTCTTGTTCAGGTATGGCCTCCAGCGAGGAATTGACAAGTGCTTCGAGAAAAATTCCACAGCCGAACTCCTTTCAATGTTTCTTCACGCAGCCAATCGGATACATCAAAAAATTGGATTTCCCCTCAAGTCCACATCAAGGTTTGGTTGAGAGAAACGCGCTTGGTCCTGAGGCTAGCCGAACTTTTTGGCGCCACCCTATTTATTTGCTTATTTGAAGGCGAATGTCCAAAAGCTACGAGTATTCAGGCTAAAAGCTATCCACTAAAACTATTTTTAAGTAGCGGTTGAAATAAAAATAAGTAAATAGTGTGGCTTATGAGTGTAATTACTCTCTGAAGTCCTGCCAATGGCTAGAGGCGATACCTATGGAAAAACAATTTTGTGTATGAGCTGTGTACTGCATCGTGGGCATATCAAGCAGAGTAACATCGCAAAACTTCGATTCAGTCTCGCAATCAAGTGGAAAATGAATGCAACCGACTTTTGGGTGCATAACTTGAGAGGGCTCGTCTGAAATCGACAATGTTGTCTGAAGAGGTTAGTTGAGGACCAAATAGTTGTCTGTTCTCGTTTGTATATATTTAACCTTTCGCTGTTTCAATAATTAGTTATGGGATAAGGATTCCTTCTCTACACAAATCTACATTGCTTGATTTATACCGAAACGGTCAATGCTGCAAAATGGATTTTACTTTCTGTGTTCATGTGTCGATATAATTTATGCTTGACTCTGTTGTTTTAAGGTCTGAAAGATATTTGTATTTGCTTCGCCCACCTTTATTATTGGGGCAAAAATGAATGTTCCTAACGACTGGTCAAGAAAGCGCTTTTCACTGCAATGAATTTACTATTTTCTAAGTTCCCGATTATGTTCTTGTTCCCGGATGAAATATAGCCTATATCATTTCTCAGGCTCTAGAGTCTAAACCATCTCTGTTCCAAATATTATTCCATTCGGTTCTGTAGTTTTTGAGCCTATTCAATACAAAGTCTAAGTTCTCGTTTACTTTCCCGTTTCTGTTCTCGTCAAAGCAATATTTGGATAAAATACGGCCTATGTTACTTCCAAGGCTCTAGGCCATCTCTGTTCCAAATTGAATTCAAATCGGCTCTGTGGTTTCAATACAAACAAACAAACAGAAAAATCTTTCCTCTTTGTAATACCTATTGTAAAGATTACTAGCTTCGAATCTCTGAAACAGGTAACTAAATAATTCTTTTATCCGATAAAAGCATTGAAGAGTCCAAAACCCCCTTTAAAATCAAATGTACACCTATAAAAATAATAAGAAAAAAAAAAAGAAGTGGTTGTTCGTGTTGTGATAAAAAGTGATATCATTCGATTTCGTCAAATAAAAGAAAAACCTTCACTCTATAAGCCTGCCACTGCCAACTATCAACATACACGCCTACTATTAAAAAAGTTTTAAGACTTACCTACCATCAGCAGCACCATATCGTTGAAGTGTCCTTGCTCATGATATTTATGGTCATTATTTGCTTGTTTTGTGAACCTAGCGCTTGGTTGAAAAAGGTGATGAAGAAAAACATTTTCTCTTTTAGAATAACGACAGGTTGCTGTTCTTGTTATATAATTTTTTCTTCTTTTTACATCGCCACCCAACAGGATACACCTACCATCAAGGACATACCTACTAACAGAGAAACAAAAAAAAAAGTAAAATTCATTTACGTTTCTCTTTGAGAAACTACCTTTATTAGGTAGGTATTGGAGAATTGGGGTGTTCCGCCACACCTTCTTCAAGACACAACCGATGAACTTTTCTGTCGAAGCTTTGCATGGTTCAGTAAAGAGCTAAAAGACTTTCCTGTGTTTGCCTCTTCAATTATGTTTTTATATTCGTTTTTTCTTTCTTTTTCTTCATTCGAGTGGTTGTTTGAGGTTTATTGGTTTATTTTCCTGACAAGGAAACAAAAACGAGAGAAAAACAAGAAGCCTTAATGTGGCTGGTTTGTGTGTTGAAATTATTTAAATAAATAATCCCTCCAATTGAAAGAAGCAGACGAGAACAAAGAAAGTTATGGCTGTTCATGGTGGGCTTGGGGGTATAGGAGTTGACATAAGGTTCTTTTGCTTTGAATATGAATGAGCGGTTTGAAGAGCCCTAAGGTGGTTTATAATCGACATGATTAAATTTGCAATGACATTATATTTTTATGTGAAGTATTTACTTCACTTAAGATTTTCACAGATACGAACAGTATACTGGTTGTCGAAAGGAAACTTCCTTTTGCGATAGGTGCTATCTGGGTAGGCTCTGATTGGTATAAACTTTTGCGGCGCGGCAGCGGCACCTAGATGTTGCAACTGATAGTACGTGGCAATTGTGCTTTCTGTAACTCCTCGCAGTATCCACTGGGTACTGGCCAATCGCAGCTGACTTGCCCAAATAGTAAGTGCGAGTGTTGACACACTGACAAACAGAAATAATACAGCAATGCAATGCTTTGCATGACTAGTGACTGGCTGCCCAAAACTCAGCGGTCTGCCGGAGCTAATAGGGAAGGTCACAGCGATTCACTGACATTGAGATAACAGAAACAACGGGTGTTTGGGTGCCAACGACGAATGTTGGTGGAAGACCCTGGAATAAGGTTATATACCAAAATCCGATTGATGAGCGTATTATGAC